>CM031963.1:4747466-4947466 GCA_018749465.1 Paracanthobrama guichenoti
GTACATTGTGAGCCTCTCTGAATTATGTGGAAATCTGTCTGGCATTTATCAATTTACACACTGTGCTCTCATTAAAGTGCTACTGAGTGTGTCCCTTTTTAGTAAAACAAAATCTTCTGTTTATGACAGTCCTCCTCAAATGTTCTTGTCTGTCTCTGTTTCTGTCTTTTTATAATGTGTGTGTTTGTGTCGCTGGGAGCAGTGATGATATCTTTGTGCATTATTGTGGGGGCCGTGGCACTCGTTGTTGCTGCCGTCTGCTGGATCAGGTAAATTTAATCTTATTATTGTTATTATTTATTATAATTTTTTGTGACAATTTGTCAATTTCTTTTGTCAGCCAAAACCAGTATCACGTCACCGTAGTGTTTCAAACAAACTTCCTGTTCAAACTAATGAAGATGGTCTTTCTAAATAAAAATGGGATCTCAGTATTTAACTAAGGACAATGAAAAACATTACTGGATTATTTTGTATTGCATATTAAAAGTAATATAATATATTATAAAACTAACTTATTATAAAATAATACAGGAGTTATAAGTATACATACAAATGTGTGTGTGTGTGTGTGGTATTTTTTTTTAAAGTTATCTTATGAAGAACTTTTGTTTATAAATATAATGTTGTATTTTGTTGTCAGTGTGGCCTTTTTAAATTTTGTATTTTAAATACATTTTTTATTCTTTTAGTATTTCTTCAGTGCATTATACATAAATTATAAAATGATATGCATAATTTTGCTTTATCTCTTTTTAGCGTGTTTTTAATTTATATTCTGAATATATTTTATAATTTTATATTCTTTTTTCAGTACAGTGCACCTTTTGCAACAACAACAACAACAACAAATATTTTAGGAAATTATATGTGTACTATAAAACAGTGTACATGTCAGTGTAAATCTCAGTGCTTTCTATTGCAAAGCTTTTTTCTCTTCTTTTTTTATACAGGTTACAGAAGGAAGCTCACCTGGCTCAGAAGGTCGATTACCCTGCGTTTAATGCAGCGGGCTCTGACCGTAACAATACTTCTGTAAGAGAATTCATATTAATACCAGTTCATGCATCCAAAAATACAATAAACACTTCAGCACTTCTTCTTGTAACGTGTAAGTGTTTACGAACATTCTCTTTCCATGTTTTAGTCTGGGGATAAAACACTGGCTCACAGTGCTCAGATGTATCACTACCAGCATCAGAAACAACAGATGCTGTCAATGGAGAAGTAAGCCTAAAACATGACCTGTCGATTAGTTTAGTCACTTTAGCATGCCTTTTCTCTGTCCTTGTGATTTCCTTTAACATCATTTGTGCATTTTTATCACAAGTTGCTAGGAGACTGCTGACTAAAAACACGCATCTTTGTAAAAACACGAATGTTCATTACTCATTTCCTTCCACATTCATGTATATGAAACATGTTAAGACTACTGGGTTGAGTGGCATTTGTGACTATGTTTATATGTACTAGTGTCAACTTATTTTGTCTCCCCTTTTTTAAATACCCATGTTTATAGTAATGCATTTAATGGGCCAGTGTGAAAAGCCAATATGCTTGCCAAAAGTGACTATTGCATTTGTTTTGTAATTTTTAAAAAATAATAACCTGTATTATTTAGTAAAAAAAAAAACATTTTAGTTTGAGCCGTAAAGATTTCATCCTTTTTAAGTTTGGACTACTGATTATGAAATGTAGAAACACTTCTCTTTCTGTTATCATTGAGGCTTTTGTGTGAAAATTATGATATGATAACATAAGTATCCATTGCACCGTGAGAGATTAATTTACTAAATTTTGCATGAAAGTATCATAAAAGGTGGTCCTTATTATATCATTCAAACAGACATAAAGCAGAACCGAAAGTCTCAGAGTCTGGGGCCACGTCAGATGAGGAGAATGAAGAGGGAGATTTCACTGTGTATGAGTGCCCTGGACTGGCACCGGTGTGTACACTTTTTTTTTTTATTATCTCTATCCCTCACTTATCTTACTACACACATACATTCTCTAGTGTTCCATTATACACTATTACTCGAGAATATAAAAATATGATCTCCAGTGTCTAGCCTGGTGCGCAGCTAAAATCAAACAGACTCCAAACGATGCCTTCGAATATGCTTTAATCATGACCGGGAGGATCTCAGACCACTTTCAGAGAGAATCCCAACAGCAAAAAGAATACAACCGTTTTTATAGAATAGGAGCATGGCAAAGGCGACATGATTCATTACATCATTTTTCTACAATATGATTCTAAGGTTCTTCATATGTAAAATTCAGCAAACCTTTCCGTTACTGAGTAAAAGTCACGAGTTTGTTTTGTGTCCCCTTTTGTTATGTTCAGACATGATTCAGAGACTCTTTGGCCCAAGTTTTGGGGACATCTAGTTTTCAAAAGCATATAATTGTTAATCCTGCAAGAAAAATAATTAATACAATTAATACATTTTGATAAAAGAAATTCTCCACAATATATACAGTACCGGTCAAAAGTTTGGAAACATTACTATTTTAAATGTTTTTGAAAGAAGTCTCTTATGCTCATCAAGCCTGTATAACAGTAATATTGTAAAATATTATTACAATTTAAAATAATTGTTTTCTGTTTTAATATACTTTAAAATATAATTTATTTCTGTAATACAAAGCTGAATTCCTCCAGTCTTCAGTGTCACATGATCCTTCAGAAATCATTCTAATATGATGATTTATTATCAATGTTAGAAAAGATTTCTATTTGAAATAAATGCTGTTCTTTTTAAGTTTTTATTCATTAAAAGAATCCTGAAAAAGTATCACGGGTTATAAAAAAACATTAAACAGCACAACCGTTTCCAACATTGATAATAAATCATCATATCAGAATGATTTCTGAAGGATCATGTGACACTGAAGACTGGAGGAATGATGCTGAAAATTCAGCTTTATCATCAGAGGAATATATTATATTTTAAAGTAATAGAAAACCATTCTTTTAAATTATAATAATATTTCACAATATTACTGTATTTTTCTGTATTTTTGATTTTTAAAAAATGCAGGCTTGATGAGCATAAGAGAAGTCTGTTTCCAAACTTTTGGTGTGTGTGTGTGTGTGTGTGTGTGTGTGTGTGTGTGTGTGTGTGTGTGCGTGTGTGCGTGCACTTTAGGAGACGTATCTGTGTGGTGCAGAGGTACTTTCCTGGTCCAGTCCTAAGACCCAAAAAAAAAAAAATAGAAAAAAGTTCTGACCAGAAAAAAATTAGGACTACTATGTTTGACAACATATTCTGTTTTTTGTTTTGTTTTTCTGCAGACTGGAGAGATGGAGGTGAAAAACCCACTGTTTGATGACTCCACCTTACACAGAAATCACAAGTGACCTGGACACACACACACACACACACACCCCTGCTTACATTTACAATAGGCCTAACACACCTAAAAGCATTCCTCCATAGGGTGAAGTTGTTCCACATACAAATGATGACATCCATACATACATGGAAAGAAAAAAACTATGAGTCAGTTCCTGGAACATCTGAGCTGACATCAGACCCTTCTGAACAAAGTGAAAAATCCCCAAACTCTAAAGATACTGAAGAAGTGAAGATGTGTAGATGGACTATAAGGTAAATAAAGTAAAAGACAGCAGTGGTTAAGTGTTTCTTGTACTCAGATGCACATATTGAATCTGAAAGAACTCTTGCACCACAAACTCAACCGGGCTTTTAATGCGGTTTCTTTACACCACATCTTTAGTCTGGAGTTGGTTTTCTCCCACTAGCTTTTTATGTCTCCTCCCTTTTAAAATCATTCCTCCGTAGGGTCATGTAATTCCTCTTTATGAATCTTTATAAGCATCTCTTTTGGCTAGATGTCATTTTTTAAGCAGTGTTCATCTTTTTGGGCAAAGCTGCCTCCAGAAGCACCTCTTTCTTATTATCGTGTGTAAGAAATACACAGTGGTCTCACACAGTGTATTTTGTCTCTCCTTATCTGAATATTATTTTCTTATTGTCAATATTTGGTTGTCTTTATCAGTGCTGATCTAAAACAAAATAATATATTCTTTTTTTCTAATTAAGAAGTTTCCTTTTTTGTCACTTTAGTAATTTTTCCTCTGTATGTTTTTCAGTGAAGTATGAAGTCTCTTGTTTGTTTGTTTTCTTTGTGTCCCTCAGTAAAAATCAAATTCATTTTATTTAATGATATAATGATTGTGTCAGGGAATGAAATACTAGTCAGAATGAAACCGAACTGTTGCGATTCCTGTGCTCAAGCCACTTTAGTGTAAATAAATAAATCAATAAATCAACTGAAATAATCTACTATATTGTATTTCATTGAAGCGTATGGGTGAGAATGACGTCACAATCTTCAATCTAATGTTATAATTCAAGATTTGCTGTTCTGATACTGTTCAAATTGAAAAGTTTGGTGTTTGTAAGATTTTTTTTTTTTTTTGCTCACCAAGGTTGATCAACAACACGATAAAAACAGTTATTTCAAACTATTTTAAATAACTGTTTTCTCTTTTAATATATTTTCAAATGTAATCTATTCCTGTAATGGCACAGCTGAATTTTCAGCATCATTACTCCAGTCTTCAGTGTCACGTGATCCTTCAGAAATCACTCTAATATACTGATTTACTGTTTATTTATAATTATTATCAATGTCGAAAACAGTTGTGATGCTTAATATTTTTGTGAAAACTGAAAAAGGACCCTTTTACATTATAAATGTCTTTACTGTCACTTTTGATCAGTTTAATGCTGAATAAAAGTTTTAATTTCTTCCACACACAAAACAAATAATAATAATATCGTACTGACCCCAATGATGAGTGGTATTGTATTGAACGTTATTCAAAACCATTAAGATGATGTATGGCATATAAATTAAACGTTCAAGTGGGTATTTAAACCACATTTGTTTAGTTATTAAAGAATTTATACAATTATTCAATAAACTGCCTTTTTATATTGTGTGTCTATATAAAGCTTCCCATCAAATGAAATCACATTTGTGACCCTGGACCACAAAACCAGTTATAGGGGTCCAATTTTTTTTTCTTCAATTGAGCTGAATAAATAGGCTTTCCATTGATGTATGGTTTGTTAAGATAGGATAATATTTGGCTGAGATGAAACTATTTGAAAATCTGGAATCTGAGGGTGCACAAAGTCTAAATATTGAGAAATCGCCTTTAAAGTTGTCCAAATGAAGTCCTTAGGAATGCATATTACTCCTAATAATACATCTTTTTATATATATTCACAGTAGGAAATTTACAAAATATCTTCATGCAACATGATCTTTACTTAATATCCTAATGATTTTTGGCATAAAAGAAAAAAATATTATTTTGACCCATACAGTGTATTGTTGCCACAAATAAACCTGTGCAACTTATAATAATAATTAATAATGGTCCAGGGTCACATTTGTGCATTAAATGCAGTGTTCCATAAATCAAGTAGGATTGTATGGATAGTGTTGCATCAACTACATGGATATCAATGACTTTCACTGTATGTTTGACCTCATCATTGATTATTATGAATGAAACATCTGCCAGTTTCATTTCTATTCATGTTTGTTTTAGGCTGGAGCTGAAAACCCTTGTTCTCTGAAAGTAAACTGTAGATTAAATGTTTGCCCTCTCCAGCTCAAGCATCCAAACAGAACGTGGCAAGAGCAGACACGACCTCCCCCCAATGCAGGCTCTTTTCTGCGATGGGCCACTTATCTGCCCCATAAGGTGTGGTTCAGAGGAGCCCATCGCAGATCCAGCCTCACTGAGGTGTCTATGGGGGGAGAGCCATTAAAGGCCATTGTAACCATGAATGGTGAGGAAGGCAGCCATAGACCACCTGATCAAGATATGTGGGGAGAGAGGCAGTAGTCGTCAGCAGGGTGTCAAAAGCAATCAAAAGACCATCGGACAGGTTGTATAAGTGAATGGGCCAGAGGGAAGAGAGGTCACATACCTGTTTATCAGATACTAATATATATATATATATATCATTTTTTTTTTTTTCAGTTTTAACCTTAATTTTGGTATGTTAAGTACGTTTAGTAAGAAGCTAAATGAAAATGGAAAATGCTGGTTTTGGTAATAAAATATTTTATTTCTGTTAATGTTTATTTTATTGCGAGTAACAAAAATCTTTCTCTCTAATAACCTTATTTCATATAGATAATACTTTAGATGCCATGTTATAATAAAGTGAGATCAGAAAGAAATTGGGAGGTTTAAAACAGTCATTTCATTTAGCTTTTTCCCAAATGTTTTAATAATAATAATTAAAAAAATAATAATAAAATAATATATATATATATATAAGAGCTTCATGTTTGTTTGTTTTTCTGGTGTTTCCTTCCTCCAGATTACCATCTTCAAACCATTTTGTCTCATCCTGCACCTTACCATAATATATATGACTATGTGATTCTAAAAATGCTGATGTGGCTTCCTTCTCAAATGTTCCAAAATGCATAAAATGTTGTAAACAAGGGTGGGGTGATGATATTAATATCAACCAGAAACCGCTCGGTGCAATGTAATGCCTGTTATGTGTTCCTGTTTACTCTGATGAAGTTATCTCAAGAAAAGATTCGCTGAGTATAAATTTCACAGTACACAAGCCATCTAAATAGACACGGCCTGCCAAACGGAGCCACCCGGGAGTGTTTTGCGGCCTAATCCTGGTTCTGCCGTCCCTCACTGCACACCCCACCGGCCTGTGTCATCTCTTTCCACTTTCTCCTCCTCTGTCTGCACTTTACATAACAATCCCCACCAAGTCCATGGGCCAGCACAAAGCCTGCAGCAGTGGTTTGATGTCATTTAAAAGCTTTGACTGGCCCCGGAGGCCTCCTGTGTGTCCTTTCCTTGGCTTTGTGACCAGGAGAGATGGACAGCTCAGTTGTGACCCATAGCTCCTGGTCTGCAAGAGTGTGTTTGAAGGCAGGGGGTTGATTGTTGTAGAGTTGTGTTGGCTGTGCTTGTACTGATGGTGCCGGAGTGTGTGGCGGAGCATCAGAGGGATTAGACAGGGAATCAAAGGTTATACGTGTGCATACCTTAACATAGGTCTACCTTGCTATATGCGTGTACGTGTATGCTGGAAAGAGACTTTAGTGTGTCGGTGAAACTTTGACGACGTTTTTGAAACTTTGTTTGTTTCAGAGGAGGGGGTAGGGGAAGAATCAAAGGGTTGAGACTTATTGTTCAGTGCTGAAAGGCAGCTAATGGCCGGCCATCGCAACTCTGGATCTGGAAGCGGCCGGGGGCCTCGGGCTCTTCTGGCACAATGCCTCCCCCATCCACTTTCCTGCGGCGCGTCTTCCTGCCGCAATCTGCACCGATCGGCTCGGTCGGGGGTGCACAGCTGTATCGATGCTTCTGTAGAGCTTTTCCAAACTGTAAACAACGTTTAATGAAACAAAAAGCAAGCTCGATATTAGCTTGCGCTACTTGTTAGACCTAGCCTAAATAAATATAGCCTATGGGCTAAATATTAATAATGTAAAAGTTAGAGGCATATTTACTTAATATATAATTTATAGGCCTATATAATTCTAGGCTATATATTACAGTAGATCAATCTTTAAAATGTTTTACCGTGACGTTTTAATCAATGTTTCTAATTTTTAGGTTTGTCGCGCACTCAACTAAACTTTCAATAAATTAATAGGCTACATAAAATCCGACAAATTCTACTTTGATTGTATAGATCGAATAAATAAGTCTTTTCTGACTTATAGCTATGTTTTAATGCATTTGAAATGTATGTATATTTTTGAAAGGGGCGTGATGATCATCAAATTTCATAATCTTTTGATTTCGCACCATGATCTGAAACGACATTTTTAGCCTATATATTTTTGCATTATGAGTTCATTGACTGCTGTCTTAATTGTGCTACTTTGTTAACATCTCTCTCTCTCTCTCTCTCTCTCTCTCTCTCTCTCTCTCTCTCTCTCTCTCTCTCTCTCTCTCTCTCTCTCTCTCTCTCTCTCTCTCTCTCTCTCTCTCTCTGTCTCTCTCTCTCTCTCTCTCTCTCTCTCTCTCTCTCTCTCTCTCTCTCTCTCTCTCTCTCTCTCTCTCTCTCTCTCTCTCTCTCTCTCTCTCTCTCTCTGTCTGTCTCTCTGTCTCTCTCTCTCTCTCTCTCTCTGTCTGTCTGTCTCTCTCTCTCTCTCTCTCTCTGTCTGTCTCTCTGTCTCTCTCTCTCTCTCTCTCTCTCTCTCTCTCTCTATATATATATATATATATATATATAATATATATCTAATATATATATATATATATGCCTTCTGTTTTTGTTAAGCATCTGATGAGTTAATTTCTTATGTGATCAAATTAAAATGACATTACTCCACATCACAGTAGTATCATTCTTTTTTAAATACCTTTGTATAAACGGCTTTTATCTGTGGTTCAGCAAGCAGCGTGAAGGTGGGAGATGTGACGCTTGTAATCCAATTGCTTATCAGCAACAGACAAACATTTCACCTTTTATTTATCTTGACCAAACAGAACAGAAAAAAAACTACAACACGTGAATGCATTTTTATTGATTATACAGTTTTATGATCCAAATTGTTTGCAATACATTAAATATAGGTTATATGAAATCTGGCAAACGGAGTTATAAATATAGCCTTTAAAATACCACATAAAACTCATTTTGTGCACAATAAAGTGGATTTTCCCACGGATGTTAAGAATTTCGCTATCAAGAACAACTCATTAAGTGCATATTACTGAAACAAAGTTTGCTTAATGTGGCATGAATATAAAACACATGAATATAGTCCTATTTGCATTGTAAATTCTCAACAGGCATAAGAGATGTAGCTAACTTGATGTTAGGCTACTTCCAAACAAAATGACAGATTATGCATTTCATTTTAAAATTTGAATGTTAAATTTCTTAAAATTTTTAAGTTAAAATTCTTAATTATGATTTTATTTATAGTTTGTGCAGTTTTGGAAAATGCATTTATATCTATTTAGCTACACCTCGCTTTCCCAAAAATATCCTCACCCAATGAGAAAACCAAGTTCATTCACAAAGTCAGCTGTGGCTTATTGTCTCAGGTGCCCAATAGGAGAGGAGATGGTTAAGACCCCAGCCTCCAACTCCGATTGATTAGGAAAACCTGTGTGGGACAGGATCAGAGTTGAGATTGGGAAGAGTTGGAGAGGTGCTAGCTCATTCTAAAGGCCTAATTGATGGCAATCACACAAGAACTTCACACTTTTCAGTTGGGACGCTCAATCTGAGGCTTAGAGATCTACTTTGGTTTGCTCATTTTTACAAGAACATCCTGGCATGGAGCTACTGATCGCCGACTATTGATTATCAAACCTGCAGTCTCAACGCTTTCTTGTTTGAAATCTAAAGAACTTTTTTGTGTGTGTGTGTGTGTGGGAAGATGACGGAGAGAGCGCAGAGCCCGACAGGAGCAGACTGCAGATCCTACGAGATCAACAGGGCCATGTATGCTCAAGCCCCGGGCCTAGATGGACTTGGCGGTGCGTCCTTGCAGTTTGCGCACGGCATGCTTCAGGATCCAAGCCTGCTTTTTAACAAAGCCCATTTCAACGGCATCAGCCCTGCGACACACCAAACCTTCTTCCCATTTTCTGGCGATTTTAAAACGAACGATTTGCAGGGTAGTGATTTTGCGCAACACAAACACTGGTACCCGTTTGCTGCCCCCGAGTTCACCGGGCAGGTGGCCGGGGCCACGGCAGCCACCCAACCAGCAAATATCAGCCCGCCTATTGCTGAAACCAGGGAACAAATCAAGATGCCATCTGAGGTCAAAACAGAGAAAGATGTTGACGAATACGCCAGTGAAGAAAACAAGCCACCGTCACAATATCATCTCACTCCCGGGACATCATCCGTGCCCACCGGGGTGAATTATTACACGCCCTGGAACCCTTCGTTTTGGCCTGGACTGTCTCACATCACGGCCCCCGCTAATATTTCTCAAGCTCCCCCGACTCCCTCTGCATCATCTCCCTCTCTGTCTCCATCTCCACCCGGAAATGGATTCGGAAGCCCGGGATTTTTCAACGGAGGCTCCGCGCCAAACATCCCCTCGGGTCAGGCGCAAAGCGCAGCCAGGAGCAGCGGGTCCTCCAGTGGAGGCTGCAGTGATTCTGAGGAGGAGGTGAGGTGTTTATTTAAAACTACTTTGATTTTTACGTATAGCATTGTTTGAGTGTAGTAATTGTTTTGCTTTTAAAAATTGATCGTAGGAGAATCTGACCACAGAAGACTTGGAGCAGTTTGCTAAAGAGCTCAAACACAAACGCATCACTCTGGGCTTCACGCAGGCAGACGTCGGACTCGCGCTTGGAAACTTGTATGGTGAGTTTTACGGTCTCCAACCATTATATATAATGTTTATGTGAAACGTTGCATTTAACCGTTGTACTTCTGTCTAGGCAAAATGTTCAGTCAGACGACTATCTGTCGTTTTGAGGCTCTCCAGCTTAGTTTCAAGAACATGTGTAAACTGAAGCCGCTGCTACAGAGGTGGTTGAACGAGGCCGAGAATTCCGAGAACCCTCAGGATGTAAGTACACTACATTACACTAGGGGCGCTCAACCGACTATCTATGATGTCACTGAACTTGAGGGTAGTTTACCTCCGTCACCTGTATACAACACTGTATACAATTATAAGGTTCTATCTGACTGTTCAAAATTGAGCTATTCTTATTGAGACAACTTTTACATTACGTGTTGTGCAGCCTACATTTTGAGGCTTTTCATTTAGAAAAGAGGTTCTATCTACAAAGTGGAATGGAATGCGGAAACTTTGATCTCAACTGTTCAGAATGCAGAGAACCTTCTAATTCCAAGGTGGCGACGCGGCGTGCTACTTTGTCAACTTCATACTGCCTATTTTATTTTATTTTTTTTATAAAGAAATTTAGAGATTGTTTTCAGTCTGTCTTCTGAATTGACCATAAAGTTGGTATGAAATGTAAATTTTTACCTGATACATTTTCTAAATATAGCTGATCTTCTTGTGAGTGAATTATCCTTTTATAACTTAGAAATCAATCTTTGACTGGCTTCTCTGATGTATGCTGGATTGTACGTTTAAAGCTTGGATTTAAAGGTTTAGTTAATTTTTTAAAATGAGAACTTCCTGAATTTGGTCACCCCCATGTCATCCAAGATGTTACTTTTTTCAGTTGAAAAGAAATTGCGTTTGAGGAAAACATTCAATGGCAACCAACGGGTTGAAGGTCCAAATCAATGCGGTTTCGGAGGGCTTCAGAGGCTCTGCACGATCCCAGCTGAGGAAAAGGGTCTTATCTAGCAAAGTGATCTGTCATTTTCAAGAAAAAAAAAATAATGTATATACTTTAACCATGAATGCTCGACTTCAGTGTTGCGATTCTTCGCAGCGTGTGAAGTCATTAAGTCGGAAAGGCCACGCGTGGAAGTACCGACCCAGTGTTAAAACGAACATGCAAAGACTAAATCAAACACCTTTTACAAAAATAAAGGTAAAACGATGTTTGACAATTTTGAAGTTGGAGAACATGAAATGGATTTTATTTTTATTTTTTCGGCATGATGACGTCCTACGCTGTCAAGAATTCTAGCACTGAAGTTGAGCGTTCGTGGTTAAAGTCTGAATTTTATTTCTTATTATTGAATGACTGATCATTTCACTAGATAAGACCCTATTCCTCGCTGGGATCGTTTAGAGCCTCTGAAGCCCTTCGACCCCTTTTGAAAGTGCATTGAATTGGACCTGGCAAAGTTGGTTGCCATTGAAATGCATTGTATGGAGAAATATCCTGGAATGATTTCCTCAAACTTAATTTCTTTTCGACTGAAGAAAGGCATGAACATCTTGGATGAGATGGGGTGATTTAAATTATCAGGAAATTTTAAAGAACTAACGTAATCCTTTTAATATCTGCCAACTGAAGAATAAAACCAGGTCCCCACAATGTAGAAGAACAGCTCAGTTAGATTGTGGTTTGGGGGTGTTTTTATTTATTTTTTTAAAAGGTTTTGCAACGTTGACTGACAGCTGTGTATGAAATTCATGGCCAATAGACAATGTTGACTAGTCAACTTTCTGACTAGGGCATTGACTTTAAGCTTCCGTTAAGAAAAATAGTCCAGTACACTGTAGAATATCAACCTAGGTAATATCAACTTTAAGTGTCATTGTACACACCAATTTGACTTCTCAATGCAGTTATTCATGATTATTGTCTCATGGCGGTTTAAAAAAAAAAAAAAAAAAAAAAAAATTAAATAATCTTACAGATGTACAAAATCGAAAGGGTGTTCGTTGACACAAGAAAAAGAAAGCGGAGAACCAGCTTGGAAGGCACGGTCCGTTCTGCTCTGGAGTCGTATTTTATGAAGTGTCCCAAACCCAACACTCTAGAGATCACGCACATATCTGACGACCTAGGCCTGGAGAGAGACGTAAGCATGCATCGAAGTCTTTGGACCCTTCATATTTAGTCAGTGCTTCTAAAACACATTTGACCTGAATTTTTTTTTCTCTTTAGGTAGTACGTGTGTGGTTCTGCAACCGTAGACAAAAGGGAAAACGCCTAGCATTGCCCTTTGATGACGAATGTGCTGAAGTGTATTATGAGCAGAGTCCTCCACCTCCGCCCCACATGGGTGGCACAGCCCTCCCAGGGCAAGGCTATCCTGGACCAGCCCATCCCGGAGGAGCCCCTGCCCTATACATGCCATCCCTCCACCGACCAGACGTCTTTAAAAACGCTCTGCATCCTGGACTGGTGGGTCACCTCACCAGCTAACTGGCTACAGATGCCACTAAGATTTTATAGATATTTTCAGAGCCAAGCTATGGATCAAACCAGTCATATGATTTATTTTTATGTAAACATTGCATCTGTTTATTTGGTTCTTTCCGTACATGCCTTTTGGACACTCTTAATTGTATAGTGTCTGGTTTAGACTTTACCATGCACACTAGCAGCTTGATGGATCTTTGTATAACGGGTGCTTTGAAATGCGTTTGCACATGAAGTCTTGGGTTCAGATGATTTTAATAGTCGTTTTTATGACTTTGCTCCTGTATCAATTTTTATGTACTTATGTTTGTCTTTTTATTGTTCAATAGTTGATTTCCAAAGTATATTGCCATATCTCCATACTTTGTAGTTTTTCTCTTCTATGTGAACGGGCAGCAAATTTAAGACTTCATGAACTTGTATTTTGACTAATTGCTTCATTTTTAAAGGGATGGAATTATTTTTTATTTTCTTTATTACAATTTGGAGGAGACCTTTTTCGGATGGTCCACAAAGAACATCAGTCACTGTTCTTTTACTCTAAATACTTGCACTCTCCCATCTCCAGTTGAAAATAATTGTGTAATATCTCTTTATCAGGGTAATTATAGAAATTTGCTGCCAGTTTGAAAGCCTCTGTGGAGGTCATGTGCCTTATCTTTTGGTGTCTGTATCGCATGCATGCTCATCCCTGTGCAATGTAAATGAAAGCCATATCTGATAATTTATTGAAATTCTGCTCTTCAGTCAACACAATATCTTCTGGGTAGCAATTAAACCAATTCCATTGACAGTCATTACTAGTTTCTTTTGGGTACTGTTGCGTTTTGTCTCGTCTTAAAGAACGTTTGCTTCTATACTCATTTTTGTATATATCAAGTGCCGATCCAGCACGGAACTTTTTGGAACTTTTCTTCTCTTTACCAATGCCCTTAAAGTAAAATATTGAAACTAAAGCCAATAATTCACTGCAAAAACCATTAGTGATCTGTAATCCATTTTTATTTTTTTTTTTTTTTTTTTTTTTTTTTTTTTTTTTTTTTCTTCCTCAAGCACTGTAGAGCTTGAATGGACAACTTCTGTCAACAAAATGGTTTTTTTTTTTTATTTATTTTTTTTTTTTTTTTTATATAAATATGGGTATTTGCATTTAGCATTTTCCCCAAAACGGATCTATGACCTGCTACTTTTTAACATTTGTAACAAACATTTGTACCGTTCTTCAAGAATCCCTGTGCAGAGGATATAGGGGCATGTGACAGCAGAGGAAGCAGGGCTTGCAAGTTGTGGTTTCAGTTTGGCACCATGGCCTCATCAGCATAGCTCACAACGGTGTTTTAGGCAGGTGCACACCCAATATAACTGTGCTTATATATCTTTATAAATGGTGTTGTGGTCAGTGTGAAACTACTAAAATTGCCTTATGTACAGACTTGGGACCTAGTCACACAGAACATGTTTTTGGACTTCCACTGTTAATTACACTAGATGGAAGTAATTCGTAAGCATGACACAGCATTTAAAAATGCAACAAGTTTAACTTTGAAAAAAAAAGTGTTAAAGGTTTTAACACCATGCCAGTCCACTGGTCTGTTTTCCCCATTTTAAAACTTTAAAAATCTGTTGTGTGAATGGACCCATCAGGGGTTGTTCACCCAGAATGTGTTTTTGCATTCTAAAAATCTTTTGAGCTTGTGTTTTTTTGTTAGATTTCACAACTCTGTGTCTCGTGCATTTCCTCTGTGCTGTTTTTCTATATAAACATGCTAGATGGATGTCTTTTTGCATTGCGCTCAGCTTATTTTTCAGCATTTCGTGCATGACAAGGCTTTCTAAAAGCACAGCTCTAACTGCCTGTAGCGTTAACTCTTAAAGGTCCATTCACACCAAGGACGATAAAGATATTGTTAAAAAAATCATAATCAAGAATAGCAGAGTTCACACCACAGCTGTAACGGAGTCACTTTCGGAACGATCTTTTCCACCTGATGAACAATAAAAACTTGTCAGCCAATCAGAATCCATTGTGCTGTAATGAGCTCAAGCATTTAAAGTGACAGACAAGCACGTCCTTAGAATAAACAGAACAATATCGTCCGTTGGTGTGGACTTTATCTTTATAGTTATCGTTCTTGGTGTGAAGACCTTGATTAGCTGGTTCAGGTGTGGGACTGTGACTCTCCACGACCAACGTTCTTCACCCTTGCTCTAGTCTAGACCTTGCTTTTTTTTTCTTTTCCATTCCACTAACCTGCATTGTGTGTTTTTGACATTTTTTGCTTTCCACTTTCTTATTCCAATTGTTTTTTTTATGTAAACGTGCTAGACAGATGTCTTTGACCATTGCGTTCAAGACTTCTTGCTGCAGCCTGTAGTGCAAGGACGTACGCAGGGTCAGGGGGGTTTGTGAAAGTGTCCCAGAACACGATTTCAAATTTCTTAGGCGGAACATGACTCCCTGCCCCCGCGGTGGTCTGTGCACGTCACTGACAGGACGTGTTTTTTTTCCTCAAACCAGTTTAAGGTTAGGGTGTAGGGTTTAGGGTTAATGTATCTGTTGTAGCATTATGTAGGTGATCAGCACTATGATTGACGAGTAATGAGATCTTTAGAATCAACTGTGGGGTGGAGTTTGCACTAAACAGGTTTGGGGAAAGAGGGCAGGGTTTATGACATATACTGCATCCAGCCACCTGAGGGCAATCAAAACATTTTGCCTTCACTTTTCTGGACTTGTGTGGCGCAGCGAGGACATTTTAGAGAGTTCACATCTTGTATATTTTGTGTTCTAAAAAAGGAGTCCTCAAGTTAAAAGAAGTACAACTTTTACAACCTTGTCACTAGAGTCTAGACCTTGTCTTGCATCACATCTTGCATCTTTTGCAGCGTTGCAATCAACGTTGTGTTCTAAAAACGCAGATCTCAAGATTAACTTTTAAAGAATAAATTTGTAGACCATGCATTCCTGTGTCTTGCATTTTTGCTATGAAAACATAAGACGTCTTGGACAATTGCGCTTGCGTGTTGCGAACAACAGTAGTCTAAAAATGCAGACTTCAAGTTAAACTTTTTAAAAATGCAGCTGAAGACCATACACTTTTTTTTATTCAAAAACATGCAAAATGCAAAAACATGTTCTGTGTCCTGTTACATTACAATTTTGACCAAGCACTCAGATCCTCATAAACCTTTTGAACTGGTAATTGTCTGTATATGGGGCAGATATTGCACAGTCTCTCTCTCCAGTCTGTATATAGTTTGACTGTATAGTTTTGTCGCCAGGTAAAATATGCATTATATCTCTTTGGATCTTTAGTTAGGCCTCTCAGATATTCAGCCAGCGCCTTAATAGATTTAAAATCATCCACATGGATGAAGGATTCCGAAGGCACCACGGCTTCATAGTCTCTGCGTGGCGGCCCCAGCACCACAGGCACGGTCCCGGCCTGGAAGGCGTTTCTCCACAGCTTTTCTGAGATATAGTGGGGAGACTGTGTGTTTTCAAAAGCTAGGTAGAAATAACAGCGGGAAATCGTTGGGAGCAGGCCCTCCTTTGGTAGAGGTTTTTTGGCAAAACGGCCATACAGTTGCACATTGAGAGTCTTGTTCAGCTCCTGGAACACAGCGCTCCTCTTATGCTGTTTTTGGTAGTTACTAACCACCCAACAGGCTTCATACCTATTGTTTTTTGGGATAGCAAAGTCTAGACCTGGTTTCTTCCTCTGTAACAGCTTCCCGTAGGGCACAGTGATGTCAGCATGAGGGTGATATGACATGGTGAGGTTGAAAAGGTTGTTGTATGGCATCAAGTTGCCATTGTTTTGTGGCGCTTCCAACGAAAGCCACACCCACCTCTGTTTGGCGGGCCGATGGAGATGCACTGGAAGGTGTTCTTTATGCAGCTTCAACTCATTGTTATGAAAGACTACCAGATCGGCACGCTCGTAGAGAGTGCGACTGTCCGCTAGCACACATCCAGAGATGCTGTAGTCTCTCAGACACACGTTCCCCGTAAGGCTATACCGGGTGCCGAACGGCCAGTGCCACAACAGGATGGTGATATTGTTTGTGAGTGACTCATTGCTGCCATTGAGATGTTGTTCATAATCAACCATGAACCTCCAGTGGTAGATGAAGCTGATGGCCAGGAATAAAACAAGGAGAGTCTTGGGGAGTTTAAGATGCCTCTTTATCCACTTTGCCATACATAAGCTCTTAAGCGTGCTGTGGAAGTAGCAGAACTGGGTGTTAGTTTGTTGTTTTGTTATATTTTTGTTGGGCGTCATGCAAGAACTTAGTCTACACTTGTGGTTTTGTCAAAGTCAGGATCCATGTCATTTTCTTCCTTCCTGAAGATGACAAGCGGAGTGACCAGTAGAGGGAGTGTCTCTTCACTCAACCAGAATCCTTGGATCTCTATCTTAAGACTTAAGACTTGCACTTCAGAACATAACACATTTACTTTATTTGCTAAAAGCCTACTAAAGTGGCACCTGTAGGGGAAAAATACACTAATTAAAAATAGGCAGTGAATTTTAACACTCAGTGTTAAAAAGGTACACAGCAGACACTGTTTGCACGTAGCCTATAAATAGCAAAAAACAGCATCTAAGTACAAATAGTGATAGGTGATTTGTATTGAAGCTAAAATATCAAAGCAGTGAGCTGCTTCCCTACCATATAGTAGGCGAAAAACAGTATGTGACAGGAGAAATATATCCAAAATTACAGTACTCATAAAAGAGTAGGCAAAAAGTACCTGGATGACATACTACTTCCGATGAGATTCTGAAGTGTGCTTATGATGGACACTTTTCTATCCCATGAGGCTATGGGATGCTGATTGGTCACATAATAATGACAACATGGTGAATGCAGTATGTATAGAGTACATTCATACTACACACATTCACACTATACACTGAAAAAAAAAACAAGTAAGATTTACTTAATTTTAACTTGGCCAGTAAAAGGTTGAGTAATTTCTACTTGGTGGAAGTTTCCTTTGCAATACATTTTAGTCAAAAAAATTTAATTTTGAATTAAACCACTCTTTTAAAGTGTATGCTTTACTCAGAAATATATAAATAACACAATAGATATTGTGTAGATACCATATCTACATGATAGAATTAATGTTGCGTCTGAACGCAGAGACCGCAATACTTGGTACACAATACACAGTGACGTTAACAACCCAAGTTCGGCTGAAAACGGACTAACCCAGCGATTGGGTTTTTTTAAGCGAACATTTAACCCAACCGCTGGGTTAGTCCATTTTCAACCCAACTTGGGTTGTTTTTAACCCAGCATTTTTTTTTTTTGAGTGTAATGAATGAACTCCAAATGCCACAAAACAGCAAGTTACTAAACTGAACAACAAAAGCAATGATGAATCAGTGTAAATACAGCTGGAAAACAGTGAAAAATCTACCTCCTTAATTATTCCAACCCCAGTGCATGATGAGAACACCAGTATCAGAAAAGTTGAGTAGTTCTTTTACTTAATTTTATAATACTGATATTTACGCTTTAATTTCTACAAGCTTGGATTAAGTACTATTTTACTATATTTTAAATTACTATATTTTTCATGTAGAAATTACATTTGTTTTTATGTAGTATTTACTTCACCACAAAATCATTTTTATCAGCGTAGATTAGTAGATACTTTTTAGCTGTTGTGAAGTAATTACTTATTCACAATAATAGCTACTCAAGAGAGTATCTTTTACCAACGTTTTGAACAGAAAAAATAAATACAATTTAATGCATAAAGAAATCAAAAGTGCTTGAATCAGTGTTGTTATTAGCTATTTATACACTAATATAGTATTTATATTTTGAATCAACTTTTATTTTAAGTTAAATCTAATTAAATGTGCTTTTGTCGTTTTAATTAGTTTTTCTTTAAATATTGCTTATTTAGCTTTGATTTAGTTTCGTTTCAGTTTTTGAAATTAGTTCGTTTTTAGTTAGAAATTAGTTAGAAATTAGTTAGTTGCCACGTTTTTTTATTTCATTATTTTAATTACCCCCAAAAAAATCATATTTTGTTTTAGCATTTTTTATAGTAACAACACTTTTCTTCTGAAATATGTTTTAAATCATTCACATCAGATAAAGATGTATTATAATATCAGTATTATAAGTCATGTTATTAACCTTATAAAAGCGAATTCATTTTTATCAAGCAGGTTGCCTCATATGGTCATGTGACCAGCCAAATATTTCCTGCTTTACCTTGATTATTCCGTCATTAGACACTTTTGCTTACACAAATTAATAAATGAATGACTGACTGCAAATATTGTACTTCTAATGGCATAACTAAAAGCCTTTGCTTTTTGTGTAATGCAGCAAAAAATACTAAGTGCGCCTTCAAAAAGAAAACTCTTTGCATCTATAATTCAAATATTTTTTACTCTCATTTAATTTTTCATAAACGTGAATCTGTGACTGGATAGTAAGGGATGTTGCATCACATTTCATCCAGCAAAGGAGAACAAAATACTTTACAGTGCTGAGATGATGCTTTTCTGTAATGTAAGAGAAACTATAAAAATAATGTAAAAGACAAATGCATGTATGTAAAAACGCAGATGATCTAAAGAAAAAGATCAAAAGATTGGCAGAATTCTTACCTGTGTCTTTGAGGAACGTGGCTTGTATGGAGGACCACAACTGTCATGCCCACTGAGAAACAAAGTGATGTGGAGGTTTGGCGGAGGCCTGTGCTGTCACCTAATGATGAGATTTACGAAAGGACTGTCTTATAGGAAACAAGAGCTTCCTGTTGAGATCACTCGTATTACATGTTCTTCCACCCTTTCACATGTCTTACCCTCCCATTTTGCATGACCCCTTAATCATTAAAGCATCCTATTTAACTTTAACACGCCACATCTGATTATTAACAGGTCAAGTCTGTAGAATGTAATGTGTTGCCTTTCAAAGTAAATTGGCTGCTAGATTGATGTTCACCTGACTTTAATGGGGTTTTTTTTAATGTGAAGAACATTTTTTCACCATAAACTGTGGCTAAAAGAGCAAGACGATTGAGAACAGTGGTGCATTAGCTATTGGCAATTCCGCATATATCAGTGCATGTATCAGTGCATATTGTGCATGTGGTTGTGGCTTCTGAACTGTGCTGAGGGCACTGAAATGTTACAGGAAAAGGAAGTGAGTGTTTTTGAAACTCACACATTTATCCTCTCTTGTTGCCGCCTGTGCCTTTCTTTTAAATAGAGAAGTGAAAAGTGATACATACTGTTGCAAAAACTGTCTAATGTCCTGAAAGATAAGAAATGTTGAAATATCCTCTAAAGAAGGAAATGAGTAAAGACAATGCAAGTGCATCTGTGAAAATATTCCTACCATAAACTCGTATAATGTTTTTTTGTGTTTTCACAATCTATAATTGCTTAATTTGACTGTAAATGATTTCTGTTGTTTTCACAGTATTATTGCTGTATTTCTAGCTTTGTCTTATTTACAGGAAAGTTGCTGTCAATTTATGCTATTCTTTGAAAAAAAAAAATTCAGCGTAGGAATTTAAAATACATGCATCGTTTCATAAGGTAACCCATATGTTAAGGCATTTAGCATAAAAAAGTGAAATATTGTATGTGTTTTTAATTGCATGTCTTTATGGTTGCCAGATTTGGTCACAAACCCAACTAATCTCATAAGTTTATAGCCTACAATTTTGTGGGTGGCAGATGTAGTCCCATCCAATGTTTAATAATATAGCTAGGCAAAATAGATAAAATCAATTCCCATGAGAGTTTTTTATTAGGCTATTATTTTGCTTTCTATTTTACACACTTAAAGTCCCAGTGAACCGGAAGTAGCAAATTAGTTTTTTTCAGTGCTGTGACGTATTTCTGGAATAATGAACAGAGGGCAGGGTTTTACTTCAGCGCTCCTCCTCTCCATCGCTCGGCTCATAGCAGACTAACGGTTGGAGGGGAGTGGTTACACATTTTCAAACCTAAGCCGTCAAACTGACATCATTTGAGAAGGAACGCCGTTTCCAGACCGGAAATTAGTTTTCAGATTTTGTTTAAAGATTATTGCAACAAAACATTTTTATTTTTAATTATTATATTAACTTGCACAAATTAATTGTTCACCCTAAGACCTGTAATGTGTGCTAACAAAGTTAATAAGTAATACCACTGTGAAATATATTTTTTTTTTTTTTTTTTTTTTGCATACAAGCCTTTATATTTCATTCTTGCATGTAACAGGTTAGTTAGCTATAATATGTTGTGTATATACACTCACCTAAAGGATTATTAGGAACACCATACTAATACTGTGTTTGACCCCCTTTCGCCTTCAGAACTGCCTTAATTCTACGTGGCATTGATTCAACAAGGTGCTGAAAGCATTCTTTAGAAATGTTGGCCCATATTGATAGGATAGCATCTTGCAGTTGATGGAGATTTGTGGGATGCACATCCAGGGCACGAAGCTCCCGTTCCACCACATCCCAAAGATGCTCTATTGGGTTGAGATCTGGTGACTGTGGGGGCCATTTTAGTACAGTGAACTCATTGTCATGTTCAAGAAACCAATTTGAAATGATTCAAGCTTTGTGACATGGTGCATTATCCTGCTGGAAGTAGCCATCAGAGAATGGGTACATGGTGGTCATAAAGGGATGGACATGGTCAGAAACAATGCTCAGTTAGGCCGTGGCATTTAAACGATGCCCAATTGGCACTAAGGGGCCTAAAGTGTGCCAAGAAAACATCCCCCACACCATTACACCACCACCACCAGCCTGCACAGTGGTAACAAGGCATGATGGATCCATGTTCTCATTCTGTTTACGCAAAATTCTGACTCTACCATCTGAATGTCTCAACAGAAATCGAGACTCATCAGACCAGGCAACATTTTTCCAGTCTTCAACTGTCCAATTTTGGTGAGCTTGTGCAAATTGTAACCTCTTTTTCCTATTTGTAGTGGAGATGAGTGGTACCTGGTGGGGTCTTCTGCTGTTGTAGCCCATCCGCCTCAAGGTTGTGTGTGTTGTGGCTTCACAAATGCTTTGCTGCATACCTCGGTTGTAACGAGTGCTTATTTCAGTCAAAGTTGCTCTTCTATCAGCTTGAATCAGTCGGCCCATTCTCCTCTAACCTCTAGCAGCATCAATAAGGCATTTTCGCCCACAGGACTGCCGCATACTGGATGTTTTTCCCTTTTCACACTATTCTTTGTAAACCCTAGAAATGGTCGTGCGTGTAAATCCCAGTAACTGAGCAGATTGTGAAATACTCAGACCGGCCCGTCTGGCACCAACAACCATGCCACGCTCAAAATTGCTTAAATCACCTTTCTTTCCCATTCTGACATTCAGTTTGGAGTTCAGGAGAATGTCTTGACCAGGACCACACCCCTAAATGCATTGAAGCAACTGCCATGTGATTGGTTGATTAGATAATTGTATTAAAGAGAAATTGAACAGGTGTTCCTAATAATCCTTTAGGTGAGTGTGTATATATATATATATATATATATATATATATATATATATATATAATATTTATGAAAGTGATGGGGTAATCAAATGTAGGCTAATATAATTAGTTTGTGCTTTTGTTTTTATTTTCATAGTTTAGCCTTTAGTCAATTTAAAAACAAAAGCATTAGCGTAAAATAGGCCCTTCCGCTGCCTGTATCAGTGGCAGTGCCCATAGCACGAAATTGTTGTAATTTTTTGATGTAGCCTTTCATAACAAATAGCCATCTTCTAAATCAAAACTTCACAAACTTTTTGGGGCCAATGACTGCTCATGATTAGCCTCAGTGGCATAACTTTAACCTAGTAATGACCCGGTGCAGCCACAAATATCATAACTATCTATAGGCCTACTGTAGTTAGACATATATTCAAGAAATGTATTAGAACATAAAGATGCTATAGTTTCAGTCTTACTCAAAGGCAGCGGAAACAGGCCAGTGGGTTCGTTACACACGTTAATCCATTCCTGAAGTTCTTGGTTTACTTCTTATTTATTAAATATACAGGCAATTAGTTGATGGAACATTGATCAAAATACAATTTATACAAAACGAAATTCACTTTAAAGAAAGACTTTCTACAAAACAAAACTCAATGAAGTGTCTGAATGTCTGACCCACTCCATGTCTCCAGACATATGCGCATCTTATAATGTAGCGTATCTTACTCATGCTGCTCACTTTTCATAATCAATGAAAGAAAAAAAATATATATATTATAGGTTAATATTTAATATTTGGCCGACAAAGGTGTGATATATTGAACAAGTTTTCAAATTAGTATAAAGTTGTTTAATGTTCTTTTTCTAATACTGTAAAACAGTATTGAATTCGTTATTTGTGTTTATGAGAAGAAAGGTAGGTTTTGTGCATTTAGTGAATTAATTATTTTCATTTACCATACATGCGTCATGACATTATCTCACGTATCAGCGTTAGGTGCTTCATTCCAAGTAAACGCAGAGACAAGAAGCCGTCATCAGCATTCTTCTCTTAATTTTCTTGCTGATTTACAGGTAACTGCAAAGTATAATGCACAAAACGAACGTTCGATTTAAGTGTAAACACTGTTTAATAATATATGAATGAGTTGTATGTGTTTAAAGCTGTTATTTTAGACTTTAGTGTTTTAGACTAAAGCTTGTCATGAGTTCAGTGCGGTTGAGCACATGATTAGCATAAGTGCTCCGCGATTAGCGTGAAAGCACACCATATGAATGGTTAAACTAGAAATAATATTTGAAACTGAGATAATATTGTTTAGCATTATTAATTATTTTCAATTTACATACGTGTTTGTTTAATCTGCAGTGATGTCTCTTAACTGTGTGTTATGCTTTACATTTGAGTGAATCGAGTGATAAATTGAGTGATTTACAGGAGTAGGCGCCGGCGCTTCTGTTGGATTTTTTCCTTTATGACAGCGGAAACAACTCACAATACTCCACGGTTTTTACCCATAGCCTACAGATAAGTACAAGACATAATTATAAACTATAAACTGTCTACTTTTATTTGTGTAGGCTACACTCAAGGGAACAGATTATTTCCCATGCACTCCAAACGCTGTCTTCATTTCAAAAATGTATTTTGTTTATTAAACGCAAAGTTTTTAATCACAAAAGCATTTCTAAATTCAGTTCATATTTCTACAAAACGAAATTCCAAGCCAAAATAATGAAATGGATATACATAAAACGTGGCATACTGACTTAGCATGAGAGGGAAAAAATAAAAGTTTTAGTCGCATAACATCGGTCAATGGAAATGCCGTCATTAGTTTTTTATCGACATTATCGCAAAGGTTTTTGTAGATCATTGTGACAAATGATCTGTACAGAGTTATAACTGTGTTATAGTATGCTGTTCTCTAAAAGTGTATGGCCCTTTAAGAACGTCATTAACCCCTGAGTGCGTTGTACGGAGAACATTTTAATTTTAAATCAAATAAAGGACGAGGCCACACAGTTAGTGGGGTCTTGGAGGCCCCCTGGCACCGGTGGAAAATCCGACCTTGTGGTTGACCAACATGTTCTTTCTGTTAAATGTGACTGAACAATGCTTTCTTGCTATAGCCTATTGTAGTCCTCACAAAAATGTGTTGCCATTTACGCATCCTCATTGCAAACCTCTATGAAATTATTTCTTCAGTGTCTTTTGTCCATCCATGAGAGTCAAATGTTGGTTAGGACCCCACAGACTTTGATTACTGCTGAAAACATTCAGCTGAAAACATTTTTCTGGTACTTTTTTTCATACAGAGTACATACGACGGCTCAGAGTTATATAACCCAAATTTAACACTAGAAGGCAGTGTTTCATTTTCAAAGAAAACATGCCAAAGGTGACACTTGTGTAGGGGGACAGACCGGGGATGGTTGTAACACTTTTTGTTTGCGCATCAATAACTCGGCTGTTGTGTGTGCTAGAAGTGTCAAATAGATTGTACATTGTAGTCACATTTGTCTGCTACTATACACAATCACAGATTATGTGAGTTCCGTTGTTACAATCTACCCGACTACTGGGGTGAGCTGTAGCTGGGGATAGATGTAACACCGAGAGGTCATTTGTTGAAATAACACCCAGACTATCCAATTTTTGCATAAACATCAATGAAGAACAAAGAAAAAACTTTTGAACAATTTACACTGACAAAAATGTAAATATATATATATATATATATATATATATATATATATATATATATATATATATATATATATATATATATATATATATATTTTTTTTTTTTTTTTTTTTTTTTGAACATAATGAAAAATAATTGCTGTGTGTGTGTACTGTATTCCTGTCACACAAGGGTTCAGTCACTATGTTTCCAAGATCCACCTCTTTTTATGTGTATTTTAAGATATTGCATACAAAACACTGGATGGAAACAGCAAGATAAGCATAAATTCTAATAATTTGCACAGAAAAAAAAAATAAAGTGTTCGTTCAATTGAGGCAGATAATTTATTAGCTGGTAAGAAGACGTGCACATATACTAGGATGGAAACATTTACTGAGTAAATCCTCGATACGAAAAAAAAAAAAAAAAAAAAAAACAGGATCAGAGCCTCAACAGAGGATGTGATTAATAACTGGACTCATTGGAATCATCATAGGCATTGGTTAACATTTTTAATAAACCGTTACAACTATCCCCACCCCAAACTTAGCTAACTGTTTGTGCATGAATAGGGAGTGTTGTAACAGGGTTACAGCTCTTTTCTGACCGGTCAAACTCAGTTTCACATCTAACCCTGTTACAACACTCCCTATTCATGCACATCTGTTAAAAGGTAATATGTGTGCTGTTGTTTAATTGTCACCTCATAATATGCAAAAGTTATAATTAAGTAATTGTAGGATGATTCCAGGTGATTCCTCAAAAGCTGATTATTTTAACAGATTAGTTGTTAACATAAGTGACAGAAATGGTGGTATCACTACATGTTCCAAACAGTGTGTTTTGTCCATCAGTGAGAATCAAATGTTGTTTTGGACCCCACTGTGACTCCATTTGCAAAAACAGCGGAAAACATTGTTCAAAATGTCTTTTTCTTTTACTTTTTTTTTTGTTTGTTTGATTTTTTGCTCCACAGAAGAAAGTTCATACAGAGTAGGGCTACTCACGGCGTCTCAGAGTTACAAAACCCAAACTTAACACTAGATGGCAGTGTTTCTTTTTTAAAGAAAATGTGCAAAAGATGACCCTTGAACTCTCGTCATTGGATTGAAGTGTAGGGGGACAGACCGAGGATGGTTGTAACACTTTTTTTTTTTTTGAGCATCAGTAACTCATTTAGTCAATGAATGTCCTCAAAAAGATAGCTGTACGTGTGTGTGTGTGTGTGTGTGTGTGTGTGTGTGTGTGTGTGTGTGTGTGTGTTGTTTTTCTATCCTGGTGGGGACTCATGTCATCATGGGGACCTAAATTGAGGTCCCCATGAAGAAACAAGTTTATAAATCATACAGAATGAGTGTTTTTTTATTTATTTTATTTATTTATCTAAAAATGCAGAAAGTTTTCTGTGATGAGTAGGGGTAGGGTTAGTGTAATGGGATGGGAAGGGGGAAAATATACAGTTTGTACAGTATAAAAAACATTGCGTCTATGGAGGGTCCCCACAAAGACAGCGAACCAGACATGAGTGTGTGTGTGTGTGTGTGTGTGTGTGTGTGTGTGTGTGTGTGTGTGTGTGTGTGTGTGGCTCAGTTAAACTACATTATGGGGGCAAAATGTCCCCACAAAGATGGCAATATCCAAAATCTTTGTCTCTATTGGGACAATTTTTGTCCCCATGAGGAAAACAACTTATAAATCATACTGTGATGTTTTTGTTGTTTTTTTTATGTGTTTGAGCTTCTTTTTTTTCATGACATTGGTGGCTGATACAAAGTTGTCATAGTTTTATTGTGACGGTATGATTATAATGTTTTAGCATCTATAATTACACTGGTAATTTTTGCAACGGGTGATACTCTATTTTTCTAGATTAAAACTGGTTCAGCTGAATTCATAACTAATAGTTAAATGACTCAGACTCTTTTGAACAAAGGAAGTGTGGTGAATCAGTACATTCATTCCCTGTATTAGCATGTAGTAGGTTGTGTTTGGGACGCCCATCATTCACACCCCCCTGCCCCTTGGGTGTTCCTTAATCAAATATTTCGGCTCATTATCGTATTTATATTCAGCAGAATTCCACTGATTCTTAAATGATTAGTTCACTTTAAAATGAAAATTACTCCATGATTTAATCACCCTCAAGCCATCCTAGGTGTATATGACATTTTTCTTTCTGATGAACACAGAGTTATATTAATAAATATCCTGACGCTTCCAAGCTTTATAATGGCAGTGACGGGGTCCATTGAGTTTGAAGCTCAAAAAAGTTCATCCATCCATCATAAATGTACTCCAGACGGCTCCGGGGGGTTAATAAAGGCCTTCTGAAGCGAATCGATGGGGTTTTGTAAGAAAAATATACACATTTAAAACTTTACAAAGTAAAATATCTATCTGACGGCAGAACTCCTTCCGTATTCAACTTATGAAAAAAAACGTAACTGGCGCAACGTATGACATTGGACGTAGTGTAAGCGTTTTGAACTGAAAGAGGCATTACACTTTCTGCATAAGTTAAACACAATAGGCTGTCTGGTGGAAACTAGATATTTTACTTTGTAAAGTTTTAAATATAGACATTTTTCTTACAAAACCCCATCGATTCGCTTCAGAAGGCCTTTATTAACTCCCAGAGCCGCGTGGAGTACGTTTATGACGGATGGATGTGCTTTTTTTGAGCTTCAAACTCCCGGACCCAGTCACTGCCATTAAAGCTAGGAAGCGTCAGGATATTTATTAATATAACTCTGATTGTGTTCATCAGAAAGAAGAATGTCATATATACCTATGTTGGCTTGAGGGTGAATAAATAAAATAAAAATTTGAAGTGAACTACTCAATGTCAAATAAATAACCCATCAGATATTGGCATAATATTCAAGGACATAGAATTTATGTGCAATTTGAAAGAGTCGCCATATTTCTTCTGTAAAGTATTTAAAAAAATGTTGGCATGGTTACAACATACAATACAACTTGAAACAGTAGGTATTCAAATTAATGATTTGTCATACACAGGCATGTTTAGATGTCATACCTCATACTTAAATCTTAAAAAAAAAAAAAAAAAAAAAAATTCCCATCATATCCTCATTCTCACACAAATTCCACAGATCAAGGGTCAAAGCACTTCAACATTGATCAATGCTACAGGAAATGAATGTACCGTTACAGTTTTCATGGTTACAGATGCCATAGAACCATTTTGAGTTTCCCAAAGAACAGTCAACAGTTCCTTTTTTTGCCTTAGTGTGAAGAACATTTTAATAATCTAAAGCAGGGGTTTTCAAACTTTATGATGCCAAGGACCCCAAATATGAACCTTTTATGAAACCTTCCTAAAATCCATCTCTATATTTTTATGTATGAAAACGCATTTAAACTGTTAGATAAATAGTAAGTGTGACATTATAAAAGCAACATATTGTTTCCAAACTTAAACTGGCTATACTTAATGTTGGATGTATAAACCTGAAGAAGAACATTTTCAATAAAACAATTATTTGTATAAGCAACCTTAACAATAAATGTATACTGCCTTACAACCCCAGTGAATGAGATAAAGGGGACTATATTGAGGAAAAACTCACTAGAGCGATACAAAGCAAACATATACAATACTGGAAAGTATGTATACGGCAAGAAAGGAGAGAAACATTTAGAAATTAAACCGAATGTTCGGTAGACTTTAACCATTTTTGCTTTGTCTTTTTATTCTCTGAAATTTTCCAGGGACCCCTTAGAACCTTCTGGGAGTCCCCGGACACAAGTTTGAAAACCCCAATCTAAAGAACCCTTTTCCACTATAAAGAACCTTTCGTGCAATAGAAAGGTTCTATGGATGTTAAAGTTTCTTTATACCAATAAAGAACCTTATTTTTTAAGAGTGTACCATATCCTTAAAATAAACCATAGAGTGTGCATGACGCTCGTTTGTTTTCATAATAGTTCAGTCCGAAATTTAAATCTGTTATAATCTGCTCACTTATTTTTTTACACACAATTTATCAGAATGTTAGTGCTGCTCTTTTCCATATCTTAAATGATGAAACTCAGACATATAGTGCATTAAGAGTTATTAGAGTATAATTTTACCTTTATGGTCATTTTTGAATCTTGACAGTCCTTTGTTGCAATTCACTTTTATGTTATGCAAAAGAGCAGCGTGTATGTCCTGCAAAACATCTCCTCCCGTGGTCTAAAAATCAAATGTGATGTTAACTTAAGTCATTTTTTCTCATTCATATGGTTGAATTGGCTCATCAAAGGTCAGCAGCAAAAACATTGGCTAATAAAGTGAGATTAAATACATTAAGGCCTGGTTTCACAGACAGGGTTTAGATTAAGCCAGGATTAGGCTTTAGTTCAATTAGGCCATTTAAGCTTTTAATAAACATGCCTTAGAAAAAACATGTGCATACTGATGTGCATGAGACAAAACAATGGCAGTGACATATTTTAAGATATGTCAGTACAAGTTGCTTTCAGTTAAAACAGCTCAAACACGCATTTTAGTCTCGGACTAGCTTAAACTATGTCTGTGAAACTAGGGACATGTGTGTTCAGAAAAACATGACGATGTGTAAATCATAACACAATATTTATTTTTGGGTAAACTTGGGTAAAAAGGTTATAGACTGTACTGGGAGTGAAGAATGATGGGAGTAGGACAGCAGTTTAGAGAGAAACTCACAATGACTAAAGCAGCACAGAATGAGGGAAGATACAGGTTGGACAGGTTCGCCCAGTGGGCTGGTATTCCGAACACTCAAGACCGGTGGGGTGTGGTCGGAGTTTGGGCTCTAAAAGGAAATGATAGAAACTGCAGTTGGGAGAGAGAGAAGGAAAGGTGCTGTTTGTTGTGCCATCGATACAGTTGAATTTTTCAGAGATTAAAGGAAGAGACAGAACTCGTGAGGTGAAGTGGACAGATGTAAACTGACCTCATTCTCCTGAACCATCCTGGGCAACTGAGACACCGCAGAAAGAGGAGGAGGTTGAGGAGGACCAGAGATGGCTGAAGCAGCAAAGATTGAACTTTTTGTCAAGGTCAGAGCCTAATTGCTTAGTTCAAAATCTGTCACATTCTAAAGGACAACTTTGTCTCTTGTGATGTTTGTACTTCCAATCATTCCTATGACATAACCCTGTCAATTGGTTGAAAAACATTTGTGGCCTCAGACTGGTCTTGCTGAATTTAGGACTAATGATAGGATCTCTAAAAATATGTCTGCCCAGGTGAAAAATACGTACTATTAAATGCATTAAAAATGCACTTGAGTATGGTTTTACAATACAAATATACTATAATGCATTTTTAATACATTTAATAGTATGTCTTTTCACCTGAGTAAACAAGGGTGAAATTACTTTAAGTAACAAAAATATTTTTCAGTGCTTTTTCATGAAGTAGTTCCATGTATCTTGTACCTTAAATCACTTCCATAGGAGTTTTAACACTTTAACACACTTATTGAATGTCTTCAGGCAAGCGATGATGGTGAAAGTGTTGGTAACTGCCCGTTTTGTCAGCGGCTCTTCATGATACTCTGGCTGAAGGGGGTCAATTTCACCCTCACCACAGTGGACATGAAGAGGTGAGAGATACCAACATCAGGATAACAGTTCTTCTTAGGTTCTTTCCCATAGGAAAGAAAAATCACAATGAAATCTTTCATTTAGTTGTGAGTTTAAGTGAAATGCAAATTGAAGATGCTTCCTTTTCTTTGAAGAAATACAACCTCCATCACACATCTCCTTTAGAGTATTAGAAAAGATCTCAACAATGGGCTCAGTTATGCAATCAAAAGTTAGAGATATAAAACTCATTAAATTATTCTAAAACCAAATGATCTGAGCTGTTAATTGCCACATTAATTTTATAGCTATGTACTCTTGTGTGTCTCATTTGTCTCATTCTCTATTTTATCGTGGAACTTTCGGAGACAGTGTATAGTATAAACATGTATTCAAATACGTTCGTTCGTTCATTTATTTATATAGCACCTTACAGGCTACACAGTAGTTCCAAGGTTCCAACAAAACAAAACATAAAACATCCATATAGTAGCAAAAAGGATTAAAAGACAATTAAAGTCAAGGAAGATCTAACATCCAGTGGTAGATTATTCCACATTCGTGGCCCAGCGACAGAAAAAGTACAATCTCCCTTCAATTTGAGACGTGCATGAGGGAGGGTTAAAAGAAACTTATTCGAAGATCTTAGTGTTGGACAGTGGGGCTTAATAAGCTCAGCTAGGTATTCAGGCGCCATTCCGTGAAGAGCTTTAAAAACATATATCAGAATCTTGTACTGTATCCTAAATTGTACTGGTTGCCATCCCAAAAGAGACAACAGGGGAGTAACATGATCTGATTTATTTGCATTCATTAACAACCTTGCAGCAGTATTTTGTACCAGCTGCAAGTGAGCAACATGTTTATGGCAAGTCCCAACATCAAGAGCACTACAATAGTCTAGATGGGGAAAAAAATAGGCATGGACAACTTTTTCCAGGTCCCTAGCTGGAAGAATTAGTTTCAGTTTGGAAGAACTGGTTTTAATTTGCTTAAATAGAAAAAGCACTTACGAACCACCATCTTTATTTGTCGATCAAATATGAGGGATTGGTCAAAAATGACCCCCAAGTTCTTTATTTGATCATGCAAGTACACCTCCCATGGGCCTAAATTATCGTTTACCATCTGTCTACAAGCTGAGCAACCAAAAATAATAACCTCAGTTTTAATTTCATTCAATTGAACAAGATTTCCAGCCATCCACAACTTCACTTCCTCCAGACACTTAAGGAGTAGGGCATTGGAATCCTTACTGCGGGGTCTCAACGGTAAATAAACTTGAGTGTCGTCAGCGTACAGATCTTAAAAATCATTCCCAGAGGGAGCATGTACAGGGAGAACAGGACTGGACCCAGACTGGAGCCTTGCGGTACCCCACAGGTGATAGGTGCTGAAGCAGAAAAATAGTTACCAATCTTCACTGAAAAATATCTATTTTACAAATAAGAAGAAAACCATTTTAAGGCCATACCCTGAATGCCAACCGATTGCGTTAGAGGAGTCTGATTCTGTACTGTGTCCACCTCTAAAACCCGACTGGAATTGATCTAAAATGTTATTTTTGTTAAGAAGGTGGATAGTTGTTTCAACACAATTTTTTCAAGTACCTTAGACAAGGCAGGAAGTTTTGAAATTGGCCGATAATTGTTTAAATCATATTGGTCCAGTCTTGTTTGTTTTTTTAAGAGAGGCACAACAATGGCTTGCTTAAAGCAAAGTGGTACAATACCATTCTGTAAACTACTATTAATAATAGATAAGATATTTGGGCTGACAATATCAACACCTTCCTTAAGAATAGACCTGAGTAAAAGGATACATTCCGCTTATTTCTGATAGTACCAGGTTAACAGCCATAGATAAAAAGCTTGCTCTTATTCCATTTATTTTATCAACAAAGAACTTAAATAAATCGCATGTTGCAGATGATAAGGTTAAGCTAGGTTTTAAACTCGGACAGAGCAGTCTATTGGTAGTAGCAAAAAGCTCACGTGGAGGGGTTATTATCAATCATATTGGACAAGTAACTTGCTTTACAATATTTTACAGCCTTTTGGTAATTTGTCAGACTTTCCCTTAGCATTTGCAAGGAAACTTGCAATTTATCTTTCCTCCACCTTCTTTCTGCTCTTCTGCATTCCCGTCTATTTAGCCATGGTTGTGTATTGGCTCTTCTTTCCTTCATTTTATATGTGGCAATGGAGTCCATGATGTTCATACAGACAGAATTAAATGTTGTTGTCAACTCATTTGGATCAACAAAAGGAGATGCAAACATAGGATTTGTTGAGAGTCAATAAAGGCATTTAGAAATTCTGAGGTTGTAAATGGGGTGGAAGTACTGGAATATACCATAGACATAGGAGCAGAAGGACATACACTTGGGAGGTCTACATTAAATACCACCGGACAATGATCAGAAAAAACTATGTGGCATAATAGCCTATTAAGATCACAAATCGAAACTCCCAAGGACAAAACCAGTTCGAGGGAATGGCCAGTTCATGAGTACTACTCATAACAGATTGAGTCAAATTAAAAGAGTCCAACATTTCTAAGAACCAAGCTACCATGGGTTTTCCTGGGAAGCAAACATCACCATTAAAATCACCAACAATTAAGATTGAATCGCACAACAGTACAATATGGGACAGAAAAAATCTTCAATAAAGTATTTGTGATAGGCCTACTTTGGTGCACGGTAAACATTTTATACAGAGCACTGGTTTCGTCCAACATCATCACTTGGGCTTCAAAACTCTGATAGTTCATAAAAGGCAAATAAACGACATTTAAAACGTTTGTTAAAAATAATGGCAATGCCACCACCTTGACCAGAGTTTCTGGGAGAACTAAACGAGTCAAGCAGCCGCTGTTGCTTCCATAATAGTGATGAGATCTGTAGAATCCATCCAGGTTTCAACAATAAATAAAAAGTCCAAGTTATTATGTATATAGAAATCGTTATGAATGATTGGTTTGTAAGGGATCTGGCATTGACTAATGCCATCCTTACCAAAGTGTTCTTTCGCTCGTACTGCACTCTTCAATATTACTCAAGTAGCGCAGATTAGTTGCCATATCAACGTTATTTAGAGAAAAAATGTGCCTTTGGAAGTCTTTGGAAGATATCACTGAACATTTTTTTAACAATAGCAAAAGTAAATTTCTTAAGTCTATACTTTTATGAATTCTTTTAAGAAACCATGAGAAAAGGGTGAATAAAGACAGAGTTAATGTTCAGAAATGATTCATTATTATTATGTTTTTAACTATGCTGTATAGCTGTATTTAGCGATGTGTTTGTTGTCAAACTCAAAAATGTGTTTATTTTTAATTATTAAAAATGGCATTATTTTATTTAAAAAAATTAATAATTGTATTTTATTGACAAAATATTTTAGTTTGTTCTGGATATTTTTTTGATTATATCAGATAACATTTTAAGCTATCATTTGGTCATGTTACAATGTGCCCCTCACATGTTACAATGAACCCCACCTATGGGGCATGTTGTCACATTTCACTTCCATTCTTTTGGGGTAAATCAAGAAAAAAAGTATACACTATTAATGAAACAAAACCACATAGTTGTACTAGACGTGTGAAATCAATGTGGGAAAAAATAAATACTCTGAACCCCAAGTGGATTTACACAGACTGAGACAGTCAAAAAGCGTTAGATTGTGCCCCGCTCTACCCTATTGTCCAGCGCCAGAGAAATCGGGTACAGATGAACGGATATTAAATACTGTGGAATTAAACATAACATAGAGTAAAAATAATAAACGGAAATAGACGAGCTATGGAAGGCAATCTCTGAGGAATAACATTTGCTTTAGGTTAATATTATATTTACAAAATTACACATTGCTCAGTTTTTCTAGCCAGGACACATCATAATGTCTTATAAAATGTTTTTGCTTTGTAGGAAGAGAAATACATTGGAATATATGGTTTAGCACATCCAATAGTCTATATATATATATATATATATATATATATATATATATATATATATATATATATATATATATATATATATAGATAGATAGATAGATAGATAGATATAGATAGATAGATAGATAGATAGATAGATAGATAGATAGATAGATAGATATGTGTGTGTGTCTATATAATATATTAATTATATTATTGTAACAAAATCTGGTTATTTATTTATGCTTGCTTTTTCCTAGAGCTCCAGAGGTACTAAAGGACCTGGCTCCAGGTTCTCAGCCCCTTTCCTCATCTATAATGGAGAGGTCCGTACTGACACCAACAAGATTGAAGAGTTTCTGGAAGAGACCCTTGCGCCCCCACAGTGAGTATGCATTCACACCACCCGTCCAAAGATTTCAAGTATTTTGCTTGTGAAATTAAGTAATGCATTACAATATTGCGTTACTCCCTAAAAGAGTAACTGTGTTACTTTTTCAGGAAAGTAATGATTTTATGTTACTTATACGTTACTTTTTTCACATGGGCTGGGCTTGCTTGTTTGTTTTGTAATAATTTTTTTTTTTTTTTTATTATTATATTTTTGGCAAATGTAAAGGCCCTTACACAGACCAAAAGTTAAATGAATAAGCCCCAGGCTGAAGGAAATTCAAATTCACACCTGTGCAGTGGCGGGCACAGCTCAAACAAACTGCCGAAGAAAAGGATGCAGGAGAAGAAAGTTTAACACTTACATTAGCAGTAAAAATTAAAAAAAATTAAACGCAAATGTGAGTCATATTTTCTCATTCATATGGTTGAATTGGATCATCAAACATCAGCAGCAAAGAGATTGGCTAATAAAGTAAGATTAAATACATTAAGGCCCGGTTTCACAGAAAAGGCTTAGATTAAGCCAGGATTAGGCCTTAGTTCAAGTAGGACATTTATGTAGCTTTTATAAATGTGCCTTAGAAAATTCATTACTGGTGTGCGTCTTGAGACAAAACAATGGCACTGACATATTTTAAGACATGTCAGTGCAGGTTGCTTTTAGATAAAACAGCTCAAACATGCATTTTAGTCTGGGACTATAGGCTTAAGTCTTGTCTGTGAAACTTAATTTAACATTTCATTTTTGCAGGTCTGTGTAACATTCTGAGTTTGCATTGCATTTTACTGTTTTTATTCATTTTGAGGAATACTGAATCTGAATTTGTGTAAGTGAGATGAGTAAATGCCTGCTCATTTAGTCTAGAACTACAGTATTCATCATGTTTACACAGTGCACACAACGCCTCTGCACTTACTCTTGATTTCTCTCAACATGGAAACACAAGAGGCGTCAGTCAATAAATGTGAAAGCAAAGTAACTTGCATTACTTAGAAAAAGTAGGCTAACCAAGGTATTAAACAAAGGTATTTTGTTGTAAATTTAAAAGTAATGTGTTACTTTACTAGTTACTTGAAACGCATTTTGCTTGTAATGTGTTATCCCCAATACTGGTCAGATTTGCTCCAAAAATATTGAAGATTTCCTGAATGAAAATGTATCTTATTGTTTGTACAAAATGCCAAAATTCAACCCTTCATGACATGACATATAAAGCTGTCATTCTTGCATTGCAGATATTCCAAGTTATGCTGCCGCTATAAGGAGTCTAACACGGCTGGAGATGACATCTTTCACAAATTCTCGGCTTACATCAAAAATCCCAACCCTGGGCTCAATGACAGTAAGGGTCACCTTTCTCTAAAGATTTTTGGCCAGTGAACAGTGAAGTCTATCTGATCAGAAGGCAGTGAAATTCAGAAATTAGCATGACGTCATTTTGTGTTTGAAATATGGGGGCTGTGACTTTGATATATGACATAGATAGATGGTGAATGGATGGCTGGGTGGACGGGTGCACAGATGGACAGACAGATAGATAGATGAATATCAACAGCGAATATTTGCATTTGAATATCAACACCTTAATGGTTGTGTACATTTCAGTGCTGGAGAAGAAATTTCTAAGGAGTTTGATGAAGTTGGATCAGTACCTGTTGACTCCCCTTCCTCATGAACTGGACCAGAATCCAAATTCAGCCCAATCCACAAGACATTACCTGGATGGAAATTCACTCTCTCTTGCTGACTGCAATCTGCTTCCAAAATTGCACATTGTCAAGGTTACTACTCTTTTTCTCATTTAGACGGCAATGCAGTAAATTGCATATTGTTGTGCTGATATAATACAGTGTACTGCTATTTACTGTAAGTGGAATCACTTCCTTTACACCAACAGTCTCCAATTAAACTTCATCTAGTTAAAATCTAAATATTTTGTTGACTTTATAGGTAGTTTGCAAGAAGTACCGTGGTTTTGAGATCCCTGCAGAGCTAAAAGGCCTGACAAAGTACTTGGACAAAGCATACAAGGAAGACGTGTTCCACCTCACCTGTCCCAAAGACAAGGAGATCCTGCTTGCCTACCATTCAGTGGCCAAATATCTCAACAAGTAGAACTGGACTTCAAAAGGGGAGGACAAAGATTGTGTGGAATTTATTGTAAATTTTTTTTTTTATATGCGTATTTGTCTAATGTCCTAAAACTGCCTTTATTATGAATTTATTCTTTAGGGGAATTTTAATAATCCAAATGTATTGGTGGAGGTTGTTTTCATTCATTTTTCATTTAAAAACCACTATTGTGAATATCGGATGCCTGCCTTGCTTGTTCCTGTCAGTTTTTGTATTTAAATGTATGTCACTTTTGTCTGTGGTTTTGATGGAGTACTTTTGTATGATAGCCACTCATTCAGAAAGGTCTGCGAATGTTATTTTTTAAGGCCGTGTGAAATAAGACATGTAATTGGTCTGAAATTCTACCCCATGAGAAAAAAAGAAGACAAAGCACTAGCCAACTTCTACATTGATGTTATTGATGTCAAAGTCCGTAAGAAACGTCCAGTAGGCCTGTGTATAAAACCGCTTGCAAACAAATAAAATGCTTTATGAAAGAATTGCCCTGTTTGATTGCATTTGGTCAAGCTATCAGAAACAAATATACACTGAATCGCTTTTACAATTATCAGAACTACAAACACATGTAGGCTATTATACTATAAGCAGAAGTGGCCTAATATTGAGGAAGTTCTATATGCATAAAATGGTCTGGCCTCAAATATTTTTTTTTATTTGAATTTTAGGAGTCATACAGATATTCTATAATATTTTATATAAATAGAAAGCAACGCTATTAGAGCATATATTATTAGGTTACTAATGATGACATTTCCGTTTTTTATTATACTCCACTTTTTCCCATTTTTATTTCATGAACTGCATAATTATTGGTGTTATCATGGTATTGTGTATGTTGTTTTGAATGTAATATTAATAAAAAATATTAGTCAAACAACAGCGGTTCCGATTGGCTCCTTCATGTTGTTTTGTAGCCAATGAAATTGCATAGCACTGCCACGTGAAGAAGGACTGTCAAGGCAACAGCAGAGATTTGATTTCATGGGGCGAAAAAGAAGCTGCCAAAGTTTACAAAGGAGTGGAATTTGTGTGAAAATGACAAGAAAGTGGCCCAGCTTGCAGCCGCGGTATAAATAAAAGGATTATCTCAGCATCGGCCTCCAATTTCGCTGTCTTTAGTAAGTAAGCTACTGTTTGCTAGCTAGTTAGCATATTACTCTGTCACGTATAAACCACCTGCTAAAGAGGTGCTTTTGTAAGATATGTATGTTTTATTGGTATTTTTGTGAAACTGGTCTAAACCCAAAACAGAATTAATCGGTTTCTATAAGTTGGCGTGGTTGTTTACACATTAAATAGGTGTAACGCCCATACCACTAATGCATGTCATCACTGTTCCAATGACAACAGAAACACTGCACCATATTTAACTGGCATGTTTATTTTGCCATTGAATTATCTCAAAAAAATGGTTTGCAAAGGTGTGTTAAACTCAACTAAAATTTAAGTTTACTTCCAGAAAAGTTGCAGTTCAGACTTTTTGACTGTTTTCTTGAATGAATGACAGCTTGAGAACAACTGAATGCTCCCTAATTTTCCATAAAGTGAGTGACTTTTTTTGTTTGTTTGTTTTTTTAGAAATGGGAGAGGAGGAGGTTGAAGCCCAGTGCTTGTACCCTGTAAGTATCATGGATCTCAACATCTCAAATGTAATTTTTAGTCCCAGCTGGTTTGTTATGCACATGAATGGATCATTATCAGTTCACGTCATTTTGTTATTCTGAAAAACAAGAGAACAAATAACACAGACATGATAAACCGGACAGGAGAGTAACACAAATATAGATCAAGTAAAGTATTACATATAACAGAGAACTACATATAAAAAGGGCATAATAGCTTAATTTATTTTGTTCAAAGGGAATTAGTCAGTATGGGAAAATTGTTCTGCGATATTTATAATTAAGAATATGCTTTATAAAAATTTCTGTCATATGAAATGATTTTTAAAAAGAAGAATAAATTATACAAAAATAAAGAATACAAAACACAGATTTTGTAATTTGTTAATTGTTTGACCTCTCCTATTTATTAAAAGTGTACAGTATGAATCACAGTAGAAAAATACAGTAAACCGGTTTGGAATGACACTAGAATGAGTAAAAATTACAATATTGTCACTTTCGGTGAACTATCCCTTTGAAAAGATGAATGCTGGATTGTGTTGAGCAAGGGGAAGTACTGTTGAGTTTTTGTGCAATACAGGAAGGAGCTGAACAAGCACTGGCCTCTTTGAGTCTCATATGACCTGGGTATGGATTAAAAAAATAAACATGATTTCAAAGAAATTCCACATGAGTCTGCAAATTGTATTGTTCTGTGGAACAAACCTAAACAAATTATAAATACAAATATAAAAGAAGTGTTTTATCCAAAGGGGTTTTATTTTTAAACCAAAACCCTGTGAGAGTGTCTGACCGTTTGGATATTGGTCTGTATTTCCTCAGGCTATTGGGAGTGAAATTCGTTCCCGCCTGCAGCAGTTTGTGGAGGAGAGGATGCAGACCACCATGGTACAGAAATGATGTGTTCCCTGAAAGCTGTCTTTCCCCATATTACTTTACCACCTAAAAGACTCATCAGCTGTACAGATTATGTAACAAGTGACAGACGTTTAAAATACTTTGGTTCAACATGTTTGTGTTGACCGATACACCCAGTTTTATCAGATTTTAAATTCCTGCAGCATTTTTGCAACTATTTTTATTTACTGACAAGTTTTGTTTTGTTTTGTCAAGTCCACTTGTAGAAGATGATATTGTTTTTCTTCATCTGTCAGTTTTCCTGTAATATCAGATACATTTCTTTATCTTATATTTCTGTAACTGTTGTCTGTTCCAGCTGACAGGTGTTTTGATCGGTGCTGTGGTGGCTGCATGTCTGATCGGAGTCTCCGTGCTTCTCCTCTACCGCAGATATAAACTGGCGAGTACGTTTCCCCTTTGTGTTAAATTGTGTTTTTTTCAGCGTGTTGCTCTGATTCTTGAAATAAGTGGTTAATCAGCAGTTTGGGTTCAATATGATGGATGGATCTGCATTTATTTGATCAAAAATACAGTAAAAACAGTAATATTGTAAAATATTCTGCAACTTAAAATAACTGTTATATATTATCAGTGTTGGGAAGGTTACTTTGGAAATGTAATGGGTTACCCAATTTAAAATATAATAAGTAGTGATAGTATTTAAATTACTTTATTAAAGTGATGTAACTGATTACATTTGATTTACTTCTAATTTCCAGCACTAATACACCTTTTTATCACTCTCTATTGGTGGCAACTCTCAGACAGATTGTAGTCTAAAGCTTTCAGCAGAAATGTGGGCTGATATAATTGGCATCAGATGTGGTGCACTCCAAATTCAAACAAGAGAACCAATCAAAAGCATCAGAATAGCATCGCTTTACTAAACAGCCTTTAAATGCCTGGAGGCATCATGCACGTCAAAAACAGGCAAAGCAACAAATTAATATTATTCAACATCCTAGCTTTTTACAGAAAATATTGAGATGTAATCCCCTTTGTAATCATGAACATTTTCATAAGTAACTAATTTAATTACACTTTTTTTTTCTCAGTAACTGTAACTGATTACAGTTACCTTTATTTAGCAATTAAATTACGTAATCTAGTTACACGTAACTAGTTACTCCCCAACACTGTATATTATAATATATTTTAAGACATAATTTATTCCTGTGAAGGCAAAACTGATTTTTCAGAATCATTACTCCAGTCTTCAGTGTCACATGATCCTTCAGAAATCATTCTAATATTCCGATTTGGTGAAGCATTCATTATTATAATCAATGTTGTGCTGCTTAAAGTCAACATGAAATGGAAGTTGCGATTAGTTTTTTTTTTTGTTCACTATTGTGACATATATCCAAGTGAAATGACTTCTCTATTTAGGATGGAAATTTAGGATGGGTCTCGATTTTGTCCATTGGGAATTTATTTGATCGTTATGGTTTACTTTTTCTGGGATCTCATGTTAGTGAGCACTTTTGGGCCGAAAAACTAAAAATGCGAGAGAAAAAAAGAGAGATGTCATTGCAAGGGGTAGGGGACTTTATTTTGATTGAAGAAGTAAAAAAAAAAGAAATGTGCATGGATAAATACTTTATAATACACACTGCCATATTCAATAAAAAACCAAAAAAACAAGATTTTTAGTTTTTGATTTCATGGTGACTAATATGACTAATATGTGGATCCTTGATGCATGTTTTAAAGGTGCACTGTGTAAATTTTAGCGGCATCTACAGGCGAGGTTACTAATCGCAATCGTTCACTGCTCACCCCTCCCTTTCGAGGCACATAGAGAAGCTGCGGTGGCCGACGCAGGACAAAGATGTCATTGTCAGAGTGAACAGAGAGTGACTAGCGCTCTGTAGAGAAGTTTGTCCGTTTAGGGCTACCGTAGAAACATGGCGGCGGAAAATGGTGACTTCAGTCTAAGGGGTCCTGCGGTGTATGTAGATAGAAATGGCTCATCCTAAGGTAATAAAAACATAACGGTTCATTATGTAAGGTCTTTATACACCACTGAACACATAGTTATGATATTATATTGCATTTCTGTCAGCAGATCCTCATAAATACTACACACTGCACCTTTTAAGGATTCTTTGAATAAAAAGTATAAAAGAACAGCATTTTTGTATATTTTTAGTTGTAACATTATAGATGTCTTTACTGTTACTTTTGATCAATTTAATGCATCTTTGCTAAACAAAGTATTAAGTCCTTTAAAAAAAAAAAAAATCTCCCTAACCCCAAACTTTTGAACAGCAGTGTATGTGTAGAGCAGTTTGCTGGAATCTCATTATGCATTTGCTTGTGTCTATATTAAGGCCAACAGGCCGGTGTTCCTCGCTATCGCTTCAGAAAAAGAGATAAAGTGCTCTTTTACGGCAGGAAAATCATGAGAAAGGTGAGTCACATCTTGCTGAAACCCGTTTGCTTACCCGTGGTGATTAATAGTCACTTTCACAGTAGTCTATTTGTGCTCCAAGATAAATGGCTGATTGTTCAGACTCTGACTCTGCTTGTTCCACAAATACTCATTTATAGGTTTAATTAAAATTTACATCATCAGCTTAAAGTTTAGTCTTCCTCCATTAGAGGGCAGCATAGAGTGTGCGAAGTGGAATGTCCTGAACGTGTTCCAATGTGCAAAACCTGTATGACTAACAGCCGGATATATTTATTTGCTCTCCATCCTCCTCTTGGTTTTTCTATTTCTATCTCTCAGGTCCAGACCTTGTCCTCGACACCAACCTCCACTTTGGTGTCTAAGCAGCGCTCTCGGAAGAGGCCTAAAGTTCTAAGTATAGCACGCAGGTATGTTTAGATTCTCATAAACCTAATTTTTAGGGAACGCATGCCATCTCTTTTTATCACCCACACACTTAAAGTCAGGAGCTGTCCAATCAGTGCTTCTGGTTTGAATTCTGCTATGATGTCATGCAGGATCCTGCGGATCAGGAAGGAGCCACCCACTTTGCAGCCCAAAGAACCCCCTTCCTCTCTCTTGGAAGCAGATCTCACAGAATTTGATGTGCAGAACTCAAACCTGCCCTCAGAGGTGCTCTACATGCTCAAGAACGTCAGGTGAACAACTCTGACGCTCACATGATCACAGCTGAACTGTATGCAAATCACATGATACTTTTTCAGCCTAATGGAATGTCTGATGTTCGTCTAAAGTTGAATGTTGATCCATTTCAGGGTACTTGGTCATTTTGAGAAGCCCTTGTTTTTGGAGCTGTGTCGGCACATGGTGTTTGTGGAGCTGCAGGAGGGGGAGGGACTGTTCAAGCCAGGGGATGATGATGACAGCATTTATGTGGTTCAGGATGGAAGGCTTGAGCTTTGCATTCATGAGTTTGTAAGGATGAGCCATAGAAGTACCTTTTAAAATTCACAGGCTTCATTAGAGCACTTGTTTATGGAATGTCAGTTAACTTGGTCATCAACCTCATACACACTGACGCTTTGCACACTATGCTTTTGAGAGAAAGTATGCATTTATATGAATTTTTGTGCATTTAAATAAATTTAAAATTATACTATATTATTTGAATTATATTTATTTGTATATATTTATTTTAATAACTAAAATACTTCAACTGATACTTAAAATAATAAACTAAAAAATATATATATATATATATATATAGATTTTTTTTATATATATACAAATATATATAAAATTATGCTTTTTATTATTATTATTATTATTATTATAAAATATAATGTATATTAATTATATTTTATAAATGTTTAATACATGTATTTATTGTAAAAACAGCTTAATTTTAATTAATTAATTTTAAATATGTGTGCATGTTTAATTAAAGCAGCTGAGGGAAATGGTTAAAATAATAATGATAATATATATACATATATAATATATTATTTATTTTTATTTACATGTTTATTTGAATAGGGACAGTACAAAAACATGATTCCAGTCAAAAACTGGAAAATATGTATTGCACATAGAGAGTATAGCATAAGCTAATTTGTATCTCGGGTCCTTGGAAAGGCTTTTCTAAAAAATGACCTAAATGTTTCTAAATGACCTAAATGTTCCTATTTTAAGGATTCTTACAACCCTGGCAACATGAATAATTAGTTAAAACAAACATTTATTAAATTTAAATATGTGCACAGCTCTGGTTTGTTTTAAACCAGCACTTTACCATCAATGTAAAAAACTTTGTCATGTATTGCTTTTAAACTCGTTTGGCAACATGTTCCAGAGTTGGTGTGCTGTGTGTGTGCATGCTGTGCTGTGCGTGCTGTGTGTGTGTGTGTGTGCGCGCGCTGTGTGTGTGTGTGTGTGCGCGCTGTGTGTGTGTGTGTGTGTGTGTGTGTGTGTGTGTGTGTGTGTGTGCGCGCTGTGTGTGTGTGTGTGTGTGCGCGCTGTGTGTGTGTGTGTGTGCGCGCTGTGTGTGTGTGTGTGTGCGCGCTGTGTGTGTGTGTGCGCTGTGTGTGTGTGTGTGTGTGCGCTGTGTGTGTGTGTGTGTGTGTGCTGTGTGTGTGTGTGTGTGTGCGCTGTGTGTGTGTGTGCTGTGCGCTGTGTGTGTGTGTGTGTGTGTGTGTGTGTGTGTGCGCGCTGTGTGTGTGTGTGTGTGCGCTGTGTGTGCGCGCGCGCTGTGTGTGTGTGCGCGCTGTGTGTGTAATCTTTTTCTTTTTAAATGTTGATATAGTATACAATATAAAAAAACAACTAATAAAATAGTTTTAGATAAACTATTAAAAAAGTGTTTGATTGCGGCCTATAACTTTATTAAAGCACTGGTCTGCTAACAGAAATCTTATAAGTTTGAAACCCACAGCAATTGATTCATGAACAATTACTATAATTTCCTTGATTAAGATACTTAACCTCTGGTTAGTCCAGGGGGCCTGTCCCTGCAATAAATTCCCCGTAGGTCACTTTGGATAAGAAGTATCAGCTAAATCACGAATGAGTAATTAAACTTAGCACTCCCCTAATGTTTTTATATTCCCCTTTGGGGTGTGTGTGTGTCTTTCAGGATGGCACAGAGCCTGTGGTGAAGGACGTGTTGCCCGGGGACAGCGTTCACAGTCTGCTCAGCATTCTTGACATCATTACAGTAAGTTCTCTGTCTGCCTTCCTGATGACTTATCCTGCTGTAGTGCACTGAGATTAATTTAGAATCTTTCCTTTCTCTCCAGGGTTACCCTGCTCCTTATAAGACCGTGTCTGCTCGTGCGGCGGTCAGGTCTACCATATTGCGTTTGCCTGCCTCAGCTTTCCAGTCAGTGTTTGAGAAATACCCAGAGACGCTAGTGAGAGTCATACAGGTACAGATGGGCTTGAACTCTCCCATGGCTGTCTGCATCAATGTGACCTCTGTCTTACTGAACATCTGTCTCAACCACACTGTAATAACAGGCCATTTTCTACACCTTTTTTATATCATGTTTTTTTCCTCTAAGGTCCGCTTTTAAGGCCCCAATATACTCACGCCAAGGTTCTTTTTAATTTTTCGCTTAGTGGTAAAAAGAAGTTTGAAGTACCTGAGCAGGACTATACTTTTAGTGAACATCCCGACATCAATAACAAAATAAACGCACAATGGTGAGAAAACAGCAGTTAAGAAAGCATTTAATCATAACCATGTGTATATGTTTGCCCAAGCTCTTTTACGTCACGTTTTATTATATAGTATTTTATACCAGTGTTTGCCAACCACGATCCTGGTGGCACACCAACACTGCACATTTTGCATGTTTCCCTAATCAAACACACCTGATTAAAATGATCATCTTATTAGTGGAGACTCAAAGACCTGAAATGGGTGTGGCAGATAAAGGAGACATGCAAAATGTGCAGTGTAGGTGTGCCTCCAGGATCGTGGTTGGGAAACACTGCTTTATACTATAGATCGCTTTTACTGTTAATGTTAAGCTGCTCTCCAGTTGTTCAAGTTTTTACGTGCATCTGACCTTGACAGACTGAGTATGCATCAGCCTCTCAGATGCATGCAGTCCCAATTTCAGTTCTCTTTCACAGCTTATTGCGCTTGCATGGTCAATACTCACGATTATGAAGACTATACAGTGTTTTATTTTTACATTTGATTATTCAATTTCTGTAGTAGGCCTATTTCTTACTACTTACTATTATGTTATTCTATTACTTTTTTATTCTATGTACTATTACTTTTCTGGTTCTTTGCTGCTGTTTTTTTTTTTTTTTTTTGCCTTATTACAGAAGACTGCTAGTTGTGTAATGATTACAGTGAGCTTAAATGACATTTGTTTTATAATTTTGGGTTGACTAAAATGGGAAGAAAAAAATAAATAATTTTCAAGGTTCACATTTATTTCAGTGGGATTGTTTTCTTCAAGACCTATTAAACTATCTACCGTGAGTCAAATAGAAAAAGTAACACAAAACAGTAAACTAGAATCAAATCTATGCATATATTGAATCGAAACTTGATTCAAAATCGAGAATCGATTCCCACCCCTAATTACTAATACTAGTAATTGTAACTATTAAAAATCTATACAGTTAAACTAAATAAAACACTAAAAAAACAAATTAGTCATTATAAATGATACAGTATAATTTTATTAAAATTAAGCAAATTAATACAATAAAATATCCAATATTTGCTGTTACAGTAAATAATAATTTTAATATAGTTTGTAAAACCAAACCTTTTATTGATACATTTAAATTACAATTTAATTTTTGCAGTTCAGTCTTCGTAAATGGTCTAGGTTGACTGGGCATTGAACGTGATAGTGTGAAAAGTTAGAATATATTTTTCAAAAAATCAAAGAAAAGCCTTTTTTCCCCTCTTACAGCCCATTTAACTGCATAGACACTGGTGTCTTATTTGCAAGATTTCAAACTGTTATTTACTGGAGTATGCATAATCATTTACAAAAACCACAGTGTTAATTTGTGGCTTATTTTTGTCTGTTTAGATAATCATGGTGCGCCTGCAGAGAGTCACTTTCCTGGCACTTCACAACTACCTGGGACTGACTACTGAGCTTTTCAATCAGGTTTGAGAACACGCGTACATCTAAGCATTATTACTGTTAAGATCACATGCACTCTCTATCACTTCTAAAATATGTGCTTTCTCACACATACACACTCTCAGCATTATTTCATGCTACGTTAACCTCCATCGGCATAATCACTCCTGTGCTGGAGCCGTAAAACTCAGCTAGATTGAATAACATGGATCATAAGATCTCGGCTTTCATTTAAAGGACACCAACTTTAACACCCTCTGGGTGAAAATCTCCCATCAGCCATCACTGCATGTCACAGTACAACCCTTCACACACGTAGCTCTGCTCTCCTCTCCCCTCAAAGTGCGAGCAGGCCGAGGGAGTTGTTTTCTGTTTTGATTTAAGGAGTACTTTTAGCTTGCGCTGTGAATTTGAGTGCTCTCCCATCGGCTATAAATACGATTTAGCCCTGTCAGCAGGCAAGGTTACGTGACAGCACAGCATAAACTCTGTGGAATTCTCACATTCGTCATTTTGAGATGGAAAAAGAAAAAGCAAGTGATGAGTTTAAGTGTAAAAATCAGTAAGGTTCAATGGAAAATAAGTTGAAAATGTAAAATCATCTTTCAAATATATATCACCTTTTAAAAAAAACAATTTTTAGCATATTCAGCAATGATTCAGCAATCAGCTTTGATTTCAGTCAAGCTGATGTATGACAAAAGTCATGTAAACAAATTTAAAGATACTTTTATAGTACCTCAGAGAGTCAGTGGCTGTTACACCAGACTAAGCTTGCTGCGATAGTGTTACAAGTTGTTCAGCCACACAGATTGCATCACTTGCCTAGTGTGGCACTGCCACCCACCATTGTTTTTTTTAATTTTTAAATAATAGATTTTTTTCAAGTAATACAAGTTATTTAGTTCAGTTAGAGAACAGACACTACAATTAGAGACTGAACAGGTCTGCTCAATTCAGCGTGAGCCGAACAAGAGTCGCAGAACAGATCAGCGGCAGGAGTCAAGATTTCAGAACCTGAAACCAAATCTTCCGCCATCGTCTTGTCAGTCAAAGCAAAATGTAAAAGCGCCTATTTAGCAATATTTTGGATTTAAAAACAATCCTAATAGAGAACCTGCAAATATTAATGAGGCAATCTGTAAACTTTGCCTGGTAAAGGTGGCAGCATCCCGAGGTAACACTTCTAACACTTCATGCTCACCACAAGAATGAGGCTGCCGTGCTTATTCATCTTAATACATTTTCTATGTTTAATATAAGTGAGTTTGCCATTTTACTGTTTTGTTGTGTTTTTCATTAAGAATAATAATGAACCCACCATTCAAGCAATTTCCGCCCCTAAATTTGCAGATCATTTGAAAACGAAAGTAAGATGCGCAAGGCCGCACAGGCATTCATAAGCGATTTAAAAGCGAGGTGGAAAAGAGGGAAAAACTCCAACTTCCACCCCACGGTGATACCGGTATTACCGGTGTTATCACGCATCGATTAACTGGTGGGAAAATTTCCTCACCATCACATCCCTATATCAGAACAGTAAAAATTGTTTTATGCCATATGTTTGTAAGTGTATCTGAACTGTATGTGTATGTAGGAGAGACAGGCAGTGCCGCTGTTCACAGTCAACAGTGTACTCACTGAGGGGAGTCCTGGCAGAGTCCCCCGCCGACCGCACTTCCAGACACAATCAGAAGACGAGCACCTGCAGGGCTCCGGAGAGCACTTGACAGACTCAGGTGAACGTTTGTTTTTCTTTAATGTGAACAAATTATTCTTTTGTGTTTGTTCTTTTCTGTGAATCAGTCCAACTAGTGAATCCAGATTTATTTTTGCAAACTGTTCTAAATTTGAATTGATTTATTTATAAATATATATTTATTATTATTAAGGTTTTTGTCAGATTTTGCTTTAGGCCTAAAGATTATTTTCCTGGGGAGAAAAACGTTTTCCTCAAAAACACAGATTTACAGTAGCATTGTACTTGTCTGTTTTGAGAGTGTTATAAATGTCTCATCACTTAGATGGAGGGCAAGCTGGTTCATACGAAAACACGTCCATAGCTGCACGGAGGTCTCGCTCGGTCTCTATGCCTGTAGAGAGTTCAGGTATCAGTTCACCTACCATCTGCCTATCCACTCTTATTCAATCCACGTAGACTTGTTTTTACACAGAAATGGGACCTCTAGTACTGAACTGACAAACTAGATCTGGTTTCTATGTGGGTTTGTGCAGGAGTGGCAGGAAATGACCTGAACATGGCCTATGAACGGGCACGAGTCACCATAGACGATCCTCCATCCACTTCTGTCATTCACAAGGTTTTTTTTCTTACTCCATCTCATGTTTCTCTCATCCTAAATATCTCTATATATTAAAACATCATTGAAATCATTTGTTTTATGTTCTTCAGTCCATTTTGAAGAAGAGTGTGACCATGCAGCATGCTCCGTCCGCTGTGATTCACTACACAGACAATGCACCACACTCTGATGTGCCCCCTAGTAAAGTGGGCGCCATATTCCAGGCCGCCAAGAAGGACCTGCTGGGGATTATTCCGCTGCAGGTCAACATACATCTCCATTAGTGGGATATGGGTTCATGGCTTATGTATGTTTAGATGGATTTTTGTGTTTGTTGAATATTTTTATTGGTGCTGTGTGTGTCCAGGACCCCAGTTTGCTGGAGGGCAGGGTGACGCTTCATCAAGTTAAAGCTGGATCTATTGTAGCTCGCCAAGGAGATCAGGTCAGACATCACCGTAAATGCATATGAACAGCTGTGAATCAAAATCCTGTGAGCTGAATGACTATCTGCCAACTACATGGGCGGCAACTTCATTAATATAGAATTATGTAAGGATTCATATAAAATTTGCTATTTTAGAAGAGGATTAATTTTACTTCCTACTTTTGAGTGATCTTTTACTTCAGGAGAAAACCTATGATGCCCAAAAATGCTGTCGAAGTAGGCACACTAGGTTTTGAAACATAGCCAGTGAGCATATCTAGACATTGTAGTTTCTGTGGATTTCTAATGCATTACCCTGTCCAAATGATTTGCTTGACTGTGTCTGGCTGTGTGTCCCTCAGGAAGTAAGTGTGCAGTTTGTGATTTCGGGGACATTGCATGTGTACCAGCGGATGATTGATCGAGAAGAGGACACGTGTCTTTTCGTGGCTCATCCAGGAGAGCTGGTGGGTCAGCTGGCTGTACTAACGGGGGAGCCACTCATCTTCACCGTACGGGCATATCGTGACTGCAGTTTCCTATCCATTTCTAAAACACATTTCTACGAGTAGGTTTTCAGTACACTTCTAATGTTAGTCAGTTTGTTTTTTTTACACCATGACCATATTCTACAATCATTCTAATTCAACATACACTACCATTTAAAAGTTTGGGGTCAGTAACTTTTTTTTTTTTTTTTTTTTTAGTATTGTGAAAGAAATTTTTTTACTAAACAAGGATGCATTAAATTGATCAGAAGTGAAAGTAAAGACCTTTAATTCCATAAATATATATACTGTAACAGCACAACCATTTTTTGTGTTTCTTAAGCACCAAATCAGTATGTTACAATGATTTCTGAAGGATCATGTGACATTGTAGACTGGATTAATGATGCTGAAAATTCAGCTTTGCCATCACAGAAATAAATTTCATATTAAAATCGAAAAGAAAAGTATATTAAATTGTAGTAAAATTTCACAGTATTTTTGATCAAATAAATGCAGCCCTGATATACTGACAACGTGCAAATTAAAGAACACCGACACAGCTGCATCATTTTCATGACCAACGCAGTCTACCAACAGCAGCGCAAATTAGCATCTGGTTAAAGACATAAAGACAAGCATTACATAATGGCTCAAATACCAGAAAATTGACTACCGCAAATCTTAGTAAATCCCCCTGCATGATTCATTTAAATACTTTTCTCACATAAATTTTGTGTCTGAAAGGGAAACTCCTACAAATGCATATGCAATAAGGTCAGCCGCAAAAATAACCCTGTCCATGCCTTTTTTCACTGCATGTCTTTAGTAAATACTGACAGTAGATTTTTAATCTACTGTCAGTATTTAATGATAAAAGAGGGTTTGCATTGGAACAAGCTGTTGGTCTGGTCCACTTTTCTGGTTATTCTGGCCAAAAACGGCCCACAAAAAGGGTCTGAGCAATATTTAATATGATCCATCCATTGATATGGCCATAATAGACCATTATGGAAAAACGGTGACATTCATGACTGCTGTACAGAAAGCACAGAAGAAATGAGCAGAAATTGAATCAGAATTTCTTTCTGGTCACAAGTAATAATGTTTACCTCTATGTGTTACCGCTTTATGTATGTGAAAGATGTATTGAAATTATATTGTAACCATAATTGTTTTTAAAATTGAAATACTGTTGATTTTGCCATGAGTACAGACATTGCTTCTGTAAATAAATAAATAAATATGTAAATATTTATAATTGGCCATAATACATAGTTATATGGGTAACATTTAACTAACAATGAGCAATACATTTGTTACAGTATTTATTAATCTTTGTTAAATATAACAGTTAATGTTGCATGTCAGTTCACAGTTCATAGCTAATGTTAACAACATTAACAACTTTTTTTAATTTAATTTAACATTAAATAAGATGAATAAATTCTCTAGAAGAATTGTTTGTACTTAGTTCATGTTAACTAATGAAACCTTGTTGTAAAGTGTTACTGTTGTTATATTTAACTTCTTGTGGATATTAGCTTGCAAATAATGAACAAACTCTCTGGTTGCTGGTTTTAATGGTTTTTCAACTGACACGTTGATTCACTCCCATATTTGTGTGTGTGTGGTGTCAGGATCATGCGAGCTGAACCCACGGTGGTGCTGAATGTGGCTCATACAGTTGTAAGAAGGATGTCATCTTTCGTCAGACAGATTGATTTTGCCCTTGACTGGATGGCTGTGGAGGCGGGAAGAGCTGTCTACAGGTCCACTTCATTTCCTCATATTTACTGTTAACATTTTTTCTCCTCCTTTCACCCATCTCTACCTCTTTATTAGTGTAAATAAGTACCTTTAGTGCACCACTTTGCCAAATTTAAGCTTCTAATTAACAGGTATTACTTTTTTACGGTTTCATCAGCTGCACCCAGTTGCACAACATCATACTCCTCCTTAGACAAACATTTTTAGTATAGGGAAACAAACATAATGTTATTATAGATAAAGACAAACATGTTTTTTAATTGGAATACCCTTGGTTTTGAAAAATGATACACTACTCTTCAAAAGTTTTTATTTTTTTATTTTATTTTTTTAATGAAATTAATACTTTTGAACTTTATAATCTTTAAAATGAATACTGAAAAAATATTTTAAAATGTAATATTATGTGCTGCTTAATATTTTGGTTTAAACGGTGATACATACAAGTGGAGCAGAGTTATTTTAAGTTGTTATAATGTTTAATTTCACAATAATCTTACTGCATTTCACCCTTGGAAATAAAAGACTTCTTTTTAAAACATTAAAACATTTTACCAACCTCAAACTGTGCTCATTCGATAAACATCTGTAAGTGTGATGTTTGTATGTCCACATAGTTTTGGCTATGAAGTCTATATATTAATATTAAATGTATTACTTAATAGTTTATCTGGGAGCTCCTCTCGGGAGAGCCAAAACACACTATTGTTATGATATTTTTTTCTCCTGTCTTCCTATGCCTTCTCTGTAAGAGCTTTGGGCAGAATACAATCTAATAAACTTGGCGATTTCTTCTTCTCCTCAGCCCCTCTGGCTGAGACAGATAAGCTTTCTCAGCACTTCATAAATCTTCTATGATAAACGACCCCATCCTTTCTCTCTCTTTTTCTCTCTCTCTCAGGCAGGGCGATAAGTCTGACAGTACTTTCATAGTGCTCAGTGGCCGCCTGCGTTCCGTCATCATGAAGGAGGATGGGAAAAAGGAGCTGACTGGAGAGTATGGCCGAGGAGATCTCATTGGAGTGGTGAGCTTTTCCATATGCACAACATATAGTGCAATGTCTTTGAATGGTTGAAAACTGTGCTAGCAAACAATGATTGTACCTTGCACAGAGTTTTCCAGGATTTGTAACCTTTTATGACTTATAATTTTTTGCTGAGATGACTCAACGATGAATCATCAGATACTGTTCAATGTTATACAGTGGTGTATATGTAATATATAGAAAGTCGGCCTATTATATGTGCAGTATCTCCCAGAATAGTTTTGGTGACATTCACACCTAATCAGGTGCGCATCAGAGAAAACCAACTCAGTATCTCCCAGAAGATCCCTCTGTCTCGTTATTCATAATGTTTTATTGTGACTGGCTGACGTCTCCATAGTGACGCTTATGCTGCTAAGAATACCTGTCCATGTTGATGCCATGGTTACGTTGTCTGGAGAACAGAGGTTCATTGTCCGTGGATGTGAGTGATGTGACGCCTGGATTGAAGATCCAAATTTAGTTTCAATCTACGTCACAGTTTGACTCCATTTGTATTTCTAGACGTTGGAGCTTTGTGGCTGCTGATCTTCGCTCTAATCATGAAACCTGTATGATTTATTTTTTGGGTGAATAACACATTTCAAGCTGTTCTTCACTGAAAGCAGTTATATGCTTTCCGAAGTCTTGGATTATAAAGCATGAGTCGTATAGTGTTGTTTTAGAATAATTTATATACTATTATCATATTTATTCATATTTTGAATTCACTTCTATTCTATCTCAGTTTTCATTTTAGTTTTGGTCACTTTGTTATGTGTTTCTATATAGCTTTATTTACTTGAACCCTTTATTTTACCCTTGGGCATCAGTTTAAAAAAGTAACTCTGAGGTCCTTAGAGGACAAAAATGTCCACGTCAAACAACTTTGGAGCACATACTTAAAGCGCCAGTCTAATGCTTTTTCATGCATTCTGACTTATTTACACTGTTCAAGAGTTGGATTCTCATGCTAAACATGGCCAAAATTATTATTTCCAAATACACTCCTTCAGGATTTGAATCCGTTTCGGAAAGTTTCTTTTTTTTTTTTGCCCTATACGACATCATAAAGGCGGAATTCCTTGTGGGCACTTCTCCAACCCATCAACCAATCAACCAGAGCGAGAGCAAGTGCGCACCCATCAAAATGCTTCCTTCTGTTATGGAAGCCGTAGGCCATGCTGGCATTTTGTTTTTAGACCATCAAGACCAGTTTTAGACCATTTAGAAATCAACAACGTCACTAAAGAAGTGTGTTTTTGGTTGTGAGGGAAAGATAACCTTGTTCAGCTTCCCAAATAACCCAGCATTAAGGAAAAAGTGGATGCAGATTGTTTTTTTGGAGCAGCAGTGAAGTTCTGCAAGTGTGTTTGTTTGTTCCCGTTCATGAGTCGAAACTGCAGGAAGGCACTCTTCAGAGATATGAAGGATGCAATACTACTCTATACAGGCAGAAACTGTGTGTCATGTACGCTTTAAGTTTGGTCTCATTTGAAAGAAGATCCAAAGAAGGTTGATTTTTGTTGAAGTAAAAAACAAACGTTAAAAAAGGGAAACAAAAAGTTAGAGGTTTAAGTTTATGAAAATGATTAATGAACATTGCTTTATATAAAATAGATATTTAATAAAGCATGTTGAACTCAAAAACTGCTAGAAAATCAAGTCCTAAATCATAAATCTAAAGTTGTTTTCCAAATTTGAGGTTTTTATCAAGCTTTCAGGAAGGCTTTGTTTGGGCACAGTACCAAATTTTCCTTATTTTTCCCTATTTCCCTAGATACCAACAAAGCTTCACTGGTGCACACAGTGGTTGGATTTGTGATTTTGCAGTAGAGTGTATCTCTCTCAAATATTGCACACACTTTTTTTTTTTTTTTTTTTAATGCACGCATACAAACCACACTCTGACATCCATACCAATACACCGACACAATTATATCTGCATAATTTATCTAATTGGCTCTATAATATGCAGAAGCAGATAAACGGAATAAAGCGAATATTTGCTTTATAGGCCAAAAAAATATATATATTTTGAAGCCTTGCCCTCAAAATGAAAGCCTATTAACAAAGACTGCATTATTTTATAGTTAAATTACAGTTTTAATGGGTTTCAATGGGGACATTTTTGTCATTAAGGTCCTAAGTGTAACTATTTTGTGTAAAATAGATTTATTAAAGAAAATAATAGGTGAAATAATTCATAATGGTGAAATAATAAATATTCAAATATGAAATATTTCCAAATATTTATGCTGTTGGTATTAACAGACAAAACTATCATAAAAACAAAACTGCATACATTTTGGCACAAGTGTTTATTTTATTGATTTTTATTTTTATATATATATATATATATATATATATATATATATATATATATATATATATATATATATATATATATATATATATATATATATATATATATATATATATATATATATATATATATATATATATATAAATATAAATACAAACCCGATTCCAAAAAAAGTTGAGACACTGTACAAATTGTGAATAAAAAAGGAATGCAATAATTTACAAATCTCATAAACAATAGAATAGTGAATAAAATATAAGTGAGTCAATCAAAATGAGACATTTTGAAATGTCATGCCAAATATTGGCTCATTTTGGATTTCATGAGAGCTACACATTCCCAGAAAGTTGGGACAGGTAGCAATAAGAGGCTGGAAAAGTTAAATGTACATATAAGGAACAGCTGGAGGACCAATTTGCAACTTATTAGGTCAATTGACAACATGATTGGGTATAAAAAGAGCCTCTCAGAGTGGCAGTGTCTCTCAGAAGTCAAGATGGGCAGAGGATCACCAATTCCCCCAATGCTGCGGCCAAAAATAGTGGAGCAATATCAGAAAGGAGCTTCTCACAGAAAAATTGCAAAGAGTTTGAAGTTATCATCATCTACAGTGCATAATATCATCCAAAGATTCAGAGAATCTGGAACAATCTCTGTGCGTAAGGGTCAAGGCCGGAAAACCATACTGGATGCCCGTGATCTTCGGGCCCTTAGACGGCACTGCATCACATACAGGAATGCTACTGTAATGGAGATCACAACATGGGCTCAGGGATACTACTACATTGTCGGTGAACACCATCCATCGTGCCATTCGCCGTTGCCGGCTAAAACTCTATAGGTCAAAAAGAAGCCATATCTAAACATGATCCAGAAGCGCAGGCGTTTTCTCTGGGCCAAGGCTCATTTAAAATGGACTGTGGCAAAGTGGAAAACTGTTCTGTGGTCAGACCAATCAAAATTTGAAGTTGTTTTTGGAAAACTGGGACACCATGTCATCCGGACTAAAGAGGACAAGGACAACCCAAGATGTTCTCAGCGCTCAGTTCAGAAGCCTGCATCTCTGATGGGATGGGGTTGCATGAGTGCGTGTGGCATGGGCAGCTTACACATCTGGAAAGGCACCATCAATGCTGAACGGTATATCTAAGTTCTAGAACAACATATGCTCCCATCCAGACGTCGTCTCTTTCAGGGAAGACCTTGCATTTTCCAACATGACAATGCCAGACCACATACTGCATCAGTTACAACATCATGGCTGCATAGAAGAAGGATCCGGCTACTGAAATGGCCAGCCTGCAGTCCAGATCTTTCACCCATAGAAAACATTTGGCGCATCATAAAGAGGAAGATGCGACAAAGAAGACCTAAGACAGTTGAGCAACTAGAAGCCTGTATTAGGCAAGAATGGGACAACATTCCTATTCCTAAACTTGATCAACTTGTCTCCTCAGTCCCCAGACGTTTGCAGACTGTTATAAAAAGAAGAGGGGATTCCACACAGTGGGAAACATGGCCTTGTCCCAACTTTTTTGAGATGTGTTGATGCCATGAAATTTAAAATCAACTTATTTTTCCCTTAAAATGATACATTTTCTCAGTTTAAACATCTGATATGTCATCTATGTTGTATTCTGAATAAAATATTGAAATTTGAAACTTTCACATCATTGCATTCTGTTTTTATTCACAATTTGTACAGTGTCCCAACTTTTTTGGAATTGGGTTTGTGTGTATATATATATATATATATATATATATATATATATATATATATATATATATATATATATATATATATATATATATATATATATATATATATATATATATATATATATATATTCAAATGTTTATTTCTTTTAATTTTGATGATTATAACTGAAAATCCCAAATTCAGTATCTCAGAAAATTAGAATATTGTGAAAAGGTTGAATATTGAAGACACCTGGTGCCACACTCTAATCAGCTGATGAACTCAAAACACCTGCAAAGGCCTTTCAATGGTCTCTCAGTCTAGTTCTGTAGGCTACACAATCATGGGGAAGACTGCTGACCTGACAGTTGTCCAAAAGACGACCATTGATACCTTGCACAAGGAGGGCAAGAAACAAAAGGTCATTGCAAAAGAGGCTGGCTGTTCACAGAGCTCTGTGTCCAAGCACATTAATAGAGAGGCGAAGGGAAGGAAAAGATGTGGTAGAAAAAAGTGTACAAGCAATAGGGATAACCGCACCCTGGAGAGGATTGTGAAACAAAACCCATTCAAAAAATGATTCACAAAGAGTGGACTGCAGCTGGAGTCAGTGCTTCAAGAACCACTACGCACAGACGTATGCAAGACATGTGTTTCAGCTGTCGCATTCCTGGTGTCAAGCCACTCTTGAACAACAGACTGCGTCAGAAGCGTCTCGCCTGGGCTATAGACAAAAAGGACTGGACTGCTGCTGAGTGCTCCAAATTTATGTTCTCTGATGAAAGTAAATTTAGCATTTCCTTTGGAAATCAGGGACCCAGAGTCTGGAGGAAGAGAGGAGAGGCACACAATCCACGTTGCTTGAGGTCCAGTGTAAAGTTTCCACAGTCAGTGATGGTTTGGGGTGCCATGTCATCTGCTGGTGTTGGTCCACTGTGTTTTCTGAGGTCCAAGGTCAACGCAGCCTTATACCAGGAAGTTTTAGAGCACTTCATGCTTCCTGCTGCTGACCAACTTTATGGAGATGCAGATTTCATTTTCCAACAGGACTTGACACCTACATACAGTGCCAAAGCAACCAGTACCTGGTTTAAGGACCATGGTATCCCTGTTCTTAATTGGCCAGCAAACTCGCCTGACCTTAACCCCATAGAAAATCTATGGGCTGTACATGCTCATACTTTTCAGTTGGCCAAGATTTCTAAAAATCCTTTCTTTGTATTGGTCTTAAGTAATATTACAATTTTCTGAGATACTGAATTTGGGACTTTCCTTAGTTGTCAGTTATAATCATCAAAATTAAAAGAAATAAACATTTGAAATATATCAGTCTGTGTGTAATGAATGAATATAATATAAAAGTTTCACTTTTTGAACGGAATTAGTGAAATAAATAAACTTTTTGATGATATTCTAATTATATAACCAGCACCTGTATATTTATATTTTTCAGGCTTATTTCACTTACTGAAAACAATTTTTTTAATAGTTATAGTCATAGTTTTAGTTAACAATAAAAACACTGGAGTCATATGGACCAACTATCCCTTTAATGCAGTCTTTCTTTTTGAGATTCCTTGCATTTTTAGCATCTTAACTGTAAAATTCATCTGCAATTAATGATGACTTTCTGATGTAAATTGTACCAAAGCTAGCTTCAAAGTCAGTCAATGCATTCTTTTTATGTGTGTATGTGTGTAAATGCAGGTGGAAGCTCTGACCCATCAGAACAGAGCAACTACTGTTCATGCTGTTCGGGACTCAGAACTGGCTAAACTACCCGAGGGTGCTCTCAGTTCCATCAAGAGAAAATTCCCACAGGTATTTCAGCCACACTGCATTTGCTTTATAGCCAGTGGTGAGAGTTTCTCTGGCCCCTTTGTGTCTGTATAATATCAGTTTTGTTCTCTCTATTTGCTCTCATTAGGTAGTCACAAGGCTTATTCATCTGCTCGGTCAGAAGATCCTCCAGCAGGTTAATGGACCTTTGACAGGTGTGTGTGTGTAAAATCAGTGTTCCATCTCTTGCATTAAAGGCAAAGGTTTCTAGACTCCATTAATATATGATAACTGCTTTGTATCTGTATTTTAACGTCCAGGTCGCAGTCTAGCTCTAAACACACCCGGCAGTAAATGGGACGCGGGGAACCCTGCCTCAAACCTTTCCACCGTCACTGTGCTCCCGGTATCAGAGGAGGTTCCTCTGACTGCATTCACCTTGGAGCTTCAGCATGCACTCTTAGCTATCGGTGAGGACCGCTATATTTTATAGATTTAAATCAAAATGATAAGGTTTACAATTGGAGGGGAAACTTGAGTCAAATTTATGTCTTCCAGGTCCCACTCTTCTCTTGACTAGTGACATCATCAAACAGCGCCTCGGCTCTGCTGCGTTAGACAGGTACGGCATCAAAGTGTCATTAGATAATAGCTTGCAATATTTATATCGCATGAAATATTACTTTATATAAATGTGTGCCCACTCCATCTATTAGAATATGCAAATTCATTGTTAATACATGCAGATTTTCAAGTGTTTCAGCTGCCTGAAAAACAACACTTTTAAAAAAAAATTGTTTTAATTTATTATACACATTAAAGTAGTCGTTTGATGAGAGAGATGAAAGCTGTTTTGTGATATGTAAATGAAGAACACAATTAACCCCATAAATAAACAGTCCGCATGAGTCCTGTCCTTCTAACCCAGTATGAGATCTTCCTTTCTCCTTGTTGTTGCTGATGTTTGTCTCAGTTGTGGACAGTTGGTGTTTTCTGTTTAGATTTAATTTAGAAAACTTTTAAGTGCAAATACTGGCCTGGTTTCTGTCAAGATTATCGACAAGCTCTCATCCATCACATGTTTATTGGACAGTTTAACAGCAATAGATCAACAGAGACAAGGATCCGACTGCGATACACATTCATCAAAGTAGCTAGAACAGGACTCCAGACTGTAATGGTCACACATCCTCACAAAAAAGACAATGTAAAGTCTATTCCTCATTATAAACTCAAACTTTGTAGAAATGTCTTTGTTAAATTTGACATGGTGTTACAATTGTTGTTTTTTGAGTGCATGACATACACTACACACTGACATACACTGCCGCTCAAAAGTTTGGGTTGGTAAGAATTTATTTTTTCTCTTAAACTCACCGAAGCTGCATTTTTTTTTTTTTTTTTTTTTTTTTTTTTTTGGATCAACAATAACAAAAATAATGATATTGCAAAATATGATTACATTAAAACAGAAGACAACTGTTTTAAATTGTATTTTAAAGTGTAATTTATTCCTGTGATGGGAAAGTTGAATTTTCAGCATCATTACTCCTGTCTTTAGTGTCACATGATCCTTCGGAAATCATTCTAATATGCTGATTTGGTACTCAAGAAACCTTTTCTTTTTATTTTATCAATTTTTTTACAGTTGTGCGTCTCAATAGTTTGGTGGAAACTGTTAAATTTGTTAAATGTTTTTCAGGGTTCTTTGAAGAATATAAAGTTAAAAAGAACTGCATTTATTTGAAACATTATAAATGTCTTTACTGACAGCTTTGGTCAGTATAATTCTTAGTGAATAAAAGTATTAATTTCTTTCTTTCAAAAAAATCTTACTTGCCCAAAACTTTTGAACAGTAGTGACATTGTCTATTTGTCAAAAGTTAACAGCAAAAAGTGACTATGCATGAAATTATTACAGTTTTCCATTCATTTCTCAGTAAACCTACAATATGTTGTCAAAATACATCTGAAAATACAGGGAATTATCTCTGAATTTTACAATTCGCTGATTGAAAAAAAAAAAAAAAAAATGTTCAGCAGTCACAATAGAGTGCAACAATTGTGTTCCAGAAGTAAAAACTCCATTAATTTTCTCCATAGGAAAATGTACTCATTACCCATGATGCTGTACAGAAAACTCCACCAGTCAGATAGTCGAAACAAGCAAAATGTGTACTTTTGCTTCAAATCAAAGTTTGTAATTTTATGATTCACCTTGTAGCTGAATGGTTTGGTTCATGGCTTATAACGCTTTAACAATGACTTTTTTAAATCCCTATGGGAGAAATGAATGGAAAAAATACTTCCGGAACCAGTGGCGCTGAAAAAGTGAGCAGGAAGTTTTGCACTTTATACATCATAGATATTTACTTGCCAAAAGGTGTGGGACCCCTACATCTGTTCACACGATTCATAAATTAACAACTGAAGTCATTTGAATCCTTTACTTAACAATTTAACAATTCGATTATCTACATTTTTAGAAATAACTTACAATATAGTGAACAAATCAAGTTATTTGCAGATACCATGAAAAATAGCTGAAAATAGTCTTCTCTACTCCAGTGTGCATGAGTACAGGTTGTCGAGTTGGCTGGGTCAGCAGGAAGACATCCACCGCATAGTCCTGTATCAGACTGATGTGTCACTCACCCCGTGGACTCAGCGCTGCATCAGACAGGCTGATTGCATCATCATCGTGGGACTGGGAGAGCAGGACCCAGCCGTGGGAGAGGTATGATGGTGTTACATCATCAGAGTGAAAAACACTTACATGAATTGTTGCTACTGTAAATTTTATGTACCAAGATTCTGAGCTGCACCACTTTTGCTACTTCCACTGGAAACTGAATGGTCTTTAAAATAAAAACTCTACTTCAACGGACTCAAATGAAATGGCCTTCATGGCTTATAATTTATCATTCGCTCTGGATGGCAGATACTCTTATACTTTGAGGGGACAGAATAATATTAAGTAGTTTGAACCATAACACACCTACTCCAGATTCTGTTTTATCCTTCTGTACTGTAAGTCAATTCTGAACTACTCTGATAACAGGAAGTATTCAACCATGTTGACAGAACTCCAGTTGAACTGCAGGACTTACTCTTCTTTTCCTAGAGAGCGAGAGATTCATCATTCAAGTGCAGCAGGGAGAGACGTTTTAGATATCCAGGGGTTTGGGTAGTCAGGCCTGTGTGTTTGAAGTTGGATCAGAGGTCCGGGGTAGAGCAACATCCCTATTGATTGTGTATATCCTGCACCCTTTAAAGGGGACGGCCACTATAGCGCTGCTCTTTGAATTAGGGACTCAAAGCTCTGAAAAGTCTGAAATGGGTAATTGTATTCAAAAGAAAAGAATTGAGAGAGGATGTAGGTTTTCTCTTAAAAGCACACCGGCTCGTCACAATCAATAATTATTCGTCTGAATGGAATGACCTTGTGAAAGAAATGGATATATTTCTATTATATTTATGGATTAGTTCTGCGTTCAGTGCATTCCATTAAAGAAAATGATTTTATTATCTAAATGCATTTGGACAGAGTGTTGTCTAGTCCTGAAGAGATGATATTCAGCCCTCTCTTTGTCTGCCCGTCTCTATTTCTCTCAGCTGGAACGTATGTTAGAGGGGAGTGCGGTAAGAGCACAGAAACAGCTGGTGTTGTTGCACCGTGAGGATGGTCCTCCTCCCAAAGGAACAGCCGAATGGCTGAACATGCGGAGCTGGATCTCCAGACACCTTCACCTGTCCTGCCCCCGCAGAGTCTTTTCCAAGAGGAGCCTGCCAAAATTGGTACAGCACTCAATATTACATCATGGTTTCACAGAAACAACTGACATTTTGAAAGTCATGCAATGGTCTAGCTCAGGGGTTTTCAAACTTTTAATGCCACAGAACCCAAAACATAATGATGCAAGAGTTCCCTTTTCATTGATTTTTATTTTATATATTTGTATTTCATATAATCTTATAACTTTAAGATTAAATAAAATAAATAAATACAAAATATTAAAATAATTATTTATATTTTACCTCTACATTTTTCCACAGACCCCCCCTAACATTCCCTTGAGTGAAGGGGAAAAATTGATTGATTGCCACATTTTACATTATACAGTTTAATATTTGATATTCTGTTGATATTCCTGTCAAGTTTCCTAGGCTGCTACTGGTGTGTTCTTGAGTTCAATTGAATTTGTGTTATATCATGGCAAGTCTTTGTCTCTTTCAGGATATAAAGAGAAAAGAAACCACAAAGTAGAATTAAAGGCACAATAAATTAAAATATCCAAAAACCGCTAGAACAGTGTTATATATTTAGTTGACTTGTGTACTTGTATGCAAGCAATCCAGAGAAATAAGCTATTTTAACCTGGGCATGGACTGCGTCCGTGTGTCGCCTATTAATGACATCATACCCGTTACCCTCGATTTCCGGAAACCATGGAAACACCAAAAATGCTTTAATATATTATGTTTTATTAGACAAGGGAACAACTGTTTAGAGACATTTATAGACATAAAAAATAATTGCATGCCATTTAGTAACACAAGACATCCGGCATTTATTAATATGATATTCTAATATCGATCTAGCTTACTGCAGTGTGCAGCAAGTGTTAATGAACAGGTCTGACTCGAGACCACGGTGATATGAGAGAGATTTCATGATAGTCAATGGCAATTGTAACATGGATTTTTGGTATAGCTTTGGTTTAAGTTCCTGTGTCATTTGTGTTTTCAGAGAGAGATGTACCAGCGTGTGTTCCAGAAACCCGCTGATCGACACTCTGATTTCTCACGCCTGGCCCGTGTCCTGACAGGCAACACCATCGCTCTGGTGCTGGGGGGCGGAGGAGCCAGGTACTCAATTAAAAAACTGTAAAAGAGAAGAAAAACACCTCCACTGTTTTGAATGCATTTCCACACTCCCACTCTTGTTGACACTACTGTGGCATTTCCCTTTAAAAGCCCTTTACCACCCCCTCTCAGTCCTTGTTTGACCTCTTGCCTCTGTTGCTCTCTTTTTGTCAATTTAATTTTATCTGACAGCCTCTGTTTGTCTATTCTGTCTTTTTCGTGGTTGGCAGGAGGTGTTTGAAGGTTGGTTGCTGTTTTCTCCCTTGATTTCTCTGTGTAGTAACCCGTGATTGATTCTGTGTTCAGTGTTAAATCTGCCCAGTCTCATACATTGCCGTTTTTTTTTTGCCACATTTGAGCATCATCATTTTTTTTGTGACAGATAGAACAGAACCAAAGTGAAAAGTTATGTATTGATTGGCCTCATATTACTGGGTTTATTTGTCTCCCTCATCCTTCTTTTCATCCCTTCTTCCCTCCTTCAGGGGTTGTTCTCAGGTGGGCGTAATTCGAGCATTGAGTGAAGCGGGAATCCCTATTGATCTGGTGGGCGGCACCTCTATTGGTTCCATGATGGGCGCGCTGTATGCAGAGGACCGCAGTTACAGCAGGATGAAGATCAGAGCCAGAGAATGGTCCATGGTGAGAGACCACTGTAATGTTAAACACTCAGAAGCCTGAAATGAACCTTGTGCTACCTTAAAATGCACCACAGTGCCCCCTTATTCCTTTTCATATTTTTTCTTTTTTTCTGATTCTTTGCTATTCATTTCATGTTTTTCCTTTTCCTTGTTTTTTTCTGTTCATTAATTTTCTTTCTTTTTCTCTTTCCTGTTCCCTTTCTATTCTTCATTCCTATTCTTTTCATTTAATTTTCTGTCCTTTTTCTATTCCTTTTCCTATTGTTATTTTCTTTTGCTTCCCATTTCCTATTATTGTCCTTTCCTTTTGTGTCCTTTTTCATTTCCTATTCCTTTTCTTGTTTCCTTTTCTTCTTTTGTTCTTCTATTCATTAGCATTTCTTTTCCTTTTTCTTTTAATTTCTGTTCCTTTGCCACTTAAATTGGACATCAAAAATCTAACTTTGTTTCCCTTTCTTCCTCTGTAGGAAATGACATCCGTGTTTAAGAAAGTGCTGGACCTGACCTACCCAATCACTTCTATGTTTTCCGGAGCTTCGTTTAACTCTAGCATTAATGCTGTTTTCAAGGACAAACAGATAGAGGTAGGAAACTGGTTCTTTTTGGCTCAAGGAATCCTACACGGGATCACATTCTGCCAAATTCAGCAGCTTAAATGCGTTTGGCTTGTTTACAGGATCTCTGGATCCCATATTTCAACATCACCACGGACATCACCGCCTCCACAATGAGAGTGCACACTGATGGTCAGTACTGTCACGTACTATACCTGCATTTATGAGCCTCTCCTTAACCAGGATAAATGTCTGATGTTTCCTGTTCCTCCATCTCAGGCTCCCTGTGGAGGTATGTGCGTTCCAGCATGTCTCTTTCTGGTTATCTGCCACCACTGTGTGATCCAAAAGATGGACACCTGCTCATGGACGGAGGCTACATCAACAACCTGCCAGGTGTGTAGTAGGACATTAGCTCCCCACAGCAAAACTTCTTTAGGTCTTGACAGTGAAATCCCAAAATGCCATGACAATCACACTTCTTCATGGATGCAAAACTACTAAAATAGCTTAACACTGCCAGACTTTTAACTGTTGGCACAAAGTCTGGACCACTTTGTGGCTTATTCTGGCCAATAACCGCCCACTTAGACAGAAAAGATCTGTCTGGGGGAAGGTTCTAAAATAGTTAAATCCCCAATAATATTTTATAACTTTCATAAAACTTTAGCCATTTTTTGGCAATTTGCATCCATCATTCAGTGAATGGATCTGTGGGTGGGCTGTGAGTGTGCCGTCTATGGCGGAGACTGCTGCAGTTCATCAGATCTAAAGCATTTGCCAATTTTTGTCTTTTTGGCCCTATTTACACCTGGTATTAAGATGCATTTTGGTTGATCGGATCACAAGTATATGGCGCTAAATACAGGCGTAAATGGGGTCTAAAACATTTTGAGCTTATCCACTTTCGACCACTTCCAGAGGTAATCGAGAACACATTCGACTGGAATGCTTTTCGTAGTGTAGGCGCACATGTGGTTGAATGTATTCGAACAGCCGCTAAAGACCTCTTACTCTCCGCCTACTGACCAAATGCGTAAACATTATGTGAAGCGTGGTAGCCAGACAGGATTTAAACTTTGGCTGGAGACCCAAGTTTGGTTTGAAGATGAAAAACGTACCAAGCACATTCCATATTTTCTCACCATTCCTGATTTCAAACACACTCAGAGCAGAAATGTAAATGTATGTAAATTGCACAAGCTTATTTTGTCCATTAGATCAAAAGATCTGAAAAAGTCCATACATTTACCCGCAAACCCACCCGCCCCCGGTTGAAGAAACCAGGACAGAAGTGGTTGAAAGTGGGGAAAAGATACATAAATAAAGTATCAGGTTTAAACAGGAATGTCTCCATCGTCTACTTGTGATCCGATCGACCAAAAAACATCTTAGTACCAGGTGTAAACAGGGCCTTCAATGATAGTGGTTAATGGTTGGTAAGGATGTTGACTTCTGTCCTTATTTCAGCGGATGTGGCACGCTCCATGGGTGCCAAGGTGGTTATTGCCATTGATGTGGGCAGCCAAGATGAAACTAACCTCACTAACTACGGGGATGCCCTTTCTGGCTGGTGGCTGCTATGGAAACGGCTCAACCCACTGGCTGAGAAAGTCAAGGTGAGGGAGACATTAACCAAGTGCAGTGTTTGCTTAATTAGTTGTGCTTTCTGAGGCAAGTGTGACTATTACTATTACTTGTACTTGTAAAGGTCCAGTCACACTTACTGTTGTTCTGCGAAATACAGTAATTTCAATAGCAAACCATGTGAAAACTGCTTGGTTTGAAAATGTCTGAGCTGTGCATTATGCATCACTACATTATTGGCTATAGACAATGGACCTTTTTTTGGCAGCGAAATTTCACTTATGTGACCTCACTTTTAAGTGTCAACTGTTAGCGGTTATTAAACTTTGGTACACAGGTAAGACCCGCACCATCAAATTAATGATACTGCCACTTGTGTAAAGTTTATACAGATGATAAAACGGGCAAAAATATGCCTTTTGATTTGCATTATTGGGGGAAACTGAGCCTTATTTAACTAGCAACCAAACGTTAAAGGTGCCCTAGAATGAGTTGAAACAATATTTTAAATTGTTCTCTGATATCTACATAGAGGGTATGTGGCTTATTTAACTCTCCAGATACGGTTTTACAGGTTCATTTACAACCCTAGAAATTGTCCCTAGAATGAAATGGTCTGTTTTTGCCTCATTTGGAAGGGCCATGAGTAATAATGTTGAGCTCTGCTCTGATTGGCTCATTTCAGTAGCTCCCACAAGTGCAGTTATTCAAAAATACAATCGCAAACAGCACAAGCGTCAGAACACAGTTCGACTGAATGACACTTTAAGCAGAAAATCTCAAATGGAGATGCTGAAATGCAGTTTACTTGTTTATTGGTGTTTTCCGATCATCCGCACGCACGCGAGAGAGAGAGTTCACGTGTGCATGGTTGCCAGATTGCAGGTTTAAATAAAGCTCCGGATATAATAAGTGTTCTTTTAATAGAAAAGCTCTGATTGGGGGATTTCAATTACTGAAATCTGGCAACTGCCAGACAAGCACGAACACTCGAACGCTTCCACTTCGAGGCTATGAAAAGTGCTCACATCCCCTGCAGAGCCTGAAACATAACATTTATATCCATGATCTGCCGTTTTCACTATATTGTCCTCATCTTCACAATACCTGCAGAACTTCTGTTGATTCGGTGCAGGTCCACGTTAAAACTGCCGGCCTTGAACATGGGCTGGTTATATGCAAATTTGGGGAGGCGTAAATATTAATGATCCTGAGTGTTATGTCACAGTCGGTGTTATGTTGGAAATCGCCCGTTTTTCAGTGCTCTTTTTCTAGCACAAGATTTACATATGAAAGAGGAAACAATGGTGTTTGAGGCTCATGTATGTTATTTCCATGTACTCTTCTTATTCTACTATGCCAAGGTAAATACAGTTTTCCATTCTAGGGCACCTTTAATGTTCTAGCAACCACACTGAATACCCTAGCAATTGCAACAAGCTAAAAAACACAGAACACATTAGCAACCACACAGCAATGTCATGGCAACATCCAAGCAAAAACATTTTTAAATCTAGTTTCTTTAATAAATTTGTTGTGGTTTTAGAATTTTGAGAGCTGTGTGTGGCCGTTTTAGGTTTTGAACATGACTGAGATCCAGGCCAGACTGGCTTATGTGTGCTCAGTGAGACAGCTTGAATCTGTTAAGAACAGCGACTACTGTGAATATATTAGACCTCCCATCGACAGATACCGCACACTCGAGTTCGGCAAGTTTGATGAGATCAGTGTGAGTTTTTTCTCCTTTACTTTTTTACCTTCTGCACCCTAAATATTCAGTCTTTCTCCTGCACTTATACTTTTTGAGTTTGTTCTGGTTTGCCACGTGTGTGTTTGTGCGTGTGTGCGTATGTGTGTGTGTGTGACTGTGTGCGTGTGACTGTGTGCGTGTGACTGTGTGCGTGTGACTGTGTGCACATACAGGAGGTGGGGTTTCAGCATGGGAAGACAGTGTTTGACGTGTGGTGCAGGAGTGGCGTAGTAGAAAAGATGATGAAGGACAGACATCAGGAAGAATTCCACAAAACGCAAGGCAACAGTGTAAGCCATAGATCACCTAAAAGACTTTGCAGATGTAAATTGTTAAAACAGTTCCTTACTTCAGTTTGTTGTTCTGCAGGTGGTGACATGTCCCAATGCTTCCTTCACTGATCTGGCTGAGATCGTCTCACGAATTGAGCCAGTCAAACCAGCTCATGTGGATGGTAAATCAATGCTACACCTCTTGTAAATTTACTTTCTAAGAGAACATTTGGCAGTCTGTTTCAGGGATTTTTGGCATAAATTCCCAGCCTATTGATCTTTCTTTGGCTGCTTAGTTGGATGTCATTTAGTGTTCTGTGATTTGTGTACAAACATCATTAGGCTAATGGGTCGGAAATATCACCATCTCTCCCTCAGATGAATCCGACTATCACACTGACTATGAAGAGGAGATGGCAGAGAGCGCTCTGTCAGACATGGAGCTCTACAACCATTACAGTGAGCACACAGAGGAGGAATTAACCGCAGACACTGTGAGTCTTGCATACACACACAGATTTAAAGGGACATTCTACACTTTTGTAGCAAATTAATCTTGTTCTTCATATCAACCTTTTTCTTGCACCAACAGTCCTGATTTAAGTGAACATGATGATTTTTCTCCCTTAAAATAAGTTGTACAGCTGTGGTTCTTAAGGGGCACAACTTCCATTAGATCTACTTTTAGTTAGTTTCTGGAACCTCAGAAAAATGTCCACCCTTTCTCTGACCCTTACAATCAAACTGCTACTGTACCTTTAAGACATTATGATGTAAATATGGTGGCCATATGTTAATGTATGCATGGTTGTGATGTCACAATAACTACCAATCACATGACCTGTTTTTGCTCCATGTCCAAAGATTGCTCCACAAAAATATTAAACTGTTCTCAACATTGATAATAATAAGACCAAATCAGCATTAGAATGATTTCTGAAGGATCATGTGAGACATGAGACTGAAGACTGGCGCAATGGCAGTTGTCACAGGAATAAATTACATTTTAAAATATATTAAAAAAGAAAAAAAAGTTATGTTAAGTTATAATATTTTACAATGATTTGATAAAATTTGATAAAATAAACGCAACCTTGGTGGTAAGCATGCTACTTCCAAAAAAGAAGAAGAGAGAAAAAGCAACAACAAAAAAGTCCTATAAAATCCTTAAAAATACATTGATTGATCGTATTGATCCTTATGCCCAGGATGAAGAATTCGAGAGGACTCGCAGACAGCATGTGCGTTCTTCAGACATGGAAAACCCGGGGCCTGTATCCTCCAAAACACAGCAAACGTCCAGCCCTAACAGCCCTCCCACCCTCCACACCAGAAAAGCACACGCACAGAAACCCCTCCATCCTGACCACTGACCCAGATGTCAGCATGGTAGTGTACAAACACTGACACTCCCATGGTTTGGGGTTTGGCCCCGTGTACACATTCCAGTTAGACTCCAACCAAGTACGTCCAGGCCTTGAGGAGCAGAAAATGAGTATTTTGTGTATTTACACAAGCCTTTCCCCCCTCCTCTTGTGAAAAAATCCTAAGAAAACATCTATTTCTCTACTGTTGCACTTGGTAACATGGCACGGGGGTAGAAATAACACCTGTCCTTGCATCAGAGAGGTAACTCAAGACTATCCCAGAGTTTCTGTGAAGTTTCATGCTGACTATGAACTCTTTGGATTGCCAAGTCTTTAGTCCATCTTGAATTACCATTTAGTCAATAACAGAGGAAATTCCATGAGTAAGACAATCAGCTAAAACATTGCATTTACAAACAGTAAGATTGGATTGCGCGTCGGTTGATTCTTTCTACTGTCAATAAAAGTAGCAGAAAACAGTGAAATGATGATTTAGAGAAAAAAAGACATTGACTGTAGAGTTCTCTATTTATAAGCTCAGATGACGGATGTTGATTTGTGTTTAATTTAAACCTCTAAGACCAAGTCGATTTGTCCCACAGCTTGGTTGTTCATGCAGGTCAACGACTCCTTGCTGAGTCATACCTGATCTGTGAACTGTTGTGATCAATTTAAACTAACCAGCGTCGTATATCATACTGAATATGTCTGATGCGTTAATCATACCTCTAGCTGCATGTGATCAAACACAAGCAAAAAAGAAAGCCTATCAATGCAATATTTTTTTACATTTCTTGTTTTTGTTGTAAAAAAAAAAAAAAAGAAAAAAGCTGTATGATACCTGTAGTGCCTTTTGAACCTTAATAGTAGCCATACAAGACAATGGAAATGGGTAAATGGTCCAAAAATGTATTAACAGTCTAATCATAATGCCAGTATTGATTAATATACATGTGTGAGGTATTGTTTGTGTTTTGATTGTTGCCATGACTGACATTTACTTTTGAATCTTCTGTAACAATCTTAATGCTTTGTGCCAATAGTTTTGCTTAAATCTGTTGTGCTAAAGCTACAAAGAAAGCACTTATGTTGTCAACACTGGTTGTTTAGGGTCAGTTTGTTTTAAAGGTTAGGAAAAACACAGTATGGACATCTGAAAATCTAAACGAGAATATGCAATTGTTTTCTAAAAGAATCTGGTGTCATTCTGCAAACGGGAGAATCTGGTGTCATTCTGCAAACGTTTTAAAATGTTTCTAATAAACTGCATTTTTCCTTTGTCTTGAGTTCTAGTGTTCAAGGACTGCTGAAGCTTTTGAAATATTTGTTTATTTGCATATGTTGCATAATGTAGGGCGGCTCACGTTTTACCCTGTCTGCTGTATGCTACACTCCAGGAGCCATGTGTGCCCGGCGGTAATTATGACGATGAATTATGAAATTCGGCTGTAAGTCCACAGTTTTTCTGCCTAATGGAAACTCTGCCATCTTCAATCATTGCTCAGTGCCAACTCTGAGCAAAACAGCCTCAGCAGGCCGCTGCACGTGAGATTTAATACACTCAGACACGTAATGAAGACAAAACACTTCCAAATGAGTTTTGTGAAGTGAGAACTAGAGAAAATCACACATGATAAACATTATGCATCGCATGAACTGAGGTGTGCAACTGCACTGGATGTGGGGTCAGTCAAATGGTTTGCTAGTTTATAGATATTGGAGAAACTGTTTTGTAAAAATTTGAGGTATATACAGTGCTGGTCATATAATTAGAATATCATCAAAAAGTTTATTTATTTCACTAATTCTGTTCAAAAAGTGAAACTTGTATATTATATTCATTCATTACACACAGACTGATATATTTCAAATGTTTATTTCTTTTAATTTTGATGATTATAACTGACAACTAAGGAAAATCCCAAATTCAGTATCTCAGAAAATTGTAATATTACTTAAGACCAATACAAAGAAAGGATTTTTAGAAATCTTGGCCAACTGAAAAGTATGAGCATATACAGCCCATAGATTTTCTATGGGGTTAAGGTCAGGCGAGTTTGCTGGCCAATTAAGAACAGGGATACCATGGTCCTTAAACCAGGTACTGGTTGCTTTGGCACTGTATGTAGGTGCCAAGTCCTGTTGGAAAATGAAATCTGCATCTCCATAAAGTTGGCCAGCAGCAGGAAGCATGAAGTGCTCTAAAACTTCCTGGTATAAGGCTGCGTTGACCTTGGACCTCAGAAAACAGTGGACCAACACCAGCAGATGACATGGCACCCCAAACCATCACTGACTGTGGAAACTTTACACTGGACCTCAAGCAACGTGGATTGTGTGCCTCTCCTCTCTTCCTCCAGACTCTGGGACCCTGATTTCCAAAGGAAATGCTAAATTTACTTTCATCAGAGAACATAACTTTGGAGCACTCAGCAGCAGTCCAGTCCTTTTTGGCCCAGGTGAGACACTTCTGACGCTGTCTGTTGTTCAAGAGTGGCTTGACACAAGGAATGCGACAGCTGAAACACATGTCTTGCATACGTCTGTGTGTAGTGGTTCTTGAAGCTCTGACTCCAGCTGCAGTCCACTCTTTGTGAATCATTTTTTGAATGGGTTTTGTTTCACAATCCTCTCCAGGGTGCGGTTATCCCTATTGCTTGTACACTTTTTTCTACCACATCTTTTCCTTCCCTTCGCCTCTCTATTAATGCGCTTAGACACAGAGCTCTGTGAACAGCCAGCCTCTTTTGCAATGACCTTTTGTGTCTTGCCCTCCTTGTGCAAGGTGTCAATGGTCGTCTTTTGGACAACTGTCAGGTCAGCAGTCTTCCCCATGATTGTGTAGCCTACAGAACTAGACTGAGAGACCATTGAAAGGCCTTTGCAGGCGTTTTGAGTTCATTAGCTGATTAGAGTGTGGCACCAGGTGTCTTCAATAACCTTTTCACAATATTCTAATTTGAGATACTGAATTTGGGATTTTCCTTAGCTGTCACTTATTATCATCAAAATTAAAAGAAATAAACATTTGAAATATATCAGTCTGTGTGTAATGAATGAATATAATATACAAGTTTCACTTTTTGAATGGAATTAGTGAAATAAATCAACTTTTTGATGATATTCTAATTATATGACCAGCACCTGTACAGTGCATCTGGAAAGTATTCACAGCGCTTCACTTTTTCCACATTTTGTTATATTACAGCCTTATTCTAAAATGGATTCAATCCATTATTTTCCTCAAAATTCTACAAACAATAACCCATAGTGACAATGTGAAAGAAGTTTGTTTGAAATCTTTGCAAATTTATTAAAAATAAAAAATAAATAAATCACTGTACGTAAGTATTCACAGCCTTTGCCATGACACTCAAACTTGAGCTCAGGTGCATCCTGTTTCCACTGATCATCCTTGAGATGTTTCTACAACTTGATTGGATCTACACCTGTGGTAAATTCAGTTGATTGGACATGATTTGGAAAGGCACACACCTGTCTATATAAGGTCCCACAGTTAACAGTGCATGTCAGAGCACAAACCGAGCCATGAAGTCCAAGGAATTGTCTGTAGACCTCTGAGACAGGATTGTATAAAGACACAGATCTGGAGAAAGTGTACAGAAAAATGTCTGCAGCATTGAAGGTCCCAATGAGCACAGTGGCCTCCATCATCTCCATCAGGACTCTTCCTAGAGCTGGCCCCCCGGCCAAACTGAGTGATCGGGGGAGAAGGGCCTTAGGCAGGGAGGTGACCAAGAACCCGATGGTCACTCTGACAGAGCTCAAGCGTTTCTCTGTGGAGAGAGGAGAACCTTCCAGAAGAACAACCATCTCTGCAGCACTCCACCAATCAAGTCTGTATGGTTGCCAGACAGAAGACACTCCTCAGTAAAAGGCACATGACATCACGCTTGGAGTTTGCCAAAAGGCACCTGAAGGACTCTCAGATCATGAGTCTTCCAACAGGACAACGACCCTAAGCACACAGCAAAGATAACAAAGGAGAGGCAATGGGACAACTCTGTGAATGTCCTGGAGTGGCCCAGCCAGAGCCCAGTCTTGAACCTGATTGAAAATCTATAGAACGGGAGAAACAACCCAAAAATAAATGTGCCAAGCTTGTAGCATCATATTCAAAAAGACTTGAGGCTGTAATTGGTGCCAAAGGTGCTTCAGCAAAGTATTGAGCAAAGGCTCTGAAGGCTTTTTTTTTTTTTTTTTTTTTTTTTTTTTATGTATACATTTGCAAATATTTCAAACAAACTTCTTTCACATTGTCATTATGGGGTATTGTTTGTAGAATTTTGAAAAAGAGAAGGGCTGTGAATACTTTCCGGATGCACTGTACAGTTGTATGACAAGTTTTCTCTTTCACAGGAAAGGAACCATTTGACCCTATGAAAATTCTGGACATTTTCTAATGTTGCATTAATTTTATTATAGGTTTTCTGTTACTTTAATAAAAAAATCTATATTATAAATTTTTATATATCAAAAGATCTAAAGATTTTTATTTCAAATAAATTGTTCTTTTGAACCTTTATCAGAGAATTCTGACAAAGCAGCAGCTGTTTTCAGCTGTGGTGATGTTTCTTGAGAAGCAAATCATCATATTAGAATGAATGAGTAATGATGCTATACTGTATTTATTTTTTTTTTTTAAATCAAATGCAACCTTGGTGAGCATAAGAGTCTTCTTTCAAAAATATCTCACATTTCAACAAAATTTCACCAACCCTAAACTTTTGAATTGGATGGGCTCTAAATACAGTAGATGGATTTGAGTTTAAAGCCCTATTTTATTACTTAGCATCCCCTCTTTTCTAGGTTTTCTGGCTCAGATCACCTGTTCTGCATCTCCACTTTGTCGTTGTCATGGAGAAATGCTTTCTGGAATGGCAGTGCTGTTGTTTAAAGATGTGGTGATTCATTCAGCCTTTTCCGGTAACATGTATCTTTGTCACCTGCGGTCCACTTCTCACCAGGTGTGCTGTGGACAAATGGGATATTATAAAGGACGCCCTGTGTCTTCCAGAACATTGAGAAAAATGAATTGATTAATGGGTTAACCCATTGCAGATTTTTTGGTGAATAAACTTAGCTTCTTCTAGTTTTACATTTCAATGCATGCTAAATTGTTCATCTTCTTTTGGTTATATTTTATGATAAATGCTTTAAATTAATTAGATGAGTCTAAATTTTCCTCAAATACTTATTTATGGGCCTGGTTTCACAGACAGGGCTTAGATTGTCTTAGAAGGGATAGTTCAACCAAAAATTAAAATTACCCCATGATTTACTCACCCTCAAGCAATCCTAGGTGTATATGACATTCTTTCAGATGAACACAATCTCAGTTATATAAAAAAAATGTCCTGGGTCTTCCAATGGCAGAGAATGTGGGTCGAGATTTTGAAGCCCATAAAAATGTATCCGTCCATCATAAACGTACTCCACACGGCTCCAGAGGGTTAATAAAGGCCTTCTGAAGTGAAGCGATGTGTTTGTGTAAAGTCCCTTTCACACACATCCCATAAAGACGTGACATTGCTGTGATGTGTAATGTTTCTGCAGCATATGATTTATGATTACTCTCTTGAGAAAGCTTTGCATACCGTTCCACTACGCTGGCGAACAATCTCAGTTGGTTTATGATGGTGTATGTGCATATTTTAAGTTGTTTTTAGTTAAAACAGCTCCAAACAGGCGTTTTAGTCTGGGACTATAGTCTTAAGCCTTGTGAAACCGGCCAATGATGCACTAACTCAAGAATTTCAGATCAATCCAATTAATCAAGGTCTTCAGGATTACTGGAAACTTTCAAGCAGGTTAGCTGGAGCTAAACTCTGCTGGGCTGTGGACCTCCAGGAACAGAGGGTATGTTTACATGACAACGATGTACTGAAAATAGAAATGCTTTTCTACAGGCGACAAAACGATCCTCGTTCACGTGGATCCTTGAAAATGTAGTGGTTGCAAGTAGTTGCCGATTTCACTTTGTAAAAAAACACTACCCACCTATAGACGGAACAAATTATAAGCGCGTGACGTCACCATTTTCACAAATTTTCATTTTTGTAATTTTCACAATAAAACAATAGACAATAAAAACTTTCAAGAACTTGCACTTTGAAACCTATTTTGTCTGCGATTTCATACCCCCAAAACGCCATTGCCAAAGTTTTGTTTTAAGTTAAAAACGGTGTCGCGTAAACGGCCCCTGAGTTTGAGACCACTGCACTAACTGATCTAAAGACAAACAAGTTTCTTCTCATCACTAGAAATCCAGGAGGCTGTGTGTGAGCTTGCAGAAGTGCTAATAAGATAATTAAAGATTGCACAGTTTGGGTGAAAGGTGAGGAATGTGTCTGGATGTAGGAGAGAGAAACCATTAAAGCTGGTCTTTATATAAACTGTCAAAACTTCAGGACGGTTCAGTGCACCGACAATGACAGTGTGGTAATTATGCAGTCTAAAGTGTATGATTCTAGAATTTTTTTAAATTTGCAATCACCTTTTTGTTTTGTTTTTTACACTGCTTTGCAAGACAAGCTATTCTGTCCTCTTTCTGTAATTAATTCAGCCTGAACCACTTAACGTATAGACTCCACTAAATCTTTTTGTTGATAATTTTGGCCTAAAGTATGATCAGCGATGTCACGATTGGTGTTCTTTCTTGCATATATTTGCAATCATTTGTGATTGTTCTTTCTTTCTTTGAAGTGTGTGTGTGTGTGTGTGTGTGTGTGTGTGTGTGTGTGTGTGTGTGTGTGTGTGTGTGTGTGTATATGTACACTCACCTAAAGGATTATTAGGAACACCTGTTTAATTTCTCATTAATGCAATTACCTAATCAACCAATCACGTGGCAGTTGCTTCAATGCATTTAGGGGTGTGGTCCTGGTCAAGACAATCTCCTGAACTCCAAACTGAATGTCAGAATGGGAAAGAAAGGTGACTTAAGCAATTTTGAGCGTGGCATGGTTGTCGGTGCCAGATGGGCCGGTCTGAGTATTTCACAATCTGCTCAGTTACTGAGATTTTCACGCACAACCATTTCTGTGGTTTACAAAGAATGGTGTGAAAAGGGAAAAACATCCAGTATGCGGCAGTCCTGTGGGTGAAAATGCCTTGTTGATGCTAGAGGTCAGAGGAGAATGGGCCGACTGATTCAAGCTGATAGAAGAGCAACTTTGACTGGAATAACCACTCGTTACAACCAAGGTATGCAGCAAAGCATTTGTGAAGCCACAACACGCACAACCTTGAGGCGGATGGGCTAGAACAGCAGAAGACCCCACCGGGTACCACTCATCTCTACTACAAATAGGAAAAAGAGGCTACAATTTGCACAAGCTCACCAAAATTGGACAGTTGAAGACTGGAAAAATGTTGCCTGGTCTGATGAGTCTCGATTTCTGTTGAGACATTCAGATGGTAGAGTCAGAATTTGGCGTAAACAGAATGAGAACATGGATCCATCATGCCTTGTTACCACTGTGCAGGCTGGTGGTGGTGGTGTAATGGTGTGGGGGATGTTTTCTTGGCACACTTTAGGCCCCTTAGTGCCAATTGGGCATCGTTTAAATGCCACGGCCTACCTGAGCATTGTTTCTGACCATGTCCATCCCTTTATGACCACCATATACCCATTCTCTGATGGCTACTTCCAGCAGGATAATGCACCATGTCACAAAGCTTGAATCATTTCAAATTGGTTTCTTGAACATGACAATGAGTTCACTGTACTAAAATGGCCCCCACAGTCACCAGATCTCAACCCAATAGAGCATCTTTGGGATGTGGTGGAACGGGAGCTTCGTGCCCTGGATGTGCATCCCACAAATCTCCATCAACTGCAAGATGCTATCCTATCAATATGGGCCAACATTTCTAAAGAATGCTTTCAGCACCTTGTTGAATCAATGCCACGTAGAATTAAGGCAGTTCTGAAGGTGAAAGGGGGTCAAACACAGTATTAGTATGGTGTTCCTAATAATCCTTGTAATTTTTTTATTTGCACATTGCTGCATTGAAAGCACTGTTATTTTTCTTCAGGAAATACAAATCTAGTTCTCTCTATTATGAAATAATAATAATAATAATAATAATAATAATAATGTATTATAATGAAATATTCTCTTATTCATTTATATCATTTGTATCTGTAGGCCATAAATGACACTGCAGAAATGACTCTGCAAAACTGCTATGCTGGCCACTTCCTGCATCTGCCACTAGGTGGCGTCGTGTTGTAGCCCACGTCTATGAAATGACTTCCTCGTGTGGGTGATTAGGAGCAGGTAAGGACGTTTATTTACTCTGTTGTTTAGCTCCTGTCAGAATGACATACGAGGTGCCGCTGTGACCTTTCTGCTCCGCCGGAGCAGACTTATATTTTGCCAGCCTTGTTAATTCACTGTCTTGTTGTCCCCCAAGAATAGGCGGAAACGTCACCATTAATTAATGAGTTCGTGAGGAGAAATATGGGTCATAGTCTCTGAGAAAGTGAGCGGTTAAAGGAATAGTCTCCTAAAAATGACAATTCTGTCATTTGGAACACACAAGTTGAATCCAGGCCAATCTATTCAATATAATGAAAGCGAATGAGAACTGTCAATTTCCAAAATGACAAAAAAACCACCATAAAAGTATCATAAAAGTGCTCCATGTGACTTGTGCTCAATATTCCATGTCTTCTGAAGCCTATGACAGTTTTGTGTGAAGAGCTGATTGAAATTTAAGTCATTATTCATATTCATTCTTGCTCTCTTTGCAGCTTTCATGAGTGAAGAAACAGTGATGTCCTTTTAGTCAGTTCTTTCCAATGCATCGGTTAATCTACACTGCCTGGTTGTTTGGATTAAATGGGCAATTGCTTAAGAGTTTATGATTGGATCATTATTGCTGTTATTTTTTATGTTTCTAGCATGTTATACAGTATGTTTGGGAACAGTTCTTTTAACCCTTTTAATTTCTTAAACGACTGTTTAGCCAAGATTCATCAGGCACGATTGTGAACGAATGGTTGGGAGGGAGCATGAAGAATCATTTTCACACATGAATTGACATCTCTGAGTCTTTGGGATGTGCTGGAGTAGACTCTTGACTCTTGCATTGTCAATACAAGATCTTGACCAAAAAATTATTCACCTCTTGATGGAAATATCATCTCAACATTTCTTTCCATCAAGAGGTGCATCAATTTTATGGTTAAAAGAACTGTTCCCAAACACATAACATGCTAGAAACATAATAATCACAGCAATAATGAGCCAAACATAGGCTCTTTTTTTTTGTTGTAATAGTATTTGACTATTTAAATCCAAACAGCAACCTCTTTTTTCACAAAGCTAGTTTGAATGATTCGTTCACAAATTGAACTGACCTGGTTTCTCGAGCTGATTCGGTCATTCTTTTCAATATTAGTGAATAAGGCATGGACTGCTTTCAGTGAATCAGAAGACCTTGTGATATTTTTTTGCTTCCTTTGTGTCTTTTTAAAGCTTGACATGCCCAGTCCTCCTCATTCACTTATATTGAAAAGAATGGCCTGGATATTCTTCAGAAATTCACCTTTGTGTTCCATTGAATAAAGAAAGTGGAATGAAATGAGGGCGAGTAAATGCTGACAGATTTTCACTGAACTATTGTACTTTTATGCATATGTATCATCATATTGGTTGATGTGTGTGGGAAAGAACAGTCCAACAGGTTTGTGTAGATCGAAAAAGTGTTTGGTGTAGATTAAAGCAAAGAATGCAAGAAACAAAGAGAGCAACGCTGCAGTTTTTGGCACTTGGAAGAGAACATGATCACGGACAAATGTAACACTGCAGTACATTTAACTGTAATTTCCTTTCTGCCAATCTTGACATGCCGTTTCTGGCTGGTGCTCTATCTCTCTCTTGTTCTCGTTCTCAGTCCCCATTCATCTACTGCCTTTTAAAAACCAATTCGGGCTACAACAGGTAAATGGGTCACTGCGCCGCAGAAGTCGGATCTCCCTCCTGCTCTGACGCACATGCACAATCAGACTCCTACGCTATGATCAGCAGGCCCCATGGGAGCGCAAACTCTCTTAAAAAACAACAAAACCCTCTGGCGTCTGATGACTTCGAGTAGGCAGTGTGTAAAGAACGCATGTGATTGCTGACCGCAGTAAGAACAGCGTTTCTGAGAGGGGAACGGATTTTTCTGTTATCTAATGACCACTTATTTCCCCAGATAATGAGTCTCCAGTGTGAGCGCTGAGCTCACTGCACATACCATTTATGCAAAACTATTTAGTTTAGGTTTTATGCATTTATTTAATACAAACAAGCCATTGTGCTTCATTAGATTTCCTAGGCCCTCTTTCAAAGTTAATCTGTCCTCGTTTCCCAATTGACAATTTTATCCGGGAAATACAATGCAAAATGTGGTCTCATAGGACGGTCTGACTTTGCTCTCCTTTGTAGCATTTAGTCCATGTCTGTTATAGATTTTGAAAGGAGTCTTTTGTGTTTACCAAGGCTGTATAAAAACAGAAATATTGTAAAATAATATTACAATTACAAATATAGCTGCAAGCAGAATTTATTGGGGCCAAGCGCAAAGAACACGATAAGTCACCAAAGAGCATCAAACCAACCGCAACAAGCATTTAAAGACATTTTAAGATGATTTTAGGCAAAATGGACGAAAAATCATAAATACATTGACTAGTAATGATTTAATGGTTCATCGCTTTTGACCAATATGTGGTGCTGTGACCAAATTGATGTGTGGTCAGAGTAAGGTCACAATAACACATGCATTGTACAAAGTTTGGTGTCAATATGTCAAAGCATTGCAAAGATACAGCCTCAGAGTAATTTTGGCATCATGCCTCAAATTTGTTGCTGCACTATACGAAAACGGTTTCATCTATCGACACGAAATCCATAATTTTTTGTCAGCACAATCTGCAATGATATGACTCAATTTTGGTGAAAATCGGACAAGCGGTCTAGGAGGAGTTCGAACAAGTTTTTTGAAAGAGAACCAAATTGGTGGTCAAGAAGTTAGGCCAAATATGGCAAAATTGCTATCTATGTTCTTGGCATCACTACAAGGATCTATTAAGACCAGTTTCATCATCATAGGCTAATTTAATAACATTTATTAGCAGTTAAAGTTATTAGCATTTTTATAAAACTCATAATAGCTTTTTACCACAAGTTGGCACAATTTTTGAGTACCGAAGACACATACCAAGTTTCATAGTGATCCATCAATGTGTTCGTAAAAAAATACATTTTACGACAAAATTCAAGATGGCCGATGCCTAAAATAGCCGATATGGGAAAATTGGGTATTGTATGACTTGGCATGCTGCACCGAATCTAAAGAGACCAGTGCTGTGACTTTTGGGAAAACCGTTGAGTGGCAAAAATAACCATTTTTAATATTTCCTGACCACTAGGTGTCACTGGGCTGAAACTGTACTGGTAGCCTCAGGCCATGCTTGTCATAACACACCCAGTTTGGTCAGAATATGCTAAAGCGTTGCAGAGATATAGCCTCGTGTTCATTTTGGTGGCCACTTTGTTAAATTTGTCCACATGTTATTCGAGAATGGTTTGACAAATCTACTTGAATTACATAACTTTTTGTTGGCATGGTCTGAAGATGATTTGGTTCAATTTTTGTGAAAATCGGAGCAATGGCCTTCATGATGGAAAATGACATCAGAGGAAAAAAATTATTTTGTTTCTAGCCCTTACTGTTCAAAAGTTATTAGGACATTAGAGTGCAACTTTGGACAGTTGGTGCCACTAGAGGGATTGAGTTAGAGACTACAAATTTGCTATGGTGTCAGCTCAGACTGTCCACTATCAGTGTGCCAAATTTCAGAACTTTCCCACAAGCAATTCTATGGGCTCCCATAGACTTCCAAAACTGAAGAATAATAACGCCAATGGATACAATACGCAGATACTTTTAGTAGAACACATTTAAAGTTTACAGTCTTTCTCTTCATTTTGAACGACAGACTTTTTTTCTTCTTCTTCTTTTCTTTTCTTTTCTTTTCTTTTCTTTTCTTTTCTTTTCTTTTCTTTTCTTTTCTTTTCTTTTCTTTTCTTTTCTTTTGAATCAAGAGAAGTAATGTCCATGGGAAATATGTTGACACAGGAAAAAAAAGTCTATGGAGCAAGATGTTGCACCAGGTTAAACACTTTTTTGAAAGCATTACCATTATACGTATAAACACAAGACTAGTGTGATACAATTGCTGACTTTAAAGATATTTTAACTCCTGTAAATTACAATTTTAAGCAGAAAAAGGGTTTGTTTGTTCAACGCTGGGTGGAGCAAGAGGAGGAACATTAACAGTGCATTTATGGTGAACAGTAGGACAGATCTCATGCTGTTAGTTCAGACCCCAAGCAAACTCATTGAGAACTGAATTAACAAAAACTGGAAAATAACTGCCGCTGGCTAAAAGAGCAATTTAGGTGAATATGTGCTGTAAGTTTTCTTTCCCCCTGGCTTCCAGATTATCAAGGAACTCATTTAATTTTGGAGCCAGAGCATCATTAGACAGTTCCATTTAAAGCTTTGACATGAGCGGAAATGTTTAAATCAATTTTCTTCCATGTAAATGTTCTTGTTGCTCTCTTTTGCAATTTATAATGTCACTTCTTTTTTGTTAATTTGTAGAGCAATTCAGAGTTTGCTTGGGGTGCATAATGAAATGTGTGACTGATGTCTGAGTTATACTTTGTGTGTGTGTGGTTCAGGTATGCTCTGCGTTATGTGGACAAAATGTCCCAACAAATATGACAACATCCGAAATCTGTGTCCTTGTTGGGACATTTTTTGGTCCCCGTGAGAAAAACAGCTTATAAATCATACTGTGATGTTTTTGAAAACTTTTCTGTGATGGGTGGGTTTAGGAATAGGTTTAGGCTAAAGGGATAGAATATACAGTTTGTACAGTATAAAAATCATTATGTCTATGGAAAGTCCCCATAAAACATGAAAACCATGTGTGTGAGAGAGAGAGAGAGAGAGAGAGAGAGAGAGAGAGAGAGAGAGAGAGAGAGAGAGAGATGAGAGATGAGAGATGAGAGATGAGAGATGAGAGATGAGAGATTCAGGTATACTCTACGTTATGTGGACAAAAGGTCCCCACAAAGATGGCAACATCCGAAATCCTTGTCCTTGCGGGGACATGTTTAGTCCCCATGAGGAAAACAGCTTATAAATCATACTGTGATGTTATTTGAAAATCTGAAAATGCAGAACGTTTTCTGTGATGGGTACGTTTATGAATAGGTTTAGGGTTGGGAGGTAGAATATACAGTTTGGTTTGTACAGTATAAAAATCATTATATCTATGGAAAGTCCCCATAAAACATGAAAACCCAGTGTGTGTGTGTGTGTGTGTGTGTGTGTGTGTGTGTGTGTGTGTGTGCAGGTATCTGCTCAGCAGTCTTTGTTTCCGCTCATGTCTTCAGGTCTCAACCTCTGTTCTGATAGATAGATTTATTTTCAAGCTGTACCAATGTTTGTTTGCATTTGCATGCATGTGCCTGCGTGTGTTTATATGGATGTGAATCCTTGACTTACTACCCTCAGTAGTAAGGGAACAGACTTGGAATGAAAATTGCCTTGACCTAAATCTCCCCCTCCTTTTTTCACATCTCAGCAGCATCAGCCCTATCTCTCAGCTCTTCTTGTCAACATCTGCTGGATCAGTGGATGCTGCTCGATACTAAGAGTCACGTTTGTCAAATCTGAAATATGTTTGTCTGAGCTTCCTGACAAGCAACATTGACTCAACCGATGGCATGAAGATGAATTGCTTTTACACTCACCTAAAGGATTATTAGGAACACCATACTAATACTGTGTTTGACCCCCTTTCACCTTCAGAACTGCCTTAATTCTACGTGGCATTGATTCAACAAGGTGCTGAAAGCATTCTTTAGAAATGTTGGCCCATATTGATAGGATAGGATCTTGAAGTTGATGGAGATTTGTGGGATGCACATCCAGGGCACGAAGCTCCCGTTCCACCACATCCCAAAGATGATCTGTTGGGTTGAGATCTGGTGACTGTGGGGGCCATTTTAGTACAGTGAACTCATTGTCATGTTCAAGAAACCAATTTGAAATGATTCGAGCTTTGTGACATGGTGCATTATCCTGCTGGAAGTAGCCATCAGAGAATGGGTACATGGTGGTCATAAAGGGATGGACATGGTCAGAAACAATGCTCAGGTAGGCCGTGGCATTTAAACGATGCCCAATTGGCACTAAGGGGCCTAAAGTGTGCCAAGAAAACATCCCCCACACCATTACACCACCACCAGCCTGCACAGTGGTAACAAGGCATGATGGATCCATGTTCTCATTCTGTTTACGCCAAATTCTGACTCTACCATCTGAATGTCTCAACAGAAATCGAGACTCATCAGACCAGGCAACATTTTTCCAGTCTTCAACTGTCCAATTTTGGTGAGCTCGTGCAAATTGTAGCCTCTTTTTCCTATTTGTAATGGAGATGAGTGGTACCCGGTGGGGTCTTCTGCTGTTGTAGCCCATCCGCCTCAAGGTTGTGCGTGTTGTGGCTTCACAAATGCTTTGCTGCATACCTCGGTTGTAACGAGTGGTTATTTCAGTCAAAGTTGCTCTTCTATCAGCTTGAATCAGCCGGCCCATTCTCCTCTGACCTCTAGCATCAACAAGACATTTTCGCCCACAGGACTGCCGCATGCATACTGGATGTTTTTCCTTTTCACACCATTCTTTGTAAACCCTAGAAATGGTTGTGCGTGAAAATCCCAGTAACTGAGCAGATTGTGAAATACTCAGACCGGCCCATCTGGCACCAACAACCATGCCACGCTCAAAATTGCTTAAATCACCTTTCTTTCCCATTCTGACATTCAGTTCGGAGTTCAGGAGATTGTCTTGACCAGGACCACACCCCTAAATGCATTGAAGCAACTGCCACGTGATTGGTTGATTAGATAATTGCATTAATGAGAAATTGAACAGGTGTTCCTAATAATCCTTTAGGTGAGTGTAGATTAATCACTTTGTTGAATCGCTTTGCTGTATTCCTCATTTGTCATTTAGGATGATTTGTTTTGTTTAGGATGAATCACTTTGTTGTATTGCTCATTTGTAGGTTGCTTTGGATATATAAATATAAATGTATGAATCTGGGGTGGGGCTGTAGGTTTGGTCAACCAATAGAAGACAGGAAAGTGTTTGGCACAGAAATGATACACCACAGCTTTAAATCTATTGGTCATTTACTTACACTTCTTCACCACAATTGCATTTTTGCGTGGTTTGTGGGTTATTTTTAAATTAATTTGAAGTTAGGCCTGTCACAATCATGAATTTTGTGCTGATTAATTGTCATATAAATTATTGCCATTAATTGCCAATTTGCAGTTCAATTTGATGACCATATAGTGATGCACAAATGACACACTTCATAGATTCACTGATTTTCCTGAAAGCATCATAAATGCTGTTGGTGAGAATCCTAATTAATCTTCAGAGAAATTGAACTAGTTGCTAATTGACTCTTTTGAACTGAACTGTCATGGTCACTCTGCCCTGGTTTTTGCCTCTGTAAATCCAGTTAATCGGAATGTTCCAGATTAGCCTTCTGCCTGTTGTTGATATCATGGCTTTTCTTCATCTTTTAGAAACGGCGTCACTGTAGGGGCTCTCGCACCCCTGATGGGATTTACTGCTAGATTGGATGCTTTGTATGCAAAATTGTTTGTTACTAAAATGGGGCAGTTGGGGCCATGTGCTATATCATTATTAGCTCAGTCTTTCTCTCTCCCATAGTCATGCACACATTTCTATTCTTATTTCTGCTCTATTAATTGCTTACTCATCTCTATGTAGGTAAATTACAGTAATTAATGCTTGTTGGAAAGTGAGAACTGATGACAGCTACACCTATATTGCCAAAAGTTTTGGGATGCCTGCCTATGACATTCTTATTATGGTTTAATATGGAGTTGGTCTTCTGGGAAGGCTTTCCACAAGGTTTAGGAGTGTGTTTATGGGAATTGTTGAAAATTCTTCTAGAAGCGCATTTGTGAGGTCAGGCACTGATGTTGGTTTAGAAGGCCTGGCTCACAGTCTCTGTTCTAATTCATCCCAAAGGTGTTCTGTTGGGTTGAGGTCAGGACTCTGTGCACGCCAGTCAAGTTCCTCCACACCAAACTCGCTCATCCATGTCTTTATGGACCTTGCTTTGTGCACAGTCATGTCACAGTCATCCATCCCTAAACTGTTCCCACAAAGTTGGGAGTAGGAAATTGTCCAAAATGTCTTGGTATGCTGAAGCATTAAGAGTTCCTTTCACTGGAAGTAAAGGGCCAAAGCCCAACCCCTGAAAAACAACCCCACACCATAATCCCCCCTCCACCAAACTTTACACTTGTCAGGCAAGTACCTTTCTCCTGGATCAGATTGCCAGACAGAGAAGCATGATTCGTCACTCCAGAGAGCACGTCTTCACTGCTCCAGAGTCAAGTGGCGGCGTGCTTTACACCACTGCATCCGACACTTTGCATTGCACTTGGTGATGTAAGGCTTGGATGCAGCTGCTCGGCCATGGAAACCCATTCCATGAAGCTCTCTACACACTGTTCTTGAATTTGGTCTGTAGCTATTGACTCTGCAGAAAGTTGGCGACTTCTGCGCACTGTGTCCCTCAGCATGCACTGACCCCGGTCTGTGATTTTACGTGGCCTACCACTTCATGGCGGAGTTGCTGTTGTTCCCAATTGCTTCCACTTTGTTATAATACCACTAACAGTTGAACGTGGAATATTTAATAGTGAGGAAATTTCACAAATGGACTTATTGCACAGGTGGCAACCTATCACAGTCCCAGCTTGAATTCACTGAGCTCCTGAGAACGACCCATTCTTTCACAAATGTTTGTAGCAGCAGTCTGCATGCCTTGGTGCTTGATTTTATACACTGTTGGCCATGGAAGTGATTGGGACACCTGAATTCAATGATTTGGAGGGGTGTCCAAATACTTTTAACAATATAATGTACATTAAGGTTTCTTTTGTTCCAGTGGCCTGTGGATATAACAATTTTCCTTTTTCCTGCCTGCCTGACTTTTCTTGTGTATTCTTTCACTACAAGGTCTGATTTATTGCACATCTCAATGTATTATTGACCTTTAATATTCATTTTGTTTGGGCTGCTGCTTTTTCTGATTCAGTGGCTTTTGGTTGTTTGTGTTCCTTATGTACTGTGTAAGGGACAAACTGAAGACCTTGAACAAGTGAACCGTTCTTTAGCGTTACAATCACTTACAATAATATACAAAAGTCCAGTGCATTTGACAATTGGATCACTAAACACATTGGACTCCATTTAAACCTGTATTTATGATGGCTTTGATTACTTGTGATCAAAAACTAATGTACAAGTGCATCCGGAAATTATTCACAGCCCTTCACTTTTTCCACATTTTGTTATGTTACTGCTTTATTCCAAAATGGATTAAATTCTATATTTTTTTCATCAATTCTACAAACAATACCCCATAGTGACAATGTGAAAGAAGTTTGTTTGAAATCTTTGCAAATGTATAAAAAAAAATAATAATTCACATGTAGGCCTACATAAGCATTCACAGCCTTTGCTCAATATTTTGTTGAAGCAGCTTTGGCACCAATTACAGCCTCAAGTCTTTTTGAGTATGATGCTACAGAGTGCTGCAGAGATGGTTGTTCTTCTGGAAGGTTCTCCTCTCTCCACAGAGAAACGCTTGAGCTCTGTCAGAGTGACCATCGGGTTCTTGGTCACCTCCCTGCCTAAGGCACTTCTCCCCCGATCACTCAGTTTGGCCGGGGGGCCAGCTCTAGGAAGAGTCCTGATGGAGATGATGGAGGCCACTGTGCTCATTGGGGCCTTCAATGCTGCAGACATTTTTCTGTACCCTTTCTCCAGATCTGTGCCTTTATACAATCCTGTCTCAGAGGTCTACAGACAATTCCTTGGACTTAATGGCTCGGTTTGTGCGCTGACATGCACTGTTAACTGTGGGACCTTATATAGACAGGTGTGTGCCTTTCCAAATCATGTCCAATCAACTGAATTTACCACAGGTGTAGATCCAATCAAGTTGTAGAAACATCTCAAGGATGATCAGTGGAAACAGGATGCACCTGAGCTCAAGTTTGAGTGTCATGGCAAAGGCTGTGAATACTTACGTACAGTGATTTATTTATTTTTTATTTTTAATAAATTTGCAAAGATTTCAAACAAACTTCTTTCACGTTGTCATTATGGGGTATTGTTTGTAGAATTGAGGAAAAAATTATGAATTTAATCCATTTTGCAATAAGGCTGTAACATAAAATGTGGACAAAGTGAAGCGCTGTGAATACTTCCCGGATAACTGTAGTTGTTCCTTTTATCTTCATAGTTTAATGACCTGTAATTTACATTAACCAACAAGCACACAATCTTATAGTCGTTCCTCTAATTTGAAGACTAGTTGATTAGTGTTGGTGTCACATGACCTTTTGTTTTAAGATTGACAACCTCTGCTTCTAATGAGTCATTCTCGAGTGCTCTCAGTTTGAGCAGAACATGTCCAATCCAGTCGCAGCTTTGAGCTGTGATTTAAATGGGGTGATTTATAATTAAATTAAAGAAATTATAATGCGTCTCACTGTCGACACTGATGAAAAGAATGTGTCAAGTGGACAGAAAATTTGCTGCAGGTTTGTGTGTACAAATATCTGTGGAAATTGTAAAACATTCTTGCTTAAATGTTTGAATTTAATTTTCTTAAGAATTGTTCAACAAATGATTTACACTGAAATTCGTTCTTATGTTTGAATGAGGCTCCTTGACTTTGGGAAAGTGTGCTGTTATTGTTAACTGAAACTATTAAAATTGGTTTGTTGAAAAAGCTATAATAAGATGAAATAAAATAAAATGTGCATATTAGATCAAATCTGTTGCCATTGCAGTTATATGAAATAAAAATAAGTTTAAGATAAAAAAAAACTGAAGTAAAAATAAATTAAAGCTTTAGAAATAATAATTACAAAAAACCCAGAAACAAATAAAATTGGCAAGCACATAAAATTAACTAATAAACTAACTTAATTATAACTTAAAGTGCCCTATAATGTTTTTCTAATATTACCTTTTATGCAGTGTGTGATAGAGCTGTTTGTGAAGGAAAAAGTTCTGCAAAGTTTTAAAGATCAAAGTGCATGACAAATAAAGTTATTGTCTCCTAAAATAAAGAATCGGTTCTGAACTGCCGAAACAGGACGTCAGCAATTCCAGGCTCACTTCCTGTTACATACCTACATAACTACAAATTTGCATAATGGCAGCCTATGGTCTTTATTGTTTGCCCACAAACGACATCTACTTTTACACACCCTCAAATACTGTAGTTGTAGCTGAGACTGAAAGAGTTTGGTTTGTGTTGTCGTCATGTCGAGAGGACGCTTTTTTCAGTGCTGCTAATCCACTTTGCCTGAATTTCAGGATGAAGACTCACCCTTGAATCGATCAGGAAATCGTATCACTGTGTATCAAGCGCTGAGGAAGCCTCTGGAGCTGAAATTCAGATATGGCAATAGGCGTTTCTTTTCCGACACACACTGTGAGTGCTAGCCCAATCACAACAAGCTGGGCTGTCTGACCAATCAGAGAAGAGTAGGCTCTCAGAAAGGAGGGGTTTAGAGAGACTGAATCTTCAAATGAATCATTTTCAGACTCATTGAGGAATGAGGTGATGTGTAATTTATATTATGAGAAAATTAAAGTGTTTTTGACCTTGGATGCATGTAAACCTATAGAAGCTTGTTTCCACCTCTAAATAAAAAAATAAAAATAAAAAAATGAATTGGGAGGTATTTGTGATATAAACTTGCAATCCTGATTTTTTTCTTGCAATTGCAAGTTATAAAGTCAGAATTGTAGTTTATATATCTCATAATTATGACTTTATAACTTGCAATTGCATGTTATAAAGTCAGAATTGCGAGATGTAAACTCGTAATTGCGAGTGAAAAAGTCGCATTTTTTTTTTTTTTTTTATTCTGTGCCAGAAACAAGCTTGCATATAGGAGACTCCAACACACATTTAGGAACCTTTAAAATAGCATAATGGGGCAATTTCAACTAAAATTAAAATAAAAACATATGGACATATATAAAAAATAAATGATATTTTAAAGTAATAAATGCTATAAAAGTATATATATAAATAATAATTACACTGCTTTGGGAAGAATAAAGTTAACCTGCAAATATTTATGCAAAATGCAGCCTTGCAGCACTTACCACAATGTACCATGGAATTACCATGTTTTTTGTTTTGTTTTTGATGGCATACCATGGTACTAGCATATTTATGGGCATACACCAAGCTAATACGGTATTCTTTGAATTGCCTTACCTTGTTATATGAATATGGTAATGATTCAGTATAAGTATAATTATAATTGATATAATTTTTTGAGATATATATATATATATATATATATATATATATATATATATATATATATATATATATATATATATATATATCAAAATACCATACCATTGCAATCGAATACTAGTCCACCACAGTACTTTTTGTACAGGAAATGTAATTATAAAACATACCTTAAAATTGAGGAAGACATGCCAAATACAGCTTCAAACACTTTTGCTTTAATAAAAATGGTAGTATTTTGAGAAATCTTTTAAACCCATGGGCTTGCACTGATCCGTACGTAGTTTGAGGCAGGATTTTGAGTTCTGCTCTTCATCTCTCTTTCTCTGCTTCTGTTTATCTCTGCTGCTCTCCTCTGAGTGTTTAGTCACGACTGTATGTGTGTGTATGTGTCTCGGTGTGTGTGTGTCCAGGGGCGAAGGGAGAGATGGAGTTGATTGATCTCGCTCTAAAGGTTGGAGCAGCGGCAGGTCTGTGCGCATCTGCAGATTAAATCAGCCAGTTGCTCTATTTTTGCAGGTTTGGGACTATTTTTGTGTGCTGTGAAAGGTGGGAACTCACCTCTTGTGAAAGTGCGTCACCCTGCGCATGCAGCTTCTAAAAACAGATCCACTACACACGTGGCCACTAACGCAGACAGACACACACAACGCATACCACACACCATGTGAGATGAGGGAAACTGCTATTTTTAAATACAAAAATACCAAACCAGATCTTTTCTTAGACAAAAATGGTGCAGACTTTGTTAGCACACATTTCATAACCAATTCTGACCTGATTCTTTTATGACAATATAAAGTATTCATTATCTATTCTGGCACAGGTGTATACATTCATGCAGTCATTTGTCCATCATTTACATGACATTAACGTTAATATTCATCTGTCTAGCTTGCTCATCTTCTCCACAGCTGCAGCGTAGGAGAGGGAGTATGGCAAGCCGTTTTGACTTTTATTCATTCACAGGATATTCATTTTTGATATCAACACAGGATATTCATTTTTGATATCAACACAGGATATTAATTTTATCATTTGTTGATAAATTATTGATTATCAACAATTCAATTCCTGATATCAACAATTCAATTCCTGATATCAATATAATTTCAGATATCTAAAATGGCTTTCTTACTAGTAACAATCACATTTATGATATCAGAAATATGTCACAAGTGGCAATTGAATTGTTGATATGAAAATGTACATTTTTACTAGTAGCAATTGAATTCCTGATATCAACAATTGAATTTGAATGGCAGCCTGTGGTGACAGTTCACTAGTGAAAATAGAATTAGAGTTTTTACTAGTTGAAATTCAATTGTTGATATCAAGAATTCATATCCTGTGAATGAATAAAAGTCAAAATGGCTTGCCATAGAGGTCCTTGGTGGGAGTCGTGACAGATGTGATTATGAGTGATTTATGTGATTATGTGAGGAAACACATTGGCTACATATTGGGTAATATTCTGAAATTGTTAGTGATTTCTTTTCCTTGCAATCTTGCTTATTTATAAATCTTATTGTGTCATTCCCAAAACAGCTGCATTCATAGCAGACACTTTTATCCAAATACAATACTACAAAACTGAAAGGTACAGGCTACAATAGTGAAAGAATAGTTTAATGATTTGGGGTTTGGATATAACGCTTTTATGATTTTGACCAATTTAAAAACAGGACATTTATGGCACAAAATAAAGAACTTGAGATTATGCCTTTTCCATCACCTAATCAAATAATTATAATGTCTTTTCAAATAAACATTCCACTTAAATGTTGTTATACTGATATATACAGTATATTATATACAGTATCGGTCAAAAGTTTGAAAACATTACTATTTTTATTGTTTTTGAAAGAAGTCTCTTATGCTCATCAAGCCTGCATTTATTTGATCAAAAATACAGAAAAATACAGTAATATTGTGAAATATTATTACAATTTAAAAGAATGGTTTTCTGTTTTAATATACTTTAAAATATAATTTATTTCTGTGATGTCAAAGCTGAATTTTCAGCATCTTTACTCCAGTCTTCAGTGTCACATGATCCTTCAGAAATCATTCTAATATGATGATTTATTATCAATGTTGGAAACGGTTGTACTGTTTAATTTTTTTTTATAACCTGTGATACTTTTTCAGGATTCTTTGATGAATAAAAAGTAAAAAAAAAAAGAACAGCATTTATTTAAAATAGAAATCTTTTCTAACAATATACACTACCGTTCAAAAGTTTGGGGTCATTTTTAAAAATGTATTATATTATATTAAATTTTAAAATAAATTATTTTCTTCAGCAAGGACGTGTTAAAGCGATAAAAAGAGATAAAAATTTATATTGTTTGAAAAGATTTATATTTCGAATAAATGCTGTTTTTTTTTTTTTTTACTTTTTATTCATCAATGAAACCTGAAAAACTATTACAGGTTAAATTAAATACTGTTAAATATTAACAATAATAATACATCATCATATTAGAATGATTTCTGAAGGATCACGTGACACTGAAGACTGGAGTAATGATGCTGAAAATTCAGATTTGCATTACAGATATAAATTATATTTTAAAGTATATTAAAATAGAAAACCATTATTTTAAATTGTAGTAATATTTCACAATATTACTGTTTTTTTATTGCATTTTTGATCAAATAAATGCAGGCTTGATTAGCATAAGCATAACTTTTGACCGGTGCGGTATGTATGTATGTATGTATGCGTGTATACAGAAGCTCAGACTTTTGAATCCCAATGCAGTGAAGTAGGATAGATTCAGTTATTCCTAAACAACAGAAGACGAAGATCAAGATGCTATCTTTCTTATCTGGAACTAACGCTAAGCCGGGCAGGATCATGGTCCCATGTGTCTATGGATGTTCCCTCCTCTCCCTGTGCAGATATGAACATGAAGTGATAGAATGGGGCCTTATTTTTTAGTCAAAACATAATGCAGAATTTTCAGCAGAACAAAAATGTCTCTTTTTGCTGAGAACCATTTTATCTTCCCTAGATTTTTCCCAAACGGCAGTTTGGAGGTGAGAGTCAAACCTCTTTATGTAAAGCTTTTACTATGCGTTCAGAGGGGCCTTTGGGCCCTGATGTTTATATATATATTATGGGTAACACTTGACTTTAGTTTAGGTACAATTCACACTATTAACTAGTTGCTTATTAGAATGCATATATGATATTGGCTGTTTATTAGTACTTATAAAGTACATTTTAATGCCTTATTCTGCATGACCATATTCTACATCCCTTAATCCTACCCAATACCTAAACTTAACAACTACCTTACTAACTATTAATAAGCAGTAATTAGCAGTTTATTGAAGTAAAAGTCGTATTAACAGTTAGTTAATGGTGAGAATTGGATCTTAAACTAAAGTGTGACCTTATGTATATATAGATTAATTCTTTAAGACCCTTTTACGGTATTGATCGAACATTTATTATCACCTGTTTTTTGTTTTGTTTGTTTTTCCCCTTTTTGCTGTCTCTGATTCTCTTTCTAAACCTCTATATATTTCTTAAGGTTGTTTTCCCATCACATTGTCTTCCTCTCTCACTCTGCGGTGGCTGGATCTTTCTCTTTCAATCTCCCTGTGGCGTACTGAAGTGGATGTGCCATGCCTGAACTTGTTCAGAAAGAGGCAGCAATTTATTATCGCCATTCATCTGCTACTCTGGGTTTTCACTAAAAACCTTTTTTCGCTAGCATTGAGGATGCATCTCTCATTCCAGTTTATTGAGAGGCGGTGACGTCAGGATCCCAAGGCCTTCAAGGCAGATAGATAAAATCAATGTGTGAGGTTGTTCTGTCACAGACATGCTGTTCTTGGACATTTTAAATTGACTGCACTTTTTTGTCTACTTCGTTTTGCATCATTAGATAGTTTATATGGTCACGTCTGGGCTACTGCCTTCTGTCTGTGAATTATGTGCTAATCAGCACAAATGGTGTCATTGGATTTTGTTGCATGTTAATTATATTTGTTGCGTATGTATGAAAAAGTCACTGTGCAGAACTGATGTTGTTGTTGTCATTGCACTGCATAGAACAAAGCACAATTCAAAACCACATTTAGCTATTGTTTTATTCTAAGCAACCTACAACGGGGCAATTGCCCTGAACTAACCCGAGGTTCAATGCCTTCCTCAAGGGGATAAAAGTGATCGCTTATAAATCTCTCCTGTTGGAATTGAATCCTACAAATCTTTGGTTGCTAGCCAAAATTTTTAACCACTAAACCACAACATATTACTAATAAAGCTATTGACAATGTATTTTTCAGCTTAAGTTAATATGAATTCACCCACTAATCTTTTATATTCTACACTAGACTAGATACAACGTCGTGGCTAAAGGTCAGGGCTGGCAATTGCAAAGCGAGGCGTTTGTTTCCCATAAGAGCAACAATCTCCCTGTCCTTGAGCAAAGCACTTAATCTAGATGAATTATTCCTGTGCTATAAAATTACTCTAATTTATAATGCCACAAGAGTACTACCGGGAGTACTATTATTTGCTTAGGAAAAAACATCTGCTAAATGACTACTTAGGAAAAAAGGTGTTGGTTGTACAATCCGTGTTTTCAGCTTTCTTTTATGTGTGTACATATATACACAGGCATAACATTCTGACCACTGACAGATGAAGTGAATAACACTGATTATCTCTTCATCACAGCACCTGTTAGTGGGTGGGATATATTAGGCAGAAAGTGAACATTTTGGGTGCTTCTCAATTCTTATTTGTGCATCCTCGTTTCCTTTCCTTGCTCAGAAAGCCTCTTCACTCCTCGATCCTCACCTCCTCACGATGCAATTAGAAAGTTGAGATGTCCTACAAGATGGCTGAGTTTGATTGGTTTCCGGGTCATAGGATGGAGGACGGAGGAGCGAGGAAACGAGGAGGGATATTGAGAAGCACCCCTAGTCCTCAAAGTCGATGTGTTAGAAGCAGGAAAAATGGGCAAGCATAAATAAACAGCCTGTTTTGGCAGCAAAACAGCCCAAAACAGCCCTGAACTGTCGAGGCATGGACTCCACTAGACTCCACTTACATCTATCTACATTTTTGCAAAACTCGAAAAACCGTACCTATACTGTTCATACAAATCACTGCACTTTTCAGCTAAAATTACCAAAATTTCCCAAAAAGTTGGGACACTACAAATTGTGAATAAAAAAGGAATGCAATAATTTACAAATCTCATAAACTTATATTTTATTCACAATAGAATACAGATAACATATCAAATGTTGAAAGTGAGACATTTTGAAATGTCATGCCAAATATTGGCTCATTTTGGATTTCATGAGAGCTACACATTCCAAAAAAGTTGGGACAGGTAGCAATAAGAGGCCGGAAAAGTTAAATGTACATATAAGGAACAGCTGGAGGACTAATTTGCAACTTATTAGGTCAATTGGCAACATGATTGGGTATAAAAAGAGCCTCTCAGAGTGGCAGTGTCTCTCAGAAGTCAAGATGGGCAGAGGATCACCAATTCCCCCAATGCTGCAGCCAAAAATACTGGAGCAATATCAGAAAGGAGTTTCTCAGAGAAACATTGCAAAGAGTTTGAAGTTATCATCATCTACAGTGCATAATATCATCCAAAGATTCAGAGAATCTGGAACAATCTCTGTGCGTAAGGGTCAAGGCAGGAAAACCATACTGGATGCCCGTGATCTTCGGGCCCTTAGACGGCACTGCATCACATACAGGAATGCTACTGTAATGGAAATCACAACATGGGCTCAGGAATACTTCCAGAAAACATTTTCGGTGAACACAATCCACCGTGCCATTCGCCGTTGCCGGCTAAAACTCTATAGGTCAAAAAAGAAGCCATATCTAAACATGATCCAGAAGCGCAGGCGTTTTCTCTGGGCCAAGGCTCATTTAAAATGGACTGTGGCAAAGTGGAAAACTGTTGAAGTTGAAGTTTATTTGTCATTACACATGTACAAGTACAGTATAACGAAATGAAGTTTGGAGCAAGCCTCCAGGCCGCAGCCGATTATTCAGGCGCCGCCCTACGCTCTCCAGAAATACAAGAATGCAATTTAGCAAGCATTACATAGCAAACACAACAAAACATAAACATAAACATGACACAGTACACATGGTCACGTGGTGGGATTTTTTGTATGGAGTGGGAGAGGAGATAGATAACAGACAGGCTGTGTTCTGTGGTCAGATGAATCAAAATTTGAAGTTGTTTTTGGAAAACTGGGACACCATGTCATCCGGACTAAAGAGGACAAGGACAACCCAAGTTGTTCTCAGCGCTCCGTTCAGAAGCCTGCATCTCTGATGGTTTGGGGTTGCATGAGTGCGTGTGGCATGGGCAGCTTACACATCTGGAAAGGCACCATCAATGCTGAAAGGTATATCCAAGTTCTAGAACAACATATGCTCCCATCCAGACGTCGTCTCTTTCAGGGAAGACCTTGCATTTTCCAACATGACAATGCCAGACCACATACTGCATCAATTACAACATCATGGCTGCGTAGAAGAAGGATCCGGGTACTGAAATGGCCAGCCTGCAGTCCAGATCTTTCACCCATAGAAAACATTTGGCGCATCATAAAGAGGAAGATGTGACAAAGAAGACCTAAGACAGTTGAGCAACTAGAAGCCAGTATTAGACAAGAATGGGACAACATTCCTATTCCTAAACTTGAGCAACTTGTCTCCTCAGTCCCCAGACGTTTGCAGACTGTTATAAAAAGAAGAGGAAATGCCACACAGTGGGAAACATGGCCTTGTACCAACTTTTTTGAGATGTGTTGATGCCATGAAATTTAAAATCAACTTATTTTTCCCTTAAAATTATACATTTTCTCAGTTTAAACATTTGATATGTCATCTATGTTGTATTCTGAATAAAATATTGAAATTTGAAACTTCCACATCATTGCATTCTGTTTTTATTCACAATTTGTACAGTGTCCCAACTTTTTTGAAATCGGGTTTGTATTAGCACTGGGGCAATTTTTTGATGTTATTTTGGCTTTTGCATCACATAACCAGCTCCTTATGTGTTTTTTTTTCTGATGTATTAAATTGGCTTGGTAGCTCACCGGGTACAGCATTGCACTTGATGTAGAGTGTGAGTCTAATGAAACACAAACAAGCTGCAATTGCATGATTTCTTCAACAAATGCATTCATACCTCATGTTTGCTTTGGTTAACAGGAAACGTACAGGAAACTGTGTAATATAATTTTGCAGAAATGTCAACACCGGCATGCTTTTCCAATGAGCCTGAGTTGTGTATATATTGTAATTTAAATAGGCATGGCATTGCTATGTAGCAAACTTCTAAGTTGATGTCTCCTTTGGGTTCACTTCATATTAAAAAGTATAGGGGACTTTAAGTACTTTTATTGCCACTTTATATGTACATGTAAATTGTTTGTTTAGATGTTATACATTGTTATATAACTTAGCATAGCACTGTTGTGTAGCAAACGCTATTTGTTTTTTTCTGATTTCACAAATTCGTTAAAGAACAGAGAGGATGGATGAAGAAAATAGTAGTAGAGTAAGTTCTGCCCTTTTGGCTGAGAGATGAGTCATGAAGTCAGATGGACTTTGTTTATCATGGCCTTTGTCAGCAGTTTTCCTCCACTTGCTCTGGTGTCCTATACTAGGATACGGGTCATCACCATGGATGCATGGATGTTTGCTTTCTCAGTAGACTGCATGGGACATAAGACACAACCTACTGTTCTTAATAAGAGAACAGTCCCCTCTGCACATTCACCCACACAACTGGACATGAAAAGAGCACTATGATCCCAGCTGCCTCTGTGTGCATCAAAGCTTGTGTGTTTTATGCATATGTGTGAGCAGGAGAACTAGAAAAAGATGTTCACTTACCTAGTTGTCTGTAGGTGTGATTGTTAGTGTCTGTAATACCCATATACAGTGGCCCCAAACAGTGGCGTTTGGACACTTAAGCTGCCCTCTAAAATTACTGTCACAGCATTACATAAAACCAAATAGCATTTATAAAAAAAAAAAAAAAAAAGACACATCATAGCTGTTTGTCAAACTTGAGGGGTTTGTAATGCAATACATTTTTCAATTAAATTTATTTTTAAGTGTCCAAAGTTCTTTAAGTGTCCAAATGCTTTCTGGGGCCTTTGTATATGTGAAAAAGCATAAAAAGCAAGACAAATCCTTGATGACATCATTAATGATGGTATCACAGTGAATCCAGCTGTTTGCTCTGAGGCATGTTTTTTGCTTTCCCCCAGTCCCGTCCAGCCTGAATGAGCACCCCAAGGCTTCTTGTGTGGGTAAACAGAGCTCAATAATTCATCTGTCAGCATACGGGAGAGCTGCCAGGCTTTCATTCACTCCCAGGGCTCGGCTGAAGCAGCATGCTCATCTCCCGGCCCTACCTCACCTCACAAAGTCACATTTAGACAAACGAGCACCAGCTCATTCCCGAGCTCTGATGGGGAACTGTAAAACGAGACAGGTGGCAGACAGAGTGACTCAAGATGAGTTAAACAGGCATAAAGGACAGAGAGTAGCCTACATATTCTAGATACTCTAGAGCAGGGATGTCAAATCCAGCTCCCGATGGACCACCTTCCTGCAGAGTTTAGCTCCAATCTGTCCTAACACACCTGCCTCCCTGTTTACACCTGTTATTAAGATGTGATTTGGTCGATCGGATAGACAAGGGAAACACATTCCTGTTTACACCTGGTGTTTTAATCCTTTTGTCCACTTTCAACCACTTCTGCCCTGAATTTTTCAAGGGTGTGGGTAAATGTATGGATCTTTTTAGATCTTTTGATCTAGTGGATGAAATAAACATGAGGGACTTTAATTTAAATATGAGCGACCCGGAGAGGACAGAAAAAATATAAAGAGAAGCAGCTTTCTTTTCTGCTCTGATAGCTGCAAGATGTTTTTCATCTTCAAACTAAACTTAGGTCTTAAGCCGACAAAGTTTAAATCCCTTCTGGCCAGTGCATTTCCCATAATGTGTACTCATTAGGTCAGTAGGTGGAGAGTAGGACTTTTGTGGTAGTTCAAGCGCATTCGACCACATGAGCGTCTACACTACGAAAGCAATCCGGTCCAATGCGTTTTCGACTACCTCTGGAAGTGATCAAAAGTGGACAACCTCAAAACATTTTAGAGCCCTTTTAAATTTGTATTTTACGTTGTCCACTTGTGATTGGATTGACAAAAATGCTTCTTAATACCAGGTGTAAACAGGGCCTATGTGATCCTGAAGATCTTGATTAGCAGGTTCAGGAGTGTTTAATTGGGACTGGATGTAAACTGCAGGATGATGGCACTCTAGTAGCAGTCCACTAGTGATTGAATTGATGAAAACACTTCTTAATACCAGGTGTAAACGGTCAGTGCCGATGTAGGTTCACAAAGCCATGTGCATCAATAGTAACACAATGTCTGCCATTGTTGATGGAAGGCTTGTTCGAGGTGCATCGGCGCTGCGCAGACTGATCGGCATATGACATCAAAGTACCGCAAGAGTGTTTGGAGTGCATACAGCTCCTGCTTTTGAATCATTCTTGTGGTACTTTGATGTCATACGTCGATTGGTCCGATGCATCTCGAACAAGCCTGGTGTGTTTGTGTTTGCCGCTGCCACACTAGCATTGCTGGGAAAGATGAGACGTATACAGTGACGTAAGACCTGGCTTTGTGGTTGCTCTCTAGCCTGTGGAAAGGCAAACCGGTTCTTAGAAGGCTCATCAGTCGAACCAACTGCGAACCGGCAATAGCACTAGCTCTGAACTAGCACCTGGTTCATGGTGGTGGAAAAGGGAGCAGGTTTGGCTACCCTTGCTCTAGAGCAAGTATGTAAATTCTTACTACATGCCTCGTAACTCTGAAAACCTTGTGTTGCAGGTTCATGTGTGTTTAAGGTTGGAGGTAAACTTTGTAGAACAGAACACCCTTTTCTACATTGTCACCATTAGGGGTACAACAGCTTGCCACTGGGGCAGTACACTTAAAAAGACAACGTTGTACCTTACCTCTGTGCATAACCTAGAGTAGTAATATGTACCTTAAGGGTATGATGATCCTTTTAGGGGTGAATAAGGTACAAAGATGTCCCTTTAATGGTACAGTTTTACACTTTTTTTCTAGACTAGAACAGTTTTACGACTGTCAGTCTTTTATTTATAGATCATTTTTGTCTATCAGCATAATGTCTAGTCCACAATTCAACTTATTTTACCCACTTCAACAAGAAATAACCCATCTGTTTGACATGTACATTGACCAATCACTCTTTTCCAGGACAAGATCATGGTTCCACGAGAGCCTTAGGTACATGTTTTTGGAGGTCCTGAAAGTGTATATGCTAGGAATCCTTATTTTGGAAGTCTTGGAAATCTCCTGTGCCTTGAGGTTTTGGAGGCCACCGGCAGTCCAAGGCTCCAGGGCACTAATCACGCTGGTCTGGTCCATGATTCAGCTCCGGGTAACTATCAAATCAGACACAGCAAAATATAGTGTTCCAGGATATTTTGTTTACTTGCTGTTATCTCAAAATGTTTAATGTTTTCAAAGATTAGATGCCATGGACCTTGCAAACTTGTCAAATCTAGCAACTAGATCTTCCTCTGAAGTGCTTAAAGTGTAGTGCACCTGTTGGACCATGAGTATGTGGACTTCTGAGGATGAGCCAAATGGTCATTAGTCCCATTATTATTATTAACTGGCTTTTCATCTAATTCTTACAGCAGAGAATGCATAATTCATAAAACTGTATGCAATTACAGTACATGTACATTAGTACTGAACACCTTGCCTGTACCCCTCTCCATCTGTCTCCTACATACTTTCATGTATCCACCGCTCCCTACCTCCATTTTATTGTTCCCTCTCTCCCTCCCAGCTGTTCCTTCACATTTCCCTCCCTCCGTGGCAGGAATCAGGCCACGTGGTCGGAGCCAACAGCAGACAGGGGTGAGAGAGTGTAAAGCAATAATCTCCCTGCAACATGCATCATTCTCCTAGAGCCTCATGTCAGGGTGAGATACAGGCAGCAGCCAGTGCGAATATTCACATGTGAATCAAACACACAAATCATGACAGTGTTCGTCATCCTACTATAGTGCTCAGCTACTGCAGTATGTGCCAAGGTGAAACAAGGAGCTGATAGGCATGAATCTCACGTACGGTGCGAGGGCTCCCTCTCTCTGGCAGGATAATCCGGCAGGCACTAATGGTGCCCGTCCCGGTGCTGCAGCACTGATGACATTGCTTGAGTTGTTCAGAAGAGGCCATGAGCCTCAGATGCTTGTGGAGATTAACACATACTGGACATGTTTGGTAATGACATCTTTGGCAACTGTGTGGGGCAGTTCAGTTGTACCCTGTCTACCTGTTTTTGAAAAGAAGAATGTAGACAATCATTTTGAAAGGAAGAAAGCATTGTTAAGGGAAGGTGTTGTCATGAAGGTTTCAGTCTTGTAGCCATTGCTCACTCCACAAGTATGTTGTCATTTTATGCATCTTTTTGCTGATCCTAGACTAGTTCAAAATTGTTTGACTGTTACAGTCCTTGCCACAATGTCTAGGTTTGGAGGAGGACTATAAGGGCTGAGGGTGCCATTTGAAACCGGGCTAGTGTTGAAACAAATCTGGGTAGTGGGATCTGACTGCCGGGTACTGATACTATAACAAGTCATGAAAACCATAGCTGTAGTAATAATCTTGATGATATTGACTAGATGGGGCTGTTGTAGCTGGGGTATGTGTGTTGGGAGTATGTGAGCATTTAAATGATTTGCTTTTTGTTTGTTTGTCAGTCTGAATCAGCGCGGTGGAGTTTAGTAAATGTGAGTGTTTGACCTTCTCTGAAGTAGTCATTGTACTGCTATCTGGAGGGTTCTTTGTTTGCTTTCTCCATGCAGCTCACTACTTAGAAAAAGGGCATTGATGTACTATGGTAAAGCTATCTAAATGGTAACCTGTTTTACAATGCTTGAAAAATAAAAAAATAAAAATGTATTTTTACATTTTCTTAAGAAAGTTATTGCTTGTCCATATTAAGTGGTTGGTAGGGTGACTGGGTGGCCATTGTCCTAGGCCATTTTTACGTGATTGCTAGTTATTAAAAAAGCCCACCCTCAATTCTTAATATTTATCAAGTGATAATATACACTATATTGCCAAAAGTTTTGGGAGCCTGCTTTTACATGCACATGAACTTTAATGACATCCCATTCTTAATCCGTAGTGTTTAATATGAAGTTGGCCCACTCTTTGCAGCTATAACAGCTTCAACTCTTCTGGGAAGGCTTTCCACAAGGTTTAGGAGTGAGTTTAAGGGAATTTTTGACCATTCTTCTAGAAGCACATTTGTGAAGTCAGGCACTGATGTTGGACAAGAAGGTCTGGCTCGTAGTCTCCACTCGAATTCATCCCAAAGGTGTTCTATCAGGTTGAGGTCAGGACTCTGTGCAGGCCAGTCAAGTTCCTCCACACCAAAGTTGCTCATCCATGTCTTTATGGACCTTGCTTTGTGCACTGGTGCGCAGTTATGTTGGAACAGGAAGGGTCCATCCCCAAACTGTTCCCACAAAGTTGGGAGCATGAAATTGTCCAAAATGTCTTGGTATGCTGAAGCATTAAGAGTTCCTTTCACTGGAACTAAGGGGCCAAGCCCAACCCCTGAAAAACAACCAAGTTTGGAGGTCTGTAGCTATTGACTCTGCAGAAAGTTGGCTGAAAGTGTTTACTTCTGCGCACTGCCTCAGCATGCACTGATCCCGGTCTGTGATTTTACATGGCCAGTGGCCAATCCGTTTCAGAGTGGTATGTTTTTTTGTAATTTTCTTATAGATCATTGATACGATGTTATCCACCATTTAATCATATTTGTCAGAAAACTATTTGTAATACTTACTTAATTGAGTAATCGATCACAAAGTCATGTATAATTTTCCTAAGTGGTGGTGAACTGTCTTACAAAAGCGAGAGCTTGCAAAAGCTACAGTAAACATTATATCAAAACTGAAATGTTAGCTAGCAGGCTAACGGAGGCAAAGCTTTGCCCTTTGTTTACAAACCCGATTCCAAAAAAGTTGAGACACCTGTACAAATTGTGAATAAAAAAGGAATGCAATAATTTACAAATCTCATAAGCTTATATTTTATTCATAATAGAATATAGATAACATATCAAATGTTGAAAGTGACAAAATGCCAAATATTGGCTCATTTTGGATTTCATGAGAGCTACACATTCCAAAAAAGTTGGGGCAGGTAGCAATAAGAGGCCGGAAAAGTTAAATGTACATATAAGGAACAGCTGGAGGACCAATTTGCAACTTATTAGGTCAATTGGCAACATGATTGGGTATAAAAAGAGCCTCTCAGAGTGGCAGTGTCTCTCAGAAGTCAAGATGGGCAGAGGATCACCAATTCCCCCAATGCTCCGGCCAAAAATAGTGGAGCAATATCAGAAAGGAGTTTCTCAGAGAAAAATTGCAAAGAGTTTGAAGTTATCATCATCTACAGTGCATAATATCATCCAAAGATTCAGAGAATCTGGAACAATCTCTGTGTGTAAGGGTCAAGGCCGGAAAACCATACTGGATGCCCGTGATCTTCGGGCCCTTAGACGGCACTGCATCACATACAGGAATGCTACTGTAATGGAAATCACAACATGGGCTCAGGAATACTTCCAGAAAACATTGTCGGTGAACAGAATCTACTGTGCCATTCGCCGTTGCTGGCTAAAACTCTATAGGTCAAAAAGAAGCCATATCTAAACATGATCCAGAAGCGCAGGCGTTTTCTCTGGGCCAAGGCTCATTTAAAATGGACTGTGGCAAAGTGGAAAACTGTTCTGTGGTCAGATGAATCAAAATTTTAAGGAAAACTGGGACACCATGTCATCCGGACTAAAGAGGACAAGGACAACCCAAGTTGTTATCAGCGCTCAGTTCAGAAGCCTGCATCTCTGATGGTTTGGGGTTGCATGAGTGCGTGTGGCATGGGCAGCTTACACATCTGGAAAGGCACCATCAATGCTGAAAGGCATATCTAAGTTCAAGAACAACATATGCTCCCATCCAGACGTCGTCTCTTTCAGACAGCAACATTACACAATAACTAAAGCTGAAAAAGTGGAAAAGCATAATAGGACGCATTTATGGTGCTTTTTTTTTTGCTTTTTTAGGAGCTGAGCAATGAACGTCATCATTCAGTTTTTAACTGAATGGGCAAAAGCAGCTTTGACATTCTGCCTAAGTTTGTGTTTCAAGGACGGCAGAAAATAATATAGGGTAGGAACAGCAGGTAATGACGACAACATTTTTATTTTGGGGTCAACTATTACTTTTAATAGGATTATAAATAACTACAAGTGAACAACACTAAACCATAAATAACAACAGTGTTGTAATTATCCATTAAGATGTTTGCAAAACCATGGAATGATGTTGTTCAAATTTCTGGTCCTTCCGTTTTCGTCATCCCTTGTGACTAAAGATGGTCTGTAGTGACAGGTTTCAGAGGAGAGGTGGAGAGTCTGGGGGTGTGTGCGTATGACTCAAAAGGTATCCGGGGAATCTGCGCTGTAATTATCTGTTTAATGATGTGTACATCCTTGGTTTCTAAATAAATCAACGCTGCTGCCTCCTCACAGTGGTGTCATCTGGAGGATGATACAGTATGTGTGACTTTTCCTGTCACAAAATAATCACTTACTTTACAGTAAAAGGGTTTGTTTAAAAAAAATAATAATAATAATAATCTTCTGCATCATTACCTTTTCATTACTATTTTTAGGGCTAGGAGTAATGTTGAATCTAAAAGCAATGTAAGCTGACCTACATTGCTACCCAGATTTACCAGTGTTTCATTGTGTCTACCCTCAATTTTTAAGTCTAAGGCTCTGTCCCAAATAGCACCCTAAAACTTGTGGTCTTCCTACAAGTCTGCATTTTTGTAACGTAACACTGCTTTGACTGTCGGGTAGAAGTCTGCTGCGGAGCTCGTTTCAGTGCGGAAAAGTGCACATCAAGGGTGCATACCGACCCCAAAAGGGACGTTCACAAGCACCCTTATGAAAACTAAAAGGTTTTATGGATGTCAAGGTCATAATGTTGTTTACTTAAAAAAAAAAAGGGATCTTCCCCTGTTTTCTTAAAAGTAAAAATAAGCAAAAAAATAAAGTTTGAGAAGAGGCACTTACAATGAAAGTAAATGGGGTCAACTTTTTGGTGATTGTTATAATGTTTTATAAAATAGTTAGTTCCAGTCCTTGATTCTGATTGGTCAATAGCTGTGTTTTATTCACGATAAAACACGACTATGACTGCTTCACCCAACGGTTCTGTGTATCACTACACAACACCCTTAGCAACCACTTTTAGCAACGTAAACATATGTTTGTTCTTATATTGTTTTTCATTTGTTCATTGAAGCTTACTGTATTATATAGAGAGAGAGATAGAGTGAGTGAGTGTATTACCTGCATTTAGCATTTTCCTTCAGGTCGGTCCTGTGTTCATTAAAAAAAAAAAATCTGTTTGAATGTCCGCAGCGATATCTTGTGTTTTTTAACAGTTAAAGGTTAAGTCAAGTTCACCCAAAAATGAAAATTCTGTCATGAATTATTTCAATTATTCAACAATTTCGTCACGTCTGTGTCAGTCTCTTACGCTGTTCACGTAGTAAATACAGTGCAGCGCTTCCATGTTGCGTCAGAGCTACGCCAGAATGCCGGCTTACCATTGGCCGATGCTCTTCACGCGAGCACCACGACACATGCGTGAAGTTTCAGTCCTTTCAATATAAAAGTTTTCGCTACTGATTGAATCCGTCTAATGGCGTAATAACTTCTGTTGCTGTTCACGGTCAGAGACTATTTTTTCCCAGCGGATGGTAGCCTTTTAGTGATTTTACTTAATATAAAGTTGTATTGATACATATTTTTTGGCTTTAATATTTGTATTGTGTGGTAACCGTTTTTACTCAAGGCTAGTGCTGTAGCACATCCTCTTGTACCTTATGGCTTACATAAATGCACCTATATTGATTCTTCTGTTAAAACTTGTGTATTATTTTACCTGTACATTTTTCCAAATTTTTTTAAGGTTGTTTTAGGCATTACAGTGTCATGGCAACAAAGATGTAAACTTGGATATAACTTTACAAGGTTAGTAAGCCATTTTTTTCCAAACTAAAGTAATGATAACATGCATATTGTTGACATTTTCTGTTGATATTGAAACTTACGAAATTTAAAGTGATTACAGATTGGACAGATTGTCTTTTTTGTGAAAATATTTAAAAAAAATTTAAATCAATGTTGTGTTTATTTACACTAAGTGCAAATAGCTCACCTTGATGGCGGAGGCTATTTACACTAACTCCGCCCACTGACGTCTGGTTGGGCCAGACAAAATTACGGCAGATGCTCTATTGTCAACAGCAGCAATAGTGTAGGGGTAATGCATGTCAGAAAGTTTTGCCGCAAACCGACCCGAATCTGAATCCACCTTTTGCCGAACTCACTCTACTCCCTTCCTCCATCACATATCAGATCGGAAAAGCCATTTATTTTTAATAAAAATTAAGAAAATATTTGAAAAGTGGAAATAAAGTCTCTAATGTGTGTTTAATAATAAAGTGTTTATCGTTTAGGGTTAAGGGTAGATGTACGGAGGGCTTTATTGTCCCAATAAGGTGGCATCCATTTAATAATTTTAATAAATATAATAATTTACACTCTGTTATTACTGCATACCGTTTAATGTACAACACTGAGGTCAAATATCTGCAACTATTTATGAGTTTAAATAGCATCTAACTACTATTCCACATATTGCGAAGAAAATACTGCTATTTTTACATGTACATGTAGAATCTATTTTCACTTGTGTGTAAATAGCATATAGTTAAGAAAATGCTGCTATTTTCACTTACTGTAAATACTAGCTATTGCTACTTTCACTTAGTGCAAATTTTACGTTACAATTCCTTAAACAACTTGAACAAAAATATGTGGAAATAATGTAATGAACAAATATGGAATAATTCCATCAAATATGCTCTTATTTCTCTAGGACATTTGCAGAAGCAGATGCTATGATAATCTGAATTACATCACTTGCCTGTTGTACCTACATGATTACCAATTATTGCATTATTCAAATTAAGTTTCAAATTATGTAAAGTGGCAAAGATAAGGGTCTCACTGTTGCAATTATCATAACGAGTTTTAAGGAAGGCTCTCCTTGCTAGTGTCAGTGGGAGTTTATGAGATTTCACATGCCATTATTAGCGACTGTCAAAACACAAATGTGATGTAGCGATGGCAGGAGCTCTGGAACACAATGAGCCAGCGGAGTAATGGAATGCGAGTGTTTTGGCTGACCTTGTTAGGTTATTTGTGTTGGAACAGACGGTGAGTGATGGGAACTGCAGTGCCCCACTCCAGAAATGATCCAGGTGTGTGTGCGAGAGAAAAATAGAGACTTTGTCCAGAGCACAATGGATAAGGGCATCCTGTCCAGAGGAACATAGTTCTTTCACCATTCCCTCTTAATCATCATCATCATCTAAAAGAATAAGACACAAAATCACAAATGCAATGTCAAACTAATTTTGTGTGCATGCATTAGGTGATGGTTTTTTTACACTTCATTTAACATTTGTCTTCTCAGAGGACATTTCTTTGCAAAACTTCACAGTGTTGCCAGTAATAAACAAGATGTTTTATTAATTTGGAAAATAAGTCTATTGTGCAAAGGTGGGGAATTGTTTTTAACACATTTTCTAAATAATTAATCTGTAACGCTTAGCTGTGCATGATGTGAACATCCACTGCAGTCTGTGTGGGGATAATTAACTAATTCTATCGGCTTTATCGCCAGAACATGTTGTACACAGTGCTGCACTTCTTAGTGTGCTGTGTTAAAGAAAGGGCATTTTGTCATTTTCATTTCTGTTTTTCCTCCCTTCATCGGCAGTCCCACCACGCACACTCGCAGCCAAGAGCTACGGATTATTTACTTTAAAAAGCGGCATTGGCCACAGAAAAAAACAGAAGCTCTGTAATATATATTGTTCTTCAATCCAGCTGACTTCTGTTTCTTTCCATCTGTCTCCCAATATGACACACTTGTTTGCCTAGTACAGAAGCATGAAACACAAAACAGGTAAGAATCAGGTTTGTGACCTCTTCAGATGACTTTACCGATTACAGACAGTAGTGTCACTAATGCATATTTTGCTGCTACACTAAAGCCCCCGTTTTTATGTCCTTGTTTGTCTAGCCATCCTACAGCAGAGGGAAGATTTGTCTGTTGGCTGTCTGTTACAGTGAGGCAACAGCAGACATTTAACAGGCTGGTGTGGAGCGAAGACACACTGCTCCAGACCTGTGCGTGCATGTGCCTGTGTGAGTGTGCATGGCGGTACAATCATGTGTCTGAAACCCTAATAAGGTATGCATGTACATGTGGTGTTTTTTTTTTAAGAATTGAATAGATCAATGAGCCATTTCTACCTGATATTGTGTAACCTAATGCAATAATACTGAATTTTTTTTTTTTTTTTTTTTTTTTTTTACTATATAGACAATTAAGATGCCATAGCACATGAAGCATTTTTATAGGTTGTATGACAAACACTACTAGGATGGATGGATGGATGGATAGATAGATAGTATTACACCAATATTTAACTATACAGCGATGCCCTTCAAGCATTATGATTCTGGTAACATTATATGAGAAGTGCGGTATGTATGCTCCAGCTCATTCGGTATACCTGGCATTAGCGCTGGACGAGTGGGTGGAATTGGAGGAGTGGTCGCTCCATATATGGTCCCACTGGGTTTCCTGCTTGGACCTTCACACACTACCATAAACACTCTTCAAGCCATCGTGTCTTTCTCATTTCAATGAAGAGAGAGAGAGAGCGGAGGGGAGGGACCTTGCTCGTGCGTGTGTTTTTTCTTTAACTAGTTGACACTAGCGAGAGGAGACGGCAGCATCCTCTGTCCCGCGTCATCTTCAAATTTTGTATTATGATACAGTCCTTCATGTAAACGCCAAAGGATCCGCATTCTAAAAGCAACCTGTTCCATCCTTCTTTTTTTTTTTTTTTTTCTCTCACGCGTTTATCTGGAATGTGCTGTTTTCTTGCAAGCGTTGTTTCCATGCCAGCATGGGAACTGCAGCGTCCAAAAGGAAGAATCTGAGAAATGATGCGATTTCTTCGGTGGCAGCCAAAGTTAGGTGAGTGTCTGCTATTATAAACTCGTTTTGGGTCATGCACCGCATGAAGCATCAGCTCAGCTCTGCATTCGTACGTGTGTGCGCGCACTGCCACTGAAGTTACAAAACAGGGATCTTAACTCCCATTCATGTGCGAAAATAAAGGTCAGCCGCGATATGTGTTTGAGCAGACGGGTCATTTTGAATATCGATGTTACCAATAAGAGTGTTTTTGAACATGAATGATAATGCACCCAAAACGCCGTTTCTGTCATTTACTTTCCCTCGGGTTGTTCCAGACCCGTACGACAGAACATCTGTACGTCTTTTATAGGCAAAGGTATGTCAAGCCTCATAAAAACATTTATGATAAAAGTATCATAAAAGTCTCCCAGAGCAATACGATAATGGTTGTGTGAAGGAAAGTAAATCTTTATTTCGCCTATTTTTTTTCTGCCCTTGTACATGACAGAATTCAGAATGTCCGATTCGTGAAAGATTCGATTGTTTTGAATCTTTCCATTGAATCATTTAAATTACTTTTATGACTCTCATCTCGCAGAAGCAGTTATCAGGTGAAGATTTATAGTCTATAGCTAATTTTATTTTGTTTATTTTATTTAACATTATTTTGATTATACTAGCGCATGTACGTCTGTAAAATGTCGGCTAAAGATCTGTTAATCTGGAAAGCACATGCTGTGTGAAAACATCTGATAAACGTCTTAGAAAAAGCAGTTTTACATACATTCTAAATTCTTAAACATCATAAAGACGTTTTCTAAATGCCTATATGACATCTAATAGGATGCGTGTTGCAGATGAGCAAACACTCTAAAAATACATCTTGCAGATGTAATATAGACGTCTCCGAGATGTACTTGTGCTATCATCCTTGACATGTTCAGTCACCAGTCACTTCAGAATGAATCTTTTTGTGTTCAGCGGAAGAAAGAAAAAAAAAATCAGGATTTACATTTTTGGGTGTGAACTATCCCTTTAAGTAAATGGTCCCACAACTTAATTCATATATTTATTCATTAATTCATTTTATTATTTACTCTCGAGTGTAGAAAAACTTGCAAAATCCATTTTAAACTTCCATTTTATTCCAGAAGTCTGCTTGACCACCTTAAGCTGTTTTGTTTGCTGGTCTAAGTTGGTCTAGCCAATGCTAATGATCAGTTTAGACTATGTTGGACCAGCTGCCCATTTAAGATGGATTTTCCAGCGTGACTGCCTAAATAGTAATCTACTTGCCTGTCTTAACTGTAGATCAAAGCATTGGCAGTGTCCTTCACCGCTTGCAACAGGCAAGTATGCACAGGACTGACTCAATCTGTCAATCATCCGTGACTGACTTGTGCTGCGCCCGGGTTTTTTGTGTCACACTGAATTATAGGAAGTCTGACTTGCGCTATTGTAACCTAGAGAATGGTATAGTCACCACAAGCATTAAATCAACATGTTATTTTAAGACAACATAGCAGCATGTCTTCATTATTATTCATGAAAAACCAATATTGATTGCCTGCTAGTCTTACTTATAGACCTATGCTTACATAACTAGTGTGTGTTTAGCTCTCATGTGTATCATGTCTGTCATAATTCATAAGATGGCAGGTGTTTCACCTTCTCACCCTAATGCCTGGGCCTGGTGCCTTAGGGATGCTGTGAGTCATTGCATCCTTAATGTTCACATGCAGAATGGATTGTGATTGTTGCATTCGAATGGATAAACTCTGGCACTGTCATTCCTTGTAGATAGAGGTCATTGAAACGACCTTGTCGACTAAATCCTGCTGTAGATGTACAGCATTCAGTCACGGATTGAGGTGATGAATGGGATGGTATTCCTTTACCTTGGTGCGTTTACGTGTGTGTGTGTGTGTGTGTGTGTGTGTCATAAGCTTGAACGAGTGGCTGTTCAGTATGCAGGGCAGGTATATTTGTGCAAACAGCTTTGCATGCTGAGTAGAAATGACCGATGTATCAAAGAATGGTAGACAGCATCCTAAACAGACACAATGTGTTATCAGCATGAATAGATAAATACAGTTTTGAGTAATCCAATATTAACAATATTAATTTTAATGCATGAGTAATCTAAATTCTGTTTGCTGAACATTAGTGAAAGTCTCAAGCCCCTTTCACACAATAGATTCCGTAAAATACACTGATGCTTTGTCCCGGGATCATTTGATTTTGGTTAATTCACACTGCCAGTGGTACGACACTACGGCACACCCTTAACGCCATTGGTCATGCCTTTTGTTCACACAGGGCGCTTTCCGGGACTGATCCCAGCAATGTTTCTAGTTCCCCATCCCGGGATGTGTTTGTGTTCACACAGAAGGCACTCTAGCAATTCTATGGCAATTTTCTGGGATCAAGGCTCTGTGTGAAAGGGTCTTAGGTGATTAGCTCTAGGGCAGTGGTTCTCAACCAGGCGGCGTCAGCACACTTCTACTGGGGCCTCAAGATGGCTTAAAATTATTTAAAATGAGACAAAACAAGGTATAAAATAAGCTGTAACAGCTAATAATCCAGGTGTAAACTGAAATCCTATTTCTCATAGTTCCCATAAAGGATTAGTTCACTTCAGAATTAAAATTTCCTGATAATTTACTCACCCCCTCATCATCCAAGATATTCATGTCTTTCTTTCTTCAGTCGAAAAGAAATGAAGGTTTTTGAGGAAAACATTCCAGGATTTTTCTCCATATAGTGGACTTCAGTGGGTTGAAGGTCCAAATTGCAGTTTCAGTGCAGCTTCAAAGGGCTCTACACGATCCCAGACGAGGAATAAAGATCTTATCTAGCAAAGCGATCATTTTCACAAAAAAAAAAAAAAATATATATATATATATATACTTTTTAACCATAAATTTAACCGTGATTAACACCAAGTCACGCATGACCTTTCCAACATGTTTACGAGCATTTGTGGTTAAAAAGTATATAATTGTTTTTATTTTATTTTTTAGAAAATGACCAATCGTTTCACTAGATAAGACCCTTATTCCTTGTCTGGGATCATGTAGAGCCCTTTGAAACTGGAATTTGGACCTTCAGCCCGTTGGACTGTTGAAGTCCACTGTATGGAGAAAAGTCCTGAAATATTAATACAATTTAAAATAATGGTTTTCTATTTTTATATACTTTAAAATATAATTTATTTCTGTAATACAAAGCTGAATTTTCATCAGCCATTACTCCAGTTTTCAGTGTCACATGATCCTTCAGAAATCATGAATCAGAACATCTTCAGATGTTGTCACTTATAGAGGGTCTTGGAGTCCACTGCTCTATCAAAATAAAGGGGCCATAAAACTGCCTTGAATAAAAATTAAAGCAAGTTGCATTGGAGTATTCAGACAGCATTCAGACTTCAGATATGGAACCTGTGCCCTGCAGGAAGAAACCGCTCATTTGCAAAGGAATTAGTCATTGGCCTGGGGCAGTTATTACAGGCTGTAAATTATAGTGATTTTGAGCAAAGAAAGAGGTGTTGTGCTATAGAGTAATTGTCAGCCGAAGCCAAATTTAAAACCTTGTCACTTTACGATTAGACGCCTGTCAGAGAAATGGCTTTTATGTCATAAGCTAGTCATTCTCAACACAGATTAGAATAACATGCACGCTTTGTGCTGACTTACTATTGAACATCCCTTTCAGCTCCTGGATTCGTCATTGTCCGGGGGACTATTGCACCTCGTGAAGGCAGTCTCTGGTACTCCAGACACTGGGTCATGACCACTGAGCTGTTCAAAACCAAAATCTGTAGGTGGACCATGTTCTGTGAATAACACAGAATCAAGTTCCCCCCGGCCCACTCCAACACACTAAAGAACAGGAAGTATCCTGCTCTCAACCTGCGCTACTCTTAAATGTTTCTCAGCTCTGCCACATCATGCATTTGCAGTGGTTTTCTCTGGCTTTCTCAAGTTTGAACTAATGGCCTCTAGTTGTGTAGCAATACAGTTTTTTTCTTCTCAAAATCACTTCGTATGGCTTATGGCAGGTTCTTCCTGTTGGTCTTGCTTTCATTTTTTGTGTTCTTTTTTTCTTTCTTTTTTTTTTTTTAGTCATTTTTAGGCTGAATGCCAGTGGGTCAGCATGGAGAGCCTGGTCTGTACAGTGTTTGTATGCTAATCATGAGTGATCTGCAGAGTTCCACTTGATGATCATCCACTCTGATTTATGAGTCACTGGCTATGCTATCATGCCATCTCATCTCGACAAATACATGCATATTTCTAGTTTGAGAATCTTTAGAGTTTTACACTGTAAAAAAAACATTTAAAAACATATAACATTATGTATTTTCATCTTGTTTTCCGGCAAAACAGCTAAGCAAAAACAGGCACTATTGTTTTTAAAGAATTTATTATTTTATTGCTCTATTGGCATATTTCTGAAGCATAAATATAACAAATTAAATTAGTGAGGTTCATGCTTAAATGGGAACAAACAATTTGCCAATGGGTAGGAAAAAAATACATTAATTTAAGATATTACCTGAAAACAAATCTTACACAATTTTGCCTCTTTTTAAATTAATTTTGTTTTAATAATATTTCGATATTTTTATTGGAAAACAGACAATTAAGAAAATGACTCTTTGCATTATAACAGGCAGACCCTGGGCCAGAAAGTAGGAAGGTTTATTTATTGATTGATTTTTGTTTGCGATGTAAAGCACCAAGACATCTTAGACAGAATAAAGGCTATTCATAATGATAAATGTAGCATTTAACCTCTTTGACAGCCTTGAGGCTGCTGTCAGTTGCAGCTTTGTAAGTCCAGTGCAGCATAATCTCTGTTGCACTTAAAACAGACACAGAAAATCATTGACCTAAGTGGGACCTTTTAAGGAAGCTTCCCGGATATTCTCTCATGCCTGCAGTATCTGAAGAGAGTCTGCCTTTCTTTAAGCCTAGTCTGAGATATCGAGTGGGAAGTGAAGTTCTTTTCAGTGTTTTTATTCAGCACACTGCTGGCTGATGAGATCTGACTCATTGATCTTTGGGCCCCGGATAAATCTGCAGAATGTTGGCATTTCAGATGTACTTATAGTTTCCCAGCAAAGATCTAGAGCCATAACCCTGTTGTCACCCTCCTTCCAGCATATTAAAAATAGCTTGTATGTTCATATTAGATATCAAAGCAGGGAATTTATGAAGATTTTCATATATAGCTTTGTTTTTTGGTTTTTTGTGGCACTGGCTACATGAGACAATGGGTCGACATTTAAATAATTTTAAAACCTGCTGAAACACCAGCCTAGACAAGTTAATTTGGATGAGCTGGTGACCATCTTAGATTAAAAAATTGCTAGTTATCAGTATAAGGTATTTTGCGGACATGCAGATTTTCGCTAGATACCCATCATAGCTACCCTGGCCAAGCTGGTCTGCTTTCAACACGCTTAACCAAAAAATAAATAATTAATTTTTCACATGACAGTTCATGACAGTCAAGTTTAAGTTAAAAAGTAGTAGTTTATAAAAGTAGTTCATATTAACAACTCCTTAAAATATCAGACAATATTTAGCTAATTTTACATTATTACCATCGGACGATAACCAAATCCACTTGGCAGATTAACAGCAGTGTTTATCTCCCTACCCTATCATCCAAAGTTGTGAGTTTAATTTACTATATGCACAAAATTGGAAAGTCACATAAAACATTTGTGAATGTGTTTCAAGAGAACAAAATAGTCACTTCCTCGGAAATTGCCACAGAATATCAGTAATAAAAATGGAAGTTGCTGCAATCGGGAAAGAAACTGTGGCTCTTTTGTCCTACTTCATAAATGACTTGGGTGGATGGAAGGATAGCTATTTTTGTGTGTTTTTGTATTGGGTATATATAATTGTATAAAATAAGTCTTAATTCTCATTTAATTGTAACAATGTAACATTAAGTCTCTTAAGCTCACTAAAACTGCATTTATTTGATCAAAAATACAATAAAACAATAAATATATTTCTATATATTAGTAATTTATTCCTGTGATGGCAAAGATGAATTTTAAGCATCATTACTCCAGTCTTCAGTGTTACATGATCCTTCTAATCAACAATTAATTCTAATATACTGATTTTTTTTATTTTTTATTATTGTATTATTATCAGTGTTGAAAACAGTTGTGCTGCTCCAGGGGCAGTTGTGGCCTAATGGGTAGAGAGTGAGACTTGTAACCTGAAGGTCGTGGGTTTGATTCTCAATACTGTCAGGACAATGTAGTTGGGGGCGAGTGAATTAACAGCACTTTCTTCCACCCTCAATACCCACGAATGAGGTTCCTCTGAGCAAGGCATCTAACCCCCAATCGCTCCCTGGGCGCCTCAATGAATGGCTGCCCACTGCTCCGGGTGTGTGTGTTCACTACTCACTGCTCCTAATATGTGTGCACTAACTTGGATGGGTTAAATGCAGAGGACAAATTCAGAGTATGCATGGGTCACCATACTTGGCCTTCACGTCAGGTCACTTAACTTCGTCACTTATATTAAGCTGTTCATTTGCTGTAATGTTTTAATTTCTTATTTTTTTTAATTACATAAACATCAACCACTAGTCCATATGACTCATGCACTGTATTTCAAGTATTCCGTAACCATTGATAGTTTTCTGTGAGGAACAGATTGAAATTTAACCAAATATTCACAAAAAATCTTGTGATCATTGTATAGAAAAAAAGCTGCATTAAGATCAGTGTGGGTGTCTACAGGTCGGAGTAATGGGCATGCTGAAAGGTAGGGGGCAGTGTACATTTCGCCATGCCCATTATGACATCCAGCTATCCCTATCTCAAAATTTCTCATTTTGTGTTTCACAGAAAAAATATCTGCATACGGATTTGGAACGACAAGAGGGTGAGTAAATAATGACAGAGTCTTTGTTTTTGGTTGAACTATCCCTCTTTTCAGTAGGTAAAACTTAATTAATCCAATTTAATCTAAATGCCAGAAGAACAAATCCTAGATAATACCTCCCACTATGTAAAACCGTTAAATCGTCTGCCTTACAGTTTTAACATCATTAATTGTACATCTTTGTGAGGAGACGCCACTTCTTATATACTTGAAGTCATTTAGTACATGCTGCATCTCCCCCCTTCACTTCCTGCTCTATTTATTATCTGGTAGCGGAGATGAGACCGTGTCCTGTAATTAGTCTGACCGTTTGAGATAATGCAGATCTCAGGATGACTCTGACACTCTGCGATTACGCCTTTGACATTGTTGTCTCTGCTTTTATGTGAAAGAGAGAGAGAAGAGGGTAGAGCGTGAGTTGAAGAGAGGGAACGCTCTGGGCGAAGGAGGGTTCCAGGCATCATTAAGCCCGGCTCGGAGGAGGGTGACATTTTAATCTGTGGTCTGTGCTGAAGCGCAAGTCCCATACGCAGCGCAAACATGCACTACAAGAACTTGCCATTAGCCATGCTGCTCTTTTTACTAGCTCAGAATATAACAGAGGAAAGTGTGTCAAAGAAGCAAGTCAGAGCTATGATCGGTGCTTGATTGTTTGGTTGTCCCCAGGCTCATATTAAATGCATGTTATCTACTCACCTTATAATAGTTCTCAAGGACTTGCCTGAATTAAATGCATAAGGATCTCTGGGAAAAATGCCAGTGAAGTGTTTGCCTTGGAAAAGTGTCTAAAAAAAAAGATGTTGCAGTCTAGACAATCAGTTTACCTAAATCATTTCATATTTAATTATAATATAATAACTGAAGAAAGATGACTGTTAGCTTTCATCTCAATGGTAGTTGGTTGAAACCTGCTCATGCACACTCAGTTCTAAACCGATGTTAAATACCATGTGATTAATTTAAACTTTGTTGCCTAATGTAAAAATCCAGCATAGTTTAAATGAATCACATGGCATCAATTGTACAGTAGTTTTCTCTGCTGCATTATGACGGTGCTGTATTTGAGAGTGTGAATTTTCTAGTGTGTGTATGTTTCATGCATGAATGCCTGCTGTGTATGCGAATGTGTGGAAATGTGTGAGTACAGTGACATGGATTTGGTTCTCTCCTACTGTGTCCATGCTTTTATGTGCTGCTTTTGTAGAGTAACACTGCTGAAAGCAAAGAAACAGAAAGAGCAGTGCACTAGAGATGATCCTGTTAGGGTTAGTGTTACCTAAAGGTAGGTACCAAACCTTTATGAAAGTACTTTGGGTTAAGTGTTGTTTTGGACCCCATTGACTTTAATTTTATAGACAAAAACAGGTTTGGAATGACATAACAGTGGGTAAATTATGTCTTTTCTATAATGGGAAAAGAAAATACTGCTGTACAATACTGTTCAAAAGTTTTGGGTCGGTAAGATTTTTAAAAATGTTTTTTGAAAGAAGTTTCATTATATACATATAACATATATACATTATTATATTATTATAATTTAAAATACAATTATATTTTATTCATAATTTTTTTCTTCAGTGTCACATGATCCTTTAGAAATCATTATAATATGCTGATTTGGTGGTCAAGAATTGTGCTGTCTAATATTTTTGTGGAAACCGTGATACATTTATTTAATAATTATTTGATAAATAAATAGTTCAAAAGCATTTCAAACAGCATTTGAAATAGAAATTGAATGTAAATGTCTTTAATTGGTTAAAAGAATGTTTGTGTTTCTGGCACTGGAAATAACTCTTCTGTCATATTGAATTCCACCAGTTCCCTGCATCTTCTCTGACCGCTTTTGTTTCATACGCTTTCATGTTTAATGTTTCTCTCTGAACTTTTTTTTTTTCCTCCAACCCCTTGGACTCACACGATGCATTCCTACACTCCAGCCTCAAACATACACACATTTACATAGCCTTTCCTCTTCTTGCTCACCTATATTTTCAGTCACATGTCTAGAAGCATGCTGACTTTCATTTATTATTTCATCTTCACTTAGTGGCTCCCCTTTTTCTCTCTCTCTTTTTTCCTCTTTTTCACTTTACCCATTACCCATTTTCTCCCCCTTCCTCTCTTTCGCTCCCCTTCCTTCCTTCTTATCTTCCTGTATTTCTTCTGATATTTTATTAATATGATAATTCCCGCAGCTTGGGACGTCAAGCTGATGTTAATCAAAGACTTAACAGAAAAAAAAGAGGCAGTATAAAAATATGGTGTGCCAGAGTGGATGCATAATTACCTTGAATTTTGTCCATTTTAATTTAAATAAAATATAAATTCTATAAAAATGTATTATTATGTATTTCACTAATTATAATGTAATTTAATAATACATTTTCATAGATTTTTAAAATGTATAATGTTTTGTGAGAAGCTCAGTATCGAATATTCAAATTTCATTCGGTAGTAATGGTATACTGAATATTACGGTTCCAATTCTGTTACATAATGGGATTCCATGACAGTTAGGATGCTGCCTAAATAGTAAGCGGCCTATGTAGGCACTATGCTCGCTATAGGTTTAAAAAAAGAGCTGTACTATAATGATATGCATGTAAAGCAAGCTGAAAGCAGGGGCATTTGTAATGACAAAAGCACTATGTCCAGTGCTTAATTTGAGCCGGATCCTGATCCAAATGTCAGATTTTAGATTTTTTGCCTTCTGGCATTTGCTTTTAAATGATCTGGTGTCTTGACGAATAATGCTAACAATCAGATTTTGTTACCCACACTATATTTGCATTATATTATAGGTGACTGTGTTAGAGAGACAGAGCAAGCAAGGGTTTATTTGGAGGTTATATTTTGCTATTGGCCCTCAACATATATATTTTTGACCAATTAGCTTTCTTAAGTTCAAAATCACTCTCATTGATTGGTGTTTACTGCTTATTTTGCGGGCAGTGAGCAGCGGAAAGTTTGGAGAGAGTTTATAGGCCTGATGATTTATTCTAATAAAAATGTTAATATTCTCAAAATGTCAAAAAAGCCCAGTTTCTAACTAAATTACCCAGAACAATTTGTCCCAGGAACTTTTTTTCCCCCCAGACCTGATGCTGTCTGCGTTTCCATCATGGTCTAAAGTACTGTGAAGATTAGTCCGGTGACGTAGGACTGTGCGCAACTTCGTTCTCCGCATATAAGTGTAATAAAGCCTGAACCTCGTCGTCGGTCCATGAGTCATCTTTTTTAAACTTCATTGTGATTCGAATAGCAAACAACTATTACTGCACACACCGCAGAGTTCCTGAACTTTGAAAAAGTACTACCTCGCATGCATGGATTTTCCACCGCAGAAACTTTCCCCAGGAACTAGGGACTTTGGGTGGTACTCAGTGTGTTTCCACCGCAGGAACTGGGGTCTAAATGAAGTTCCCCCTCCAAACAGCCCTGCTCGCGAGGTAGTACTTTTTCAAAGTTCAGGAACTTTCGGGGGTGGGACTTGGACGCTTAACATGCAGATTGGATGAGTTCACACAGCATTTTGTTTCAGTCATTTTTTTTTTAAAGTATGTTGTGGTGCGTGCAGTAAGAGTTGTTTGCTATTCGAATCAACAATGAAGTTTAAAAAATACGGCTAATGGACAGATGACGAGGTTCAGGCTTTATTAAGCTTATATGCGGAGGACGAAATCCAGCTGAACTGGAAAGCCGCATACAGTCCTACATCACCGGACTAATCTTTAAGGTACTTTAGACCATGATGGAAACGCAGACTGCAACAGGTCTGGGGGAAAAAAATTTCCTGGGACAAATTGTTCCTTCATTTAGACCCTGGTCCCTGCGGTCGAAACACGCCAAGTACCACTCCAAAGTTCCTAGTTCCTGGGGAAAGTTTCTGCTGTGGAAATGTGGGTAAAGACAGTCTACCATTTTTTTTATATCTGCAAGTAAAGCTGATGGTGTTTCTGATCAAAAGAGATCCCGAGGAGATGGAATTGCCCCCTGGACAGTTCTACTAATAATAATCAGAATAGCAGGAGACTCAAGCAATGGGATGAGTCAGAAATCGATAGCTAATGAAAGAGGCAACGATGTCGTCGGTGAGAGAGAATATCACTGATCAAGTGAATGATTTTTTTCTCAACATAGCTATGGCAGAATAATACACTAGGCTGTAGTTAGGGCTGTGCAGAAACTTGTTAATGATGCTCTCATAGTTGTCATTGTATGATCCAGGAAAACTAAAGTTGTATGGTTAGCATCTGCGATTTTTGATCCAGCAATTATTCATTTACAAATTAAGCACTGACTATGTCATTAGCTATTTATACACCGTCAGGTAAAGTATCATCTACCCCTGCTTGTTTCTGCATCCCCCCACACTTCAGGTCAAGTATGTGGCTCTTCAGACTGAACTGGCACTCCAATTAACCCTCTCGCATTGGAGGATGCTTGTTACGGAATGGGCCGGTTCAACACGACCTGTTAATGGTGAAACTGAATAATTTAAAGTGCTGTCACAAGTGTCATGTTGTTGTTTGTTACGTCAGGAAAGCTGAGGGCGACTGCAAGCCACCAGGGATTCCTGTGGAACAATCCCAGTGCGTGTGACAGCTTCTGTGGAGGAGGTTGCAATATTGAGATCGGAGTGGGTTTTCCGTGCGTGGGGAATGCATGTGATAATGTGTGGGCCATATATTGTGCAGAACAGGTTCATTAAATACATTAAAGGGACAAATGCATGTGTTGGTGACTGCAAATATTTGTCTGTGTGGCGAAAACAGGTTCAGCCGCAGCGTATTAAGGACTCATCCGTCATGTCTCCTAGACTGAATCAGCTTCCCGAAAAGCAATGACTCACCCAGAGATTTACACGGTTGCGAGTGCCAAAGCCACCGTATGCGAAACAGAATAAGCTGTTGTTCGTTTATTATTGTGGCATCAATATGCGCTTATGAAAAGTGAACCATCTAAGTCTCTTTGGTTATACTGGCCTCATTATTTATTCAAATCTTAATCGGCTGTTCTGATTGGTTAATTTATTTCCATGATTCTCAGATGGTGTTATCGATTGTTACTGATGATACCTCAGGCCCAAACTAATTAGTGTTTCTCTTTCTGTCTCTTTGATTTCTGCTGTTTACAATGGGCCAGTGGTGACAAATATTTCCTGTGGGAAGCGTCATGATGTTCGTTTTGCAGTCTTCTCGCTCTTTCTGTCTCTGACACTCTCTTTGTAGCCGTCTGTGAATTAAGTGTCAAATTAGTGCTTACTTTGATGCTCTGGTATGAATGATGATTTGCATCACTGTTATTTGTGAGTCTGTAATTCTAGCCAATCCAAGCTGTTTTCATATTCTAATGGAGACAATTTCCATTATATGTAATAACACATGCAGACCTGGGTAGTTGTCATGACATGCAATACTAACTATTTTACTAAAATAGTGTATTGTATTATAGTATTTGACATGAACTGCAGCAGAACATGCTATACTATTTTTTAATTATTTTTATAAACCCGATTCCAAAAAAGTTGGGACACTGTACAAATTGTGAATAAAAAAGGAATGCAATAATTTCAAATAACAAATCTCATAAACTTATATTTTATTCACAATAGAATATAGATAACACATCAAATGTTGAAAGTGAGATACTTTGAAATGTCATGCCAAATATTGGCTCATTTTGGATTTCATGAGAGCTACACATTCCAAAAAAGGTAGGACAGGTAGCAATAAGAGGCCGGAAAAGTTAAATGTACATATAAGGAACAGCTGGAGGACCAATTTGCAACTTATTAGGTCAATTGGCAACATGAGTGGGTATAAAAAGAGCCTCTCAGAGTGGCAGTGTCTCTCAGAAGTCAAGATGGGCAGAGGATCACCAATTCCCCCAATGCTGCGGCCAAAAATACTGGAGCAATATCAGAAAGGAGTTTCTCAGAGTTATCATCATCTACAGTGCACAATAACATCCAAAAATTCAGAGAATCTGGAATAATCTCTGTGTGTAAGGGTCAAGGCCGGAAAACCATACTGGATGCCATGATCTTCGGGCCCTTAGACGGCACTGCATCACATACAGGAATGCTACTGTAATGGAAATCACAACATGGGCTCAGGAATACTTCCAGAAAACATTGTCGGTGAACACAATCCACCGTGCCATTCGCCGTTGCCGGCTAAAACTCTATAGGTCAAAAAGAAGCCATATCTAAACATGATCCAGAAGCGCAGGCGTTTTCTCAGGGCCAAGGCTCATTTAAAATGGACTGTGGCAAAGTGGAAAACTGTTCTGTGGTCAGACGAATCAAAATTTGAAGTTCTTTTTGGAAAACTGGGACACCATGTCATCTGGACTAAAGAGGACAAGGACAACACAAGTTGTTATCAAAGCTCAGTTCAGAAGACCTAAGACAGTTGAGCAACTAGAAGCCTGTATTAGACAAGAATGAGAACACATTCCTATTCCTAAACTTGAGCAACTTGTCTCCTCAGTCCCCAGACATCCTCCAGCTGTTCCTTATATGTGCATTTAACTTTTCCGGCCTCTTATTGCTACCTGTCCCAACTTTTTTGGAATGTGTAGCTCTCATGAAATCCAAAATGGATTTTGAAATCCATTTTGAAATGGATTTTTGAAATTTCAAAATGTCTCACTTTCAACATTTGATGTGTTATCTATATTCTATTGTGAATAAAATATAAGTTTATGAGATTTGTAAATTATTGCATTCCTTTTTTATTCACAATTTGTACAGTGTCCCAACTTTTTTGGAATCGGGTTTGTAATATTATTTATTAGTTTATGTACTTTATTGCTCAAGAAGTTAATGCTGGTTCTGATAGAAAGTTGTCAGAATACACAGTGCATCGCAGTTTGTTGCGTATGAGACTGCATAGCTGCAAACCAGTCAGAGTGCCCATGCTGACCCCTGTCCACCGCCGAAAGCGCCAACAGTGGGCACGTGAGCATCAGAACTGGACCACGGAGCAATGGAAGAAGGTGGCCTGGTCTGATGATGAATCACGTTTTCTTTCACATAACGTGGATGGCCGGGTGCATGTGCATCACTTACCTGAGGGAACTCACGGCACCAGGATGCACTATGGGAAGAAGGCAAGCCGGCGGATGCAGTGGGCAATGCTTTTGGCAATCTTCTGCTGGGAAGCCTTGGTTCCTGCCATCCATGTGGATGTTACTTTGACACATACCACCTACCTAAGCATTGTTGCAGACCATGTACATCCTTTCATGGAAACAATATTCCCTGGTGGCTGTGGCTCTTTCAGCAGGATAATGTGGCCCTGCCACAAAGCAAAAATGGTTCAGGAATGGTTTGAGGAGCACAACAACGAGTTTGAGGTGTTGACTTGGCCTCCAAATTCCCCAGATCTCAATCTAATCGAGCATCTGTGGGATGTGCTGAACAAACAAGTCCGATCCATGGAGGCACCACCTCGCAACTTACAGGGCTTAAAGAATCTGTTGCTAACATCTTGGTGCCAGATACCACAGCACACCTTCAGGGGTCAAGTGGAGTCCATGTCTCGACGGGTCAGGGCTGTTTTGGCAGCAAAAGGGGGATCAACACAATATTAGGAAGGTGGTCGGACTATATATATAGTTATGGTTATTTAATAGATGCTGTGCATTATAAATTAATTCATTATAAATGAATGTATATATTATCTATCTTTTTTGTCATTCTCATTTCTCTTTTCCGTCCTCCATATTTCTATTTGTCTCCATGTCTCTGTTTGTCCCTTTTTCACCCTTAAATCCATCATTCTCCCACATTCTTCCTCTTGGTCTGGAAAGATAAAAACACTACATCTGAATCTGTGGGTGGCACTGAAATACAAAGCAACCAATTACATTTACACAGAGCGTGTGTCTCTGTTTTCCTCCTCCTCCTCGTCCTCCTCTCTCTTTCTCCCTCTCCCCCAGTCTTGTTTTCCCACCTTTCTTTCTGCCATATGCCCTCTTTTTCACAGTCACATGCGTTTCCACATGCCTGCCCCTCATTTCAGCCTTCACACTGCAGAACATTCTCAAGTTTGAGGAGTCCAGCTTTCAAACCTCCCGATGCAGACAGCTGCCGCATGCAGAGCATTACTCATATCCTTATGAAAGCCCTTTATCCGAGGCTGGTGTCAGCTTAGCAGGTGACATTAAGAGGCTAAGAGTAGTCCGCACTGGGCCTGTCATTTCTCAAATTGAAAAAGAAGTGAGAGAAACTGACAGAAAAGAAGCCATCGCCCATCTAGAAGGGTTTTCACATGATCATTTGTGGGAAAATGTGTATTTAAAAGGGGCCATATCATCAGAAATCTAATTTACTTGATCTTTTGTTTAAACGAGTGTAATGTGCCAGATGTGAGCAGAGCAAAGTGCAGTCACATGTGAAAAGGATATTTGCAAAAAAGTCTTAAAGGCACAGCAGCAAGTAAACTCTCATTAGTGTGAGTGCCTCTCATGGTCATGGTTATGAAAAACTAAATTATGATTGTTTTAACAAAAAATAACTGACTAAAATTATAATTAAAAATGAAATGATAAATATTGTGATATAATGTTTACATGTAGGATATGCAGCTCTATGCATGTTTTGTAAGTTGACTTTAATACTCTGAAGTTCTCTTGTAAAAGAGACATCACCATGTGCTCAATTAATTTAGGATTTAAGTAATGAAAGGATTGCAGTAAATGCTAAATATGATCAGCTGCTGACAGGGTCACTGGATTATGCTGTGCTGGATTACACTGTGTGATGCTTTAGTTGTTTTGTAGCCCGATGACTAAGCTGATTTTGGTAGAAAATCTGTTGAATTTTGCTGAATGGATTTCATATGGTGAAATGTGTTAAATAGAGCCGAGTACTAGATTTTTCTACTTTTTTTTTTTTTTTGTATTCAATTTTTTTCTAAAATTTTTATTTTACCTATACTTGTCATATAAGCTATCAGTCAGTAATGATACTAGTTAAAGTTTCAGAAACCTTAAAGGGATAGTTCACACAAAAACCTAAAATAATACCAGACTTTAGTAAGCCTTATGTCATTCCAAACATTGTCTTTCTGTGGATCATAAAATAGTATATGTTGCTACTTTTTTTCGCAATGGAAGTCAGTGGGCACCAAAACTGTTTGGTTACCAGCATTCTTCAAAATGTTTTCTTTTGTGTTTCAAAAGGTTTGGAACAACATGAGGGTGAGTAAATGTTGACAACCTCCTTTTTCGGGTGAACTATCCCTAGTACTCAAAACTGTTCTGTCAGTTAATTTGTTGAAAGATTCATCAGACAGATTTAATCCTGTACTTGGTTGGTTTGAACGATTCATCACCACACCATCCTTCAGCTGTGACTGTATTCACAATGTGGGCCTGCCAGTGACCAGTGTGTGTGTGTGTGTGTGTGTGTGTGTGTGTTTTTTTGCAGAGCAGCTCGTGCATTTGGAGAGTACCTTCACACCCATCCTGAGAACCACAACGGATCAGGTCAGATATCTCCATTCCTCTTTCTTTCTGCGGTTTCTCTCTGCTGTTCTTTTTTTCTGGTCCATTTAGAGCCTGTGGTGTTCTCAGACTCCAGGCGCGTTCATGTTTCATGAGGAACTGTCTGTGCCACTTTTTAATGTAACGTGTGTTACCTCATCTGTCTTTTTCTCTGTGCATTTCTTGCTGTTTCTCACTTGTTCCTCTTTCTTTCTTTCTGCATCTGTCCTAATGTTTGATTTGAAGATCACTTACTGTCTGACACCCTCGTTGGCCACGACTCTGATTCCCCAGACAGCCTGTGTGCACAGAACAACAACTTCCACAGCTGTACCCTCCAGCGCCCAGCCGGCAGCGCTGATCCCAGCTTGATTAACCCCGCCGTGGGCCTCCTGGAACCGCCACCTCCGTCGACTTCCTCCAAGAGCCGACTGTCCCTAGAGCGCAGCTTCTCAGCAGAGGAGGACCAGCAGAAGTGTGTGGAGTGCGCTCTGCAGCCTGCTCGGGTCTATACCATCACTGGAGAGAGCGGCATGCTGGGAACCAGCCGGGGAAGCAAGGAGAACCTGGAGCTTGAGGTCTTGAAAGAGGCGCGGGAGGCATGTCATGCCCAAGTACTTGCCCAGCCCTCTACGTCCTCCAACACGTCTTCTCCGACTCAGCACCATCGCCACCGGGGAGGCGGAAGCGGCAACCACCATCACGGCAACCACCATCATGGTGGAGGCGGAAATGGCGGAACCAGCGGAACCAACCCCCACCAGCACATCTCTGGTGCTGGAATGTCGCACCATCAACACGGGGCATCCCATCACCACCACCACCTTTCACAGCCTCTGCAGAGCTCAGTCAGTGCGCACAATATTCGTGGCTGGGGGGAGGGAAAGGACTGTGGCCTGGTGTGCGAGGCCTGTCCCGGGGCTCCGTCACGCAGCCAGGGCTCCCTGGACCTGGAAAGCAGCACCAGAGAGGCAGGCAAGCAGCGCCGGCCACCACTAGAGCGGATGTGCAGTGTGGACCGCGTGACTGGGATGGAGCGAGGTGAGAGGGGGAGAGCGGCAGGACAGAGAAAGAGAGAGAGGCTCTGGCCGAGGGGAAGGGGTGGGGTTCAGCCAACAATGGGGGGCGTCGATGTGTTCGATGTGCCGTGGTCTGTATTTTTCCCGCTCTCCTGTGTCTCTCTCCTCTCTCCTGTGTGTCTCTTTTGTGCTCTCTCCCTCTGTGGAGTGGACCATGTGTGCGTGTTGTTGCTGGTGAATCTGCACACAGTGGCCCCAAAAAGTATTTGGACACTTAAACTACACTTAAATGAATGTTTGAATGCAGGGTTTTATAAATACAGAGGTCCCAAAATCGAGCTTGCTAGGGAGGTTCGGGGGCATGCCACCTGCATTTTAAGGTGTTTCAAGGCCAAAAAAAATATGATAACAATAGCTTTAAAACCATGTCAGTGGGCAGTAGCATAACTTATTTGTCAAAACCTGTTCTTCCTCTCTCATCTCCATCACCTTCTGTCTATTTCTTCTATTTCTCTCAGTCTTCTTATCTTACCCTGCAACTCTTCCTTTCCCAAAGCTGAGCTTTGATTGATACATTTTCGTCTGTGTCAGTAAAGAAAGTAAACATAGGGTCAACTGATGTTTACATTAGGGCGGCAGTGGCTCAGTGGTTCATGTAGGTTGGCTACAAACCTGAAGGTTGGTGGTTCCATCCCCAGTTCCACCTGACCAAGTGTTGAGGTGTCCATGAGCAAGACACCTAACCCCAGCTGCTTCCGACGAGCTGGATGGCAGGATGGATCAGCTGGATGGCATGGCTGACACCGCCGTCATTGTATGAATGAGTGAATGAATGGGTGAATGTGAGGCAATATGTAAAGCGCTTTGGTGGCCATAGGTCTGTTGAAAGCGCTATATAAATGCAGTCCATTTACATTACATGAATCACGTAAATTATATATTTTAAATTAAAAATGGTGAAATTAAAAGCTGTTAATTATTAAATGCTTAGTTTTAGCTACTTCTTATCTCACACTTTATGACTGTTAACTGAAGCGTTGCACTGGAATTCACACTCTTCATCAGCAGCTTCATTGAACATAAAACCCACGTAATTTGATTTGATTGTCATCTCAGACATTTTGACATTGACAAGTGCTATTTGACCGCTGAGGCAGCTCAAATGAGAAGATGGTAATCGTGGCATTATGCAATATTCTTGCATCATCAAAGTGGAGTTAATAGTAGCCAATTATTTCACATCCTTTATTATACACACATTTGAAAAATACCTCAATACAGCCAAGGTACTTAAATATTATACATGCATCAAGTTAAGCAGGTAATTTTCCAGTAGCCTTGAATCAGCAGATAGACATAAACGTCTCTTTCTTGTTTGTGTACATTAATAAGGTCTGACAGTTGAAAACCAGACAGAAACAAGTCATCTGCTACTGTATGTCTTTACCTGATAACAAGCCTCTGTTTTTTGGCTTTTATTATAAAACAAGTTAAATTAAGGGACAAGTCAATATGATTTTCTGTGCTAATTGACTTTATGCAATAATTAAGCTTAAATTGTTTTGAACCCAAAATATTTATTTAAAAATCTAAAAGTGTATGTATGTATATACAGTATACACTCACCTAAAGGATTATTAGGAACACCATACTAATACTGTGTTTGACCCCCTTTCTCCTTCAGAACTGCCTTAATTCTACGTGGCATTGATTCAACAAGGTGCTGAAAGCATTCTTTAGAAATGTTGGCCCATATTGATAGGATAGCATCTTGCAGTTGATGGAGATTTGTGGGATACACATCCAGGGCACGAAGCTCCCATTCCACCACATCCCAAAGATGCTCTATTGGGTTGAGATCTGGTGACTGTGGGGGCCATTTTAGTACAGTGAACTCATTGTCATGTTCAAGAAATCAATTTGAAATGATTCAAGCTTTGTGACATGGTGCATTATCCTGCAGGAAGTAGCTATCAGAGAATGGGTACATGGTGGTCATAAAGGGATGGACATGGTCAGAAACAATGCTCAGGTAGGCCGTGGCATTTAAACGATGCCCAATTGGCACTAAGGGGCCTAAAGTGTGCCAAGAAAACATCCCCCACACCATTACACCACCACCACCAGCCTGCACAGTGGTAAAAAGGCATGATGGATCCATGTTCTCATTCTGTTTACGCCAAATTCTGACTCTACCATCTGAATGTCTCAACAGAAATCGAGACTCATCAGACCAGGCAACAGTCTTCAAGTGTCCAATTTTGGTGAGCTTGTGCAAATTGTAGCCTCTTTTTCCTATTTGTAGTGGAGATGAGTGGTACCCGGTGGGATCTTCTGCTGTTGTAGCCCATCCGCCTCAAGGCTGTGCGTGTTGTGGCTTCACAAATGCTTTGCTGCATACCTCGGTTGTAACGAGTGGTTATTTCAGTCAAAGTTGCTCTTCTATCAGCTTGAATCAGTCGGCCCATTCTCCTCTGACCTCTAGCATCAACAAGGCATTTTCGCCCACAGGACTGCTGCATACTGGATGTTTTTCCCTTTTCACACCATTCTTTGTAAACCCTAGAAATGGTTGTGCGTGAAAATCCCAGTCACTGAGCAGATTGTGAAATACTCAGACCGGCCCGTCTGGCACCAACAACCATGCCACGCTCAAAATTGCTTAAATCACCTTTCTTTCCCATTCTGACATTCAGTTTGAAGTTCAGGAGATTGACTTGACCAGGACCACACCCCTAAATGCATTGAAGCAACTGCCATGTGATTGGTTGATTAGATAATTGCATTAATGAGAAATTGAACAGGTGTTCCTAATAATCCTTTAGGTGAGTGTATGTGTATGTGTATATATATATATATATATATATATATATATATATATATATATATATATATATATATATAATAGTTAAATGTAATATATAAAATAGCTGAGAATAGTAAAGCTAGCATAATTTGGGTGCTGATTTGAAATTTTGAAATTGTGTTGTCTGGTGCAGTGAAATTCCTACATTCCTACTGAGTGTGGCTTACGCAATCCAAATACTTTTTGGGGCTACTGTATATGTTTGTTCAGTTTGACTTAATTCATACATTCAGATGCATCATTTTAACCATACTAATGTGGTCCCTATATGTCTGTTTCTAACCAGACGATAACAGTTGGTTCCCTAAAGAAAACATGTTCAGCTTTCAGACTGCTACCACAACCATGCAGGCGTGAGTACTCACTTCATTACACAGTACACACACAAACACACACGTCTGGTTCACTATCTTCGGGAACTCTCCATAGACGTAATGTTTTTTTATACTGTACAAACGGTATATTCTAACCCTACCCCTAAATCTACCCATCACACAAAACTTTCAGCATTTTTACATAAAAAAAAACTAATTCAGTATGATTTATAAGCTTTGTTACCTCAATTTAGGTCCCCATGAGACAGTGTGCATTCAGGTTGAAGTCCCCTACCGGGATAGAAAAACATAAACACGCACACACAAACACACACTGAAGTTTGAAGCGTATACTGACCTCAAGTACAGATGGCACAACAGGTGTCTCGCTTCTAACACACATTCGTTTAGTGACATTTACTGTCAAACTGACTCAGAGAGCCGACAAGTACACGATGACCACACACATTTTCTTCAAAACGTGGTTGTTATCTAAGCATTCTGTCTATCTTTCTCTCTCCTTTTGGTCTGCCCCGCCTCTCTGCTCTACAGGATTTCGTGAGTATCCCTTTTGTACCCTTTAAATGTCACAAAATGACAGCGTGTGATGTCAAACGCTAGCTTCTGCACCACGGCCCGCCCTACCATCCCTCCAGTCCCACCACTTCAGCTTTATTTACAATATTCAGTCTTTGAAATAAATGAAAAGAAGCTAAGGAGAAAAGAACTGCAATCACAGACATTTCTATCTGGACAGGATTAGATTTTTCTGAGGATCTCTGAGGTAGTTTTTTTCTGTAATTGCTCTATAATTTCAAATTGTGTGAGGAAAAAAAAATGCAAACCTGTTTAAAATCGCACGTTACGTCTAGGAAACAAACATTTATTGAATTTTCTCAGGGTAGCTCAGAGGAAACTGTCATTTCACCGCTGTCACGATGATGAAACTGAAGTAAAATGATTTTACCTTGATGTATAAAAGAATCACATTGCGCTTGGTTTGAAAACCTGAGGGGAAGATTGATGATGTTGCTTTAGTGGTGTGTAATGCAGCGGTGCGTTTTGATTCAATAGCTTAGAGAAACATTTGATCTGGATAATTCTGGTCTGGATAATTCTGATTACCTCAGCAAGAGACAGAGATGTAGTTGTCTTGGATGGTTTAGACATGCTGACAGATGCTGATGCTGATCATCTTTTGACTTGAGTTGATAATCTAGAAATGTTAAGTGCCCCACGGGATAATTTGGTATGGTTTGCATGTTGGCTTGCAGGTGTGTGACAATATCTCCTGTATTTTAATTAAATAAAAGATATAATTAAGTGAATAAATAAAACAGTTAAAAAAGAAATGAGTATCTGGATTGAATTTCAATCTGTAGGTGATGCAGTTAGTTATGTTATCAGGAAGTATCAACACATCAACAATAATTAAAGCCTGTGTTGGCATGAGCCCCGTTAATTTATACTTTAATCCAATCCGAAGCTCTGCTCGTAGCTGAACCTTTATTTGCCCAGAAGGAGCTCTTCCTGCTTAACCCCAGGCTAACAATGCCCCTTCATGAGCATGGCTCTCACCTCTAACCGCACTCAAGTGAGCCTTGCCCTCTCTGCTATTAAAGTTGTGTCACCTCCTGGCAGGGTTTTCCGGAGAAAGAGGAGAAAGAATGAGGTGGAGTCAGCTGCCGTCATCCAGAGGTACTTTGTTGCGGGCCTGTCATTTATCGCTGCCTTTATTCCTGTCAGACAGAGAAAGAGCTTTGGCAGTACAGCCCTATTTGGCAGCAGTACATTCTGTGTGTCTGTCTGTCTATCTATGTCTCCATCTATCTATCTATCTATCTATCTATCTATCTATCTATCTATCTATCTATCTATCTATCTATCTATCTATCTGTCTATCTGTCTATCTGTCTGTCTGTCTGTCTGTCTGTCTGTCTGTCTGTCGTCGTCCATCCGTCCATCCATCTTCGGCAGTTTAGCCCCTAGTTTTCTGTGCGGTTGGGTTGAGATGAAAGTCAGAGTTGATTGTTTACACGGTTACAACAAACCTTAACATTGCTTTTTGTTTCGCAGTCACAAACTAACTTTCTTAGTGTTGTGCAACTGAGGTGTTGACTGAACTATGCAAGTTGAGAGGAAAATGCAATTGCTTGTAACCTCAGAAATAGGGGGTTGTTGGAAAATGACCAAACCAATGTAAACATGACCACAAGAGATATTATAGACATTCCCAATACTTAACAATGTCACCGATGTTCAGATGAATTCAGTAAAACAAGTGGATTTGAATAGAAATAAACATATGAAAATACGCCATAGTGGAGCTTCTGCCAACCAGTTATATCAGCATTTGGCTAGTTACCTGATTTTCAGCAAATCGGTTATGACTACTGAATGAGCATTACGTCACCTAATTAATATTCATGAGTCATGCTGATAAGATTTATAATCCCCTCCACACATACATTTTATCATTTCTAAGCCTCTGGAAAGCCACAGGGGAAAAGCATATATTGCATAACAGTACAGATAAAGCATATTGATCTGATCTATTAGCATATTCTTTATATAATCAATATAGTTGTTGTTTTTTTATATAGATTGTTTGGCCTTTGTTTTTTAGCCAGTATGTTTCATTCAGAGTCCTCTCTAAGGATCAGGGATAATTGAAACAGGACCAGATGGTCACAGTAGCACAGTAACGGATGATTCAGGAGTGTATTGTTGGACAGGGGTAGTGTGATGCGTCTCTAGAAAGTCAACCCCATGAGACAAATGATAGACTGCATACATTCAGGAGAATGAGGGAAGGACAGAGAGATAATGAAAGAGAGAGAGATGAAAGAAGAGTGCGAATCTGAATGAATGGAAGACAAGGCAAGAATAAAATGACCTAATCAGAGTTGCTCCTGTGGGTGGGGACAACTGGGAGCCGGAGAGGTCATATTGGACAGCAGTCTGGAGCAGCCAGCCAGATGTCTCCCACAATGCACAGCTGCTGTAGGGGTAAGACAATGTGGTATGGAAAAACACCCAAGTAATTGCTGAAAGATGAGGTGACCTGAAATAACACATAGTCCGACCCTACTGAGCTTCCACTTAAAGGGATCGTTCACCTGAATTATAAATTTGTCATCAATAACCTTATGTCCTCATGTCGTTCGAAACCTGTATGACTTTCTTCCATAGAATGTAAATAAATGTATTTAGCGAAATGTCCAGGCTGCTCTTTTTCATACTATAAAAGTGAATGGGGACTGGAGATGTCAAGCTATTCATACAACTTGTTCGCTATATTCCGATTCTTTAAATCTGTTTTATACCAGAGGACAACTTTATATGGCAAATTAATGGTGCTTCATGTTTTTTTAAGTGTGATCGTTCCAGTCACCATTCATTATAGAGTATTTAGAAGAGCACCCAAGATAATAATAATATAATACATTTAAATGTATTTCAATAAATCCTAATATTGGTTTAAATAGCAAAACATTGCCTTCTATGATCCACAAAATAGCAAGTGGTGCTAACTGCAGATCCAGTTGACGTCTAGCTTCCCAATGGGTGGAGTTATGTTGAGCGATAGGTTTACAGGATTAGGGTGTGGTTGGACAATCTAGCTCCACCAATCACATCCAGCAAAGGGAAATCTGGACATCAAGGTCCACCCATTGGCTCTGCAGTGAGCAGCCTCTCCAAAATAAAGAAAGTCATGTGGGTTTGGAACAACATGAGGGTGAGGAAATGATGACAGATTTTTCATTTTTGGTGAAATATTCCTTTAAAAAAGGAAAGGGGCATGATTGAGGAAATATAATTATTTAACAGCGTGAGAGAGGTGGTGATGAAATTAAAGAGCTAATGGAGGAGCAGTGATTGCAGACATGGGACAGAGAGAGTAAGAGAATGAAAAGAGACAATGGAGAAGAAAGGCTGTGACTCATCCTCAGCTGCGGGGGCGAGGGAGGTTTCTCTCTATCTCTCCCTCTCTCTAATGCACGTGGGAGTAAATAAGCCGTAAGACGGACAGAAAAAGGAGATTTCTCCATATCTCCCTCCTCTCACAGGTGGGCACAGCTCTGTCACATGTGTAAACAGAAAAAAAAAATTCTTTCTTCGTCTCCTGTTTCTGCTTCACTCTTCTTGTCTCCTCATTACTTCCCTTCCAATTAGTCATGATCTACAATGTAATTATGTCAAAAAACAGGACACTTTGAGAAAAACCCTGAGACAGACTCAATAAAATTAATAAATATCAATATCAATAAAATGAAATTAAATTTTCCTACACAATGCACTGGATAATCAGGATATGCTTCCGCAGTGTGCTAGCCATGTGTAGCACTGCATTTCTGCCAAGAGTGTTTGAACAAGAACTATAAGGCCCAAATTATAAGTTGCATCCCAAATGGTGTACTATGCACTTATGTTTGAGTTATAAAAGGTCATTTTGTCATCCATCGGAATCTGATAGATAGCCCCACCCATTTGGCTACCTATGTAAAGCTGTGACTGTTGAGTGCATGAGGTGTCCAACATTCCACAATTCATTTTTTCAGTTAAATAAGTGCATCAACCGGTATAAAGTGCACTTTTTCTTGTTGGAATTTTCAGTGTGAACACAGTACTTGCACTGTTTATACTACATAAATGGCTTAGAAAATTGCATAAGTATGCAAATGCTTGATTTCATGTGTAGATGGAAATGTTCTGAAATGTGTTCAAAGGCATAATGCATAATGCAAGAATGCGATACAATCTCAGCATTGCCAAAATGGGTGCTATAAGTGCGCATAAACTGTCTTCTTTTACAGTCCGTCTACCTATTCAGGCTGTTGTTTAGTAGATAAACGTTCAGCAGAATTCTCATAATTCTCATTGCTAGCAAATTTAGGAGTTGAGTTGCTCAAAAGAAACATACACCACTGCATCCAGCGCTTTGCATTTGGTGATGTATGGCTTGGATGCAGCATTCCATGAAGCTCTCTACGCACTGTTCTTGAGCTAATCTGAAGGCCACACGAAGTTTGTAGCTTTTGACTCTGCAGAAAGTTGGCGACTTCTGCGCACTGTGTGCCTCAGCATGCGCTGACCTCGCTCTGTGATTTTACGTGGCCTGCCACTTCATAGCTGAGTTGCTGTTGTTCACAATTGCTTCCACTTTGTTAGAATACCACTAACGGTTGACCGTAGAATATTTAGTAGAGGAAATTTCACAAATGGACTTATTGCACAAGTGGCAACCTATCACAGTACCACTGAATTCACTGAGCTCCTGAGAGTGACCCATTCTTTCACAAATGTTTGTAGAAGCAGTCGGCATTCCTAGGTGCCTGATTTTATACACCTTTGGCCATGGAAGTAATTGGAACACCTGAATTCAGTGATTTGCAGGGGTGTCCAAATACTTTTGTTAATATAGTGTATCTAGCCTCAATGCTGACACACATGTAGGCTACTAAATGCCTCAAACTCTTATTTTGGTTTAATAGGTTCTTTAATGGCACAGAAATTTTAAAGGTAACTATCTACCATGACAGTAACACAAGAACACGTTACAGGTATGTACAACAGGACAGCATGCTTGAAATATGTTAGCCTAGAATTCACATCAGCGTCTGCATTTTTGCGTAGAGTATGTTTCTGACCTAGCGCTTCGGTCTTCTCAGTTGTTGTTGTTCTCATCTGTCGTTTTCTCTGTCACGTTTGTCCACCCCTTACTAGTGTTTCAACCATTATAATTAAGTGTACAGTTGTCATGGATATGCGTAGAGTAAGAGTCATGTTGGAGGTGTGGGACAGACTCTACTGCAGTGGCATTTTTCTCTGTCTGCTTTCTTAGTCAGCTGGAGTGATGCCAAATGGCTCAAAGAAAGTACACACTTGCTGGTTCAATACTGCACAGAAGTGCACACAAGCAAGGACGTCTGCTCGTGTCTCCGTCGGCCTACGTGGTGCAAATATTTAGCGAAGCGCTTGGGTTTCATATGGCCTTCAAAATATGTTTGCGCTTTTGAATAACCCAAGGGAAATCTCTTCACGTCTTCAAGCATGGATATGATATGATTTATTTATTGTAGAGCAAAGGGTTTTTGGTGTAATGTCACACACATGCTGTTTCTTTTCTTGTGCTTTTATTCATTAAAAATGTCTTGATTACATGATTTATCATCTTCCACTCTTTGTTTTTTTCTAGGAATTTCCGGAAGCATTTAAGAATGGTGGGCAGCAGAAGAATGAAAGCACAAAGTGAGTCTATGTGTGAATATTCAGTATGACTGACTGCACAGCTCCATTTGTGTTTGTTTCATGTGTTTTTGTTTGTGCATGTGATGTATTGCTTTATGAATGTAGGTTAGCACGTGCATGTGTATATTGGGGATGTTTGCGTGTTTGTATGGAGGATGATTGACAGTTTTGTGTCATTGTAACCAATAAGACAACAATTGAGGATTGGTCGATTTTGCTTCTGTGTGTGTTTCAAGTGTAGCAAAGGACAGAGGAAATGGACATTGAAGCATATGAGAAATGTGTGTGTGTGTAGCTGGTGTTGTGGTTGTTGGTGTGTTCGAGCGTACTGTATGTGCTGCGGCCCACAGTCTGTGAGGATCATGGGGCGTTGCGTGCGTGTGCGTGTGACCATCTCTCCACTTCACTAGCATTTGCAGAGCGCAGGGCGAAGAGTTTCAACCGATCCTGGAGCGATCCGACCCCTGTCAAACAAGACTCCCTACACGACTCAAAAGACAGTGAGTCCACCTGTACACACACACACACACACACACGGTCACCTACATGCCACTTTGACATACTTAGCATTCCCATATGTCAAGATCACTATATAAAATGATTGACAGAACCAGTTATTACTTATTTACACTACTGTTCAAAAGCTTGGCGTCAGTAAGATTTTTTTTTGTTTTGAATGAAGTCTCTTATGCTCACAAAGGCTGCATTTATTTGATTAAAAATACAAAAATATTATTTTATATAACTGTTTTTTTGTTTTAATATATTTTAAAATGTAATTTATTCCTGGGATGTCAAAGCTGAATTTTCAGTATCATTACTCGTGTAATGGTCGTGTTGCTTAATATTTTTGTGGAAACAGGATTTTTGGATGAGTAGAAAGTACATAAATAGCATTTACACTCACCTAAAGAATTATTAGGAACACCTGTTCAATTTCTCTTTAATACAATTATCTAATCAACCAATCACATGGCAGTTGCTTCAATGCATTTAGGGGTGTGGTCCTGGTCAAGACAATCTCCTGAACTCCAATCTGAATGTCAGAATGGGAAAGAAAGATGATTTAAGCAATTTTGAGCGTGGCATGGTTGTTGGTGCCAGACGGGCCGGTCTGAGTATTTCACAATCTGCTCAGTGACTGGGATTTTCACGCACAACCATTTCTAGGGTTTACAAAGAATGGTGTGAAAAGGGAAAAACATCCAGTATGCGGCAGTCCTGTGGGCTAAAAATGCCTTGTTGATGCTAGAGGTCAGAGGAGAATGGGCCGACTGATTCAAGCTGATAGAAGAGCAACTTTGACTGAAATAACCACTCGTTACAACCGAGGTATGCAGCAAAGCATTTGTGAAGCCACAACGCACACAACCTTGAGGCGGATGGGCTACAACAGCAGAAGACCCCACCGGGTACCACTCATCTCCACTACAAATAGGAAAAAGAGGCTACAATTTGCACAAGCTCACCAAAATTGGACAGTTGAAGACTGGAAAAATGTTGCCTGGTCTGATGAGTCTCGATTTCTGTTGAGACATTCAGATGGTAGAGTCAGAATTTGGCGTAAACAGAATGAGAACATGGATCCATCATGCCTTGTTACCACTGTGCAGGCTGGTGGTGGTGGTGTAATGATGTGGGGGATGTTTTCTTGGCACACTTTAGGCCCCTTAGTGCCAATTGGGCATTGTTTAAATGCCACGGCCTACCTGAGCATTGTTTCTGACCATGTCCATCCCTTTATGACCACCATGTACCCATTCTCTGATGGCTACTTCCAGCAGGATAATGCACCATGTCACAAAGCTCGAATCATTTCAAATTGGTTTCTTGAACATGACAATGAGTTCACTGTACTAAAATGGCCCCCACAGTCACCAGATCTCAACCCAATAGAGCATCTTTGGGATGTGGTGGAACGGGAGCTTCGTGCCCTGGATGTGCATCCCACAAATCTCCATCAACTGCAAGATGCTATCCTATCAATATGGGCCAACATTTCTAAAGAATGCTTTCAGCACCTTGTTGAATCAATGCCACGTAGAATTAAGGCAGTTCTGAAGTATTAGTATTAGAACACAGTATTAGTATGGTGTTCCTAATAATCCTTTAGGTGAGTGTATTTTAAATATTTTTTTTGTTGTTGTAATGCAGACATCTTTACTATTACTTTTTAATTCAATGCTTAAAGTAACTATTATTTCTTAAAAACAATCTTACCAACACCAAACTTGTGAATGTTAGTGTACATAAAATCATCAGAAGCCTTCTTGGAAGTTCTTGCAGACCCTATGGAACACTTCTATAACCCACACATACAGTAGACTCACATACACAGTCTTTCAGTGACGTGCCTCCTCTGCTCTTGATGCTGATCCTGTTTGTCTGTCTTCCTCTGAGCGTGGTTCTGTCCCGAATATGTGCTCCTCTCTTTCTTTCTGTGAGTATCTGTCCCGCCTGGAGCGTCTGTCTGGACTCTGGAGACGAATGTGTGTGTGTGTATGTGTGTGCACACTAGAATTCTGTGTCAGCATGTTAACTCTGTGTGTAGTTTGTCTTTGGAATTTTTTTTTTGTCTTCATATTTATTATTTACACCCGTGTCTGCGGGGAGCCTGATGAACGATTGCGAACATTTGACTTACAGTTGTAATATTTGTATGTTTGCTTTTCTCTGTCCGTTTTCTCTCTCTATAGCTGCCTGGTTTTCTGTGGTGCTGATTTTCTAATGGAGTTTTTCTCTCCCTTTTTCTCTCTTTCATACTACAAATACTTCTGTCTCTCATTTGCAGTTTTATATTTGTAACTCTAGTTAGGTGTACTGTATATTTAAATGGACTGCAGTCAAACAAGTGATTCAGGATTCAAGTGATTGAATCAGTGATTAGGATTCAAGATGCCTTCACAGTAAATTCATGAAAAGTATCTTGCATTTTTGGCTGTTAAAGGGATAGTTCACCCAAAAATGAAAATACTGTCATCATTTTCTCACCCTCATGTCATTCCAAACCCTACAATCTGTTATTTTTTTTAGTGGAAAATAAAGAAATTTTGATATGTTCACACAAAGTTATCATATGACTTGGACTGTTATTTTAGTATTATTTACTATTATAGCATTTATCAATATTTAGAATTTTAATTGCCTTTTTAATTGCAATTAAATGTATTTAATTGTTTTAGTAATCTTTATGTATTTTTTATATTTTTATTTAGCTTTAATTTATTTCCAATATTTATTTATACAGTTTTAGTTTTAGTCATTTTAGTACTTCAATTTAAACTTATTTTGTTTCAGTCAGTTGCAATAGTTGTAATAGTTATGTCTTATTTTATTTCTATTAGCAAAAATATTTTCAATAGTTTTAATTTTAGTACACTGTAAAAAATATTTAAAAAGTAAGGGTAACACTTTATTTTGATGGTCCCTTTTGAACATTCTTTTGACTATAAGTAACTTTGCTACTTTATGTCAACTAACTCTCATTAGAGTATTAATAGATTGTCTGCTTAATGTCTGCTAAGTCTTTATTGTGATGGTCCTCCAACAGACATTCTACTGACTATAAGTAACTTTGCAACTACATGTCAACTTATTCTAACCCTAACCCTACCAATCTACTAATACTCTACAAACACTCTAATGAGAGTTAGTAAACATGTAAGTGCAATGTTACTTATAGTCAACAGAATGTTCAAAAGGACCATCAAAATAAAGTGTAACCAAAGTAAGTTACCTGGTTGCCTTAATTTTGAGTTCATTGAAATTAAACATTTGAGTTAATACAATGAACATTTTTGAGAATTGACATCAGCCTTTATTCAAATAGTATTAAAAGATTTTGTAAGCATATTGCGTAATTGTGTTTTATTTGTTATAATGCAGTGAGACATGCCACATTGTGCTATTTTCATGATTTATCACAATTTTTTTTTTTTTTTTTAATTTATGTGGTTCGGATTCAACAATAGTTTGAGTTTCTATTTATTAAACCCATTTCCTTCATTGTATTAACTCAAATTTTTAATTTCAGTGAACTCAACATTTTAAGGCAACCAGTTTTTTTTTTTTTTTTTTTACAGTGTATTAGTTAACAACAAGAACACTGCAGAAGCAATATGAATGTCACATGAACTACTTTTATGATGTTTTTGGAGCTTGACAGCTGTGTTCACTATTATCATTATTTGGGATTTCCTCAAAAAAATCTTTTTATGTTCCACATAAAAAAATATAACAGCATAAAGGTTTGGAATAACATTTTTTGGTGAACTTTTCCTTTTATCAGAATATGACTCTTTACATGGAAACAAAACTAAGAGTGAGAGTTTACTGCAGTCCATGTAAAAAAATATTCACTGTCTAAATCTAATAATTAAAGATAATTTAAATCTATCTTATCTTTGTTCCATTATCTATTTATCTCAACTTTGCTCTTTCTCAACCTCCATTTTCATCTTCTCATTCCTCCCTTGTCTCTTTGTTCCTTTCTGCTCTTTGTCTTTATTCTGCTTTGTCTGTGTCCATCATTGAACTGTCTGTCTCTGCTGTGTTGTGTGGTACCACAGGTGGGGATCTGCAGACGACCTGCTGCACTCCGGATGAGGGCGGATGTGAAGACATGGACTGGGAGGAGGAGAGAGAGATGGAGAGACTGGCATGTGAGGGGGACGACTTCATCCCTCCTAAGATTATGGTACATTATTATTTTTTGCATTTTTATTGTAATTTAGTTTTTATTAAAAAATATTATTTTCTTTTTTTATTTAATTTAACTTAAAGGAATAGTTACCCAAAAATGAAAATTTCCTGATTATTTACTCACCCCAAGGCTATCCAAGATGTATATTACTTTCTTTCCTCAGCTGAAGAGAAAATGAGGGTTTGGAGGAAAATGCATTTTCCTTCTAATGCAAGTGAATGGTCCAAAATCCATATTTTGGCAGCTTCAAAGGGCTCCACATGACCCCAGCCGAATAAGGGTCTTTTTTGTGAAACCATCAATAATTTTCAGGAAAAAAACACTACAAAGTCTGTTCACAAGATGGTTCACAAGTTCATGACCTCTCACGCATGTGTGAGTTGGGAAGGTCACGTACATAGGCAGAAAGAATTGTTTACAAGTGTGGAGAAGGAGCGCTGTCCAAATCAAATGGTCCTTGCTGTATATTAATATTTGTTTAATTTTATTTTTAATTATCAACAATATAATCATGGCATGGTAATTACATTGTTGGTCTTTGTCCATTTGTTTGTGCATACAACATATAAATATCAAAAATTAGCTCATAAAAAAAAAAAGAAGAAAAAAGCCTGGCAACATTTTACAATAAGGTCCCATTAGTTAACATCATTTAATCCATTGACTGAAAAAACTAACAATGAGCGATATATTTGTTACAGTATTTATTAATCTTTGTTAAAATTATTTAATACAATTACTGTTCATTGTTAGTTCATGTTAGATCAGGTTTACAAATGTGGAGGAGCGCTGTCCAAAACAAATTATCCTTGCTGTATATATTGTATTTATTTAATTTTATTGTTAAAAATGGTCCGTGTATCGTGGATGTAACTTCTCTTGTAAACAATGGGGCGGTTATTAATGCCTACGTTACGTGTAACCTTCCACATGTACATAGGTCACATGAGAAGTCGTGAACTCAACCATCTTGTGAACGCGCTTTGTAGAGCTTGACCAAAGTGAGCATTTGCATTACAGGTTATGTAATCAGACTGCTGTGAGTTATGTAATTAGATTACTTTTTCAACTAGTAAAGTAACTCATTACTTTACAACAAAATATCTGAGTTACTTTTTTAAATAAGTAATGTAAGTTACTTTGTTTTCCCATTTATTGACTCGCAGCTCTCCTGTCCGCATGTTGAGAGAAATCAAGTGCAGGTGTTGTGAGCGCTGTGTAAACATAATGATTATTGCAGTTCTAGACTAAATGAGCAGGCATTTACTCATCTCACTTACACAGCAACAGATTCCGTATTCCTCAAAATGAATGAAAAACACTGAAATGCAAACCCCATGTGGAGCCCTTTGAAGCTGCCTAAGTATGGATTTTGGACTGTCAAATATGGTCTACATCAAGCACCATTCACTTGCATTAGATGGGGAAAATCCTGGAATGTTTTCCTTCAAAACCTTAATTTCTCTTTGGCTGAAGAAAGAAAATCATATACATCTTGGGTGGTCTTGGTATGAGTAAATAATCTGGAAATTTTCGTTTATGTCTGAATTATTCCTTTATTTACATTTAATTAAAATCTTTCATGTAATTTATCATTTTTATCTTGATTTTGTGTCTTTTAGCTGATTTCATCTAAAGTGCCCAAAGCAGAATATGTTCCCAATATTATTCGAAAAGATGATCCTTCTATTATACCCATACTCTATGTAAGTCAAACCTTTTTTTTACTCTGCATCACTTAGTATGACATGAAGCATCATCCAAATATTACAGGAACATATCAAGTTTTTATATCAAGGATTTTCATAGACAGTCAAACACATGGATAATTCCCTGTGCAAAAAAGCCAAGACACTGTATAGGATGAGATGCAGCTGGACATGTTGCCTGAGGTCCTGAGGTTTAGACAGACAAGTGAATACCAAACTGATAGACGCAAACGCAATAGTAATCACAACACGTCCTCAACAGCACAAAGAAAAACAGGAGCAAGTAATGTTATCTGGACCAGATGAGTGCATATTAGAGATTAGTGACAATTAAGGACCCTATTTTAACTATCTGAGCGCATGGTCTGAAGTGCGTGGCGCAGGTGCACTTAGAGCGTGTCCAAATCCACTTTTGCTAGTTATCGTTAGATAAAACAGTCGGCGCGAGGCGCATGATCCAAAAGGGTTGTACGTAGTCTCTTAATGAGTCATGGATGTGTTTTGGGTGTAACATGCAATAAACCAATCAGAGTCTCATCTCCCATTCTCTTTAAAAGCCAGTTGCGCTTGCGCCATGGCGGATTCACTATTTACATGGCGGAATTTGTGAGCGGAAAGACTGAACGCTTCTCCAGAGAGAAATCACAAAATATTTGTGTGCTGCTGCACGTCCCTGTGTGTGTAATAAGCAGAGTGTATGTGCATTGTGCACCCGTCTATAGGCGGAGATTACTAACGCACCCTATAAATAACAAAAAATTCTGCGCTATTGACCAGGATTTTTTTGCAGGATGTTTGTCGTTTTCAGTTGCCTCAAAATAGCAACGCGCCAGCAATGCACACCTCGTTTTCAGATCAGCTCGTCCATAGGCGAACAGATGGACGCGAGTGCATTTGCTATTTAAACAACGTGGCGCTGGACATGAAAATGATAACTGCGTCGGGCTGAAACTAACAAAAAACACTTGTGATAGGGCCCTAAGAATTATACAAAACATTTTCCCTTCCGAATTAGTCCTGCAAAGTCTTGTATTTATTGCTTTTATTATTTTTTCTCCAGGATCATGAACATGCCACGTTTGATGATATTCTGGGTATGTAGCTTCATGTGTGTATTGTTTGTTGTGTGTTTGATGTGTGCTTTTTTGTGTATTTGAGCACTTTACTCCTTGCCTGATTGTTTCAGTGTGGAATGACGGTGGGTTCTGTATTGATTTTTTTTGCACCAGCTAGCATGAGAAATACAAAAACAATTGGATTCCTTATAAATGACTCCGAACAGAGAAGTGGCAATATTTTTTAGTGACTGTATAAAATCTGTAGAAATCAAGTTTTCAATGTTTGTTAGAATCATAAATTAAAGTTTTTCTTCCTTTTTTAAATGTAAATAATTATGGTAATTATATTGTTGATCTTTGTCCATTTGTTTGTGCATACAACATATAATGATCAAAAATTTGCTCATTACTAAAAAACTAAAATAACAAAATGGATCGGGTCCATTTTATAATAATAATAATAATGAATTGGTAAATGTTGAAATTAAAATGAACTAAGATTAATAAATGTTTTTCATTCTAAGTTCATGTTAACTTATGTTAACAAATGGAACCTTGTTGTAAAATATAATATAATATAATAAAAAGTTGAATCTCAGGAATAAAATAAATAATTAAAATAATCAACTCAACTTTATATAATCACTTTCAAAACTATAAGAATAGACCAAATTGCTGTACATAAATAGCAAATAACTCTAAAATTATTACAAACATAAAATAACAATAAATCACAAGAACAATCACGTCATCCATCATACAGCAAATCGCTCACATTTATCAGACCTAATCAAGCCAGACGAAATAAGTAAGTCTTTAAATCACTTTTGAAAGTGTCCATACTTAACTTAAGGGATAATATTAATTTAAGAATTTGCATAAAAATCAACAGTCCAGCCATGCAAGAAAATTGTGGTTACATGAGATTTTGACTTTTACATTTAAGGTAAAACAAGGGTAATATTGGAATCCTAGGTTTTGATCTGGTTTTGTTTAAATTGCCATGGCCTTTTCCCCAAAAAAGAAATTTAGGGCCTTAGACATTGTCAACTTTTACGTAATCAGAGTAACATCATGAATGTAAATGTGACTAGCAGTGATGCTCATCCTGACAGGGATGTTTGTTTTTTTGTGCAGAGGAGATTGAAAAGAGATTAACAGCCTACAGGAAGGGCTCAAAGATCTGGCGCATGCTAATCTTCTGTCAGGTAAGAGAAAAACAAGACCCACAAATACACACAAAATGACATGAAATGAGACCGCAAGTGCACCAGAGCGAATCAGCAGTGTTTGTAGGAATAATACTGCACTACTATCTCTTCAGTTTGGTGATACAGGTTTGATGTTGTGTGTTCTAGACAGGAATTCTCTCTCTCAGTTCAGAGGGCAGTACTGTTCTCCTGTGTCTTTGAGTTTGATGTTATGTAAGGTTTCAAATGTGTAATTTTCTGTCTCAGGGGGGCCCGGGACACCTGTACCTGCTGAAGAATAAAGTGGCCACTTTTGCCAAGGTCGAGAAAGAAGAAGACATGAGCCAGTTAGTGAGATCCACACTTTTCTTTCTGTCACAGTATTCCTTCAATGAGAGAACTTTTATCAGGTATTTCCTTGTGTGTTTGTGGTGTACATGCAGGTTTTGGAAACGACTGAGCCGGTTTATGAGTAAAGTGAATCCAGAGCCAAACCTGATCCACATCATGGGCTGCTATGTCCTGGGCAATCCGAATGGAGAGAAGGTAGGTCAAGTCTGAAGCTAGTCTGTGGTATTTACGTAATGCTTGTACCTTGAGTTTCTGCATTATATTTAGAAATGGTCCCTCTGGGGCCTGGCATGGACATGTTCAGCTCTCGTCTCTTAAGACGCACACATGCACCAACTCCATCTCTCTGTTTTTCTATAACACCTCTCCGTCTGTCACCATCATGCCTGACAGCCTTTTTCCCTCAGTTATGTAACTTAAAATAACTCTTTCCTATCCAGTATCTTTTCTAGAGCTATGTTTAAGCTTTCCTGTAGCTCAAACAATAAGAGCGTGGCGCTAGCAACGCCAAGGTCATGGGTTCGATTCCCAGGAAAGCAAGAACTGACAAAATAAAAAAATGTAAAAATGTGTACCTTGAATGCAATTTAAGTCGCTTTGGATAAAAGCGTCTGCCAAATGCATAAATGTAAATGTAAGCATCAACAGTCCGTAATTGTCAGGTTATTGTAATTTATGGAAGTGTTTTTACTATTTCTGGCTAAATACACTTTAGTTTCTGGAAACACTTCATTTTATTTTCTTTGCAATGGCACAAGTAGCAAAACAGTTTTCAACATTGTTAAAAATCAGGATTATCGATAATTTAAATTAAAATGGTAACAGTTTACAATAAGGTTTCATTTGTTAACATTAGTAATGAACTAACTACGAGCAAATAATTTAATGTTAATAATGTTAGTTAGTATAAATACATTTGTTCATTGTTTGTTTATGTCAGTTCACAGTGCATTAACTAATGTTAACAAAAACAACATTTGATTTCAATAATGTATTAGTAAATGTTGAAATTAACATTAACTAAGATTAATAAATGCTGTAGAAGTGCAGTTCATTATTAGTTCATGTTAACTAATGTAGTTGACTAATGTTTAATAATCTTATTTGTAAAGTGTTACCATTTAAAACTAAAACAACAACAAAACATTTTTACATTAAAGCTGCAGTCCGTAACTTTCTTTGGTTAAAAATGATCTAAAATAAATTGAGCAAGTACATCACCAGCCAGTGTTCAAAACTATCTCCTTAGTTACCTTAGCCTGATTCACAATGGTAAGCTTGTAATAATGTGTTATAATTTGAGTGGTACTGGTAGCTTTCCGCGTGAAATTTGAGCATGGCGCTGTTTGTCTTTGTGTCATTACGTCACGTCTGTATACATAAAGGAGGAGTCCGGCTAGCAGGCTATCGCATGTTAGGATGCTGCAGATGGCGGATCATTTATAGCCTTTTCTCACAGCAGCAGGAATTATTACATTTATCATTTTGATAGCAGATTGTAATCCAGAAAGTCCAAGCAACAATCATCAGTGACAACTGGAGATTCACCCATAGTCAGAAGCAAAAGATTAGACTGTACAGAAATGTAAAGGTAACGTTCCGAAGTACAGTATCCACACCGGTGCAGTGATGAATGACAAACACATACTCCTCAAAACATTAGATTCATCCGCGCTGAGGAGCTGTGCCGATGCACAACCCATGTAAAAAGATAAACTTATGGACTGCAGCTTTATAGATTTTTTTTTTCCAGCTAGTTTTCAGCAAGCCCTCATTTCTCATTTTCTTTTAGTTTAACTAAAATAACTAAAGCTAAAACAAAAATGAATAAGAACTATACAGACATTTTAAAAAAAGACCAAAACACAAAATTACTAAAACTTTAACTAGAATTAAATGAATTGAATGTAATAGTATATCATTGATATACTATTACATTCAATTCATTTTATTATCAGTATATAATTGATATAATATCAATGATAACACTGATAATAATAAGAAATGCTTCTTGAGCAGCAAATCAGCATATTAGAATGATTTCTGAACAATCATGTGACTGAAGACTGGAGTAATGATGCTGAAAATTCAGCTTTGCCTTCACAGGAATAAATTATATTTTAAAATATATTAAAATTGAAAACAGTTATTTAAAATTGCAATAGTATGTCACTATATTACTACAAACCCGATTCCAAAAAAGTTGGGACACTGTACAAATTGTGAATAAAAACAGAATGCAATGATGTGGAAGTTTCAAATTTCAATATTTTATTCAGAATACAACATAGATGACATATCAGATGTTTAAACTGAGAAAATGTATCATATTAAGGGAAAAATAAGTTGATTTTAAATTTCATGGCATCAACACATCTCAAAAAAGTTGGTACAAGGCCATGTTTCCCACTGTGTGGCATCCCCTCTTCTTTTTATAACAGTCTGCAAACGTCTGGGGACTGAGGAGACAAGTTGCTCAAGTTTAGGAATAGGAATGTTGTCCCATTCTTGTCTAATACAGGCTTCTAGTTGCTCAATCTTCCTCTTTATGATGCGCCAAATGTTTTCTATGGTGAAAGATCTGGACTGCAGGCTGGCCATTTCAGTACCCGGATCCTTCTTTCTACGCAGCCATGATGTTGTAATTGATGCAGTATGTGGTCTGGCATTGTCATGTTGGAAAATGCAAGGTCTTCCCTGAAAGAGACGACGTCTGGATGGGAGCATATGTTGTTCTAGAACTTAGATATACCTTTCAGCATTGATGGTGCCTTTCCAGATGTGTAAGCTGCCCATGCCACACGCACTCATGCAACCCCAAACCATCAGAGATGCAGGCTTCTGAACTGAGCGCTGATGACAACTTGTGTTGTCCTTGTCCTCTTTAGTCCGGATGACATGGCGTCCCATTTTTCCAAAAAGAACTTCAAATTTTGATTCGTCTGACCACAGAACAGTTTTCCACTTTGCCACAGTCCACTTTAAATGAGCCTTGGCCCAGAGAAAACGCCTGCGCTTCTGGATCATGTTTAGATATGGCTTCTTTTTTGACCTATAGAGTTTTAGCCAGCAACGGCGAATGGCACGGTGGATTGTGTTCACCGACAATGTTTTCTGGAAGTATTCCTGAGCCCATGTTGTGATTTCCATTACAGTAGCATTCCTGTATGTGATGCAGTGCCGTCTAAGGGCCCGAAGATCACGGGCATCCAGTATGGTTTTCCGGCCTTGACCCTTACAAGACAGAGATTGTTCCAGATTCTCTGAATCTTTGGATGATATTATGCACTGTAGATGATGATAACTTCAAACTCTTTGCAATTTTTGTCTGAGAAACTCCTTTCTGATATTGCTCCAGTATTTTTGGCTGCAGCATTGGGGGAATTGGTGATCCTCTGCCCATCTTGACTTCTGAGAGACACTGCCACTCTGAGAGGCTCTTTTTATACCCAATCATGTTGCCAGTTGACCTAATAAGTTGCAAATTGGTCCTCCAGCTGTTCCTTATATGTACATTTAACTTTTCCGGCCTCTTATTGCTACCTGTCCCAACTTTTTTGGAATGTGTAGCTCTCATGAAATCCAAAATGAGCCAATATTTGGCATGACATTTCAAAATGTCTCCCTTTCAACATTTGATATGTTATCTATATTCTATTGAGAATAAAATATAAGTTTATGAGATTTGTAAATTATTGCATTCCTTTTTTATTCACAATTTGTACAGTGTCCCAACTTTTTTGGAATCAGGTTTGTATTTTCACTGTATATTTGATCAAATAAATGCAGCATTGATGAGTGTAAGAGTCTATCTTACTAACCCCAAACTTTTAAACGGTAGTATATGTAACACCCAGACTAGTTGCTGTGATCATTAACATTTGATCTGAAACTCTGTAACTGTTGGACTTGTGACTTGAACGCGAATCTGCGTCTGTCCTTTAGAGTCGGGCTTGACTTTCAGCTCATTCCGTCTGTTTGGTAGCCTGACAAGTGTTTTATGACAGGAGCCCCGAGATTACACCCCAAGGACACATTCATGCCGCCCTTGGATCCTAATGTACAAATGCGTTTCTATGGAGACGGGTTCGACGTAAATCTCATTTGCCATGCGTCATTTCCCAAAAGGCGCCACCGTTCCTGAGAATTCCGTTTGCGTGCGTGCATGCGTGCTTGTGATTGACACTCGGATGACTGACTTGTGTGAATTTGTGAATGCATGCTGGGTTGTCTGCCAACAGAATTTGGCCTTCATAAGAGCATATCTATCTATGTTCATCCCAAAGGAGAGCTCTGTGAATCTTGCAGCATTTGTTTGTGGCATCCTCCTTAGCGTTGTGGTCACGTTCTCATCTTTATTCGCTCTGTAAGGCACTGGCTTCCTTCTCAGGGTGAGCCGGAAGAGAAAATCTGTGTCTGTAAATTCATCTTTAATCTCTGTCTGGGTTCTGAAGCCTCTTGGAACGGTGCATGAATGTTAAGATCTTAACTGGGTTCTTTTGAAGGCTCCTGTTTGCCCTTCCAGTCCCCCGTGTGAGATTTATCCAGGGCCACAAAGAGAGAGACTCCCATTATCCCTAACTAACCTCCTCGAGTCAAAGAGCGAGTGAAGGAGAGAGTGAGAGCTGTGTGAGGGGGAGAAAAAAAGGGGATTATTAATGTCTCGGCTTATCATGTGCCAACAGCTGTTCCAGAAACTGAAGAACCTGATGAGGCCTTATTCTGTCACGTTTGAGTCACCGCTGGAGCTCTCCGCTCAGGGTGAGACCGTCTGCAATAAACTGCTGAAATGTGCTTATGTTCACACTCCTACACACATATAAACACACACAAACAGACGCTTTCTTCCATGATTTGAAATTTAGTAGTTGTTAATGGAGGAAACATGCAGGCATACTGATAATACGCTGCATCTTATTTAAAGGGATTTTTCACCCAAAAATTCGAATTTGTCATGTCAGTCCAAACTTGTACACTTATTTTTTTCATACAAAGCTATTGTATAGCTATTTTGTCATTTACTCACCCACATGTTGTACCGTACCTTTATGAGAGGCTTGGAATGGCATGAGGGGGAATATAATGACAGATTTTCACTTTTTGGGTGGTCTTTAATGTTTGTCTTTACTGACATGCCTTTCATTGTAAATTACTTAATGCAAGTGCAGGTTTTTCTTTGTCGTTTTTTTTTTTTTTATTATTTTTTTTTATCTGTCCTAGGCCAGCCACCCCACCCTTCTCTTCAATAGCTATGTCTCCATCCAGAGTTACAATTTAACTTCAAATTGGAAAATTTTAATACCCTGCAAAATTGGAATATCGCATATAAAATTTGTGAATAAAGCACTGTTTCCATCCAATAGAGTGGTGCAGGTATGACATCACTTCTAGTTCCATCGTCTCAAAGTTTGAATGGGGTTTTGGTTAAATGGCTGAAATAAAGTATGTGGTGAACACAAGCTCAAGACACTTTCACGTTTTATTCTACAACATAAAATACATCGCATACAGTTGCATTTAAACTTCAAAATTCATAAAAGTTGTGTTAATCTATGAAAATCATCTTGATGGACAAAACGTGCAAGTATCAGAAACTTTTGTTGATCACAGAGCTTGTTTTTTGCTATAATCCAAAAGCCTATGTAAAAATCCTATTGGGTTTTGTGTAAGACATGATCCGGCCTTTCAGAATGACCAAAACAGCATTTCAGATGCTGTGCAACGAGATCGGTCTGCTGGTTGGTCCAGTAATGCTGTCCCATTGGGAAAAGTCACATGACTTTTTTGATGCATATCAGGGAGTTTATTCTGTAAGTGTTTTTTTCTTATCGAAAAAAATGTATCCGACCGCATTTTTAGAATTTATGCACATCTTGGAGTTTCCATCCAGTGTTGCAGATGCCAATATCGCAATATAGTGCAATATCCCAAAATGTGCATAAAAATAGGTGGATGGAAACATGGCTACTGACTCTCAATTTCCTCTCTTCATTCTCTATCAGCTCTCCGTCATCTCTCTTTATCTATATTGTCTCTCTCTGCTTGCTCTTTTCCAATTACCACCTGAGACAATCTATATGGAAGTGTCTGTTCATCATAGGGAGACATGCTCACATTGAATTCACCATATGTATTCCAGAATCATATCTTCCTCTTTATTCCCCTCTCCTTTAGGCAAAGAGATGATTGAGATGTACTTCGACTTCCGTCTGTTTCGACTTTGGAAAACCCGGCAACACTCGAAACTCCTCGACTACGAAGATCTCTTGTGACCCCTCGCGGATCAGCCTGTAGCATTGCGGGCAGGACGTCCCACTGTAAAACTCCATTCTACCAGCTTTCATTTCGGAGAACAGGAGGAAGAGGAAAACGAGTGGAGACGGTCACAGATACTTCTCTGCCATTGCTGCGTCTCGAGTATTGTTTATTTCAGCTCGTCTCTGCAGACTTCAACCACCTCCGTACGGTAACACACAAGGGGCGAAAACAAATGGCAAATGGTTCAAAATGCAAGAGAAATCCAGGAACGTGGATGTTTCGGTTCTCTAATGGAGAAAAGTGGGGGTGTTTCTCTGGTTGACAAACAAGTTGTCGACTGTTTTCTTTTCTTTTTAAACTAACATATCGCTGAACGCTAGCCGAGACAGTTGTGCTTATGACAGAGTCCTGAGTGCAATATCAAGCCGTGCCGAAGCTTACCTACCCAGAACACACAGAAATGGTCATATATGAAATAACTAATATATCGATATACATACAGGATATACATCTCATGAGTATATAGAGTAGCTATAGTCATGCAAATAATCTAAATGTCAATAGTACACAAATTACTTTTTCAGTGTTTATTGTTGTGGTCTTTCTAATGAACTATTTTGAATAACTCAGGTTTTAGCCTTTATGAATATGTTAATTTCTCCCCTATCCAGATGTGTGGACGTTTTAGTTGAAAAGAATGTACATTCTGCCAACATATTTATATGTGCTTGTTTCAGAGGTTTAGGAATCTTTCATCACTTTTAGTTTTCGGCATAACTCGTGTCTCCTCATTATATGCCAGTACCTGTTTCTCCTTTGAAAATATAGACCCATTGCAAAAACACAATCATACACAGTCTCCAAACTGAGAAATCGTGACTTCCAGTCATATAATAATAGAAACTCTGACCTCAATATAACCAGGCATCTACACCAGGTGCACCTGAAGCGTCAGCAGGAACATAGAGACGTTACAGAATTGCTAAAATAAGTGCTTGTGTCAATGTGTTCATAACAATTTGGCTGTTTTCACGCTCAGTTTGATTGCTTAGTCTGAAACTGTCAGTCTTTAAACATATTATTTGGCTCCAAATGGCAGTATATTTAAGCCATCATCGTGTGTACCTCCAGTACAGTATATGCGGAAGCTGTCAAAAAAGGAAAATTGATGTCTAGTTCGCTTTTTTTTTTTATTCATGTTTTGGTTTTAGTACCCAGTTTTTTGTGGCACTACCTTATGTATTAAATATAGGGTCAATAAGCTTTTTTTTTTTGTTGAAAGAAATTAACACTTTTATTCAGCAAGGATGCTTTAAATTGATCAAAAGTGACAGTAAAGATAAAAAATTACCACATTTTGCACGAAAAATATTAAGTAGCACAACTGTTTTCAACATTGATAATAAGAAATGTTTCCTGAGCATCAAATGAGTATGATTTCTGAAGGATCATGTGACACTGAAGACTAAAGTAATGATGCTGAAAATTTAGCTTTGCATCACAGAAATTAATTTTAAAAAATTATTTTTATTGTAATAATATTTCACTTTTTAACTGTATTTTTGATCAAATAACTGCAACCTGGGTGAGCATAAGAGACTTTTTTCAAATACATTAAATAATCTTACAGACCATAAGTACAGTATGTATACTAAATAACATGTTAACAATAGCTGTTCAAACGTACAAATGAGGCTAGGTTGCTTTTAGAGCAATTGGGAATCACACTTGACTCCACATGACCCCTGTTTTTTGACTTGGGTGTGTTTTCATGATGTCAGAAACTAATTCCAAGTTTCAACCAAATGGATTTGGGTTCACATCATCGGCTCGTGTGAAAACAGCCTTATTTTTTTCTCTTAATTTAGTCTGAAGCCATTGGTGTAGTGGGCCATTATTCTGAAGGTCACTATTGCCTTATGGGGCGGGATGGTATTTGATGGCCATATATGGATAATAGAACGACTTAGACCGTTTTATGGCAGCTTGCAGGTGTAAACTCTATGCATTCTTCTTCTTCCATTAGTAGCTTTCAAAGGTTTTGAGCAACTCGGGAGTTGATTTTCATGTGTATCTTTATGAATGTTCTATTGTACTCAGCTAATAAGCCATACACTCTTTAGCAAGCTGCTCAGACTGATGGCTCTTTTATGTGGATGGCTTCAGGCACTTATGATGAACTTCCAGCTGGTTGAATGATGGAATCTTCTCTTGTCTTGCTTTTTTACACATCCACAATGCTAATTGGTTACTCCTTTGTTGCTGTTCAGGCAATTTTTAACTTAATTGATAGAATGAGGTCTTGCCCCATGGAAATAAATGAAGTAGTCGGTACATTGTGCGAAATGGTCTTTGATATAAGAACGAGAGGAAAGGAGCAACATACCATTAGAACGTTACCTTGCCAAGATGTGCATTATCTGGGATGCATCAAATTTAAATTTAGAGGTGATTTAAAGGTTTAATGTTTAATGTTGAAATGCCTTCTCTTACCATAATTTAATGTGGTGACACAACTAAAAAATATTTATTTCCCCAAAAAGTGTAAACACTGTGGTGCAACCAATGGCTTGAGTTGAGGGCAGGAATAATCTGTTTGGGCCTGGCCAAACACGTTCATTAGAAAGGGTTGTCAACATACTTTTGGCCATGCAGGGTACATTCTTTATCACATATTTAAACGTTAAAACATTTATTAAGCATCTGCACTGTAAAATCCAACAGTGAACACTTTTTAGGTAACTTTACTTAATTGTAAAAATCTAGTGCTGTTCACATACTACTATCTGTAAACAATGTATAGTATGTGAATAGTACTCAAAAATAAAAATTCATTGATTGGTTTGAGTGCCATTTTGAAAACACACACTCACCATTATAGTGATCAGTGTTGCCTTTGGTTGGGCACTTGGAACTTCATTTATATTATTGTAATTCTCTTCCTATTGATGCAGCGACGCAACAAGAAATCACAGTTATTTGGTTTCAGAGGAGGATAAGTAATAAATAGGTTGCTTTTGAAAGTTGACCTAACTTCTGACTGAATAATTAACTATAGTTAATGATTTAGTCAGAAGTTAGGTCGCGTTTTAAAAGCAACCTATGTAATATTTCCCTTTATGTCGTATAATGATCGTTTACAATTTTATTGCTAACACTTATGTCGTAAACACCTTGTGAAACTTTTAATTGGGTTGATATAATCCTCTATATTTGTAACAGTATCTTGCAGTTGATAACACACAGACTTCAACATTCAGCATGCAACACACAACAATGGTAACAACTATGGTAGCTATACTGAGTCAAGAGTAAATCTGAAGTAAATTATCAAGTACTCTCTACATTTCCTTTTTAGTTACTAGAACTCGTGTAAGTGAACTATACTAACTACGCATTTGTTAGCACAACATACTATTCCTATTTCACTTTACTCAGTTTTTTTAAGGCAATCGGTTTGCATGCTTTAAGTAAGTCTAAATAATTAGATTTTACAGTGTAAGGGGAATGGGAAAAAATTAACGTGTTGGTTGTTAATTTACACGACAGTGGCATTTTAGGGGCCTGAAAACTAAAACTTTTGAAACTGGGTTTCAAAGTGCAATTTTTTGAAAACAGTGCCATTATTGTCTCCACGTAAACTACAAAAACGAGAAATTTGTGAAAACAGTGACTTCATGTGCATGTGTATTACGTCTTCAGTCTACAGGCGCATAGTGTTTGGCAGCAGAATACAGCGTTTTAAATAGTTTTCACGGATCTGTGGGAATGGGGATCATTTTGACAACGTTTTCATCTGTATGCGAAAAACGTTTCCGTGTTTAGTACACTGCTGTCTTGTAAACATACCCGGAAAACTGAAAGTGCACACATTGAATGGACATCTTGGCAACGTACTATCAAGATATATTATCCATTCATGCCCTTGTTTTAAAGGTACATAAAGTGATCCAATATGACGGACATACACAAAAGCTTGTGAAGAAAACCTTTAAATAGTCTACAAAGTTTCCAGTTAGAGTGTGTCTGGATATAGAATACAGTAGGGTTGTCATATTATAGGGGACATTGCCGGTGGTCGGTGCGGTCAGTTGAGCACACCGCTTCCCCTAAAGGGCTGCACCCCAGACAGAAAATAGGCTGCAAATGAATTGGACTGATCCTCTAGCAATTCCAGTCATTATGGGGCCATCTGTGACTCGCAGTAGGTGTCAGAGAGCCTGGCATGTCAGAGAGAACAAGAGCGAATCCACATTCACTATTCTGCAGACGCCAACATCACATTAGCAGGAACATTTCATGGCGAGAGTGAATGTCGTCTTGGGATGTCCAATATGAACAGAATGCATCAAATGGAGGACATCACGTGCATCACTCGTATCACTTATAACCCCCATCCTGTAAGAATATTTGCACATGTATTCATTTACTTTTTAATGAATAGTGTTTTAAAGCTGTTTGTCGATGTAGCAATATATGTAACTCCTCTATGATGTAAATGTTAATGTTTTGATCTTTTTACTAATTTATTATATATTTATGCTATTTATTTTGTACTTGTGCTGGACAGTAATAGCTGTTTGTGCAAAGCTTTCTTTTAATTATGGAAGAATCTCAGCTTCTGTACACAAAGCTTTGGCAGTGTCTTTAAATTGATCTTTGTATCATATTAGCCTCAAGAATGATCTACAAGTAACACTTTATGATAAGGGTCAATTTGTTAACATTAGTTAATGCAATATGCACAGTAAACAACATGCATTTATTTGTTTTGTATATATATATATATATATATATATATATATATATATATATATATATATATATATATATATATATATATATATATTTTTTTTTTTTTTTTTTTTTTTTTTTTTTTCAGTTTTAGTTTTTGTAATTTATTATTTCAGTTATTTGCCAAAGCAACATGTCTAATTTATTTTTCATTTATTTAGCTCAACAAAAATATTTTAATAGTTTTAGATATCATTAACAACCCTGTAAACTGTATTAATTTGTATTCATTTTTAATTAAATATAATGAATCAAACAGTTTGTAAACATACTTTATCAGTAGCAAAAACTTAAATAGCTTGTTAAACATGACAGTATTATGCAATCATTAAAGGGATAGTTCACCCAAAAATTAAAATGTTGTTTATCTGCTTACCCCCGGGCATCCAAGATATAGGTGACTTTCAACACAAAAGATGATGTTTAACTCCAACCGTTGCAGTCTATCAGCCGTATAATGCATGTGAATGTTAGCAAAATCTATGAGAGTAAAAAAACATGCACAGACAAATCCATATTAAACACTGCGGCTCGTGACGACACATTGATGTCTTAAGACACGAAACGACCGGTTTGTGTGAGAAACTGAACAGTATTTATATCATTTTTTTAACCTCTAATACACCACTATGTCCAACAGCCTTCAGTGTGCGATCACTTATAGTGAGTGAGGTCAATGTACATGATCTGGTGTAGAGATACGCACAAGAGATCACTTCTGCCGCTTCCGCCAGATTGTCTACATTGTCTACCCACTGTCCTGCAAAGTTTATTTCCAACCTGCTTCAGCACACCTGCCTGTGTATTTTCAACAAGTGATCCTGAAGAGCTTGATTAGCTTCAGCTGTCTTTGATTAGGGTTGGAGCTAAACTCCGCAGGACAGTGGGTCCCCAGGAGCAGAGTTGAAGACCTCTGGTCTACATTGTACATTGAAACATCAAATTTTCATTTTTGGGTGAACTATCCCTTTAAAGACATTTCTCCTTATACAAGCTTTTTGGCATAAAGGGTTCATGGTTCATGGTCAGCTGAATGGTTTCAGATCTCCACCTTGTAAAAACCCCGTAATTAATTAACGTTGGCATGGAATTTAGCATACGCACATTCTAAGATCAAATCTGTGCATACACACGTTTTATAAATGAGGTCCAAGAACCCTAGGGTTCTATACACTCACCTAAAGGATTATTAGGAACACCATACTAATACTGTGTTTGACCCCCTTTCGCCTTCAGAACTGCCTTAATTCTACGTGGCATTGATTCAACAAGGTGCTGAAAGCATTCTTTAGAAATGTTGGCCCATATTGATAGGATAGCATCTTGCAGTTGATGGAGATTTGTGGGATGCACATCCAGGGCACGAAGCTCCCGTTCCACCACATCCCAAAGATGCTCTATTGGGTTGAGATCTGGTGACTGTGGGGGCCATTTTAGTACAGTGAACTCATTGTCATGTTCAAGAAACCAATTTGAAATGATTCGAGCTTTGTGACATGGTGCATTATCCTGCTGGAAGTAGCCATCAGAGAATGGGTACATGGTGGTCATAAAGGGATGGACATGGTCAGAAACAATGCTCAGGTAGGCCGTGGCATTTAAACGATGCCCAATTGGCACTAAGGGGCCTAAAGTGTGCCAAGAAAACATCCCCCACACCATTACACCACCACCACCAGCCTGCACAGTGGTAACAAGGCATGATGGATCCATGTTCTCATTCTGTTTACGCCAAATTCTGACTCTACCATCTGAATGTCTCAACAGAAATCGAGACTCATCAGACCAGGCAACATTTTTCCAGTCTTCAACTGTCCAATTTTAGTGAGCTCGTAGCCCCCCGGTGGGGTCTTCTGCTGTTGTAGCCCATCCGCCTCAAGGCTGTGCGTGTTGTGGCTTCACAAATGCTTTGCTGCATACCTCGGTTGTAACGAGTGGTTATTTCAGTCAAAGTTGCTCTTCTATCAGCTTGAATCAGTCGGCCCATTCTCCTCTGACCTCTAGCATCAACAAGGCATTTTCGCCCACAGGACTGCCACATACTGGATGTTTTTCCCTTTTCACACCATTCTTTGTAAACCCTAGAAATGGTTGTGCGTGAAAATCCCAGTAATTGAGCAGATTGTGAAATACTCAGACTGGCCCGTCTGGCACCAACAACCATGCCACGCTCAAAATTGCTTAAATCCCCTTTCTTTCCCATTCTGACATTCAGTTTGGAGTTCAGGAGATTGTCTTGACCAGGACCACACCCCAAATGCATTGAAGCAACTGCCATGTGATTGGTTGATTAGATAATTGCATTAATGAGAAATTGAACAGGTGTTCCTAATAATCCTTTAGGTGAGTGTATAGAACCCCATTGAACCTCTAAGAGTGTACTATAAATTAATAATGTATAATAATGTTAATTTATGCAATTTAAAATGTTAGTATATGTAGAAATTAAGATTAACTTTGTATTGTTCATTGTTAGTTTATGGCACCCTATAGGGCCTACATTAACTACAATAATGTTAATAAATTGAGCCTTATTGTAAAGTGTTACCGGTCTCATTTAATGCCAGCTTGCTTGTACTCGGAGATGGTTGATCGAAGGCTGACAAGAAAAACTCCTGCCCAAATGTCAACTAACCCAACCCCTAACCATTTGGTAGTAGAGGTTGATTCTAAACCAGCTAACCAACAGAACCTGCATATGTTTAAATCAGCATTGTTTGTTGTGCATGAATGGGCAGTTTCAGTCGTCACTCTACATGATCAGAAGATTGCCTCAGCTTTAACAGTGTTTAGCCATCTAATGTGTTCCCTTTGTTGTTGGGCCTAAACTAATTATGTATAAAAAAAATGTATTAAAGGATAAATTATTTATTTATTCAAGCATACAAGGTATTTTTATGAGACTTTATGGACAACAGTATGTCGGTATTTGTTTTTATTCACAGTTTTAGTAGCCTTTATTAGGCATTACGGTCAAGGAAGTCTATAAAAAAGAAAGCTGTGTGTTAGCATTTCTATTCATCACAATTGTACTATTGCAGGACCCTCGGAAGTATGTGATTTAAACTACATCATCCATTCCATGCTAGCCCTGATGACATCTACCATCTGGAACCAACCTGGTCATGCCATCTAGCTGAACCTTAACCCCTTGAGTACAATATTTACACACATAAATCTTGCATTGGTCGGCTACAATGATCAAATCAAGCTGGTGCTTCCAGTGAGAGCACAAAGAAAAATGAAAACAATTGGCGTATTGTGAGATATGGTATAAACCGTATTATTTTATATCTCGTGCATATATTTCAACTCTTTGTGATCATGCAGTATGCTTGTTAATGCAGTTTAATGGTTCTCTGGTCGACGATGTACTGAATTAATTTCAAGTGAGGTTGCAGTTACAGACCGGCCTTTTAGCTCACTCAGAATGCTCTTGAGTAGCATAAATATCTTACAATCTCTCCATAAACTTTCATTTTCTCACGATTTCTCTTTTTCAGCACGTCCCGTTCATGTGTGCAGGAAGATGAGCAGGAGCGCAGGTGCGCCAGAGCTCATTAGCTTTATGAGAGACGTGATGGATGGTTTGCTTTTCAGAGCATTACACTCCACATCATATGAGATTGTGTTTTATAATTAAAGAGTATGAATATTCAACAAAAATACATACTTTACAGTCTGTTATTCAATAAAGAGAATGAGAGTGAGAGTGTACCATTGATGATAACTGAATTTTTTTTGTTTGTTTTTTTTTGATGCTCCCATGAATAATTTCTGTTGTTTTTATGAGGTAGATATTGTAGATATGAAGTACATAACAGATATATCTGGTGTTGATTATGTCATTGAGATATCTACATCTGCAGATTTGTGTCTTGTGCATTTCATGGTGTAACTGAATCATTGTGCTGGAGATTAAACTCGTGCGGTCGCTGGACCCACAGCGTCTTAAGTACGAGATATTCCAACATGCTGGCACTGAACGGGTGCAAAGTGTTTCTATACTGCTTTTCTTTTTAATAAAATGTTGTTTCAACCATCCTTTGTGGACCCTTTCCTTTGTTCCGCAACTGTTTTCTTCATGAATGATATTCCCTTCTCTTCCCCTTTGAGAAATTTGATTGCATTTTTCAATGGAGTGCATAAAATCATGGCTAAAGGGAATTGTTAGGCACCACTGACAATGGGGTTACTATGGTATTGCCATGGTAACATCCCTTTGCATCATAAAAATACTAATATTTATTTTAAAATGTATGTTATTGATATTACAAAATAATAAATATTAGTAATATTACAATTGTAATTTTGTTAGTTTAATTCATTAAATGGATAGTGTTCCCTAAAATGAAAAAAAAATTCTAGCCTTCATTTTTTCCAAACTTTCTCTCTTCCACCGAACACAACTAGCTTTTCATGCCTATATGTGACATCTGTGAAAAGGAAAGTAATTTCAGAGAAATAGCAAGTTACTACATTTTGATTAAAAATTACAAAAACAAACAATTTGGAAAATATTATTTGTTGTATTGTGCCCTGAAGAATCATTCACAATAAGGAATGTTTGTATTATGGATATATTATGTTTGTAATAGGGGTGAATTCAGGTTGATTGGTAAAAGTATGTTTCCATTTCACGTTGAATCTAAAACCTTTATTCTTGAATGAACAATATTTGAAAGATGTAATATTTTGACATATGGAAACAGGAATTGTTGGAAGTGAAAAATAAATATTAAAAGAGGAAATTAAGGGGCTGATTATTATACACTTTTTTTATAAAAAATAAATAATAATAATAATAATAATAAATTATGGGATTTTGGTTAAATGGCTGCGTACTATGAAATAATGCTGCGTTCTAGGCAGGCTTTTGAGCCCGTAAGTTATGACTCCAGGCAAACTGTCTGTAAACAAAGCATGGCAGACCGTATGGGGCTTGTGCTAATTTACAATAATTTCTATCGCCAATGGTCCTTATGCCGCGTTCCAGGCAACCCGTAACCCGTGTTTTTCCAACCCTCTACCCGTGAAAGTGAACTGGTACTAGATCGATGTACTCCCAGTTACGAGCTCTGACGTCACATAGCCCGCGAAACAACAATGGCAGCCCCTACGGATGCTGTGTTTATGCAAGTCGTACACGGTATTTTACAAATAACGTAAAATAAAAGGTATAACAGCTTCTCTTGCCTTATGCACCGTTTTTTTCTCCTCCGTTTCCCTCAAATAAGCAAGGAGTAAGCACCGTTGGCGATATAAATGATTGTAAATGAGCATAAGCCCCGCTCAGGCAGTTTGGTGTGACTTTGCCTGGAACGCTACAAAGTCGTTAGTCCTGGTTTGAAGTCGTAACTCAATACCTTATTTTGATTCGGTTTTTAATCCATAAACACCGCATCCGTTGTTTCGCGGGCTATGTGACGTCAGAGCTCCTAACTGGGAGTACATCGATCTAGTACCAGTTCACGGGTTTGACTGCCGTTCCAGTAACGTTACACTTTAACGGGTAGAAGGTTGGAAAACATGGGTTATGGGTTGCCTGGAAAGCGGCATAAGGTCTGTGGTGAACAAGTTAAAGACACTTTCACGTTTTATTCTACAACATAAAATACATCGGTATTACCCCACTCGTGATTTTGTTTTTTTTGTGTGTTTTTTTTAAGTGGTTAACGTACATGTATTGAAAGAGGCAGTTGCTAACAAGTGGCTCACATAGATAAATCGGACTACAGAATGTCGTCGAGGAGATTAAACGTCATCACGTCAACAGGTAAACTCAGTCCGCTTTTACAGCCTCATTATGCTCATAATTGTGCTCTTATAAACTATTCTAACTCAAACGTTGTGGGAAAATGTTTTGAGATAAAAACTGAAAGAGTTGTCGGAAGCTAGTGATGGTGACGTTACAGTCGAGCGACCGTGGTGTAGTTCATTTATAGCCTACCTTTAGCCTTTTTACTTCTCTTGCGACTGCATTTAGGCCTCAGAATTCATAAAAGTTGTCTTCATCTGTGAAAAAATAATATTGATGGGCAAAACGTGTAAGTACCATAAACTTTTATTGATCACAGAGCTTATTTAATCCTTAGCTAATTGGTTTTTGTTGAGGAAACCAGTGTTTTTGGCGTGTCCACCAAGCGGTTTTTAGCCAGCTGAAAATATGATACGGATATGTTACTAGTGTCTCATTTCACATAGTTTGTTTCTGTATTGATAAAAATGCTGATACAATGTAAAGCATTTGCTCTGCTCTTTTCATCTGTTGATGTTGTACTAGCAGAATGTGGCGGTTGGTTGGTGTTGTATTTGTCCCGCCCCTCCTCCACTGTGATTGGACGGCAGAGTGAAAAGTGACCGTCATGAGCGCTGCGTTTTACTCGAAGTTCTTCAACTCTTAGCGACCTGGAAAAAAAAACGTCGAACGCTCCCATTGAAAACAATTGAATACGCCAGCCAGCTGCGTGAAAAAAACGCTTTGATGGACACGCGTCCTAAAAGCAGAGCTCTGAGTGTGTTCCCTGTTAGTTGGGATAATTCAACATTTTCTCAGAAAGAAAATCTTTTCTGTTTATTCAAAACTAGATATACAGTGCATCGTGAAGCCCAGAAGGCCATCTGGACAGGAGCAATCATGAGAAGAACGGGCTGTGATCTACTGACCTTGCAAAGCTCAAGGCTTGCAGTGAGGAGTGAGGACGGTGATGGCTTGTCACACAACATGCGTCTTGCAGCCCTCCAGGCTTGAGCTGCAGAGATTTATCATTTATACTGCGTGTCTGTTGGCTTTCATGCAGCGAGGGAGGTTTGGATCAGTGAACTCTCCTCTCTCCCTCTTTATCTACTTTATTAATTTACCTAAATGAGCACCTGTGGTTTAACTTGCAGCAAAAAACGAATTAAATATTTGCTTAGGGTGGTATTATGTAAGAATATGAATGTGTAATACACTCATTATTTCTAATGAGGCTAGACTCAGAAGTGTTTTTTTGAGCATCAAAACAGCAGCCATATTAATTAGGTTCTCATAGTGTGTAAATATTTAGGAAGTTTCGTATATATAATTACATAAAATGGAAAGTTTTCAAGAAATGTCACAACAATGTTTTGTGAGTTTAGCCTAAAAAAGCCTTTTTTTTTTTTTTTTTTTTTTTTTTTTTAATAATAGGTACTGGTAAATTGAGTGTAACAGAAAAATATAGTTGCAATGTTTAACGGTTCATAATTTTAATATTTAAAGGGATAGTTAAACCAAAATTGAAAATTCAGCCAGAAACATAAAGGTAATGTATTATTAATATTTTGACTAAATAATACATTATCTTTCTTTTAGTAAAGTTTGAGCCTGATTGCGATACACTGCCGTTATATAGACAAGTGTGAGCAGGACATTTTATTTATTTTATTTCTCTTTTTGTGGTCCAAAAAAAGGAGTATTAGAACAACACCAGGGTAAATAATGACTATCATATACACTCACCTAAAGGATTATTAGGAATACCTGTTCAATTTCTCATTAATGCAATTATCTAATCAACCAATCACATGGCATTTGCTTCAGTGCATTTAGGGGTGTGGTCCTGGTCAAGACAATCTCCTGAACTCCAAACTGAATGTCAGAATGGGAAAGAAAGGTGATTTAAGCAATTTTGAGCGTGGCATGGTTGTTGGTGCCAGACGGGCCGGTCTGAGTATTTCACAATCTGCTCAGTTACTGGGATTTTCACGCACAACCATTTCTAGAGTTTACAAAGAATGGTGTGAAAAGGGAAAAACATCCAGTATGCGGCAGTCCTGTGGGCGAAAATGCCTTGTTGATGCTAGAGGTCAGAGGAGAATGGGCCGACTGATTCAAGCTGACAGAAGAGCAACTTTGACTGAAATAACCACTCGTTACAACCGAGGTATGCAGCAAAGCATTTGTGAAACCACAACACGCACAACCTTGAGGCGGATGGGCTACAACAGCAGAAGACCCCCACGGGTACCACTCATCTCTACTACAAATAGGAAAAAGAGGCTACAATTTGCACGAGCTCACCAAAATTGGACAGTTGAAGACTGGAAAAATGTTGCCTGGTCTGATGAGTCTCGATTTCTGTTGAGACATTCAGATGGTAGAGTCAGAATTTGGCGTAAACAGAATGAGAACATGGATCCATCATGCCTTGTTACCACTGTGCAGGCTGGTGGTGGTGGTGGTGTAATGGTGTGGGGGATGTTTTCTTGGCACACTTTAGGCCCCTTAGTGCCAATTGGGCATCGTTTAAATGCCACGGCCTACCTGAGCATTGTTTCTGACCATGTCCATCCCTTTATGACCACCATGTACCCATTCTCTGATGGCTACTTCCAGCAGGATAATGCACCATGTCACAAAGCTCGAATCATTTCAAATTGGTTTCTTGAACATGACAATGAGTTCACTGTACTAAAATGGCCCCCACAGTCACCAGATCTCAACCCAATAGAGCATCTTTGGGATGTGGTGGAACGGGAGCTTCGTGCCCTGGATGTGCATCCCACAAATCTCCATCAACTGCAAGATGCTATCCTATCAATATGGGCCAACATTTCTAAAGAATGCTTTCAGCACCTTGTTGAATCAATGCCACGTAGAATTAAGGCAGTTCTGAAGGTGAAAGGGGGTCAAACACAGTATTAGTATGGTGTTCCTAATAATCCTTTAGGTGAGTGTAACTATCCCTTTATAGTTTTCTTAGGCTGGTTAATTGCTCCGTATATGTGACAATGTGTATCTAATTGTGCCAAGTAAGTTCCTGGGTCAACATTTTATTGATCCTAGAAGAACAACATAATGTCTGAATTTAGTACTAACCATATCCTCCCTAAACATAACCCTACCCATAACTTATCCCTAAAATCAAAGGGAAATGATTGTTGAATAAAGCTGATGTAGAAGCACCTAACCCTGGTTGTAAGCCTAAACTTTACATAAAATGTAATCTTGTCCCTCAAATATGACTGGTTGATTTGATTATTGTTCCAGGATCAACAAAGATGTTGGAACATGTTGTAGCTATTTGGTGAAATCAGGTTCACCGTTTGAGTCAATGCCAAGACTTTAAAGACACTGTGCATACAATAAAGAAATATAGTCTGAGTAGTATTCCCTGAAGTAAACTAACAACTAGCCAAGGCCTTTACAATAAGAAAAAGTTAACATTACTGTACAGTTGTGTGGAATGGTCTGCATTTATGTGAAAGCACATATGAGCCTTGAGATTGATGCAGTGGACAGACTGGCCTTGCGCAGAGAACATCAATCCATACGGCCATATGAGCCAGGAAACCTTCAGCTGTGACACTAGTGATAATATATGTTTTCTCTTCCATCATCCACTAGCCTAGCTGAGACAGTCCTGTATCTACTATTTTCTCTTATATAGATCTGAGAGCTGCCCTGGTCAGTACTAATCCATCTGACGGAAGGCTCGACTGTAACGCCACCCAGAGGACAGGGTGAGTACGAAACATTGAGAGATAAAGCATCACAAAACATTCCCTGCAGTAGCATTTCATTTGATTTTCTCCTTATTTTAATAAAAATGTTGAAAATATTTAAATTAGGCAAATGTAAAATAAAAAGTTGTATATGTGACATGTTTCAAGGTCACATATAGGCTCTGGTGAGATTAATAGTTTTTATAGTCAAAATTGTATGATTGTGGTCATATTTTTGTCAACTAATAACTAGGGTAGTTTAGTTGATAAACAATATGAGCACAAATCATTTGTCATTCTCTATTATGGGGTTCAGTTTTGAACAAAATGAGGCTGACCATGAAATCTTTTTATGGAATATTTCAGTATTTATTATAAACTATTTATCCATGCACATCATAATTTTTCATTTTTATTCATGTGCCCTTGTAATCTTTAAACAAAATAACTTGCAGCAACATCTCTTCTCTTTACTACGATGAGCAGGACAAACAATAAAATGATACAAACAATGTCCCGATGGACAAAATCAAGTCACGTCCTACAATTTTTTTTTTTTTTTTTGTTGTTCGAAAAGCCATTTGAAGTTGAAGTTGAAGTTGAAGTTTATTCGTCATTACACATGTACAAGTACAGTATAACGAAATGAAGTTTGGAGCAAGCCTCCGGGCCGCAGCCGATTATTCAGGCGATTCAGCGATTATTTCACTTGTACAGAGCCCCTAAAGGGACATGATGGTGAAAAAAAAAAAAAAAAGATAAGAAGTCAATGCTTTTTTCATTCTCTTGTATGGAGTAAACTAAAAGGGACATGGTGAAGAACAAAATTGACATGAGAGGAAAAATTATTTGGCAATGCTTTTTCTGTTCTCTCACAAATGTTTTGCATTGCTCTGAGTTCGCTTGCAAAATGTTTATTTTCCGTTCACTCGCAAAGAACACACAAGTTTTACGAGTGAATGCAAAGTTTCTCTGGGGAACGCAAACATTTTGAGGCCCATTTCATATTTTTTTCCACCACCTTCCACCCCTTAGGAGCTCCGTACTCTCGTAAATGTTTTGCGTTCCCCAAAGAAACTTTGCATGCGCTCTCAAAAACTTTTGTTTGCCAAACTTTTGCATTCTTTGTGAGTGAACTCAAACTTTCTCTGGGGAACGCAAACATTTTGTGTGTGAACGCAAAGTTTCTTGGGGAATGCAAAAGCATTTGCCAAATTGCATCTCATATTTTTTTTCCCCCTTCACCATTGTCCCTTTAGGGGCTCCGTACTCTTGAATACATCACAATTGGAAAGAAAATACTTGGGCAATTTCCGTTTTATGCCAACTTTAACAATGACCATTTTCATTTTGGGGCAAACTGTTCCTTCAATGTGTGAAAATTAACAGTAGTGTTAATGGATAATAAAACAATACTATTATTGTGTGAAATGACATCAGCACAAAATATTACAAGTCTTTTTTGGGAACCACATTTGTCCTTTTCTTCTTTGTTCTGTCCTTTTGCTGAGTCAGACCAGAATAGGAATGATTGAACACGAGGGAAAAGAATATCTGAAAACAATAGTTACAAAAGACAGCTTTGCACCTGCAGTTGTAGAGTGCTGACGAGAATCCTTCATTGTGGAGTTTGGATCTGTTTGTTGCTGCACCTGTTCGCTGAGTAAACAATTAAATATGGCGTCTGGATACAAACCTCCACAGGAATCAGCAAATCTTGTGCTGACTCGTGCTCTGACTCAAGGATCTGAACCCCACATGTGCCGCTGGGTTCAACGTACCTCACATGAGCCCTTGAGCAAGAGCTTTTAATGTCACTTTCTTGGCGAGCAAGCTGAGAATTTGATGCCTGTTCCCACAACTGTGGCATTTTCTAAAAGCTCTTAGCATAGCAATGTATGTCATTTAGGCTAGACATTACCTATATTAGCAAATGGCACAAGATATAAACATGGCTGCATCAACAAAAGAATGACAGATTCCATTTTGATGTGTGCACAGTGAATTCCACAGTGACTCCATGTTTAACCTTTCTATGTATACAAAAGGCCATTACTCTTTCTGCCTGAAACATGCTGACCAAAGAGAATGAAATGATTTTGCTGACTCTTAAACCCCATGTTCTTTACCCCTGAGCAACTTATACTTAAATGTGTGCAGTGCTTGTGAAGGCCAACCTGCAAGTATATATGCTCAGATTCTCTGTATTTTACCTACTAAATGAAGCATATACCGTACCTGATGGTCTTTAGATGATCTTTTGGGTGAAAATTGTGCAGATGAGCATCTTGAGATGATACCAGCTTCAAGAAGAGAGAGAGAGAGAGGAAAAAAAATACTTAAGCCACCAAGAAATCATACAAGCATCATATTCTTACAAAAAGTACTGTGACAGTACTATGGTCATTTGATAAATCAAAATTAAATTGAATGATGGCCATATTCAAATGCCATATCATATGTCAGCATGGAATAAACAGTTTTTTTCCAGCGTACACTGCAAAAACTTTAAATATCACCTAAATTGAATACTTTTATCTGACTTAAAGGGATTTGTTCCAGAAACATTTTTTTGTTATTCTAGTTGAAAGACCATGAATATGCAAATTAGCCCCGCCTCCACTCACTCACACCAGCTCAGAATACCTGATCCACTCGGCCAAATTTACTGTAGTAAATGCTGCACAATGGCAAGTGGAAATACTGTTAATTTAGCCATATATTTTTGAACCAGAAACAGATTCAGAAATGAAAGAGTGAATTATACAGGGTTGTCTGTATATATACAAGTCGGTGTATCAGAATGGTAATGCATTTTACGTAACGCTCTCTACAATGTCGGACACGTAAAGGTAATTAATATGATTATAGGTTATTAAACGGCTAATAATGTGTTGCTAATGTTACACAAACCATGTTCCCGGTCGCCATCTCAGTCACTTTGAACATAAGAACGTCAGTGGAGAAAGGTATATAGTTCATCATAACATTGTAATATACATCATATACATAATTCACCTACTACTATATTGATAAATGTACCAAATTTTCAACAGAAAAATGTTCTGGGATAACCTGGCTTTGAGCATCATAGTAATAATAATATGCTAAAGCCCTCCCACACGTTGACATGATTGGTTACAAGGTAGTTTGTGACATAAGAAACACCGGTGAGTTTTTGAGTGTTTTTTTTTTTCACTGCAGTTTTGAGAAATTGAGAGATTTTCACCACGGGCAGTTTTTCAAAAGCTAGTTCACTATTGCTAGCCTCTCTGAAATATTGCCTATACCCTGTGCAAAAGTTGAAACTATCTGCATAGCTCTAGTAAGTGTTACTATTTGTGTAGCCTACTAGAAACCTAGTTAAGGTAAATTATTTTTGTATGAGTACTGAAACATTTTAGCTAGCAACAGATTAAGGGTATGTTTATACAGCACCTTTTTATGTGTTTTGGCCATTCAATTACACAACAGCTTGTTGTGGCTTGAAAATGCAAGGTTTTGAAAACGGTGCCTTTACCGTCTCAATGTAAACAACAAAAATGTGAATTTGTGAAAACGATGACGTCATGCACATGCATATTACATGCTCACGCATGCGTATTACATGTTCGCGGTGTTTCTTGCCAAAGTAATCGCCAACTACTAGCCTGAAATGCATAAATAATACAGCCTTTTTAGTCATTTTTGCAGATCCGTGAGAACAGGGATCGTTTTGACAACGTTGTCACCTTTAAATAAATAAATGAAAAATGGATTGGCAGCATACATAAATGCTTAAAAAAATAAATAATAAAAAAAACATTTCTAAGTCCATTCTTGCTATATGGTCATCAGCTTTGTCTATGCAGATCTTTTACAGAGGGGACTGTTTAGTAAGCATGCAGCAAACAATTCACTGCACCAATGCCCTTTTCGCTCCACTGCTTGTCATGGCTTTAGTTTGAAGAAAACTGCTGGTCACTTTAATCTTTAGTAGCAAAGTACATTTTGTCATTTAGCACTGAAGACGGAAATAAAAATATGAAATACCAAATGGATGCTCGTTTCCAGTGATCTACCTTCAAGCTAATCTGCTTTGGCTAGTACATCACAGTATCTTCAATGTCACTATCACTAAGCTAAGCTTACTACAACTCAGTCTTTTTTATTTTTTTGCAAGTAGAATAGTTCAGAAGTTCAAAAGCTCAGTTATGACTCTGTAAAAACGGACTAGTGAGTAGATGAGTTTACCAGTTCCGTGACAACTAAAAGCTGAAAAAATGTATTTTTACTTATGTATTTCATGTTGTAGAATAAACCATAAAAAATACCAAGAGGTTCTGTTAACCACAGACCTTATTTCAGGCATTTAACCAGAAACCAATGTTTTTTAATTGTAAATTTACATTTAATTGTAATTTTACATTTCACTGCCGGTTGTATAGTCTGTATATAACTGTGTATGTGACAAATAAAACTCTTGAATTGGAGGATCCATCTGCAACAGATGTTGTGGTCACCGTCAGATCGTCCATGAACACTCTGATGGGAGGCTGTTGCACACCTGAGTGGGCCTCTACATTCCACCTCTGCTAACTTAACCAGCATATTCATGGCTAAGGTGAATGTTGTTCTCTAAATAATGTTGATATGGCAACTAGTAAATACACTAAGTTTAGTCATTCTGGCATGTGTGGAAAGTTTTAAACCATGTGTGTTAGAACTAACCCTGCATTAGGTTGTGCACCGCTCTCCCCTTCACTTGCAGCCTCACAGAATGTATTGTTTTGATATTTGATATTTTTAAATGTCTTAGTATAATAAAAGTGTGCTCAGGATGTGACTCAATGAATCACTTGAATGACAGCCTTGTACTGAGAGACACTGATTGCATTTCCCATATAATGAGGCCTGCATCAATATATTTGCCACGTTCATTTACACCAGGGTCATTTACAACCGCCATAGCAACATATTTCCCAGCACAAATGACACCCACTTACCGTCACCCTCGCAGGAAGCCCTGTTGCGTATTCCTCTTGCTGTAAACACTTCCGTCACAAATCATATGTGCGGTTTACCACCAAGTGCTCTCATTTCACATTGATGGTGGTCTCCAAATGGATTTTCCCTGATCATAAATTAACATCACCCAAGCCATGTCTCTTACAGGATTTGGCCCAGCGAAGATCGAACTTTTGAGCACACACAATTGTCAGAACGGTAAATCCATGGCCTTAAAGTCACCTCAATTACAGAGCAGAGTACAGGGCAGTAATGCAGACGCCTGTATTGAGAAACCGAGCAGGACCCTTGAACTGTACCTGAATACTAATGACAAAAATAAGCAGTGCTCCATTCACAGCACCACACAAATCAGACTAGTTTTTAACATGTTCAAGTACGTACTAGATCTTTTTATGTGGTCTAAAGGAGTTTAATAAGGAGATATTGTTTTTTGATGGAGCTTGTTTTAATAAATGTCAAAAGACTTTTAAGCAAATGCTTTTATTAGTGTAACTAATAAAAAGAAATATAACAACCCATATTTGAATGTAACCAAACACCATGTACACAAATATAGTCAGGAATACAAACTGCTCAATTAGATTCAGTAAACAAAATAGATTCTGTTTTAGAAACACTAGTTAAAGGGCTATACAAACATATCTAACAAGGACAAAGTACAAGACTCCACTAATAAGAGAATATTCACAGCCCCTGTGTGACCTGAGAAAATAGTGATCCACAGCCCTTTCTAAAGTACATTAACAAACAGCTCTGTACTGTTATTTTTAGTATGATTGTTCAGCTCTTACGCCTAATTTTTATTCAGAAATACACTTTGTATTTGTGTAAACAATGGATGTTCTACAAGCACATTTTGGAGAGATTTAATTGGACATTTTAGAGCTCCATCAATATTACAGATGTTAACACTGGGGACATGAGTGACATGGACAGTGCAACAAGGCAAAAACGGGTGACATCAACAGTGCATGTCGAATGAGCAGCTGTGCAGTTACTTGGTAGTGTGAATGTACTGATAGGATATGATTTTTTTTTTTTTTTAAACAAAGGCAAGAGGTGAAATTAAATCTACAGTAGCACACCTTAAGTTCTCTAGTTTGGTTTGTTCCAGGTTTCTGCAACCTTTGCTATATACTTATTTTAAACTTATTTCCTGCTTTTACAGATATAAAAAGTAAGCCTATATTGTATTTTCCTGAAACCTCCAATCAAGGAATCAACGGATTGGTCCATGGTGAATTTGGTCTTTTCAAAAATAAAAAGTTGACAAGTTGGTCCTTAATGAATCATTATTACTTTCTGAAATAAAAACAGAAAATGTCAAATTCAGCCTCTCACATGGACTCTCGCAATCGTTCAGTGTCACGTTGTAGACGGGGCGTTTGGAACTGGTTATTGAGTGAACATTCAGTTGACTGGTTTTGTCCTCAATTACCAGACATTCCCCTGTATGTTCTGCTCTTGGGAGAACAGAGTGCCAGTCACGGTCCACTGCTGCAGGCTCTTTTGCATTACAGCTACAGTCCCTTAAATCCTTCAGTCCATGGGTTTGTTATGAGGGATTTGTGAAGATCACCCTGTTGTTAGGTTGTTGTCTGGTGGCTCTAGGGTCTCGGTGATGTCCTCCAGCTCATCCAGCAGCTCAGAGAAGGAAGGTCTTCGGAAAGCATCCATCTGAGAGAAAGAAAGACACAGGATAGGCTTTGGTGTTTCATTGAATCTGTTGTATGTATATGTATATGTATATGTATATATATATATATGTATATATGTATATGTATATATATATATATATATATATATATATATATATATATATATATATATATATATATATATATATATATCAATCTTCAAAATAGTTAACCAGCTGATTTGGGCTGCCACATTGTGAATGCTGAAGGTGAAATCTCTCACTTAGCAGATGTTACTGCTATTCACAGTCATGCCATATTAAACACACCACTTCATACCTGGCAACAGCTGGCCGACAGCTCCAGAACCCGCTCTGGGCAGCCATGCACCAGCTCTCTGAACGATTCCACATCTAGCCCATAGTCCTGTGAACAGATCACATAATGGTGTCAATTTTCTTTTCACTCTTTACTTCGAAAGAACATGGACATGTTCCACACTAAAAGATGTGGGGTTGTCAGAAGAGTCTAAGTCTATCTTACCAGAAAATTACCGGGCAACAAACTCTATTTCACCAGAGGATTACAAGACAAACTTTACAAACGAACTATATTTCACCAGAGAACTCTAATTATAAATTGGTCATTATAAACATTACACAATGTTTATAGTTAATGTCAGTGCAATTCTGGTGTCTGTATACAATACTGGTCAAAAGTTTGTAATAATTTTTTTTTAATGTTTTTGAAAGTCTCTTATGCTCACCCGGGCTGCAATTGTTTGATGAAAAATGCAGTAAAAGACTGCATGGTAAATATAAAAAACATTTATTTCAAAACACTTACTTCAAAAACATTAAAAAAATATATATATCACAAGTGTATATACACATAACCATGTGTCTTTAGCCTCATACATATATTACAACTACAGAGGAAAAAGTAGATTGACCAGAACATCATTATCCTTGATGTGATAGAAGAACGCAATGAATAAATCCATACTAAAGAATCTAAATGTCCATGTGATGGTTCCCTTGACCAAGATCAGATCTATCTGTTCTCTCCCCTCCAGACATCATCGGTTGTCCATCAGCATTAATGAAGTGTAAATGACCACACTGCTGTACACCAGAGGGCAAATACTCTGTCTGACCTTCCTTTCATCCCCAGTGCAGAGAAGAGAACCATATTAATTCATGCGACATAACAAGCCTCTCTTAAGGCTTGTGTGTAACCATCCCCAGAGCTCATGCAAGTATTAAATTATGCATTCAGTGTAACAATTTAGTCAAAATTAAAAATACATTTATGGTCAAGTCTTGAAAAAGATCCATTTAAAAAGGACATATGTTTGTGATCTGAGAACAACATTATAAAAGCTTTTCTATAGATTTTTCATAAAAATATATAATATATATTTAATATATTTTATTTATATTAAAAAATATAATCCATGTCTTAGTGAATAAATTTAATTTTAAAATATTTATAGTCAAAAATGATTTGTGTGTTATGAGGAATTACTTAAATTAGCTTTTTTTGTTTTTGCCCTGAAGCAACATTGTAAGACAGTGGGATGGATATGAATGCAGTGGATATGGATGAAGCATATCTACTACAACATATTTTTTATTATTAATAATGTTTGTATTAACCATTATTAAAGTACTTAACGTTTAATAAAATGTAAGTAAAACATTAAGCTAGGAGCAGTGAATGTTTGTTCCACTAATGTTTCATCTAATAAAATGGTTTAATAGTATTATCTTTTGATAGATACTGACCTCTGCAGACTGGGAACACCCCACAAGAGCTGCAGTTTTGGAGATGCTCTGACCCAGTCGTCTAGCCATCACAATTTGGCCCTTGTCAAACTTGCTTAAATCCTTACACTTGCCCACTTTCCTGCTTCTAACACATCAACTTTGAGGACAAAATGTTCACTTGCTGCCTAATATATCCTACCCACTAACCGGTGCCGTGATGAAGAGATAATCAGTGTTATTCACTTCATCTGTAAAAATGTCTTTCTTTCAATTGTATTACAATGTTGCCACCAAAACATTACTTTTCACATTTTTTTTATTTTATCATTGATGGCCATTTTAAACAAGAGAACATTTGCTTTCATGATGTATGCGATAGAAGGTTGATGGCTTTGAGTGTTTACCTTCGTCCTGGGAAGCACCTCTGGGTCTGCAGGGATTCTTGCTAAGATCTCACACAACATGATCCCGAAAGAAAAGACATCAACCTATGATTAAACAGGGAAAAACGGCCAGTCAGCAGAGGATGAGTTCAGTCTCTAATCACATCAGCACCGGCTCTCTCTTTATCCCTGACAGCGAGGAAGAAGCCGCTTACAGTTTACTGCATTATAAATTACTTTCCAAATCTGTTCCTCAGCCCTGACCTGATTAATTTTGGCATCAAATCAGAAGGTTAATTTTTAATTAAGATGCAACTGCAAAAGGTTATGTGGATTAATGTGAAATCTGTCAGTAAATCAATGCTATTTTAATTTTCATCAAAAAGACTATTCAACCATAAATGTCCTATCCTACATTTCTATTTGATTCTCAGTACCTTGCGATCGTACGGCTCTCCTCTAAGCATTTCAGGAGCCATCCAGAAGGCCGACCCCACCAGAGATAGTTTCCTGTCTGGGTTATTTGCGGGCAGCTCCCCCACCTCTCTGGCCAGCCCGAAGTCAGTGACCACGGCCTCCCTGCCACGCGAGGTCACGCGGATCAGACAGTTCTGCATCAACAAAAACAACAGATCCCACATGTAGTATGTTGCATGAGTCACAGTTGGGGATCTTTATCTCACGTCTTTCACTGCGCTATGAGGAAAGAACGCAGAAGGAAATCCGTAAAGCACAAAACAATAAGGAAGATTTCTTTCCATCTCAGATTACACAAAATGATATGCAGAACAGAGTTGGCTGACGAGAGAGACCTGTTATTTTTCAAAACAGAAGCACAAAGCACAATTACAGAATTACACCACAAGATGGCAGTATTGCTCTATAGGAAGATGACAGTTTGTCACCAGACTTCAAAGCTGTGGAGCTTTATGGTTCCTTTTTCTTAAAACAAAGTTATGGCTGTAACATTTGATTGGACTAATAATATGTATTATTATGCAATAATTAGTATTATGAACAATATTCCATAAATAATTATAAAAAATATCTACAAACCCGATTCCAAAAAAGTTGGGACACTGTACAAATTGTGAATAAAAAGGAATGCAATAATTTACAAATCTCATAAACTTATATTTTATTCACAAAAGAATATAGATAACATATCAAATGTTGAAAGGGAGACATTTTGAAATGTCATTCCAAATATTAGCTCATTTTGGATTTCATGAGAGCTACACATTCCAAAAATGTTGGGACAGGTAGCAATAAGAGGCCGGAAAAGTTAAATGTACATATAAGGAACAGCTGGAGGACCAATTTGCAACTTATTAGGTCAACTGGCAACATGATTGGGTATAAAAAGAGCCTCTCAGAGTGGCAGTGTCTCTCAGAAGTCAAGATGGGCAGAGGATCACCAATTCCCCCAATGCTGCAGCCAAAAATACTGGAGCAATATCAGAAAGGAGTTTCTCAGAGAAAAATTGCAAAGAGTTTGAAGTTATCATCATCTACAGTGCATAATATCATCCAAAGATTCAGAGAATCTGGAACAATCTCTGTGCGTAAGGGTCAAGGCCGGAAAACCATACTGGATGCCCGTGATCTTCGGGCCCTTAGACGGCACTGCATCACATACAGGAATGCTACTGTAATGGAAATCACAACATGGGCTCAGGAATACTTCCAGAAAACATTGTCGGTGAACACAATCCACCGTGCCATTCGCCGTTGCTGGCTAAAACTCTATAGGTCAAAAAGAAGCCATATCTAAACATGATCCAGAAGCGCAGGCGTTTTCTCTGGGCCAAGGCTCATTTAAAATGGACTGTGGCAAAGTGGAAAACTGTTCTGTGGTTAGACCAATCAAAATTTGAAGTTGTTTTTGGAAAACTGGGACGCCATGTCATCCGGACTAAAGAGGACAAGGACAACCCAAGTTGTTCTCAGCGCTCAGTTCAGAAGCCTGCATCTCTGATGGTTTGGGGTTGCATGAGTGCGTGTGGCATGAGCAGCTTACACATCTGGAAAGACACCATCAATGCTGAACGGTATATCTAAGTTCTAGAACAACATATGCTCCCATCCAGACGTCGTCTCTTTCAGGGAAGACCTTGCATTTTCCAACATGACAATGCCAGACCACATACTGCATCAGTTACAACATCATGGCTGCGTAGAAGAAGGATCCGGCTACTGAAATGGCCAGCCTGCAGTCCAGATCTTTCACCCATAGAAAAAACATAAAGAGGAAGATCATAAAGAGGAAGATTGAGCAACTAGAAGCCTGTATTAGGCAAGAATGGGACAACATTCCTATTCCTAAACTTGAGCAACTTGTCTCCTCAGTCCCCAGACGTTTGCAGACTGTTATAAAAAGAAGAGGGGATTCCACACAGTGGGAAACATGGCCTTGTCCCAACTTTTTTGAGATGTGTTGATGCCATGAAATTTAAAATCAACTTATTTTTCCCTTAAAATTATACATTTTCTCAGTTTAAACATTTGATGTCATCTATGTTGTATTCTGAATAAAATATTGAAATTTGAAACTTCCACATTATTGCATTCTGTTTTTATTCACAATTTGTACAGTGCCCCAACTTTTTTGGAATCAGGTTTGTAAATTTATTATATCTTATCTCATTTAAAGGTGCACTATGTAACATTCTTTCAGTAAAATATCCAAAAAACACTTATATGTTATATATTTTGTTCAATTGAGTACTTACAATATCCCAAATGTTTCCAACTATTTGTAAATCGTGAGAAAATTGCTATTTCGACTGTCAATTGCGTCATATCTACGTTAACCTCGGTTTCCGGTTTTATTTGGCAGAAACGCTTAATGCTGCCTTCACGTGCTATCGGAAATTTGATAATTCCCACTTCTGAAGTCGTGATTACGAGCTCATCGCATTCAAGTTCGAAATGGGAGGGTGTTCACGTGCAATTTTCACCTAGGAAACTCAAGGTATTTCACCTAGGTATTTACAATCATTCCGAGAGCACGTAAAGGCACCATTACTCTCACTGCAGTGTGCAACATGTGACATAGCAGCCGCCGAGTGAACGCACAGAGTAACGTCACAACATAATTTACAACACACTCAAATGTATCTAATATGATAAACAGAGCTGCGTTACCTCATACTCGTGACCGGGAAAGCGGAAATGGTGGCATAATAAAAGACCTGCTGCTCGCAAGGCGTGTATTGCGTTCGTCTTATTGAAAAATCGCTCCAGCGGTCTTGCTCAGCTCCCACAACACGCAGTCCTGCTCTACTTCATACTACAGTAATGTTAATAATTGCATCCATGAACATGATTTCTGCCCAAGTCCTATCCCGATTCTTTTCCATCGGTTGTGAGGTGAAGACCACATGTCCCAAGACTCTATATAAAGCCACGAAAATGTTCCTGGAAAAACAGTTCTGGGTAATTTTGGTGGAAACGGCGCTTACAACTATGCCTTTGTTTTGAATAGGCAACCTCTAGCAGATGGAAAAGTTCAAGATTCAAGAGTTTTATTTGTCACATACACAGTTATATACAGAATATACAACCAGCAGTGAAATGTAAACAGGTCCGCTCCATGGACAGTGCAAATTCACAGTTAAAACACAAGGAGAAATTATAATAGAAATAGAATAAAAAGTACTATATCTAAATCTATCTATCTATCTATCTATCTATCTATCTATCTATCTATCTATCTATATATATATATATATATATATATATATATATATATATATATATATATATCTGTAGAATTATAAATAATCAAGTCAAGTAGAAGAAAAAAATAAAATAAATTAGAATAAAGAAGTGGAATAAAGTAATTGAAGTAGACTGTGCAGTGAGTAAACTGTAGACATATAAATATGTGGTTAACAAATGTATAAAGAGTATAATGTGCAAACAGGTTTATAACAGGTTGTTACACAGTAACAACGAGAACAGAAAGTGCAGTGCAATGTCAGTGTATCGATGTTTATCCTGAAGTGAAGTCACGTGGTGTTAAGTGACTGAGTTCAGGAGTCTGATGGCCTGGGGAAGAAGCTCCTCCTGAGTCTCTCAGTTTTGGCCATCAGGCTTCGGAAGCGCTACCAGATGGCAGCAGCGTGAAATGAGGGTTTGCAGGGTGATTACAGTCCTTGATGATCTTAGTAGCTCTACCTTTGCAGCGTTTGGTGTAGACGTCCTGCAGAGAGGGGAGAGCTGACCCTGAGATACGCTCGGATAAGCGCACGACTCTTTGCAGGGCTTTGCAGTCATGACTGGTGCTGTTCCCATACCACGCTGTGATGCACTGAGTTAATACACTTTCTATCGCCCCTAAATAGAAAGTTTTCAGGATAGCTGGTGAAACCCTGAATTTCCTCAGCTGGCGCAGGTGGTACAGTCTTTGCCTGGCTTTTTTCACCTGTGTCTGAATGTGAGCAGTCCAGGTCAGGTCCTCGGAGATGTTTACGCCCAGGTATTTGAAGCTGCTCACTCTCTCTACTGGTGACCCGCTGATCATGAGGGGGGAGTATGTCCGTTGCTGTCTCTTCCTGAAGTCCACAATCATTTCTTTGGTCTTGCCAACATTCAGAGAGAGACAGTTGTCCTGGCACCATGATGTTAGATGCTCCACCTCGTCCAAGTATGCCGTCTCATTGTTGTTGGAAATGAGGCCCAGGACAACAGTATCATCAGCAAATTTGATGATAGAGGTGGAGCTGTGTGTGGACAAACAGTCATGCGTGTAGAGCGAGTAGAGCAGGGGACTCAGGACACAGCCCTGTGGAGCTCCCACACTCAGGGTGATGGAGGTGGAGGTGGACTGGCCTATTCTCACCACCTGAGGCCTGCCAGTGAGGAAGTCCTCAATCCAGTGGCAGAGAGAAGGATTCAGGCCGAGATCCAGGAGATTGGAGGTTAGCTTAATGGGAACTATGGTGTTAAAGGCTGAGCTATAGTCAATAAATAGCAGCCTTACGTAGTTCCCACTTTTGTGAGGGAGGAGTGGAGGACATGAGAGATGGCATCTTCAGTCGCTCTATTGAGACGATAGGCAAACTGAAGAGGGTCCAAAGTGCCAGGAATGAAGGCGCAAATGGTGTTTTTAATGAGTCTCTCAAAGACCTTCATGACTATAGACGTGAGAGCCACTGGACAGTAGTCATTTAGGCAAGAGGGTTTACTGTTCTTAGGGACAGGGATGATGGTGGATTTTTTGAAGGAGGTGGGGACCACAGATGTAGCGAGGGACTCATTAAAGATAGATGTAAACAACCCGGCGAGCTGATCAGCACAGGACCGCAGAACACGACCTGAAATACCATCCGGCCCGGCAGCTTTCCTGACGTCCACACACTTGAGTGCTCTCCGAACTTCATCCTCCGAGACAGAGATCACATGATTGTTGCTGCTCTGAGTAATTTCCTCTAACGCGCCACTTTGCGGAGTCGCATTGCCGCGGTTACAGTCAAAGCGCGCGTAGAAAGAGTTTAACTCGTTCACAAGTAACGGATCAGCGCTCACCTCTGCAGAGGATTTAGATCCAAACGAGCAGATGGACCTCAGACCTTGCCACATGCGCCGCGAGTCGTTGAGTTGGAAATGAGACTCCACTCGGTCTTTGTAACGGAGTTTTGCAGCTTTAACTGCGCGTCTGAGAGCATAACGGGATGATCTGTATTCAGTCATGTTCCCCGATAGGAGACCGGCGTTGTAAGCGGCAGTGCGTGTGTTCACTGCAGCGCGGATTGAATTGTGCACGGAGTTACATAGTGCACTTTTAAATTTTATAAATAATAAACAGTACTTTCAATTTCTCATTATCTCACAAATTCTCATTATTTTAATTATTGTTAAATTCAATTATATTTTATAGCATATCTAATAATAATAATAATAATAATAATAATAATAATAATAATAATAGATAAAATAAAATATAATATAATGATTGAATAATAATTAAATATATAATTATTATATTAATAATATTAAAGGTAGGGTGGGCAATTTGTTTTATAAACACTTTTTGTTATACAGGTTTAAACTCTATTCACATTCTGATAGCAATCAATAATAGAAGTGGTCTAAATAGTAAAACGTACATATATCTTCTGTGGAAGTCTCAGGACCAAAAAATGTTTGTCCAATCATTGCATTCGGTCCAATACTATACAGTGTCCTACCCGCGCATCAACACCTCCGCACACCCTGCTCGCGCACACATCACACGTTATCAGCGCGTTGTAGACACGGTCACCGGGCGCTGTAAACAAACAGCAGTCATCTTTTACAGTTCCTCCTGAACCAAAACAACGAGCTTATGCCGCGTTCACGCCATTCCATAACCGCAATTAGGAGATGGCAACCCGTGATGTTCTACCCAGAGCTGTTCACATCCTCAGACTTGGGTTTATGTGTTTCTTTGTCAACACTACCAAGTGCCGAAATCAATCTGCAGCAGTCAGGTGGTACAGCTAAAGCTGTATAAGTTGTTTACGTTCATTATTATTGTAATGTGCTTTGAGACATGAGGTAATTTAATGCGGTCTCTCATTTCGTGGTGCTTTGCAGACTTTGTGTGCGTTCATGTGCTTTGAAGGAGGCATGGCTTTAGAGACGCTCTGAAGGGAGGGTGGGAGCTTTCAAAGCTAACCGCTTTGGAAATGCTTACCCTACCTTTAATTATACATTATATTAATAATAGTTTTAGGTCACTAAAATTTTAGGTTTACTGAATCTTCTCTTGTCCATGTTATTCAGCGAATGTGTGTAATCAAGCAAATTTAATTTAACAGTTATTTCAATGAAAAAAAGTGTCTAATCATCATTCTTTGACAAAGTGTACTTTTAGTAACATTAGTAAGTGAGATGCACAAATTGATAAATAATATAATGCTGTATGGTGAGAGTAAACACACACTTAACACACTTACAGCTCCGAAAGTAATGCTTCATGAGAGAGGCACCCAGCTAGGCTTTCATTAGACGAGCATCATCTCCACACACAAGAGACCAACCTCTTCTCTCTGACTTCACACACTAGAGCATCAGGTAGAGCTACACATCAATAAAACATCAATGAGAATGTGCAATGTAGTTGTGAGTGTGGTATCATGCTCTGAGGTTTCAAGTGTGGCAGTTACAGTACCCCTGTATTTCAAATACACCCACATACAAAAGGCAGATAGACAACCACACTTCACCTCCAGGAAGAAACTTGAACTTGTCGAGTTATGTAAGCAAGCCAGTAATGCTTCAACCCCACACTGATAATGGCATTTTTGCTTCAATTAATGCACTTAGATAACAGAAAAGTGGAAGAAATGAACACTGCAGTGGGTGATTGCGTGGTGTGGAGAGGTTGTGTATGTGTGTCTAAGTGTGTTCATGATTAGGAATAGGTTTAGGCATAGGGTTAGAAAATATAACTATAATTTTCAGTGGTTACACTCTGAATCGGTAGTAAACTATAGTAGTAATCTTTGCGCTACGTATTTAAATATCACAAATCATGTGGCTTGTTCGGGTGTGCTATTACTTCTCTAACTAATCAGATTTATGTTTTTTGCTTGGCAGATGATAAAAAGCCAAAAAAAACAACAACCTTACATCGGGCTAGTAAACAACCCGAAGCGTCTCAGAACCTTGCCTAACATTCTGGCAAGGTTCTCTCAAAGTTATGAACAAACATTCCTTTAGTAATGTTAATAAACGTTCGTTCAAAGTTACGTGATCTTTAATAACGTTATCAAAACGTTAGCACAAAGTTATTTATACATCCTTCATGGATTTTTTCTGAAAACTTTTATCTGGATGTTAATCTAATGTTTTTGTCTCAGATAATATAATGTTCCTATACTGTTTACAAAATTATCAAATTTAAAGGTGCACTGTGTAAATTTTAGCAGCATCTAGTGGTGAGGTTGCGAATTGCACCTTTAACATTCACAAACAAGAAAAAATGTTTTAAAGCATTTAAAAAATTGAGATTTTGAACATTCAGAAATAATGTTATAACTTAAAATAAGGTAACGCTTGCAAAACGTTCTTAGAACATTTTTGTTAGCTGGGACCCTAGCAAGTAAGACCATCCCGAACTCCTTAGCAACCACACAGCAATGTGATAAAACCATTCAGAACCCTTTAGTAAGCACATACTGTAGCAACACCCTAGCAACCCCAAGCATTGTGTCAGTAAGTTAAGTTACTGTAACAGACATGCACCACTCACATTGTAGTATGTGAAATCAATTTCAAATCTAATATTAAACAGTTTAAAACAACAAGGCTAAGGCTATGTCTGTTTTTAGTAAAATTGTGTGCGTGTGAGCAGGGTGAGAGGATAAAAGCTTGAAAGTTGACAGGAGTCAGCAGGTCATTTTATATAGAGAGAGTGAGAAGAAAGGAAGCCGCAGGTCTGGTGTTTATGGAATGGTTGGGTACAGCATTAGCATAATAAAGGTCTGACCTCCTCATCTCTGTTCAAACAGAGTCTTGTGCTCACTGCTCACTGCCGCCTGGCAACTGCCACAGTTAAATCTGTCAAGACTATGACTGCTTTTCACTGCTCACAAATTTATAGAGGTGCAGGATTCCTAACCAAAAAGCCACATTTTTGTATTTTTGTCTAATTCACAAACAATATTAGTGGTGCCATCATATACACTACCATTCAAATGTATGGGGTCAATAAAGTTTTTTAAAAATAAATGAATACTTTTATTCAGCAATAATACATTAATGTCCTCATAAAATCAAAATTGAGCCTATTTACTTTGTTAGCACACATTACAGGTCTTAGGGTGAACAATTAATCCGTGCAAGTTAACACTCAGAAAAAAATTGTTTAAAGATTACTGCGACAAACAAAGTCTGAAAAGTAACTTCCGGTCTGGAAACGGCGTTCCTTCTCAGATGATGTCAGTTTGACGGCTTAGGTTTGAAAATGCTTAACCACCCCCCTCCAACCGTTAGTCTGCTATGAGCCGAGCGATGGAGAGGAGGAGCGCTGAAGTTAAACCCTGCCCTCTGTTCAATATTCCGTTTCACTTGGAAATACGTCACAGCACTGAAGAAAACTCACTTGCTACTTCCGGTTCACTGGGACTTTAAATTGATCAAACGTGACAATAAAGATACAGCATATCAGAATGATTTCTGAAAGATCATGTGACACTGAAGACTGGAGTAATGATGTTGAAAATTCCGGGAATAAATTACATTTTAAAATACATTAAAATGAAATCTGTTATTTGAAATTATAATAATATTTCACAATATTTGTTTGTTACTTTTACATATTTAATATTAAATATTTATATTTACTGTATCAAATAAATGCAGCTTTGGTTAGTATTCTCTCAAAAAACCTTTAAACCCCAAACTTTTGAACAGCAGTGTAATTACAGTTGGTGTTTCAGCATGAAGGGTTTCCTGTTGTTTTTCCTTCACTACAGCTGTATATGGTATTCTGTAAACACGTTCAGAAGAAAAACAGAAAGAAGCATCACACTTATTTTCCCTGGGCTGATCCGGTTCCCTTACAGCACACATCTCCTTTAGGACACAATGTTCTTTACAAAAAAATGTTGAAATACCTTGGCCCATGGTGTGAGAATGGTCACGTGTGTTTTGGTATCTACGTTCCATCACTCTGCTATTGTGTTCATAACGGACAAATGGAAACCATAACCGTAGTAAATCTCAGATATGACTTTACACCTAATCAAAGCCTTTCACTCAAGATATTATCAATCTCACAGAGTTTCACACATTGAAAAACTATTTGTTAAAAAATGCCATTCAATTTGTTTTAGTTTCAACTGTGAACTGAAAGAATCCAAAAGTGACTAAAGCCAAATAGATATTTTTGCAAATATAACACTTAAAAATGAATTTAATTAATTGTGAAATTTAAATAACATAATATCAAAGCAAGCGGCATCTGCAAGCAAATAATGCTTTATTTATATGCTATCATTTTTATTATTATTTTTATTCTATTATTAATAGATTTAAGTGCGACTGAAGGATCCAGACAACGTTGGGGTCACTGTGTAATTATGCCAATCTTTACTTTGACTGAGTAAGATTATGTGAGATAATATTATGGTTATCTTATAACTAATATCAGAAACTAAAAGCAATAAAAAGTATCAAAAGTACCAAAGCAATAAAAAAGTGTGCCACAGCCAGCTATGCTATATGGGAAAGGAGGAAGTGAACACAAGCAAAGTGTACCAACTACCTGTTAAACAGTGGAAAACATGGACTCACTGAATCATTTTGTCCAAAACATGACTCCGGTCAAGTCAGGCAAGTTAGAACATTAGAGCTAAAAAAACATTAGAGCATATTCCACTGGAGTGACATTAGAAATGTCTGTTATTATCTATAATTGCAAGGCGTGTTCTTGGCACACGCCTTCAAATCAAGGTTGGACACTGCAAGGTAATATTTAATAATATGTCAACTTTGATCCCTAAAGACTGCCAACACACCTTAGAGTTGAGGTCTCTGTGGTAGATGTTCTTGTAGTGGAGATATGTCATTCCACGGCTGATATCACAGCCCAGTTCGATCTTCTCCCTCCAGCAGAGGCTGACATCATCCCTGGCCAGCAGCTCCTCCAGACAGCCTCCGCTAACATACTAGGAGGAGGAGGGAAGCACATGAGATTATAAAACGCTCCCAACCCTGACCTGATTTATACAGTGAAAACTGAACTCACTTTTACAGCATATTAAATCAGGAAAACTTTTGCTTTGTAGAAAAATGATATACTCTTGACACATTAGAAGAACATGACGGTGAGTCACTGGTTGTGTCATGAGATTTGTTGGGCAGTCCGTTGAGAAAGCTTGTACTGGATACATTGAATTGTGAATACTAAATCCTAAAAGTTGCCACCCACCTCAAGAATTGGGTACAGCTTGTTCTCCTTGACACAGATCCCCAGGTACCTAACAACAAGAAAATCAGAGAAATTTAGTTGTAAATGAGGAATTATGCAACATTTTGACCATTTATTAGCAATGACAAGAATGACAAACCTTCATACATCTGTGTAAAGCCTTTTAAATGGACTTGAGATCAATTTGAAATTTGTAACTGAAACATTTTAGCATTTTAACCCAAGCATTTTAGATGTGCAAATTAATCTAGATTTTTACATTTTCAACCAAATGTGAGTGTCTATCCAAAGCTTGCTGTAGGTTTTGCAGGAGTTTACCAGGCCATTGCTATACAGATACTAGGTACTAGTAGTTTTTAATTGCTATTAGGTTGCTAGGGTGTTCTGGGTGGTTGCTAGGTTGTTGCTAGGGTTTTCTTGGTAGTCAAAAATTAGGCCACCCCAAGACTCTATGATACTATGACCCGAATACAATAGGTTAAATGTTTACTCTTACCCTAAGTATTAGCAATAGAGATATTAAAAGTCAGGCAATATTTTCATGTTATGAATAATAACTAATACATGTCTGATAATACTAAATAAATAATAAGAAATTGTTTCACATTCTACAAAAGAATTTATGCATCACAACATTGTACAGTATGAAAAAATTGTATTAATTTGGAAATTTGCTAAAGATTATATTTAACAGAGATTGAGATCTAACTCTTAAAATATTAGAATTTAACATGCACAGTTAAGTTCACCCAAAAATGAAAATTCTGTAATCATTTACTCACCCTCAAGTTGTTCCAAACCTGAACGAATTTCTTTCAATTTATGAAGAAATTTTGAAGAATGTCAGTAAGCAAACAGTTGATGGAACACATTGACTTTCATAGTATTGAGGAAAAATACTACGTAAGTCAATGGGGTCAATCAACTGTTTGTTTAGCAATATTCTGCAAAATATCTTCTTTTTGTGCTCAGCAGAAGAAAGAAACTCATAAAGGTTTGGAACAACTTGAGGGTGAGTGAATGATGACACAATTTAATTTTTTGGGTGAATTGTCCCTTTAAATATCCAACAACGAATACCAATTATTTAAAAATCTCTAATAATGGCCAAAAACTGATATGGTGTAGATATATCATGTATCCTTACAAGCAGTACTAATAATGAGAAAAATTACTAAAGCTCAGTAACTAAAACAAAGGCTGTGTATAGGCATTACAGTCTCCCAGGCTGATGCTTTTAATAGCAGAATATTATCTTAATTGTAGCCAGTCACTGGTTACTTTAAGGTGAGGAAATTTTAACCCAGTCAGGTTTTATTATTCAGTATTAGGCCAACAGAGTCAGAGTTGTTTTCTTCCCATGTTCTGAGTGGGCGCTATATGAGCATCAGGCCGGCGTGGGATTGATGGAAATGATTAATCGCGCAAGCAGAGGCGGCTCACCTCACTATGTTCGGGTGGGAGAGTTTCTGAAGTAGACTGATCTCCCTCACAATGCTGTTCTGATCCACGTCATTCTTATAGATCTTCACCACCATCACTTTTTTTGTAGTGCTGTGCATCACCTGAGCGGTAGAGAACAACATCATATTGAATAGAGGGATTTCCTTCACTGAGATTCTGTAAACACATTCACAACGAAAAGGAGCATCCCTCTTATTTTCCTCTGAGGTAATCCTATTCCTTTACAGCAGCACACTTTAGTCACCTTTAGTACACAATGTCCTTTACATAGAATGTCAATTTTTTCCATTTCTTGGCCCGTGGTGTGAGAATGGTCACAGTGGAGGCATATATGGCACAGTTTTTCATGTTCTGTGTGCACTGATATTAAACACGTTATCTATGTTCCATCACTCTGCTATTGTAAAGCTCTGATGTGAGCTTAGTCCTCACTTTGGTGGTTTGGTTTCACTCAACCCATTATTTTCTTTCACTCAAAATAATATCAAGCAAGAGTTTCACACATTGGAAATCCCCTTTTGGCATTTTTGTGAGGTCTACTTGTAACAAAATGCCCTTTAGTTTCTTTCAATTTGAATTATGAGGTTAAAGTAACATTGTTTGGGTACCCATATTCTTTGAAATATCTTCTTTTGTATTCAACAGAAGAAAGAAATTCTTACAAGGAACAACTTGAGGCCGAGTAGAAGTGGATATTTCTTCAAAACAAGAAAAACAAAAGTTAAATGTAGTTAACAAAATGTGGTTCCTCAGTTATTTTTTGAAAATCACCTAGTTATTTTCTTGTTTGTGAAGGTTTTCAAGACCATTTAAGCTTGACTGGGTGGTGACAGTACATGAGGTTAAACATGCATTTCTTTGTTGGATTAAAAACCGTCTGCAGGATCTAGCTTGTTTTTGGGAGACGACAGACACGTCATGTCTGTACATTTCTGGTGCAAGGACTAATAGGGCTGTGACTTCCAGACAATATGCTAAGAAGATTATTTAACATTTTGGCAACAGAATTTGGTATGGAACAAAACCTTTGCTCTTGAAAGGAAGAAGGTGGTGGAACAAAAACATTTATCTTGAAGGCCTTGAACACCTGAGATCTCGATGTGCCTCATCCTCACAGCTTTGATTAAATCAGTGCACTTTAGCTAAAGGGCAGATTATCTAATCAGATTCTGTGCTGTTCAATATCAGCGGCTGCGTCCATTATTACACACTGCCTTTAGGACATTCTAACAATTTTAGTAAATTTTTTGCAAACTTTCCATCTCCAAAAAGTAATTTGTTTTTGCTTCTTACCTTGTAGACCTTAGAGAAGAAGCCGGTTCCGATAAGCTCTGCGCTGAAGTCTTCCCAGAATTCCAGCTTGCGGACTGTGGTGCGGAGTGGGTGCCAGCAGTCGGTCTGGCAGTAGGTGTCTGTGGACTCGCTGAGCAGTGTGGGACTGACCGGTTCTGGAGTCTCATCTACCTCACACATCTTAGAGATCTCATCTGCAACAGAAAAAGCAGAAGCAAGAGAGATAAAGCTTAGTTTTAAACTGCAGAACTGGATCTAGAGCAATCAAAGCAACCAAGATTTATTTGTAGGAGATTATTTTTTTGTAATACAAAAATAAAAATACAAATTCATCATATACCGCCTTAATCATATGATGTAAGACCAGTTTTGTAGTAAAGCCAGCATTGTTTGAGTTCAATCCTAATGCCCAACACTGTATCTGTAAAGAGGATAATAATAATAATAAAAAAATACAGAACAGACAATGAAAAAGTTTAAGCCACAATATTTTTTGTACCCGTTTAAATCACAACTCACTTACACTCACCTAAAGGATTATTAGGAACACCATACTAATACTGTGTTTGACCCCCTTTCGCCTTCAGAACTGCCTTAATTCTACGTGGCATTGATTCAACAAGGTGCTGAAAGCATTCTTTAGAAATGTTGGCCCATATTGATAGGATAGCATCTTGCAGTTGATGGAGATTTGAGGGATGCACATCCAGGGCACGAAGCTCCCATTCCACCACATCCCAAAGATGCTCTATTGGGTTGAGATCTGGTGACTGTGGGGGCCATTTTAGTACAGTGAACTCATTGTCATGTTCAAGAAACCAATTTGAAATGATTCGAGCTTTGTGACATTATCCTGCTGGAAGTAGCTATCAGAGAATGGGTACATGGTGGTCATAAAGGGATGGACATGGTCAGAAACAATGCTCAGGTAGGCTGTGGCATTTAAACGATGCCCAATTGGCACTAAGGGGCCTAAAGTGTGCCAAGAAAACATCCCCCACACCATTACACCACCACCACCAGCCTGCACAGCGGTAACAAGGCATGATGGATCCATGTTTTCATTCTGTTTACGCCAAATTTTGACTCTACCATCTGAATGTCTCAACAGAAATCGAGACTCATCAGACCAGGCAACATTTTTCCAGTCTTCAATTATCCAATTTTGGTGAGCTTGTGCAAATTGTGGCCTCTTTTTCCTATTTGTAGTGGAGATGAGTGGTACCCGGTGGGGTCTTCTGCTGTTGTAGCCCATCCGCCTCAAGGTTGTGCATGTTGTGGCTTCACAAATGCTTTGCTGCATACCTCGGTTGTAACGAGTGGTTATTTCAGTCAAAGTTGCTCTTCTATCAGCTTGAATCAGTCGGCCCATTCTCCTCTGACCTCTAGCATCAACAAGGCATTTTCAGCCACAGGACTGCCGCATACTGGATGTTTTTCCCTTTTCACACCATTCTTTGTAAACCCTAGAAATGGTTGTGCGTGAAAATCCCAGTAACTGAGCAGATTGTGAAATACTCAGACCGGCCCGTCTGGCACCAACAACCATGCCACTCTCAAAATTGCTTAAATCACCTTTCTTTCCCATTCTGACATTCAGTTTGGAGTTCATGAGATTGTCTTGACCAGGACCACACCCCTAAATGCATTGAAGCAACTGCCATGTGATTGATTGATTGATTAGATAATTGCATTAATGAGAAATTGAACATGTGTTCCTAATAATCCTTTAGGTGAGTGTATATTTCAGGTCACATTTCTTTTCCCCAGCTATAATCTCAAATGATAAAATGGTTCTATATAAAATACTTTCAAGATATGTGCATATTTGCAAAGCCTTTACAAAAATCTTTATCATACTACACACTTATTAGATTTTTATCATTTTTAACATTGGTATTCGTTGTTGGATATTTTAAGGGATATTTCACCCAAAAATGAAATCATTTACTCACCCTCAAGTTGTTACAAACCTGAATCAATTTCTGTGTTCTGCTGAACACAGAATAAGATATTTTGAAGAATATGTGTAACCACCAAACAGTTGATGGGCCCCACTGACTTCCATAGTATGAAAAAAATATTATGGAAGTCAAATGGAGTCCATCAACTGTTTGGTTACCGACATTCTTCAAAATATCTTCTTTTGTGTTCAGCAGAACAAAGAAATTAATTTAGGCTTGAAACGACTTGAGGGTGAGTAAATGATGACAGAATTTTCATTTTTGAGTGAACTATCCCTTTAACAAAACCTGCAAGTTCTTAAGACAGGTTCATAACAAACACTTGTAGTTATGCCAGTGTTTAACCGTGTGTTTGCATTGCGTTATTTATTTAGCTGTTTTATTGCAGTGTTTATGACTATTGAAAATATAAAAACTAAATTGATAATTTTTGATATAGGTCTACCATTACTTTGGAATTAATAATTTAATTCAGTTTTTCAGTACTTTTTAATAACATTTAACAGTTCAATGAGTTTGCAATGACATAAAATCTTGAAAACATACTCAAGAAAGAGTTTTGTTTCAGAAACAAGTAAGGAAGATACCCTTGAGCACACCTGCATAATGTTGAGCTGTTGTCAGATTTATATCCGATTTCAAATTTACCCAACTTGAAAAGAACCTGTGCTTGGTCACTTTGGACCTTGGCCAGGCGGCTTTCTATTTAAGGTAATTAATAAGCTGCAAAGTTAACCAAAGTGAACTTTACGGCCATAGTTAAAGCTAGCTATGCAAGCTTTGTTTTAAATAGGGCTGCATCCGAAATCGCATACTTTCAGAGCAGGTACTTTTTTTTTTAAATACTAAAAAAGTATGTTCTTTATAGTATGAATGTGTGTAGTATGATTGTAATCCGGACGTACTATATTCACCATGTTGTCACTATCATGTGACGTCAGTTGTGACGCTTCACTACCATTCGCAAATCCTCTCCCGTGGCCTCACGGGATAGTAAAGTGTCCCTTGTATGCTCACTTCAGAATTTCGCTGGAAGTAGTAAGTCATCCGGGTACATCCTACTCTTTTATGAGTACTGTGAATTTGGACATAATACTCTTCTCACATACTGTTTTTGCCTACTATATAGTAGGGAAGTATGCAATTTTGGATGCAGCCTGTGACTTTAAAGATGGTTTGGTTTTATTTAGGCCAAGAAGATATGACCATCCCCTAAGAGATTTTTGATGAGCTCAATAGATAAACTCACAACATGAGGTCAAATGTAGACTCTGATCTAAATAAAAAGGGGCCAGTCAAAGTTTATATTTATTTATGTCTAGATAATGAAGTAGATAATGCCATGCACTGTGCAAGCCTTTATGTGCTACACTAGCACAAACTTGTTGCTGACTATAAGATCTATAAAGACCACAGCTTGCAAATAAAAACTGTACGTGTACATGTGTGCATAGTGTGGAATAAGTCTGGACATTTTATTGAGTTGGAGATTACATCATTGCTTGGCTGAAAGCGCGTCATCTTTTGTGCCCAGAGCAGTGGGTGTCCTAACTGTCCAATATCATGTTTACTGGCTTCCACACACAACATCCTACAGGGTTTCTCAGTGATGATCCTGCCACAACCTCCATCCATCAGCTGCCACCGACACACCAGCCTATGACCCCAGGCTACTGACACCAACACACTCCCTCGCATTGTATTCGATATGTGTTTGCTTACATATTCAAAGCTCTGTATCGGTTGCAATAATCCCAAAGGTGATGACACATTGCTGCTGCACTGGTAAGATCTGGAAAGTAGAGTCCATATAATATCAATGTTAGCTCAGCATAAACAGCAATTAGATAACTAGCTGGCCGCACATATGGAGAAAAGGGATCTGCAGTGAGAGAGAGATAAAATAACTGCATGGGTTAGATCTCTGCTCTGATGTTTGTCTACGAGATACATAATTTAGTCCAGCAACATGTTTTGGTCAAGTTTTTTTAAATTTTTTTATTGCAGCTGCCTATTTGTTTATTTTGAACATGTACAATGAAAATACAATTATTATTATTATTATTATTTTTATTTTTTAGCAACAAGGAAATACCATGGTATATGAATATGGTAATCATTCAATAATGGTGTTTAAGATTAATATAAATTGTGGCTGCAATACATACTTATCTAATCTCTTGTAATATTATTTTAAATATTAGACAAAGAAGATGAACAAACGAACGAGGCATTTATATAGCGCTTCCATATGTACTACTGTACACCCAAAGCGCTTTACACTCATGTCTAGGGTCTCTCTTCAACCACCACCAGTGTGCAGCATCCACTTGGCACAGCACAACAGCACCATGCGAGTGTGCTACTATTTAGACAAAGAACATGGTCAAATATAAGATAGTTTTGATTTATTGACCATTTTGGTCACTGCATACTTGATCACTACATATTTCCCATAATTAGCCTACATTTGTGTTATTTAATAGCTTTGACGACTTTACTATTATTCTAAATGTGCAAAATAGTAACAATAAAAAAATGAGCCCCAACTTTCTGATATTGTTTACCAAAATACCATGGTATTTCCATCTAATATCACAGTACCACCACAATACTAGTAGTACTAGTAGGGATGATTTGAGGAAAAAGCATGGCATATGTTGAGTGCAAATATGTTAACAAAAGGTGTTGATTGAAATGTCTCTTTTCACGCTTGGATGATATTAAATGCTGCTGCAATGCATTCGTGTTTGGTTGCATGTGTGAACTAGCAAAAGCATTTTTCCAAAAACTTTCTTGAATACTTTATGATGGCATATGTACGTAAGATGTAATAAGATCCATCAGGGTCTAAATCTTGATATTTCTGTTATAATCTGAAGGAAATTATCTAAAGTAAACAGCACTCAGTCAGACAGATCATCTAACCATCAAAGATGACACAACAAGAGATAAGATAAGAAACTCACTAATCCTGTACGATAAGAGAGAAAGAGAGAGAGATTACTGCCAATGCATAGCTGGCTGATATTTGATATCTTGTACAATCACGCACAAACCCATGCACGCACACGGATGCACTGACTCCTAACGCCATCCTCGAATGTCATTGTCGTTATGCGTGACACTTGAAACCTGCTTTGCCAGATGTACCTTGCCTCTCTCACACGCACATGAAAATGATGAACCTAGGATCGACTGCCGTGGTCTTTGAGGGGGTTTAGCAACCCAGGGAGTCTCTTTCAGTTTATGTGGGTATGTTCATGTAAATGAGACATGGAAAGAACAAACAGCTCAAACAAGTGTAGAATGGATTCAGATGTGGTGTGACGCAAAGAGCTTGCTTGATCTGTACTTTGGAAAGAATAGTCTTAATACTGAAATGGTGAACAGCACCTCTTCATCCACTTAGAAATGGTAAAAAAAAAAGGGTCTGACTCTGAAGCAAAGCAAAGCAAACTATTGAAAAAATGTGGTTTAGAGTGATTATCCTACAGCAAAATGAGACTCTGTGTGTCCACCAAAGTGTTTTTTTCCTAAGGCCAGTAATTTGTGAAAAATGAGTGAAACACAATGCTCATCACTGTCACTTTTTACTTAGCTGTCCAATCACAGTGGAGGAGAGGCAGGACTAATACCACATGATCAACCATCACATCCTGCTTGTATAATGTCAAGTTTCTATGTTTATGTTCTATATTTATAAATACTATTAATAAATATGAGCAAAACTTGGCCACTCAATTTTTAACATTCAACTATTTTATTTATCACAATTTAAGGTTTAATTGTATTAAACTGAACAAGTACAAAATTCATTATTCAAATAAAATATTCTTTAAGATCTTGCATAGGCCTATTAGGCTAACTGAACAAAATTTCAGTCAAGGACAATATGCCATTAAAAAGCACCCATAGCACCGGGGAAATATCATGATTCACCAAATTGGTTTATGTATACCCCAGCCACCACACCAGCCATTATTTTTTAAATGGAAGGAGACATAGGCGTGTTATTCAAGCATTAATTAAAATTAAAAGAGCGAAATGTTTGAATTTGCATGGTGGAAACTCAAAGTTTATTTTTATTTGTTTTACCATTTCATTATTTTGGCTTGGAATTTCGTTTTGTAGAAATATGAACTGAATTTAGAAATGCTTTTGTGATTAAAAACTTTGCGTTTAATAAACAAAACATTTTTGAAATGAAGACAGCGTTTGGAGTGCATGGAAAATCTGTTCCCTGAGTCCACGGCCTTTGTTGTTATTGTGAGTGTAGCCTACACAAATAAAAGTAGACAGTTTATAGTTTATAATTATGTCTTGTACTTATCTGTAGGCTATGGGTAAAAACCGAGGAGTATTGTGAGTTGTTTCCGCTGTCATAAAGGAAAAACTCCAACAGAAACACCGGCTCCTACGTCAGCCATGAGTTAAAAAAATTTTAGCCTATTTAGGTTCACAGTTAGGCTAGGTTTAAATATTAGCCTATGATATTTTTTTTATTTCATATGTTGATTATGAAAAGTGAGCAGCATGAGTAAGATACACTACATTATAATATGCGCATATGTCTGGAGACATGGAGTGGGTCAGACATGATTTTGACCACTTCATTGAGTATTGTTTTGTAGAAAGTCTTTCTTTAAAGTGAATTACATTTGGTATAAATTGTATTTTAATTTTGATCAAGGTTTCATCAACTAATTGCCTGTATATTTAATCAATAAAAAGCAAACCAAGAATGTTGGGAATGGATTGACGTGCGTAAGGAACCAACTGGCCTGTTTCCGCTGCCTTTGAGTAAGACTGAAACTATAGCATCTTTCTGTTTTTAATTTCTTGAACATATATTACGACATAATTGAGTGGAAAAATAATATGTAGGCCCTATGTGGCAGCAATGAATCACCGTACCAGGTGACCTATAAATTAGAATTGAAAAACCACCTCATGCAAGCGTAAAAACTTTTTTGCGATATATGGGAGTTTTTGCGAAATTGACGCGTTTCCATTGGCCGTATTTTCAATTCACAATTTCAATTTGCACAATTTTAAGGGCAATGGAAACGTGGCCAATGATATGTTGAACATCCAAAGCCTTCGCTCTTTGTGTATTGATTAGCTGCCGTCTCTGCATCCGCGGCAAACGTGTCAGCGGACTGATCCATGTCAGACACCGTACAATCAACATCTGAACTGTTCTCAACCTCTGGCTGAGATAAGTTTATGTTCTCGTTTTTACTAGGAAGTAGGAACTAAATTAGAATCACGAGATCGCTTACTTGGTAGAAGGAACCGCTCCATTATTTTTTCAAAAATTAAATGCTACATTATTAAGCGCGACAGCGTAGCTACAATTCACATGACACATCAAGTCACGTTACGCACGCTTATTGAGTAAAATGTTTTTTTTTTTCTTCATTTGTTGTTTTAAATTATTTACTTATGTATTAATTAGAATACAGCCTGTATATGATTGCTTCCAACTGAAATGTTTGGGGGTGCTATGGGGGTGCTTTGGTCTTTCTTGGGGGTGCTGAAGCACCTGCTAGCACCTCCCTAGCACCGCCCATGCTTGTAACCAATCACATCATCATGTGGGCGGGCTTTAGCATATCATTAACTATGCTCTAAAGCAGGGGAGTCTCCAGAAAAGCCAGGTTATCCTGGTATATTGTTCTGTTGATATGAAAAAGCTGATACTTTTAGCAATATAGAGGGTGAATTATGTATATTACAAAGTTATGGCGAACTATATGCATTTGTCCACTGATGTTCTATGTTGTTCAAACTTCAAAGTGCTTCTAAGATTGCTGATTTTTAGAAGGCAGACTGAGATGGTGAACGGGAACATGGTTTGTGTAACATTAGCAACATATTAGCTGTTTGATAACGCAGTCAAGCCAAAGTCTAACCATTTTAATTACCATTATGTGTCCGGCGTTGTAGAGAGCGATACCATTGTGCAGCGTTTACTACAGTAACTTGAGTGAATTTGATGGAGTGGGTCTCTGAGCTGGTGTGAGTGAGTGGAGGCGGGGTTAATTTGCATATTCATGGTTCCACATATTCTAAATGAAGCAAGGGTGTAGGGTTACATTTAAGCTATTTTAAGACATGAAGACTTTTTTTTCACAGGAAAAAACTTTTAAATATGTCATTTTGGTGATCAAAGATGAGTTCTAAGGGATAAATGATTGACTAAAGGGGGACTTTAAATGTCCTAATTGAAAAGGACTAATTCTGGTTTAATCTAAGCCTCGTCTGTGAAACCAGGCCTTATATTCAGAATCAGATCAGCAATTGGTGTCCACCATAACATTGTCAACTTTTTACTCGGCAACAAGAAAAAACAACAAAGGCACAGCACTCAGCATGAAATAAACGCTCAGTGCCTCATCATGCTGCTGGCATTTTAAATATGTGTCGCTCCCTTTGAAAACAATTGAAATAAATATGCTACCATATGGAAAACATTTTGGAGGGCACATGACCTATATGGCATTCAGATAGTTTTCACTGTGATAATCAAAACTCTTCAAAGTCCACAGAGGAAAAAGAAACTAAAATACATGAGCATTTGCTGTTAAACAACTGAAGGGTTAAAACAGGCAATTTCCACAGTAAATAATTCAGTGTAAGGCGAGAACTCTCGTGTGTGTCTCTTTGGGCGCTCTCCTTTAGAGATCTATTGAGTTTCCTTATGTCTGTGTGGCAACTGAAGCTCCCTGGGTCACATCCCCTCTGCTTTCTATGACGTGAGCTCAGGAGCGTGTGAACGAGAGAAAAAGAGTGACAGAGAAAGAAAATAAAATGACAGTCCAATGAAGATTACAGTTTGGCTACATTCATCCAAGAGCTTCATATTATGTTAGAATATTCAGTGCAATGTCGTCTCACAGATGGTTACTGAAAACACAAGCTGTGAAAATCTGTGTCATTTCAAATCGGTAACCATCTCTAAGTGCTTCGATTTGGCTGATAATAACCCTGAAGTCACGCATGGGTTAAGCAGGTCTCAGTCTTCATAGGTAATGCAGACGGCACATGCATAATTTAAACATACAGGACGGATGTGATGAGCATTCAAATGCATTCTGGACAGAGACACTCCTATAAATGTGGGTCAAATATCAGTACAGCTAATGGACATCAAACCAGACTGCAAACTTTTGATGTTTCTAGACTGTTTAAACGATTCCAGTCATACATTTGCATGCTAATAAAGTTTATTGTTAATAAAGACCATTTTCTAGCCTCCCTGATTATTAGAATTAAACATGCTTCATTTTCTGCTGCTGTGCATTTATGGACCTGTATATGCAAATTAGTGCTCTGCATATTAAATGATTATTAATAAAAATTATATAGTTGGTACTGCTCCATGCATTTCCATAAACTCTTTGCAAGGCCTGCATTACATTCTGACAGGTTAACACAACAATCCACACTGAAATGTGACGCAACTGTTAAAGTTGGACGTGATCAGGAACATTGTTGAAAATAAATTTTCTTTCCTAACATTATGCAGAGCTGCATGTGCAGTCTCACAGCTTGGAATAGCGAAACATTTGGCAGAGTATCTTACTTAATGTTAGTTAAATACAAACTGTAGTCATAGTTACTTATCTTTTGGTATTTAGGATTCATTGTTTCAATCCCATTTTGTCATTATTACTTCATGACTGGTTGAGCCAAACTGAATACTGAAAATGTGTTGTTGGAGTAGTGTAGAAATGTTAGAAAACCAAGAGTTTTACAACAAAAGTGAAATGATGGTAGAAAATTCTGCAAGTATCAATTTATGTCAGAACTAGATGATTCGTTTTGCAACAACCCATTGTTTTACAGCAAAGAGATGTCTTCAGGGTGTAATCACAGGTTATCAGTTTCATTACATTTTTTTTTTTTAAAACACAGTCACCCTACCAGACATGGATAGCTGAGCTCACTGGAAAAAGCTGGTACAGTGAAGTCGGAGAGGTCAGGCATTTGGATACAGTCAGTGGCATGCACAGTAATCATGAAAGTGCCCTTTTCGATCGCACCGCAGTGCCCCCGCAAACGCGTTTTCTAATTTCTACCGGAGGTGACTTAACACACACCCCTCAAAATCGAAATATTGAGAAAATCGCCTTTAAAGTTGTCCAAATGAAGTCCTTAGCAATGCATATTACTACTAATAATGCATATATTTACAGTAGATAATTTACTAAATATCTTCATGGAACATGATCTTTACTTAATATCCTAATGATTTTTGGCATAAAAGAAAAATCTATAATTTTGACCCATACAATGTAATGTTGGCTATTGCCACAAATATACCCGTGCGACTGTGGTCCAGGGTCACATTTGGTTTACGAGGACACAAGAAGTGTCCTCATAAACCATGTTTACTTTGTAATTCCAATGTCATTATACACATTTATGTCCTCATAAACCATATACAACACACACACAGGGTGCGGTTCATACCAAGACACCATTCTGTGAAATTTCACACTTTGTGAAGATTCCGAAGCATCTGACATGGGAAAAAAGCACCTATCTGTTTGTCTTACCAGACTAGAAATCAACCTTAAGAGGACAGAAACACCAAATAGATCCTTGAAGAAAGACCGTAGAGAGCTACATTAATAAAAACTACATGAAACAAATTCAGAAAGGTCAAATCTTAGAAATGCAACATCAAAAAGTGTGGCCTAAAGAACTGATACTTTTGGAAAATCTTAGGCTGTCCAGCAAAGTCACTGACACCTATGAAAACGAAACGTTGTACAAGGGTTTAAGACACTTGATCTCCATTTGCACGGATGGATCTACCAGCTAACACATGCAGCTCCAATCAACTCTCTAACACTTACCGGCTCCAACCGGTAAAATACAAATCGGGAGGGAAAAGATCATCTGATTTTCCAGAGAGGATATTTATTCTAATTACATCAAGAAAAAGAGAGATTAGCTACAGCCTGAGATCATTAGCGGGGGTGCCCAACTACAGCAGGCTAACTCATAATGAATCAAAGCCCTTGTTCTCTTTGTTTAGCCTGCACAGATGACCTTAAACCTTCTATTGAGACCTTCCACTACAAATGGGAAAGTCAACAGTGATTCCAACAACTTTCACATTGAACTAACTGATGGACATGCTGTCCAAATCATTCATAAATGGCTATATTCCCCTCTTGGGTGGCATCACAGAACTGTCAAAAAGGTCATTGACCTCAGGTCTGAGATCTAGTTTGGCAAAACCCACAAGCAACAATATGAAATTTAAACTGACTGCCTGTATAATTAGACATCTGAACACTAAAGACTGGAGTAATGGCTGCTGAAAATTTAGCTTTGCCATCACAGGATGAAATAAAACTTAAATACATTAAAATAGAAAACAGTTCTTTAAAATATAAAAATATTCACAATATTAGTGTTTTTTGTTGATCAAATAAATGCAGCCTTAGTGCACATAAGAGACTTCTTTCAAAAACCATAAAAAATTCATATCTGGGTAATGTTTGGCACCTCGATCCAGAGCATACATAGACATCTTGACTTGAATTTAGTTTAAAAGTGCAGGGACATTAAGCTTGTTCGACAGCTTCTGTGGCATGTGAGCACAGAAACTAATTTTGATTTGTCTGTTTACTGCAAAAAAGAAACCAAAAAAAAATGCACTGACAGAAATGCGTTTACAATAGAAGTCTATGGGGAAATCATTTATCATTTTGCTTCCTGTAAAGCAGCTGACAGCGGAGCAAATCAAAACCGGTCATTTGTTCAACAGATTTTGGCATAAACCTCATAAAAGTCGATTTCATCCTGCGCATGACTGCAAATGACATGGTTCTTGATAAGTCTGTGCTTTCATCCTTCTGCAGTGTTTCTGTTTGAGCTAAACTGACAGTGCTGGTAGAGACACCCTGCGGTCTGTTACCTCGGTAGATATAAATATCTGATTTATCACCTACAGTACAT
>CM031963.1:4954966-4982466 GCA_018749465.1 Paracanthobrama guichenoti
TACATAAAGCACCTTTAAAGGTCATCAAAATCTGTTCAGCAAATCATTAAAACTTACATATAGTGGTATTGTATAACCAGCTTCGGTTTGTCAGTGCACATGCATATTTGAGTCAATATTACAAGTTTCCTTCAATTTTCAATAATCAACATCCAATAGAACAAACACAAAGGACCAACTCACTGACTTACAAAGTCCAGAACTGCACCACAATGTGAGATTTCTTATGCATAGTAAGAGTATCTACACAAAAATAAATCTCTAAAAGAGAGAGAGAGAGAGAGAGAGAGAGAGAGAGAGAGAGAGAAGAAAATCACAAAAAACACAGCAAAGTTTAACATGCAGCGGGAAAAAAGTTAAAGAAAAGGTATAGAGTTGACTTTAGTTACAAGGTAAACCAACAACATACATTCAACCTACTTGTGCAGAAAAGACTCCCCTGATACATGGAAGCATGAACTATGTTATAAATTTTAGTGGTGGAAAAGCACCATCACTCCGACATTTTGAAACTACAGCTAAAACAATCATAGAAAAATAATCAACACAGGAGATACATGACCGTAGTGCACATTGAGAAAATCTCAACAGGGCTTTGGACTATTTTTGCTAACTTTAAAACTGAGCTTAAGCAAGTTACTATATTTCTACACCGTCTAAAACAACTTATCTAAAATTCCCGATTCTACTTTATCTACAAATCTATTGTACCAAAAACCCTACACATGTACTGATGATCTATGCTACAGTTATGAGTATGAAAATGTAAGGCATACATTTGTGTCAAAACAGACAGACAAACATTGATTCCTTAAGTGAAAAGTCATGCATAGATTGCACAAAATTATTGTATTTCCTCAAGAACGTTAGAGTATACGTCCGATATAGAAATGGCGATAACTAATTCACTCTGATCATGACGAAGTCACTACTACAGTACATGGCATTTTGGTAATTCTACACAGGAAAAGGAAGCAAAATTACAGTGAGAGACAGTCACCTTCTTGATTAAAAGGGTCACGTTACATACAAGGAGAAGAAGGGTCACAATGCCTATAGTGGCATTCCCTAGATGTTATTTGTGCCCTAAATAATTAAACTACTATTCAAAAACATGCTATGCATAATACTCTGATCTCTTGGATTTGGACTGTAGTATTAAAAAAAAGTTTCCAGATAGTTTCCAGGTCTGGTCCTGTTATCTACAGCACAGACATTATAATACAAACACAAAGCTGTGTGATTTGATAAAGAAACACACATATACAAACATTTCTGTATTTTCCTAAATCACACCCGGACGTGTCTCCTTACTGTATTTACACACATTTCCTGGCTGCAATTTGGAATTATTAAAAACTCATTTAAAAATGTTCTTTTTTTTAATTAATGTTTTTATTATTATTTTCAAATGTTATCTTATCTTTGATCAAACAAACCTGATTTTTGAGAAGATTTAAGTTGAAATTAATATGTGATGAATGTCTGAGCTATTTTTATTTTATTATTTTCAAATTCAGTTCTAATAATCTAATGAGATCTTAAAAACTGCAATCAAGCAGCATTTGATGAGTGATGGACAAACCTAAGAAATCATACATTTCTTCTAAAGACTTAGTGAATATTGTGCAAATTTGAGGAATTTGAATTATGAAAGACTATTTATTAATTTATTTGCCTTAAGTTAATATATACACAGTATATTATTTATTCTTAATTTTGTCAAACCTGTTTTTGAGAAGATTTTTGAATGATTATTTTCAAATTCACTTTAGATCTGCAAAACTGAAATCAAGCAGAATGTCTCTCTAATTAATGACTGATGGACAAACCTAAGAAATTGTAAATTTCTTCTAGGAAATTCTTAAAGGTTTTCATTGGCGCCCCCTAGCTAAAGTAGAGGAGTAAAGAAGAGTCTCCATGCCGGAGAGTAGAAACACGCGCACACAGAAAACAGGTCCTGAGAGACGGCAGAGACCTGGGCGGACAGATACGGCGCATGCTGCTGTGGACTGTACAAATGCATGCATGAGCGGGTGGGCACCCTCCACATCAACAACTTCCTTCTGTTCATGCCCCAGCCCCAGGTCCATATCCTGGCCTTTCCGGAAGCCACAACAGCCCCATCCAGACGCATTTCCCCCGAGTAAGACGCCCACAATTATCAGGAAAGAACTTCATCCTCGCCCACGAAGGGCAGGTCCATGCTCCGCATGCCTTCCTCGCTCTCTTGTTTCCTAGGAAACAGACAAATGTGGAGGTTTAAAATAGTCACACATTCCAGGCATGTCAACCTGTCTGCAGCAAATGCAGACTGTTGTTAAGTGCGGCTAGAATTGTTAGGGGAAATTAAGTCAGCGCGAGGGGGAGTACATGGCATCGCATCAGTCATATGCCCGGGTCAGTAGGAGGCACATGAGAGTGACTGACTACCATGTTTTTGCGAGGGGTTGTACCGGGGCGCCACATGCAAATGCACCCAGTCCGACAAACCAATAAGAGTCCTTGTGAAAAATGACCATGGCTGGGTGGCAAATCAGGATGCTCTTTTCTTTTCGTTGCTGATATTATGTATGAGGGGCATGCAGATATTTAGAAGGGCCTGGAAAACATCATCCTACACTGCCCATGAACTTATATTTCTTTGTTAAAACATTACATGCAAAATATAAATGCTTGATATACTATTATTAAACATAGCTTGTACAGTTAAATACATACAAGAGGTTTTTAGGAGGGAATATCATGAATATTTTAGATATTACATGCATAAAATGCAGTTTATTAGGTAGGAAAACACAAGCGGATAAGCTTGTTATTCTTTAAGCCATCTGAATGATAATCGTTTTGATCTTAAAAGCATGCTAAAAACACCACATCATTCATTTTAAGTGCAGATCATTCAATATGGGCATGACCATTCTCTCCTACATATAATACAGGTGGAGGAGAGTGAACAGGACATAGGTGGAGCGCTAACAGGCTAGCGGAGCTTTACCTGGGGGTACCGAGATTGCGGCAGTATTTCAAACTCCCTGCTCTCCCTTTTCTAGACGGCAGGAGAGATGCGGAAATGTGAAAATTCTTAAATCGGAGCGTATCTATCAAATATTCCTGAAAACATGACTACACAAAAACCTTAAGAATATTTCATGCTAAATATTACTCAAACATGCTATTGATTACCACAGAAAATAATTTATACTTTTCCCTAGGGTTTTAAAAACCAACAAAAAAATGTGAGTAAAGTAACGAGCTTGGCAAAGCGAATATTATACACTAATATTTGCTAGGTAGTAATCAACCTAGCATAGCATTGCAACATAGATGCAAAAGGAGCGCTCATGAGTCAAAAAAAAAAGACATATGGGTGACTCTATAGAGTGGTGCAGGTTTGACATCACTTTGTAGGCCGAAACTCCATCGTCCAGAAGTCAATGGGTTTTTTGAATGGGGTTTTGGTTAAATGGCTGAAATAAAGTCTGTGGTGAACACAAGCTCAAGACATTTTCACATTTTATTCTACGACATAAAATACATCAGTACCCCATTTTTTTGAAGCGGTTACGTGTCTTGAAAAAGGCGGTTGTTAACAAGTGGCTAAGGGACTACAGAATCTGTCGAGATTAAACGTCATCACGTCAACAGGTAAACTCAGTCCGCTTTTACAGCCTCATTATGCTCATAATTGTGCTCTTATAAACTATTCTAACTCAAACGTTGTGGGAAAATGTTTTGAGATAAAAACTGAAAGAGTTGTCTGAAGCTAGTGGTGGTGAGTGACCGTGGTGTAACGTTAGTTCGTTTATAGCCTTCCTTTAGCTTTTACGTCTGGCGACTGCATTTAGGCTTCAGAATTCATAAAAGTTGTCTTCATCTGTGAAAATAATCTTGAAGGATAAAACATGTAAGTATCAGAAACTTTTGTTGATCACAGAGCGTGTTTTTTGCGATAATCCAAATGTCAATGGAAAAATCCTATTGGGTTTTTATCGAGGGAACCAGTGAGATGCTAACTGCCGGTTGGCCTATAAAGTGACGTCATACCTGCACCACTCTATAGCTGTGTCCGAAAATGCATACTTCCCGAACAAAATAGTATATCTAACAGTATTTCACAGTATTCATAAAAAAGAGACCTACTACTTCTGGTGAGATTCTGACATGCGCATCCAATGGGCACTTTACTATCCCATGAGGCAACGAGAGAGGATCTGTGATTGGCAGTGACGTGACACAACTGATACTGTAGCTCACATGACAGCGTCAACATGGTGAATGTAGTATGTTCGGATTCCATTCATACTAGCCATAGTCATATTATATAGAACGTACTTAATAGAACGTAGTAAATACTGAAACAGTATGCAATTTTGGTATTTTTATGGATGCACACTAGTGAAGGCCACAAGTCCACATTAAGTGCGCTATTTGGGACAGAGCCTTTAGCTTTAGCATAGCAGGGTAATCAGTTAGCTAACTAAAAGTACAATAAAAGCGTTTAATGTTAACATGTAGCTTTGGTTTCAAAATGTGATATTATTTGTGATGTATGATTTAAAAGCCATTCATTTATTAATTGAGAGAAAAGAACCATTTATATTTTAAATGGAATTACTGAATTTTCAGCAGCCATTACCCCCTAGTATTTCTTTTTAAAAGTTTTTTTTTAGAAATATTTTGTAACATTTTAAATGTTTTTACTGTCACTTCTGATCAATATATCATTATATATCTGATCATATTTTAAACAACAGCTTGCCTGCAGGCTTTCATTTTAGGTGCATTACTGTAAACACATTTTTCATTTGTGTTGGAATTGAGAAAGTAGTCAAAATTATTTTCTGTGGAAATGCTGTGCAAAGACATTAAACTCTATCTAACCTGAAAATACATTTATGCTTTATCTTTATAGTATTACAGTAGAACCTAGTGGCATTGTATATAGTACGTCTATACTAGTAGGTCCAATTAAATTACTGTCAAACCAGCTAAACAAACCATTTCAGATTTTCAATGATCACTGAAAGCATTGCAAAAGTCCAGGTCTATGTTCAGGACGTCTGTTCCAGTTATAGCCCATCCCTAATGAGAAAGACTTACGATAGCATGTGTCCTGGTGCGGTGGGACTCCTGTCTTCCCTGCGGCCCCAATCAAACGGGTTTCCAAAAGAACGTTTGCGCAACATAGTCCTAACCAAGATCTGTAGCAGAGAACATGCAGCAAGTTTAAGTAACTCCAAAAACAACCCTGGGCTTGGGCTTGTGTGGGTCTTTAATCTTTTTATTAATTTGATGGGGTTATTAGCATTAAATACATTATGCGTATTCATAAAACAGAATTAAGGTTGTCTAAATAGGCCACCAGGGGCGTGCAAACTCACCACGGTGGCCAGGCTGGGGATGTGCTTGACAGAGTTTTCCACCTCCTCCTCTGTCACTTCTATCAAGCTGCAGCAGTTGTCGTCCTCCGGGGGGAAGGGCTCAGCGCCGTGCCGAGTCACCCATGGGTGCACCTACAACAACGACGGAACAAAAATCCTGCTTTGATATCATTAATTAACTCAAAGGCTAGGTCTAGGCTGCTGGAGTGTCCTATATTCACACAAGAAGTGCTACAGTGCTATGTAGTTTACATGTAGTTTAGTTGAAATCATCTTTTAAGAATAAGGAAGGGTTTTATTTTTGGTTCAATTGAAGTATGGAGGCTAAATATAACATTTTAAGAAAAACTACACTACTGTGTACAAAACAAATGTTTGGGTCAGTGAGATTTTTTGTTTTTGTTTTAATTAATACGTTTATTCAGCAAAGGATACATTAATCAAAAATGAAAGTAAAGACATTAATATTACAAAAGACTTAAAGGGATAGTTCACCCCAAAATGAAAATTCTGTCATCATTTACTCACCCTCAAGCTGTTCCAAACCTGTATGAGTTTCTTTTTTATGTTGAACACAAAAAAAAATGTTGAAGAATGTTAGTAACCAAAGAGATTGACTTCCATAGTGTTTTTTTCCTACTATGGAAGTCAACGGCTACCATCAACTGTCTGGTTACTGACATTCTTCAACATATTTTTTTTGTGTACAACATAAAAAAGAAACTCATATGGGTTTGGAACAGCTTGAGGGTGAGTAAATGATGACAGAATTTTCATTTTGGGGTGAACTATCCTTTAAGAATTATTAAACATTAAACAGCACAAGTGTATTCAATATTGATAAAATTAAGCAATGTTTCTTGAATCAGCTTATCAGAATGATTTCTGAAGGATCATGTGACACTAAAGACTGGAGTAAAATTCAGCTTTGCCATCACAGGAATAAGTTATGTTTTAAAATATATTCAAATATTAGTTATACAAGTTATTTAAATTGCAATTATATTTCACAGTATCACTATTTTTACTGCAGTTTTGATTAAATAAATGCAACCTAGGTAAGAATAAGAGACTTCTTTAAAAAAAAAGAATATTTTTAATCTTACCAACCCCAATATAAGTTGAAAAACATAAGTGGAAATATAAGTGGAAAAACAAAACATTAACTAATAGAGTGATTCTGGGGCGAAACTGCTTGTTTTTCCGACCAATCACAGATGAGGACTAGCTTTCAGGAAACATTATTGGTGACGAAATTATGCATTTCCCCATGATAGACTCAAAGGGGACGTCCTTGGTGAAGAAAAGAGTCATACTGACCTTGATTTGTGGGACGGTAATTCTGGTTTCAGGATTCTTGTCCAACATTTTAAAAAGAAGGTCCTTTAAGTCATCTGATATGTCCGCGCTGTTAAGTGGTACAAAAATGCTATCAATGTCAAAACGGTGGGATGGGGAAGGTCTTTCAGGCTCAAGAGAAATACTCACTTCTCGGGAAGCTCCACCGGTTGGGTCTTGATCTTCTGATGGAGGCTCAAAATACGCTCATCCATAAAAGGACACTGTGGAGAGAGGAAGTAAACTCAAAGGCAACATCCATTTTAAACAGTTTTGCTGAATTAAATGTTGGGTTATTTTTAACACTGCATATTTCATGAGAAATACGAAGGTCAAAACAAGGCGTACCACTCCAAAGATGAAACAGTACAAGGTGACTCCCATTGCCCACACATCCAGAGCCTATAAAAACATGATGTTCATATGTTAACATTGATGTTGACAGCAATACTGACAGGCTATTAGCAACTAGCTTAGAGAAAGAAGATTTTAACCTTTCCAGAGAAGTTCTTGCGGGTCTCTGAAAGGGTCTCTGGGGCAAGAAATGCTGGCGTTCCCACTGTGCTGGTCAGCAGGGCGTCCGCTCCCTCAAACTGGTTACTGACCCCAAAGTCTGCAATCTTAACGTGGCCGTCTTCTCCCACCAGCAGGTTGGAAGGCTTGATGTCCCGATGGATGATTTTCTGATAATGTACTGTTGAGGATGAGTAGTTGTCATCACTTTTGATTGTTATTTAATGCATTCTGATGACTAACAACAAAAACTGCATCTAGTCACTGTTTGATGCATAGTGCAAAAAAAAAAAATGTCAAGAACTTTCTGAAAAAACTAAAAGCTTCAATCCGGTTGGTCTTTATGCTATTGGTACACAGATTTCCTTGAAATGTCATATGGCGTCTTCCTGTATAGGTGGCAGTGCTGTTGAATATGTATGTTAACATATGCTGTTAACTATTAAAAATGTTTTTGATAATTGAAATAGCTGAAATAAAATCCTATAATAAATATTAGTTGAAAATTAACTTGTATTGGTAATCTCGTATTGGTAACTAACTGAAATATAATATGATTAAGTATTACAATTACTAAAACTGAAATAAAAAAATAAACACATTTAAAAAAAATATATATATATATATATATATATATATATATATATATATATATATATATATATATATATATATATATATATATATATATATATATATATATATTACAAAATAGTAAAAATGACAAAAGCACATGACAAAATGATTAAAACTATACGATATTCTATAAAAATATAAAAAATTTAAGATATGTAGATTTAAAAAAGCACATGACAAAGTGACTAAAACAAGATAAAAAAACTGAATATATAATTCAGTTATAATTAAAAATATTATAAAATATTATAATAGTATATATAAAAATAAAGCTATAAAATATTCAAAAACAAAAATTTGACAACTTAAACATACGATAAAAAAACAATAAATAAAACAGCTAAATTAAAATATTAACAAAAACTATAATTGTATATAAATAATACTACAATAAAACTGCTAAGTGGGTTGTTCTTGACCAGAATAAGCTTTGTGGACAAGACTAATAGTCTAAATCTAAAAGTTCGGCTCCATGAGACTAATCAGAGCCAATATCAAGTTACCGTCAAGTCACCTTTTAGCTGAATGTACTAGCACCAATTACGAGTACTGGTGACAGCGCAAAGCATTAGCTAAATTCCCGCACTCACAATATTCGATTCCTCTCAGCAAGTCCTGGAAGTAGAAGCGTGCCTGGTCCTCATCCAGGGGCTTATCAGTAGGAACCTCCATCACTGCTCTGCAAACACATGGGGAATGAGACACAGTTTCTCTAGCAGAGTGACACCAGCACAGCATGGGCCGGCATTACAATCAGAAATAACGTGCTTACTCACCCTCGTTTGACAAGCTCGAATACTGTGAAAGCACAGAGGAAGCTGAGTTAAAGTGTTGCTTTACATTCTCTGACTTCACATACATTTAACACCGAAAAGTAGAATAAATTGTGCATGCGCAAGTGTGTAGCATCTGCCAAGTGGATGAGTATCTGGCCAGACTTACCCATGTACAGATGGTCCTCGCTTGGATCATCCAGCACCTGCACAAAAAAACAAAAAACAAAGCTGTTTAAAAAGAGAATGAAACCAGCCAGCACAGAACTAACATTACACCATATCTAATATCTAAAATATCTAAAACTTTTCTGTCCACTGTGGCTTACTTTCAGTGTTTTTATGACTAAATGAAAGCTGCCCTGTACATATCAGTACAATTAAAGGGTTAGTTCACCCAAAAAATGTGTTCTGTCATTAATTTCTTACCCTTATGTCGATATTTTTGATAAAATCCGAGAGCTCTCTGACCCCTCCATAGACAGCAATTTAATGAACACTTTCAAGGCCCAGAAAGGATGTAAGGACATCGTTAAAATAGTCCATGTAACTGCCGTGGTTTAACCTTAATTTTATGAAGCGACGAGAATACTTTTTGTGCGCAAAAAACAAAAATACAGACTTCATTCAAGAATTTCTTCTAGTCTGTGTCAGTGTCCTACGCGGTTAACGTTGGCCAGCTCCTGCGTCAGCATCACACGCATGCGTCGTGGTGCTCACATGAACAGCATCGGCCAATGGTAAGCCGACGTGCTGGCGTAGCTCTGACGTAACTCGGAAGTGCTGCACTGTATTTATTACTATGTCAACAGCTTAAGAGACCGACAAAGAAGTGAAGAAATTGTTGAATAAAGTCGCTATTTTTGTTTGTTTTTTGTGCACAAAAAGTATTCTTGTCGCTTCATAAAAATAAGGTTAAACCACTGGAGTCACATGGACTATTTTAACAATGTCTTTACATCCTTTCTGGGCCTTGAAAGTGTTCATTAAATTGCTGTCTATGGAGGGGTCAGAGAGCTCTCTGATCTAATCAAAAATATCTTCATTTGTGTTCTGAAGATGAACGAAGGTCTTACGGGTTTGGAACGACATGAGGGTGAGGAATAAATGACAGAATTAAAAATTTTTGGTGAGCGAACCCTTGAATTAATTTACCTGTAAAAAAAAAAAAATAAAATATATATATATATATATATTTTTTTTTTTTTTTTTTTAAATAAACAGTTAGAAGTTCTGTTTTGTACTTTTAATACATTTCTAATTCAAATATTGTATGCAATTTTTCTTAAAAGTATATTTATCTTGTTTTAAGAAATGTTATAAATTTTTACTGGAAACAAAGCAAATTTTTGCAGTGTATAACATTCAAACTGTATATCTATCCCTCACTGTCTCAAATTCATTCACGTCAAATTTTTTTACATTTTTTTCAAGGTTAAAATACTTTCCCCATCCCATTTTGATAAATGTATAGTTGGATTTTCTGTTTGACCGATGGTAAAAGTGTTTGGGAAACCTGTTCAAAAACGGTCATTAATTCCACTTCCAGTTCACGCTGACTAAAGTCTCTGAGAATACTGCAAACTGAGAATAGAAGCACCCACCTCCACAAGCTTAACCACATTAGGGTGATCAAGCTTCTTGAGGATGGCTATCTCCTGGTAAACACGCTCCAGAGGCCCTTTGGGCTGAGGGGGGCCCTCAGGGGCCAATCTTGCCCCACGAGGAGGAGGTCTGCCTGTTTAAACCAGCACAAGAGGAAATCATGTGAAAGGTTGAAGTATTAGGCATTCTGCTAGCTGATGAAAGTGCGCCCCCAACCTCACACACACACATACACTCACACATACACTCAATCATAAACCCCGCTGTGCGTTCCATCTGCTTTAAAGCAGACACTTACGCGGGAACCCAGCCTGCCTCATCAGTCGTTTCTTGGACAGCACTTTCATGGCCTGTGGAGAGCAGTGAGAATGAGAGAGTGAGAGCAGATATCCAGTGTCATTACTGGTGCTGGGTGACATATGCCCCATTCTACAACCAGCACTGTGTGAGAACTACAACTACACCAAAAATGGGATAAAAAACAAGTAATAACTAATCAGAGCATGGAGCTCTGTTAATTTCAAATTATTACAACAACAACAACATACTATATTCTTCTTATTCTGATTACTACAGCATGTTATTTATCAAATCTCAACAATACACAGTGGCAAGAATATGAAAAAATATATATATTTAAATCACAAACATTAATAGAGGAGTTAGTTGGATTATGGGGCAATGGGTTTGTGCATCAAAACTACATTTCCCATGATTCTCTGTGGCAACACAAGAAATATAAAAATTTAATAATTCCACACCAAATATGTATGCTTTTCTTTATTTTGTTGCACTGGAGCTAAAATCAAAAATGAAAATGAAATATAAAAACATGTCTGTCTATTTTACTCCAATTCAAATCACTTGAATGCACATCATAATTATGATTTTCTAACCCGTAACGGTGACGGTGCCTATGGGATCATTTTTGGCTGCTGAAGGGGACCTCAAATAGGTAATCATAATTCAATGATTACTGATAACACTAGGATGTTAGCTCTTTACTCACCTAAATAAAACTGAGATGAAGTGTGTAAATATATATGTGTGTGAGACTGTTAAGAGACCAGGTTGTATCACTCACATAGTATGTGTTGTCATCTTCATTGTACGCCAGCTTGACAACTCCATAGGAGCCCTTTATCAGGAAAACAAGGTGTGTCAGTCATGACAACTTGTAAATGGATCAAATTGCAGTGCAAACACACTTAACAACATGCAATAACTGAGGGAAACAGGAAGCTAAAGTGTCCAAGCATTTGTGCCATTTGATTAAATGGAGAACATGTAAACCAAACCGAGCCAGTAGGCATAATTCCACTTCTGTTCTGTCTCTATCTCTCTCAAACCTACACACACACACACACACAGGTCCCAGCTGGGAGAGCAGATTGCCGTTCCAGCAGGGAATCCAACCCTCAGATACAAGAGATGAGAGCAGAGCAGGAATCTCCCCTGTCCAAGCTGACAGTTTTCCATGCCCTCGTATCAAGATGAAGCTTAGTGGAACAGCAACAGTGAAAACACTTCACTGCTCCTTTAAATTGTATTACTGTATTACTATAAATATTGTAGAAAATTCATTACATGCTTTTATCTTACTCTATGCTTCTTAGAATAAAGTATTGTGTTTGTACTATGGTTTAATGATGGCATCAGATGGGAATACCATGGTACTTTGCATATATACATACATACATATATATTATGATCACCATATTCACATGCCATAGTAATTTGAATTCTTTAAAGAATAACTTGCCTTATATGCCAATAAATCAATAAACATTGATTATGCCAATAATCTTAACATGGTACTTTGTCTTAAAACATGGTACTTGTCTATTATCTTCTATTAAATGGCATACCAAGATACTTTGAAAACCAAGGTATTACTATTGATAAAAAAACATGAATTTAATTTACTGTAATATATTAAGCAATTGTGCCTAAATGAAAATTTACCTTGTTTTAGAAATATTAAAATAATAAAATAAAAACGTTAAAAATATACATTTTTGAAGTGTACAACATTGAACAAACTCTATTCTATTCTATTCTATTCTATTCCATTCCATAGAAGCATGTTTAAAAAGCATGAAAATGTTTAAGTCTCTATGAAATACTTGATTCTGAATGTCTAATAGTGTCAATCTGTGTGTTATTTTTATTTATTTACATTTTACACACACACCACCGTTCAAATGTTTGGGGATAGGCACACATTTTTATGCTTTTGAAAGAAGTCACTTATGCTCACCATGGCTGCATTTATTTGTATGGTAAATACAGTAATATTGTGAATTTGTGTTTTCTACTTTAATATATTTAAAAATGTAATTTATTCCTGTAATGGAAAAGCTGAATTTTCAGTATTATTGCCTTTAGTGTCACATGATCCTTCAGAAATTATTTGCATTTTTATTTACTATACCTAATATGTGAGGTAACTCTTTGTTCTAAAAATAAGAACAACTGTGCAATTACTATTTCAGCAGAGCGTTCATTTATCTCAGACTCTCAACAGGAAATGATCCATGCATAAATAATAAATGAAAAATAAACATACCTTTCCGATCTCATCTTTCAGCTTGTACTGGTTGAGCTGCACGCAGTCCTTTAGAAATAAACAAACAAATTACATTGATCAATGACACTGAGGTCTTTTTTAAGGGGGTTTTAGTCATTGAAGGACAACTACTTCAGCCAGTGTGGCCAAATATCACAGCAAAACGCAAACTTGATTCTCTCTTGATTCTCGCAAACTTGATTCTCTCAAGAATGATGCTTGCAACATTCCAGGTTCAAAAGAATCAAAAGCATTAGCATAAGAAGTACTACAGGGAGTACTTGAGCCGAGAAAGGCACACAAGCTAAAGCTACACACATTTCTTGCTGATTTCATGTCCTAATGGAAAAGCAGAAGCATCTATTGGGGAACTTTCTCTTGAAAAGGATCATTAAGAGGAAGCCAGGAAGGTAATTGCTCCTGTCAGTAACCTTACCTTACACACCATCTCAACCTTGACTTTGCAGACTTGAAGCCAGTGCAGAGAATGAAGAAAAGGAAATGTTCTTCTCAAAGACAACATCAGTTCTCACACAAGCAGCTCAAATCTCAGGCCACAGCATCAGATTGTCATCGGATGTTTGGTGGTACAGTTACATAATCTTACACTACTGGTCAAAAATGTGGAATTATTAAGATTTTGAATGTTTTGAAAGTAGTCTCTTACGCTCACCAAGGCTGCATTTATTAAAAATACAGTAAAAACAATAGCATTGTGAAATATTATTACAATTTAAAAGAACTGTTTTCTATGTGGATATATTTTAAAATGTAATTTATTCCTGTGATGGCAAAGCTGTTTTTTTCATTTCTCCAGTCTTCAGTGTCACATGATCCGTCAGAAATCATTCTAATATGATGATTTGCTGCTCAAGAAAAGAGTTGTGCTCTTTTCATATTACGTGGAAACCATAATGCAATACCAAGCAATTAAGTAAGATTCAGTAAGATTCAGCAAGAACGCATTAAATTAATCAAGTGACAGTAAAGACATTTATGTTTCTTTTAAAATAAAAGCTGTTTTGAACTTTCTATTCATTAAATAATCCTGAAAAATATATATAATGATTTCCACAAACATTAATAATAAGAACCATTATTAACAGTAATAATTGAGAACCAATAATAATAATAATAATAATAATAATAATAATAATAATAATAATAATAATTGGGCAGCAAATCAGCATGTTAGAATGATTTCATGTGACACTGAAGACTGGAGGAATGATGCTGAAAATGTAGTTCTTGCTATCACATTTTATAATATACTAAAATAGAAAACAGTTATTTTATTTTGTAATAATATGCCACAATATTACTGTTTTTACTGTATACTTGGTCACATTAATGCAGCCCTGATGAATATAAAAGTCTCAATTATTGTTGTTGTAGCCATTGAGTTGTTCAGACAGTTTTTTTTAAGAGACTTTCAAACACTTCCAAACACATGTGGCGTTAACTTCGGCCACCTACCTGCAGATCTGTGATGGATACACGATGAGACTCCACGGTTGGTCTTCGAGGGAGGCGTGGAGATGAGTGAGGGGAGGTGATTGGCGAGTAGGGCAGCGACGGGTAAATATAACGTCCGTTCAGCCCTGGCGAACCACAGGGTGACGAAAGTGTCTGTGAGCGTTCCTGTAGCGACAGCTTCCTGTCAGACAGGCTGAGTCTACCTCTGTGCTCCTGCGGTTCTGGAAAGAGTGCTTCCGGGCGGCCCACCGTATGGGATAAAAGATCACAGGAGGCCATACGGAAGGGCGGCACTGGACCTGACGACGCCGGTTCTGGCGTTTCCGAGCTGTCCATGTCCTCCACCTCCTCCTCCTCCCCGCCCTCCTGCCCAGAGCCACCACTGGGCTCATACTCCGTCACCACAATCATGGACTCCATCTCGTTGGTGCAAGGGCTCAGGCGCGTGGATAGGGAAGGGAGCACAACGCAGCTCCGCAGCAGGTCAGGCAGTGGCTGATTGGGCAGTTGTACCGAGGGAATGGGCGGAGCATGGCCAAGAGCGGCAGGGGGATCAGAAGAGGGCCAGGAGGAGACACAGGGAAACATAGTGTCCTTCCCAAACACCTGTCAGTAGCCCCTCCATCAACACCTTGCAAAAAAAACAGATTTGGTAAATCTTAGGTATCATCCCACATAGATTTTGACCTGACTTTGAGCATAATTTGGGAATGGGCGTTATGAGCACTTTATATTCAGAGAGAAAATAAGGAAGAGTCAAGACAAAAGGACATTAAATTCATTATATTTTCTGTACTTTTTTCATTATTTTTTCCATATTTTATAATGTACAATTTATACATTATATATTTACTATATTAGTTACATATTAATTCCATGTAACATTTACATTTTAATTCATTGTTATTAATTTATAATATGAAATATTATATAAATACTATACAAATATATTTTACTATTTTTTCCCCCATGACTCTTACCAGCCTATAAGCCAATTTTACACGCATGCGCCATTTTATTCCCTGATATTTATTACTTTGATATATACAAGTATTTATGAATATCGCACCCTTATGGAGATCATATATGTGACTCTGGACCACAAAACCAGTCATAAGTCACACGGGTATATTTGTGGCAATCATTCTATTAGGATCAAAACATTAGGACATTAAGTAAAGATCATGTTCCATGAAGATATTTTGTAAATTTCCTACCATAAATATATATATAAAAAAAGATTATTAGTAGTATGCATTGCTAAGGACTTCATTTGGATAGCTTTAAAGGCGATTTTCTAAATATTTAGATGTTTTTGCACCCCAGATTCCAGATTTTCAGATAGTTGTATCTCGGCCATAGTCATATCCTAACAAACCATACATCAATGGAAATCTTATTAATTTAGCATCCATGTATAAATCTCAATTCAAAAAATGGACCCTTATGACTGGTTTTGTGGTCCGGGGTCATTAAATATTGTCACAATATTACTGTTTTTACTGTATATTTGGTCACATTAATGCAGCACTGATGAGCATAAAAGTCAATAATTTAATAGTATATACATACAAACCAGATTCCAAAAAGTTGGGACACTGTACAAATTGTGAATAAAAACAGAATGCAATGATGTGGAAGTTTCAAATTTCAATATTTTATTCAGAAAACATCATAGATGACATATCAAATGTTTAAACTGAGAAAATGTATCATTTTAAAGGAAAAATAAGTTGATTTTAAATTTCATGGCATCAACACATCTCAAAAAAGTTGGGACAAGGCCATGTTTCTCACTGTGTGGAATCCCCTCTTCTTTTTATAACAGTCTGCAAACGTCTGGGGACTGAGGAGACAAGTTGCTCAAGTTTAGGAATAGGAATGTTGTCCCATTCTTGTCTAATACAGGCTTCTAGTTGCTCAACTGTCTTAGGTCTTCTTTGTCACATCTTCCTCTTTATGATGCGCCAAATGTTTTCTATGGGTGAAAGATCTGGACTGCAGGCTGGCCATTTCAGTACCCGGATCCTTCTTCTACGCAGCCATGATGTTGTAACTGATGCAGTATGTGGTCTGGCATTGTCATGTTGAAAAATGCAAGGTCTTCCCTGAAAGAGACGACGTCTGGATGGGAGCATATGTTGTTCTAGAACTTGGATATACCTTTCAGCATTGATGGTGCCTTTCCAGATGTGTAAGCTGCCCATGCCACACGCACTCATGCAACCCCAAACCATCAGAGATGCAGGCTTCTGAACTGAGCGCTGATGACAACTTGGGTTGTCCTTGTCCTCTTTAGTCCGGATGATATGGCGTCCCAGTTTTCCAAAAAGAACTTAAAATTTTGAATCGTCTGACCACAGAACAGTTTTGCATTTTGCCACAGTCCATTTTAAATGAGCCTTGGCCCAGAGAAAACGCCTGCGCTTCTGGATCATGTTTAGATATGGCTTCTTTTTTGACCTATAGAGTTTTAGCCAGCAACGGCGAATGGCACGGTGGATTGTGTTCACCGACAATGTTTTCTGGAAGTATTCCTGAGCCCATGTTGTGATCTCCATTACAGTAGCATTCCTGTATGTGATGCAGTGCCGTCTAAGGGCCCGAAGATCACGGGCATCCAGTATGGTTTTCCGGCCTTGACCCTTACGCACAGAGATTGTTCCAGATTCTCTGAATCTTTGGATGATATTATGCACTGTAGAGATGATAACTTCAAACTCTTTGCAATGTTTCTCTGAGAAACTCCTTTCTGATATTGCTCCACTATTTTTGGCTGCAGCATTGGGGGAATTGGTGATCCTCTGCCCATCTTGACTTCTGAGAGACACTGCCACTCTGAGAGGCTCTTTTTATACCCAATCATGTTGTCAATTGACCTAATAAGTTGCAAATTGGTCCTCCAGCTGTTCCTTATATGCACATTTAACTTTTCCAGCCTCTTATTGCTACCTGTCCCAACTTTTTGGGAATGTGTAGCTCTCATGAAATCCAAAATGAGCCAATATTTGGCATGACATTTCAAAATGTCTCACTTTCAATATTTGATGCGTTATCTATATTCTATTGTGAATAAAATATAAGTTTATGAGATTTGTAAATTATCGCATTCCTTTTTTATTCACAATTTGTACAGTGTCCCAACTTTTTTGGAATCGGGTTTGTATTAAAATAATGTTTTTTAATACTATTAACAATAAATGTATATTCCATTCTTTTTACAATCCAAAAAAATCAACACAAAATATGCTAAGATTTTCAGGTCTTCACTGATGCTGATTTTAGGATAAAGCACAAATGAGAATTGACTCAAAAACCTTTGCCATATGCTTGACCTCCATTTTTCTATGAGTCTTATCCTTACTGTACAAATGAAACGACTAAATAGAGCTAAAAAGCTGAATATATTATAAAATGCTTCAAACATTATTTAAGTAAAGCCTGCTCGAAAAAGATTACATATCTCCATTCTGCTCTAAGCCTCCGTTTCTTCTTATGGCCTTGATTTACATGCAAAGTGCTGCAGTTTCTTTGGAAAGCAGATTTTCTGAACATTGGAGACTGTGTGTGTGGGAGAGGTGTGGGTCTCACAGAATGAGAGAAATATAAGCAGGTACAATAAAAAAGGCATTCATTACTCCGAGGGGTTCAGAAAGGAGAACTTGTGTGGGCTGGCCCACCCCCTCCGCGCGTCCTCATTTCTATCTCTCACATTCACAGAGATTCAATGCAGCTTAGTTTTTCTTCTCTGTCTCGGTTTTGTTCCCTGTTATTTCTTCACCTGCGATCGAATCTCTACTTATGTTTTTGCTGTAATATCATCTCGGGGGCCCTGGCCTCCATGTATTCTCCTGTCAAAACACCCACACAGCTGGAAGAAGGTGTTCTCTCTCCCTCTTTCGAGAAAACGGTGCAAAAAAAAAGCATATTTTTCTCAGCATTCCTCATCTTTGACCCCTCCCGCATCCATTTCTCAAGTAATTACGTCCCTGACACTTATTTTCACACTAAATCAGAACACACTGATGAGGATTCGAGCTTTTCTCGCTAAAAATGTCAGTCATACAGAAAATAACCTCTCCAAGAAGGAAATAATAATAATAATAATAATAATAATAATAATAATAATAAAATATCCATATGGATCACACATTGAAAAGAAGGATCAAGCCATATTCAGAGACCAGAATACCATAGAAACTTGGGGGTAGACTCTTAATTTAAACCACTTTATAATCACCCAGAACACCTTAGAGGCCACATAGGTATCAACCTGTGTATTAAGCAAGCACCATTCTCATGCATAAAATGTCAAATGTTATGTTTATTAAACTGTCTCTCGCTCCATCCATCACCAACTGAGAGATTCTGCCAGCAGGAGAATGAATGATGGATTCTACATGACATCAATAAGACGACAAGTGACAGCCAAGTGATTGCAGCGCCACACAACATGATATTTGCAGCATCCTGTGTTATAAGCATTTTTAAAACATACATCATGAAGCTCATCATTAAACTTTAAACGTTTTAATAAGTTACATATTACTGTTATTATATTTATGCATTTTATATTAAATGTATTATTTTAGTTTCTATTTTAATCTTAAATGTAATATAAAATGTAAATGTATCTAAATTTAATGACAATTAAAAAGAAAGCTTTTGCAATTGTGCTCAAAATATATTTGCACGATATTTATAGAATATTGAATAACTAATTTATAACTATTTAATTTATAACTAATAACTAATGACTGTCAATTAATTCAAATATTAATATTATATATATATATATATATATATATATATATATATATATATATATATATATATATATATATATATATATATATATATATATATATTATTCATTTCAACATTAACTAGTATATTATAATTTGTTAACATTAGTTAAAGGGATAGTTCACCCAAAATTGAAAATGACCCCATGATTTACTCACCCTCAAGTCATCCTAGGTGTATATGACATTCTTCTTTCAGACGAATACAATCTGAGTTATATTAAAAAAGTCCTATCCAAGACTAATCCAAGCATTACAATGGCAGTGAATGTTGCCTCGTTTATGAAGTCCATAAAAGTGCATCTATCCATCATATAAATGTACAGATCCGGGCATCAAAAGCATCATTTGTGTAAGAAAAATATCCATATTTAAAACTTTATAGACTAAAATAACTAACTTCCGGCAGATTGCCGTACGCATCGATTTATGGCGAAAGAGTAACCCTTGACCCTTGACGCATGTGTATTTGACGAACGCAGAAGCGCAGAGGATAGAGCAAAACAAAACACCGGTCATGAATTAGAGCCTAAAATGAGAATTTTTAAAGAGAAATGGCAGAGTATTTCGATATAAGAGAAGAGGAGCTTGAGTTTGTTGTCCAGCACTACCTGTGAGAGGCATCAAAGCTTGCGATGCTTCTATACATCGTGTCAGGGTTACTCTTTCGCCGTAGGTCAAATTGTATATGGCTTTCCCGCTGGAAGTTAGTTATTTTAGTCCATAAAGTTTTAAATATGGATATTTTTCTTACACAAATGCATTGCTTCACTTCAGAAGGCTTTTATTAACCCCCCGGAGCCGTGTGGAGCAGTTATATGATGGATAGATGCACTTTTATGGACTTCATAAACGAGGCAACAATTCACTGCTATTATAAAGCTTGGATTAGCCAGGACTTTTTAATATAACTCAGATTGTATTCGTCTGAAAGAAGAATGTCATATACACCTAGGATGACTTGTGGGTGAGTAAATCATGGGCTAATTTTCATTGTTGGGTGAACTATACCTTTAATGTACTATGAACTAACATGAATAAGCAATGAACAGCTGGATTTTTATTAACTAACATTAACGAAGATGAATAAATACTGTAAGAAACGTATTGTTCATTGTTAGTTCATGTTTTTAATATTAACTAATGTTAACAAATGAGACCTTATTGTAAAGTGTCATCTATAAAATGTATTAAAATACAAAACTTATTTAAACTTGTTATAATATTTTACAATATTACTGTTTTTACAGTATTTTTGATCAAATAAATGGTGAGTATAAGAGGCTTATTTCAAAAAACTTTATTAAGTATTAAAGAAACTGATTATTATATCTAATGTGTCAAACATGTGACTATTAGTAAAACATCAGTAGAATTGATTATCTTATCAAACTATGATTGCTGTACCATGGCACCACCACAGCACTAATGGTCAACTTTCTTCTAAACTATTATTAGTACATGTTGGCTAATAAAGTAGCATGCAACAAAATGAATCAGCTATTTTAAGATAGAGAGACCCTTTTAAGGTCAAATCAGATTTTGAATCAATGGTCCGCCCCTGGTGTGGACGCCGTTTGTGACTTCCCATCCTCACACCTCTCAACCTCGATAACAAAGAGACAGCTCAGCTGAGCACAGAGCGGCCAGGCTTGTCCGACCCATTTGTCAGACCAGGTGCTGATGGTGGGATGATGAAAGTGTGCAGAAAGTCAGAGGGATTGATGTGCCATTATCCAGTTGAGCGTCGAGCAACTTTGAAATTCATGCGGCAGAATTACAAGTACCTTGCAAGCGTCTACAAAAAAATGCAGAATATCACGCCTCTTTTCAAGAACAGAAAATGCACGGTAGATGCGGGCAAGATGTGACCTGACTGCAATGGTAGGCTGAGCTATTTTAATCTGAGAGCAGTTTCCACACTCTTCTGTGACCTACTTCGATCTTTGATGGATTGCAAACCAAGTGTTTCTCCTCCATGTGCTCAACCTTCCAAACACACACAAACCTCATTTGTTATGGCGACTCAGACTCACAAGCAAACGATCCCTGGGGCCTGGACCCCCACTGACCACATGTATAACAAACGGGGTCTACATTAAAGGCCTTCTACAAAGTACAACATCAAACGCATAAAAAGATCCACCGTTTTCATTCAAGCCCTTACCCTAGAAAACCTCCTGGAAGAAATTAAACTTCCCCTAGAAACAAACAGATGCAGCCTTGCAGCAGATGACTCTGAGTTTAACACACACTTTCCACTCCCTGGTTGTCTTTATTATGGTGAGATCCACTGGCGTCCACAGGGAAAAGGGTCAGAGGATTGACCATATGTGACCATCTGGAGCGCAGCAATCTTTGAAACATACGCTTTAACAGGGAAAAACCAAAGTACTCATCTATAAAATCATTCAATAAAGTACTTTCGTTAACTCTACAATAAGTAAATCCACTTCCACATCTAATTATCTTTAAAAGCGATGCCATAGAAATATAGAGCTACCGAAAAAAAAATTTAAGACAAAATTCTAAAGATGGCTGCGCATTTGTGTCTCTGTCTATACGTTAAAAAACTGTAATAAATCTATCAGGCTATTTAATGTCCTTTTACAGTAACATACTGTTATAAGAAGAATCCATCTTATAATTTTGACTGAAGAAACGTAAGTTCTCAGACATTACCAGAATCCCCTGTGTGACACTTCACATTTGATGGATTTTCGTTGTTAGTCTTTTTACTGTAAATTTCACAGATTTTAAAAAAATGGGATTTAATGGTAAACTACTAACACTTTAAAGTTCTTTTACACTTTACAAGTTCTGAGTTCAAAATTAGTTAAAGGGTTAGTTCACCCAAAAATGAAAATTCTGTCATTAATTACTCACCCTCATGTCGCTCGACAGCCACAAGACCTTTGTTCATCTTCGGAACACAAATGAAGACCCATAGAGACCCAAGACCCATAAAAGCTACTAAAGACGTCGTTACAAAGTCCATCTCACTACAGTGGTTCTACAATAACTTTATGAAGCGACGAGAATAGTTTTTGTGTGCAAAAAAAATAAATCTAAATAACGATTTTATTCAACTTTATTTTTATTCCGTCTGGGCTCTGACGTGAACTCACGAAGCACCACGACGCATGCGCGAGAATATGACGTAGAGCCGGCGGAAGCGAGGAACTTTGTTTACTCATGACACCATATCTAAGCTGTTGAATTCTACATTGATTGTGCTTTAGGTCTTGGCGTAGTGCTCAAAAGTGTGCATTTCCTGGATGCCTGAACGCCGGCTCTACGTCATATTCTCACGCACGCGTGCTTCGTGAGTTCGCGTCAGAGGCCCACATGGAAGACAAGAATAAAGTTGAATAAAATGATTGTAGAACCACTGTAGAGAGATGGACTTTGTAACGACGTCTTTAGTACCTTTTATGGGTCTTGAGAGAGGAAATGACATTGCTGCCAATGGAGGCCTTTCTGAGCCGTCGGATTTCAACACAAATATCTTCATTTGTGGGTGTCGAATGACATGAGGGTAAGTATTTAATGACAGAATTTTTTTTTTCATTTTTGGGTGAACTAACCTTTTAAGCTCTCTCAACACCATCTGTGACATGTCGTCGATCACCACAGATGACTTTGTTTCTTTACAAAAACCTTCACAGCACAGTCATCTTTTTTTAGCTGGAATGAAAGAGAGGCTGTGAGGAATAGACATCCATCTCTTGAGTGGGTTGTACTAATTTAATGCGATTGTTCTGCTGACAAAACACTGAAAAAATGCCCTTCCAAGAAATTTCAGTAGACAAAAAATTCCAGACAACACGAGCTGTGGAAAATTCTAAGCGATCTAGGAGCTTTATACAGCGGATGCCAGTGAAAACACAGTACGTCTATCCTTCACAGCCTCTCTTTCATACTTGTCATGGCGCTGCTCTGAATAAGGTCTACTGGGCAAAATATTTGGCAGGGTTTAAAAAGCAAAAAATGTGCAGCTTATATTCTCGTGCTTATATTGAAATTTCTGTACAAAATTATATTTGAACTGTAAAAGTATTTTTTTTTATGTTTATCCCAGTGCAAAAACAAAATTCTGAATATTTTTTGGTTTTTTTCTTATAATAGATTATATTGAATTTGGAAGCAGTTTAAAAACAAAAAGGTCTGCCATTATGTTATCTGTCATTAGCATCTAATCACGTTCCATAAACTAAGAAATGAAAAGTAACAGGGCAACCTCAATCATACTTTCTGCACATGAAGCCAAATAAACAACTTTATCCAGCTCATCCAAAGCTAGATTTCAGATCATACCCGAATGGCTCATTCCACAGGGAAAAGTCCTCCAGGGACCTTCTTATGCCACTCTCTCCAAACAAGACTATTTTAGGCCCAAAGCAACATGAGTCAGTGGATACAAAATATAATTTGTTAATAATACAGCACAAATGACATCTAATGTACTTGCATGCGTCTCCTTTGGATTAAAGCGTCACACGACAGCTGTCAAGACCTAGTGAGCTATCAAACTAGACTGCATTTTTGAACATGTGAACCTTTCAAATGCCTTTGATGCCCAAAAATACAGTCTATGCAGGCAGCTCACAAGATGCTGATACACAGCCAGTGATTTTTCGGGGTTTCACTTGTCAGGTGTCAAACAGGCAGGATGAAAGTTAATTAAGGATGCTGAATTCTTAGGTAACTGGGCCATTCTAGAAAACAAGTGCCAATTCGATTGTGTCTCTCATATACATATGTGAAAAAAAAAAAAAAAAAAATCACTTTAACAATCAATAGATGGTGCCAACTTTAAACACAGCAACAAAAATACAGCAAGTACAATTTTTTTTTTTTTTTTTTTGCTTTTTCTTTCTTCATGAAGATGAGTCATTTTTGGCCAGTTCCACTCTTGTCTGTCCAACTTCTTGCTATATATTCCAATAAGATAAAATCTAAAATATATATACTTAAATACATACAATTCAAAAACTAAATATATGTAATATAGCAAGAACATATACGAACAAACCTAATCCTTTCAAGAAGTGAATTCTTGATGGACAAGTTACAATCCTATGGGGTTTTTTTCCTTTCCTTTTTTTTTTTTTGTTTGTGTCAGTAACGTCAATCCTGTTTACCTGTACATGTAAATATGTGAATACTGAAATATGGATATTTGTTGAAATACAAGTATTCAATTCTCCTAATAAGCACTTTCTAGTTTCACGACCTTGTAATATCAACTTGAACTTAAGAAAAACGTCAGCCCTGTTACAATCAGTCTTACTGAGATTGCACAATGCAATTAATTAACACTTAAATCTTTAATTGTGTCACTGAATGTAAAGAATCTTACAAAATGTTACTTTAAAACACCGTATCAAACTGGGAAAAAATTGCGTAGAATAACCCAACTTCTCATATTATCTTGTGTGCATATATAGATGTGTATAGTCTCACTCCTGATTTACAGTTGACATGCAACGCAATGTCGTGAATATTATCTGTAAAAGCGTCATGTAAACACTGACACTGTCTCGAAGAGCTGACGCCGTTAGGAGAATCATTTTGAAGGCAGGTTGTTATTTTGCTAAAGCTGGCTAACGCATCTCTTACGAAACAGATGTTTGGCAAATCCAGCCGAGGATTAATAAAATGATTGTTATCACGTATGTTCACGCATGTCGCTATGGAGAGGCAACGTTACAATAGAAATCGTTAGTTCAGTGTTGTGTCCTTACCTCGGCGGCTTTTTAAGATCCTGTTTTGGAAGGGTATGTTGTTAGCTCGCTGGCAGCAATGGTAGCGGTTTATGATATGGTATGATGATGTGCAGGCAGCGGGGGACGGAGGTGCTTCTGCTGCGAGTGAACGTGAGAGGAGTGGCGCCATCTAACGGTCACAACGGAACAGCGGCTAATGCTGAACTGACAAGCAAGGGGTCATTAGTCGTCGATTAATTAAACTTCATTGCTGTACTTCACTCGAATACCTGCACTCTCATTCAGTTACATTTTGACAGAGTCAGTTCTTACAATTTCATGTAAATCCCCAAAGCACCATTTTATTGAAGCCAATACTATTATGCTCCTGGCTGAAGCCAATGGCGTTTAACGTGTAAACTGCATTTGGACACAGCTATGGGCATTTATTCTTGTGAAGAGAGCTCTCATCAAATAAACTTCAATTTTAGACATTGATAAAAGGTAAACAAATTATGAAACGGGTCTAAATTTAACATCTGGTGTGCTCCAGAGAAGGGGTTTTGATTTTAGAAGTAATAAAAAAAGATTTAAAAAACTTTCTAAAACATCTAACAGCACAGCATTAGATGTAGAAAATAAATTTAACAATAGAAACCAAATATCTTACATTTATAGCATAAATTGTGTCCTTTTACATGAAAAAATAAATAAAACTTATTTTTGAATATAAATGTTTGCAGTCGCATGAATGAGAATGCTTATATTTGGGGGTATACGGCATCTAAAATACTAAAAACACAGCATTACATAATCATAACAGAATTATTTATTATTTTGCAGAATTTAAATTATTAAAGCAATAATTTAATGCAAAAGTATGTGCTGGGAAGTGTTTAGATATTTGACTGTTAATAAATGTAAATGACACACTGCTAAATCAGTCCTTTACCTAATTAATGCATTAATAAAACACTTTTTATATAATTAAACAGCTTTATTACATGAGAAAAGTGAAAAAAAAAAAAATGTATTGCACAAAAAAAAAAAAAAAAAAAAAAAAAAACAAACTACAAGATCACCCATTTTAACAAAACAAACAAAAAAGCAAAAGCGCACAATTTCTCAAGAGAAAAATAAAACTGTACAAAATGACTGTGACTGAAACAGGATTCACATCATCGCCTTTTCTGGAAAATATTTCCCCTTCCTCCTGGTCCTCCTCGACCTCGGCCCCTTGCTGCGACTGCAGAGGGAAAATAAACAGTTAGTGGTTTCATCCAATTCCCATGAAAAGCCTTAACCTGTTAAGCAAACAATGCTCAGTCACATTGTTTTTAGTGAATATTTAAACAAATTGATTTAAATTAACATTTGTAGAATTTATATTTGAATGCAACTACCTTAATAGCTAATGCTACTAAATCTCCAACAAAAACCATTTAGGAAAATACAAAAAAAAATATGTATCTAAAGAGCACTTGACACTGCAACCACTGTAATACAGTCAATATCATACTGTTTGGCTAACCTTGTGCTTTGAGAATAGCAGCTTTCCCTCTTCCGGCTCCTGCCCCTTGGTTTTTGTTTTTCATGCTCTTCAACATAGGGGCGTTTTTCAACATGTCAGGCAGAATGAGAAAGCGTATCTTGCTGCCTCGAATGTACACCTGCTCCAGCTGGGACACTCTGCCGTCTCGATAGGTCACTGTAATGTTGGACATCTGATTCACACAACATAAGTGCAGTTAGTTGCATTATTCACACACGGCTCACCGCAAACACAAGTTTACAGAAATTGTTTGGGTAACAGACTAGACAACGTATCAAGAATTAATTCTGATTTTTGTGGGATCAACAAATTTTCAGCAGTACCTGGCAGTTCATGTTATCCTCTGCTTCAATCAGTTTGCCCCTGTACACCTCACCCGTGTTTGTCTCGCAGGTCACGATGTGACCCTCTGCTTCATGCAGGACTTTGATGGGAACTCCAATAGACATGTTTTAATCTAGGGGAGAAAAAAAAAACGTTAACTAACATCAAATACACATATCCCCAGTTGCACAGACACAGAATAAAATGCATGTTTAAGCTGTTTTAACTGAAAGCAACTTGCACTGACATCTTAAATTAAGTCTGTCATCGTTTTGTCTCAAGATGCACACCCCCTTCCCCATTTCTACGGCATGTTTATAAATGTTACTTAAATGATAACCTAATTGAACTAAGGCCTGTGAAACCAGGCCTAAAGTAATAACTACTGGACACCAGTACAGTGAGAATGTATCACAGTTCCGACTTATTTTTTGGTCTAAAAAGAACCGACTCATAAGAACGATTCGTTCGGCAATCGAACTACACTGGTAACGCGTAATAGTTGTGATTCACTAAAAAGATCCGGCTCATAAGAATCATTCGTTTGGGAATCGTGTTCTGTGCGCATTGGAAGACACAATCCACGCTCTAAAATGAACGTCATGAAAATAATTCAGTTCTGGTATTATATTAAGTTAATATACTGACATCGGTAACAAATCTAACATGTTCACAATAAATATCTAGACTGAGCTCAAACGAGTCGCATGAATAAACCAAGCAAACAATGAATGCCTAAAATGGACGTTGCTCCTCTAAAGAATCGAAAAGATCAAATGGGACTGCATATTTTAGTGAAAGACTAAACAACAGACTA
>CM031963.1:4984966-5504966 GCA_018749465.1 Paracanthobrama guichenoti
TCTGTTGATTACACAGTAACTCTCAGCAATGTCTTCAAACCTCATTTTACCAGCAGAATGAACCTGTCAGCTGCTGCTGATCTATGTGACATGCTGACAGTCTGTTAGCTTCACTCCGATCTGATTTACACCGCAAGCATCCATGATGGAATAAGATAAATTACTGCGTAAGCCTGGAGATTCGTTTCATTAAAAAATAGTACTACCAAAACAAAATCAAACCATGCCACTGCTGCACTGAATCAACAAACCAGTAGATTTGAACAGATAGACTCTTACCAAGTGCTGGACACATTGTCTTTATAGAGCAAATGAACGGACGCAGTGGAAAGATCTTCTATAATTTTCTTAACTTTTCCTTTTTATTGTTATGATTAGAATTAGTATAACTGGGTAGTACCATTAAAATAATAATAATAATATAATTAAAATAAATAATAATAAAATATATATAATATTGTATACGAAACAGCCCTGACCCGTCGAGACATGGACTCCACTAGACCCCTGTCTCTGGCACCAAGATGTTAGCAGCAGATCCTTTAAGTCCTGTAAGTTGCGAGGTGGGGGCTCCATGAATCGGACTTGTTTGTTCAGCACATCCCACAGATGCTCGATTGGATTGAGAGCCTTCTTATAGTGCATCGTGGTGCCATGTGTTCCCCAGGTAAGCGACGCACACGCCATCCACGTTATGTGAAAGAAAACGTGATTTATCATCAGACCAGGCCACCTTCTTCCATTGCTCCGTGGTCCAGTTCTGATGCTCACGATGCTTTGGCGGTGGACAGGGGTCAGCATGGGCACCCTGACTTATCTGCGGCTATGCAGCCCCATACACAACAAACTGTGATGCACTGTGTATTCTGACACCTTTCTATCAGAACCAGCATTAACTTCTTGAGCAATTTGAGCTACAGTAGCTCATCTGTTTGATCAGACCACACGGTCCAGTCTTCGCTCCCCACGTGCATCACTGAGCCTTGGCCACCCATGACCCAGTCGCCGGTTCACCACTGTTCCTTCCTTGGAGCACTTTTGATAGATACTGACCACTGCAGACCGGGAACACCCCACAAGAGCTGCAGTGTTTATAAATATATACATGAATGAGTGTGTATTTATATATACACAATAATTACACGCAGTACACACATATTATGTAAATAAACTTTTATTTTGGATGTGATTAATCGTGATTAATCGAATTGACAGTATATATATATATATATATATGTGTGTGTGTGTGTGTGTGAAAATATGAGAATGTCTGCTGATTTAGAACAAATGATAATGTGTTGACTACCCAGGTCTATGAATTGATCCTTCAATGTAGGCCAAATATAGAGGTAATATTGATCAAAGGTATATAAAAAAAATTATTCTGGGAAGTCTAGCTCACTTGTTCCATTTTTATGAATGGTCACTACACCACCTAAAAATGTCAACTCCCCTGTGTCAAATACATGCATCATGTATAGAGTGCAGGCCTTTCCCACTCTAGAGCTTTTTAATGAGGAAAAGAGAAGTGTAATGGTACAGTTTAAGGGATCATCAAATGCCCCTTCATTTGATTTCCATTGCATTAGGCCGGCCGCTGGCGTCAGCAGTCTCTGTAAATATAATCATAGCTGGTCTGTGTGGGAGTCCACGATTGTGCTTGTATGTGTGTGTCACAAGAGAGGATTATATACCACCTTCCTACTTCCTCTAACAATTTTATTATGGTGTTGAATAAATAAATCTATTACAGACGATTGCTCATTTAAAATACTATTTGTGAATCATTATGGTTTATACTTGCATTTTTCTGGGAAATTTGATCATTATATAGAAATCAAAGTCCACTTTATTGAGCAGTAAGAAGACAGTATGGCTTAAACTCTTATCATGTCTGCATGTGATTCTAATCAAGCACATTAGGTTTTGTACACTTTCAGTAAAAAAAAGTAAAACCCAGAATCAGGCGATGCCCTTTCAAAAGGTACTAATATGTATAATTTAGGCATTAATATGTACCTTTAGGGTTAATTAAGGTAGAAAGCTTTTAGCTATTGTACTTTTTGTACCTGGGTGCCGTACCAGTAACAACCTTTTTCTGACAACGTACATCACTATTCATAACACTCTATTTGAGCAAATTTGGTTATAGCTTTGTTTTATTTAGTACATTTTCTTAAATATTAACACATGCTTACAATCAATACAATATAATTCAGTTTGGTCATGTTTTAACAGGGCTGCACTGTATGTTTCAGAGTGAAGAGCGGCACTGTGTTCTTTTACAAGCTCATGATCTAGTGTTTCACAGTAAAAAAACTAAAACAAGCAAACAAAAACAAAAAAACGTGCATTTGGGATTATTATTACATTTTTTCCTAAAAATACTTGATTTTTATTTTACAGTGAAATATTACAATAGTAATATTTCTTTTGTTTTATTTAGTAATAATAATGATAAATTATTATTATTTTATTGTCATATTAATAAATAATCAAAACATTTCTGGACAAATTGTGCAGTCCTATAAATAAACACACACAGCAAACCTGGAGCCTTTTTCAAAATCACATTTTCAAAATCGCAATCACAATTTTTAATCAGAAAAATTGCAAATTCTATTTTTTTCCCCCGAAATCATGCAGCCCTATGTTTTAAAGCGCCACAGAAGTTCTGGCAGGTGTATTGATGGTATATGTTCTCAGCTTGGACATAATCCTACTAAAAAAGCAAAGAAAGATGATAGTTCCGTGTGATGGCACGGTCATAACAGGTTTAGCTGAATTCCCCAAGATATTGATTTAATCCGTTAGGCCTTTCCCACTTTGACTGGGAACAAAGCTCTTTTAATAAAGCTCCTTAGAATCTTATACACTTTGAAAATGCTTTACAATGTAAGCAAACAAGTTCTTTATGAGGTCAGAAAATCTGCAAAGACAAGTAAAAATTCCTGGAATTTGTGCAGTGAGGGTTCCCACAGGAGCTATGTGATCCTCTCATAGCTTTATCTTTCCTGACCCTGGCCTGGATATTCACCCTCACTAGCACAACAACTTGTGAAGAACGAAACAAGCCTCATTTGGGTATTATCTGAGAAATAACTCTTGTTGCATAATGGTGCATAGTCGAAGACTAGATCTCATGATACTTCTGCGAGATCGGATGAAGTGCTTGTCCTTATGGGCACCAGACATCTGACATGTACATTAGTAATAGCACTGCAGTCTTTTACCGTCATGATTTCTACATGGTCTCTGATCGAGGGAACTTCCTCCTCTGTGTGTAATGAAAATATCTGTGTCGAACAGTCGGGAAAGGAATGTTCCAAAGTTCCATTTAAACTGTATCCCAAGTCTTGGAATTCTGTTTTTGGACTGATTTTTGCTGGCATTTGCTTTGTAAATTCATCGCAAGAAATCATGTCGTGAATGGGATCGGGATCCAGCACAAAGCCATTGGACATTGTACAAGAAGTCTCAATCACACTGACCGCAGCAGAAGAAGCAGCCATACCTCCGTTGCTGTTACCAACGGCCAGTCTGTTATCATGCCACAGGAAGTGCTGTCGGATGATCCTTCGGAAGGTGTGCCTGAAGTCACGTAATCGGTAGGCGTATATAAACGGGTTCACTACTGAATTAGCATGTGAAAGCATGATGGCCAGGTACATGACCCAGTCCTGAGGTCGATCACACAGAGGGCAGAACAATGTGAAGCAGTTAATGATGTGCAACGGGAGCCAACAAATAGCGAAGAGACCCACGATGATTGCCAGCGATTTGGCCGCGTGGACCTCCTTTTGCAGTGTGGACCGGGACGAGGAACCTTCCCCGTGGGTATGTCCGTGCATGTGCACTAGCTTCTGCTCCATCTGTCTGAGTTGGCGACGGGCAGCCATGAAGATCCGTGTGTAGATGGCCAGCATAGCAATTAATGGAGTCAAGACGCAGCCGAAAAAGTTAAAGTAAACCATGTAACCCATGGTGACCACCTTCTCGAACAGGCACTCCGTCATACCTTGAGGACAGGAGCTGTTGGTGCCCGCGGCGACGCGACTGTTCCAGCCTAACATGGGGGTCAAGCCGATGACCACTGAAAGTATCCAGCATACCGCAATGATCCCTTTGGCTCTTTGGCCTGTGACAAGGCTGTTGTACCTTAGCAAGACAAAACAAAAACAAATATGAAACAGCAATTTTGGAAGGAAGTATGCTATGAAGCACTATGGCGATAAGCATGCCAAGTTTGGTCATATATTACAACTCTATCTGCCTCAAACAATATGTTGATGTTTCCTGAAGCTCATCCTGAAGTGGGCTGTATTGTTCACTGTCAGGGCTGGAAAAGGGTATGGATTTGTCCCAAATCCACACAAACATGCACTGACTTTGCTCCTGGGAAATGTCTATTGTTTAGGTGTTAAGCTCTGGTAATTGCTGCCAAAGTTTAAAATACCAGGATATGTGTTAATAAGAGGCATATATTTCACCTGTATTGTGCCTAGTCTTAAAATAATACTTACAGGCTTTGTTTTTGTACAACTTTGAATGAGGCTGTAAACTTAATCTTTTCAGTGATATAATTAGAAAACAAGAAGAATTAAAATGTTCGACTAAATCATGGCTTTCAACCGCAAAAGATTATTAAAAGCTTTTCACAGTACTTTGAGTGGTGGCATAAATGCAATACAATAATCAACCTTAATTATTAAATAACAAATGGTAAACAAACAAAAAACATGTCCAATTTAATTCATTTATTTTTGTTAAAAACAAAACATTTATCTTTGACTACACATCTTCATATGAACAACCAGTCAGTAACTACTGATGTCACTGATTTAAGTTTTAAGCTGCATGTGTTTGATTGTGCTGTATGTTTTTTTTATTCTAAAGAAAGAAACACCTCATAACATTTGTTCACGAATCGTACAACTCTGGTTGTGCAGTATGTTTATGATTCACAAAAGAGCCAACTTGGAAGAGTCATTCATTTGGGAGTCTGACTACACTGGTGTCTTTTTTTCTAAAAAGAACCGGCTCGCAAGGGTCATTCGTTCACAAGTTGGATTGTACACTGGCTGTGTTGTAGGCTTTTTGATTCTCTAAAAAGAGCAGGCTCATAAAAGTGATTCGAGTCAGACTACACTGGTTACGCTGCATGTGTTTGATTCACTAAAAAGAACTGGCTCATTTGTTCATGAGTTGGGCTGGTTGCACTGTTTGTTTGTTTTTTTTTGATTCGCTGAAAAGAACCGGCTCATAAGAGTCATTTGTTCAAGAGTTGGAGTGCTGTACGTTTCACTCTGTAGATTCAATAGCGGTTTTGAGGGAACTTATTGCAGGAACTCTGTCAGATTAGGCTATTTAATCGGCAAGGTGTTCTTTAGGCAGAATAATGCATGTGGGAACTGTTAATGCAACCAACTGTCATTTGGTTTTGGTATTCTTTTTTAATACCTACCATAAACATCCCCTCCCAGCCTACCCATGAGCCCCAAATATATAAAAAAAAAAGAATATTCATGGTAACAGAACAAGTTTTACTAAGAACATTACTACATGAGACCCCCACAGACCCCTGGTTGAAAAACCTGGCTGGTACTAAAATAAATTATATGAAGCATATTAGCAACTGTATAAGCATCACTTTACAAACAGTTTGGAATACAGCTGTGCAAAAATCCACTGCTGCTATACATTTCAAACATCCACTCACGCAGACAGCCCTGCTACATGTTTCCTTTGCCAAGGGCAACAGTTGGAAACGGTGGTCAAATGTCAATTGTTCCAAAAATCCTTGGGCTTATATCAGGCCAATCGAGAACAACAGTGGCTGCTTCATTAAACCCAGAGGACTTAGAGGGCTCCAGTACTACTGGTACCTCATTCACACGCCCACAGAGACTGGAAGCCGGCAGACCTTATGTAATCAACACTTGCCCAGGCTTTTGCTGTCACTGCTGTTCTCTTACAACGCTTTGGGCGGCTCAATCTACACCATGAGCAGAAATGTTCATCACACCCTGTATGCAGGCAGGTGGTAAAGTCCCACACCTTTCAGCTTCCGAAAAGTGCTGCTGAGAGCTGCTGGGCCAGAGGATTTAAGAATAATCATTACAATGTTCAACTGGAGTGCAAAATGTCCCCAGGTTTAATACCATGACACTGGCTACTTTTACATCTTCAGTAAATTCAGTTTATATCATTGTACCAAAATATAATTAGTAGTAAAAAAAAAAAATACTATGGCAAGTATAACTCTATATAACTCTAATGTATATAGACATCTGAGTCATATCTAGATACTTGGGCCAGTAAAAGAAAAATAATCTAGCAACCAGGGTTGTGTGCCATTTAGAACTGAATTAAACTGAAAAGAATGGCTTTTGAATTACAATTTAATTCCTGAATTTGAACTGAGGTCACAAACAGGATGCAGAATTTCAGTTTGAATTTGAACATAAAAAAGACAGACAGACAGACAGACAGACAGACAGACAGATAGATAGATAGATAGATAGATAGATAGATAGATAGATAGATAGATAGATAGATAGATAGATAGATAGATAGATAGATAGATAGATAGATAGATAGATAGATAGATAGATAGATAGATAGATAGATAGATAGATAGATAGATAGATAGATTCAATTTCAAATCAAATTCCAACTCTACTTCCTGTGGGGTGACTTGTTTGTTGCTCATTTGTATGTCACTAGATTACATCATGGTGCCAGATTGAGTATTGATTATAGATTTGGCTCTACTGAAATTAACTATTTGTCAACAGTGTAAAGCTGCTTGACCCTATTTACTGCAAAAATCATTGCAGTAAAGAGAAAGAGTGATTAAAGGGGAAATTACGTATCTGAGAGAATTACAGTTCATGTAATTATCAAGTCATTATCAGGAGAAAGGCAGAGAGAGTCACTCAGTCTAGGAGCCTTTAACCTCATATTAAAACATTTGCAAAACACACATATAAAGATGACATATCTGCAAACACAACGTTTTTTTGTATACACATGTAAACACTCACACAAACGCATGCCATTCTAAACCTGTATGCCCATCTTTCTTCGTGTGGAATGCAAAAGAAGACATTTTGAATAGCTATTTTTTGTCCAAAACATCTAATTTCCCCACATTTTCAATATATTTGCATGAGTAAATGGTGACAGACTTTTCATTTTTGAGTGGACAATATATATTTATTTAGTGTTTAGGTGTAATTTCTGCTTCACAAACCAGTTTAAAAATAAGGACTGTATCATATCCATATTCAGTGTTATTTTATATCTATATATACGATTAAAGTTTTTATTAATATTTTGAATAGGTTTTATATTTATTATACTTTCCAGTTTAATACAAATTTTAGTTAAAGTTTTAAGTCATTTTGTTGGGTTTTTGTCATTTTTAATAGCTTCTGTTTTTATATATCTTTTCATCAATATAATTTATGTTTTTATATTTTCCATTCATTTTTATTTTAGTTTTAGTTATTTTAGTTCCTGACATTAAGCTAAATTAAAATGAGAACTGTTACCTTGGTAACTACTTTAAGTTAAAAAAAAAAAAATAGTTAATGTATATGTTATTATTATTACGATTTTTTTAAATAGTGTTAGTTTCAGTTTCAGTTTACTAGAATTACCCTGCACCCATTTGCCATTATTTGGACAAGCAAACAGATTGCAATTCCATAAGGTCTTTAATAAAAGCTGATACATTTTTACTATTAAATAATAAATAAATAATTGTACTGGTAATGTGAAAGAGAAAACTTTGTCTATGTTCTTGCTATGGGGCGAGACAACACTCTTTCAAGCAACTATGTGATCAGTAATCTTACTAAAAGCTTGCTTTCAAGAAAATCACGTCACAACCAGTCACTCACCTCAATGGGATCTTGATGGCAATGTATCGATCCACAGCGATGGCCAACAAACTGAAGATGGAGCTTTGCGTGAGGACCAGCACGAAGCAAGCAATGAAGAGGCATCCATGAAAATGGCTGCAAAAGCCCAAGCTGATGGTGATGGCGAACGGAATGGCCAGGAGTCCCACTGCGATGTCCGCCACGGCCAGTGATACCACAAAGAAGTTGGTGATGCTCTGGAGATTGCTGTTGAGGCAGACGGCCCAGCACACCAGAACGTTCCCTGCCACGGCCAAAACCGCAATCAGCAGCTCAAGAACAATGTAGACGAGAGAAGACATGGTGCCATCAACCAGTGTGAAAGGACATCTTCAAGGACACACATAGTTGTGCTCCCGATAATTGCTCAGTGGGACTTCACTCTGCCAATCAATGGCTCCTGCAATAGGTGTGAGGTTTAGCCAATCCGATCATTGCTCTAACCAAATATCTCTCTTTTTGAAGGGAAAGAGGGGATAGGGAGACCTGGAGTCAGCTGCTAAGCCACTTTGGGGTTCACTGTGGTAACTGCAGGGTCAATGGAGACACTCCTCCATAAATCTTGATTTACCCGTTCACCAGCCTGTCCCTTAGGTCCAGCTCCCTTCAGGCTTTCATTCAAAGTCTTAAAGGAAACAGCTGCTAGATTGCATGAAGCAGCACCGGTAGGCCTTCACTCGGACTTCTTACCCTGCAGAAAGAACAATCACATCGCACAATAAAATATCAACCTCTCTGGGTCACAAAAGCAATCCATCTCTCAAACAGGAGGTCTCCATCAAAAGATGACTGACCAAATGCAACAATAAGCTTTTATTTTAAGAAAGACTCCACAAATACGAATGAAATATTTGAGCATGCCTGCTATTTATCACAAGACCCGGCCAGCACTTCCTCCGTTAGTTTCTAGGATATGTACAGTTGAACTTTGCTATTATTGGCTTAGAATTTCGAACAAGTATTCTTTTGTACCATTCATGTGATTCTGCTTTCATGTTCCATGGACTTTCTACATGAAATGCATCGATGAATAAATGGTAATTATTATTAGTTATTTCTTTTATATCATAATCAAACATTCATTAAATGTTCAAAAGTCTCTTATTCTCGCCTAGGTTGCATTTATTTTGATAAAAAATATAGTAATATTGTGAAATAATATTACAATTTAAAATAACTGTTTTCTATTTCAATACATTTTAAAATGTAATTTATTCCTGTGAATTTCAGCATTACATTACATCAGTGTCACATGATCCTTTAGAAATCATACAAATATGCTGATTTTCTGCTAAATAAGCATTTTTATCAGTGTTGAAACTGTTGTGCTGCTTCATATTTTTGTGGAAACTGTAATACTTTTTTCCCAGGATTATTTGATGAATAGAAAGTTAAAAACAACAGCATTTATTTGAGATAATATATATATATATATATATATATATATATATGTAATATTATACATGTCTTTACAGTAATTTTTTATCAATTTAATGCATCCTTGTTGAATAAAAGTATTTAAGAAAAATCTTACTGACCCCAAACTTTTGAACAATATACATTATAGTGCAAGTTTCAGCTCTACTTCTTTATTATTTGATAATGCTCAGTCTGAACTGTTCAAATATTGTAAATACAGAGCATCTAAAGATTTCAGTCTGTGTGTATAATTAAATCATTCTGGCACTCCTTTCACTCTTCTGGGTTCTTTATTGTGGTTTTGTGTAGACCTATCTAGAAAGAATTGAGTAATTGCAGCATGCCTTCCAAGGTAGACCACATATCTTTTTCGTTTTTTTTAGAGATTTGCTATCTTTTAGCTCCAGTCTGTTTGATCAGGCCCAAAAATGCTATGATTAAAGTCACAGTCACTCTTTCTGGGGTTTGGTGTTGCTGTTTGCTTTTTATAGCGCAGTGTGACTGGTATGGCTGTTGACTCTCTCAAGTGAAATAATGACAAGTTGTTTCCAATGCACAGGGTTACGTTTGAACAACTTTTGCCTCAGCAAGCACTGTTCCACACAACGCTTCCTGTACATTAAGACAAGGTACTTTCCGAAACATGTTGAACCGTTATAAAGCATCATATTATTAAGCACATGATGTCTGGGACAAGAAAGAATGTACCAGGTCCCTCATGAGTCACGTCATGCACGTCTTTATTTAAAAGTGCGGAAATACGGTACAGTATTCAGTACCATGACAGATGCTAGGCGAGCATGTTCGTTGTGAGAGGAAATTATCCTGAGGGTTTAGGGACTACGATAAGCGTGTATCTGTCATTAAAAACCATTGTTAACAGTTATCTCATTGTAGAGAAATTGTAGTCTAGTCAAGATGCAAGTATCTATGTAAAATCATCAAAAGTCATTTGGATGGATGGGATGACATCTTACAGTACAGTCAGAAACACAATAACAAAATACCACAACAAAACAAATACCACTTAGTCGAGTAATGCACATCTTACACAACAGAGAAACGATGTCAGAAACATTATCATAGATGTATGGCTCTGTAACAAATCAGTCACACATAAACAGAGAAGTGGTTATTTTAAACATGCTTAACAATAGTTAGAGAAGGATGCATATTTTATAGCTTGTGAATTACATCACTTTTCTGTAAATCATTCCACTAGATAGGTGGCTGGCAAATGTAAGAATCATTAATTGTAAAGGTAAGGCGTTACATTTTGTCACTTGAATTAGTTTTTATGGCCATGAGGCATGACAAACGATTAAAAAAAAGTTTTAAAAAAACAACAACAAAAAACAAGTAAATTAAATAAATATAGTTAAAATTAGGTCATAAAACGTGTATGCATAGCATAGTACTTGTAATGAGAACTATAACTTCCCATGGTAATTATTATTATTTTTTTTTCAAATAGGATAAAGCAAACCAGGGCATGACGTTATCATTAAAATACGTCACGTGTTAATTCATAGTTTAGAAAGAGCATAGAAATAATAGAGTTATTAGAAGGTTACTGACAAGGTTACTTACTCTAAATCCAAAATCATCAAAATTCATCAATTTCCATTAATAGTAAAAACACATGTATAAACTGTTTACATTGTAAAAACACTTCCGCTCCGTTACTCACTTTGGCCGTTACACCTGAGTTGTGGGTACCTCAATCGCTTCTGAAAGTCCAAAAAAAAAAACAAAACACTGACAATGTACACTTATAAACTACTCTGAACGTCTTTGGTCGAAGAAGAGGCAAGTTGAGTCGCAGCTTCCCCTCAGCGCTCCGTGGAGCTGTGGTGGCCACAGACAAGTGCGCGCGCTTTCACAGCGACACTCACGCGCTGAGAGAAAGAGACGCACACCTGATTGGTTTTCGCGCTTACCTTAAACAGGATGTTCCCCTCGCCACAAGACCATCGTGGGTGGCAGCCCTCTTCATCATACTGTCATGCTATCATTTTTCATGGCTCCTGCAGTTACAATAAAAGTCAGAAGGCATTAGCCAGCACATAAATAAACAAATAAACAGCATGATTAAAAAATAACAATAGCCTAAATAAAAATAATAATGTACTTGTATTTACTATAGTATACACACACACAACAATACATGGATGGATAAATAAATATTTTTTATAATAGCAATAATAAAGTATTTGCCATGAATGATAATAATATGGCAAATTTGAGGTAAAAGTGATATGTGAGAAAAAAATACTTTTTTTAAATTCTTTTGAGATCGTCGTGCACATAATCTTGTTTTACAACGAGAAGAAAATTATTATTATTATTATTTTGTTTTTTACAAACGACATATTATCAGAGGAATTTAGTTCTAATCGTTTAGTTTGTTTGTGTGTGTGTTTTAATTTGTTTGCTGATGTACGCAGCCAGCACAATGGCTGATGCGAACGTGAGGATAAGGAAGTGAGGACCTGTGATGGGTACTGAGGTAGTGTGGTTTCTCACGTACAGCTGAAACATCCTGCTTCACCCCAGGGCCACATGAAGATAAATGTATGTAATCAGCAGACCAGAGGCTGAGGTCCACCCACCAAGGACTTCATTAAAGCACGCAGCACACACTACAGTGACATTTCTTAATGTTTTGGATATAATACATAAGCCAAAGTCTTTTTGTGGCGGTGGCCCTTCCGTAAATCACCATTTACTATATCCTTGTTTATGTATGCAAAAACAAACAAAAAAAACAACAAAAAAAAAAAACACATTCTGCACAAATAAACACTTACCACAGAATGCCAGACACAATTGGTGTTAAAATGAAAGGTTATTTTCGTAGTAGGAGGAAGTTCTTGAGTGCAGCTGTTTAAATAGATCTTTTCTGCTGGCTCAATTCTTTCTTTCCACAAGACAAGGGTATAGTTTATTCCATTTCTGCTCATTCCCTTAAGTACCATGCACGACTTCCAGGAAAAGGTGCATTTTTAAAAAAAAAGAAGAAGAAGAATCTTGATTACCATCCATCCACTAGTTTCAGGCTCGTGTGCCCTTGGGTTAATTTAAATCTACCAGATTCATTTAAAACAGTCGTGTGTTGTAAAACTATAATAACCCATGTCTACACAAAGGTGTCTTTAATTTAACATTTCACATTTAAAAGGTTAAACCTACTCAAGCTGTGAAATGTACTGATTTTATGTAGGCCTACTGTAAAAGTAATTGTTAATCGGTGACAGAATGGCCCTCCAAGGACCAAGATGAGATCAATGAATCAATACTGTTTAAATAAAAATGAGGGATGTTTGGGATATAGGGATATTTTGGTTACAACCAGTGTTATTTATACTACTACACTGTAAAAAAAATATTGTTGGTTTAACTTAAAAAAGCAAGTAACCTGGTTGCCTTAAAATGTTGAGTTCATTGAAATTACAAATTTGAGTTAATACAATGAAGGAAATGGGTTTAATAAACAGAAACTCAAAATATAACTATCTGAACCACATAAATAATGTTGTGATAAATCATGAAAATAGCACAATTTGGCATGTTTCACTGCATTATAACAAATAAAACACAATTACGCAATATGCTTACTAAATCTTTTAACACTATTTGAATAAAGGCTGATGTCAATTCTCAAAAATGTTCATTGTATTAACTCAAATTTTAAATTTCAACAAACTCAAAATTTTAAGGCAACCAGGTACTTAATTTTTTAAATATATCTATTTTTTGTTTTTACAGTGTATAATAGTTTGAATTGGCTTATATTTTATTCAGTAGTTATTATTATAATTACCATTTAGCTTTTAATTTTTTATTTTAGTAAATTGCCATGGCAACAATTCTAATTTTTGGTAACATTTTTATGGGCTTTCAGCTGATATGTATATTTAATTTCAGCTTTTATTTATCATTATTATTTTTAATAATTTTAGATTACAATAACACTGATTACAACAAATAATTCAGTCAGTATGAGACTATTGTTATTAAGTCCACACACAAGCCCATTCACACAAATAACCAAAACACTGAACACATTTGAAAATATCAAACTGTATTTGTGCTCACAAATATTGTTCCCACAAAACCTTGCTAACAGGAATCCTTATTTGTACAGTGCTTTAGGAATCAAAGTATGTGTAGTATCAACAAGGAATACGATCCCGGATTTATGAATTATGGCAATTTTAAAGGAAAGCACAGCAAGATATGTTTTCATATCAAACTCCATGTGATTAGGTAGCAAACCAGAGCTTACATCTCACAAGAAGATCCAAACAAAAATACTCCTTGTAACTGCTGACCTTTTCTAGGAAATTCAATGTCAGTGTCAATGACATTTCCACATATAAACAAAATCTATCATTTAAAACACGACAGGGCTCTCTGTAGCGTAAATAGAATAAGTTAGTTTTGCAACAAACATGACTTGCCCTTGACATAAAATTCATTTTGAACTGCTGTCATTAGCAGCGTAAACTTTGCTGCAACCCACTTGAGCCCTACAAAGGGGTCTCAAATTGGCAAATGAAACAAATATATTAAAACAGCAGTGCATTGAAGACAGCAGAGTAAGTTTACCTAAAACAAGAATTGTGCTCTTGGCTTTTCCTTTCCCATGTAAGGCTTCAGTTTTGTGTGCAGAGGCTTATCTTTGACAGACGTACAGTACATAACGCATGAGTAAACCATGAGCTGACGGTGTGGATGGATTGCAGTCGTCTTATTTCACATTTCATTTCAGTGAACACACATTCAGCCTTTTTTATTTGTGCTTTTACATCCATAAAACAAACTCAATCTGAATCAGCAAGCTTCCAGAACCCAGCTGGCTTTATGTGTCAAATAAGAATTAGTAGTGCGTAGACAAAAAGGGATTGAAATGCTGAAAAATATCCAGTAAAATAGAAAAGCAGCCATTTGTGCTGATATTTAAAACAAACAAAAAAAAACTTCTTGCAGCATTTTCAGTGATCAGTTGGAATGAGCATTGAGGGGAAAAAACACTGGTCAAACAGCTTCATTTTAAATTACATATTAGCTTTCATTTAGTGTATGAAAACAGTACAATATTATAACAGCAATAAAACTTAAGGAGTTCAGGAGCCCTGTTTTACACATTAGAAAAAAAGGCTAAATAAATCAGGTTTGAGCTCATTGAAAACACACACAAAAAAAATGTTTGCAGACAAAGCGTGGCATCACTCTTTGGAATAAATACTGATAATCTAAGTCCAATACTGGTATAAAGAGGGCATCCTTATGACAAAACTAAAAAACAAGGCATTTTTCAAAGGCAACTGTATTCTGAGATACATATTTTTGTTGATTGGCACAATACACTATAAATCGTGTTTCATTGTTCTTAAAGGAAGTTGCTGGCTTCATGATCCCGCCAACCTTCCACTCCTCTACATAGCCGCTCAGAGAAGCTTAGTAGGATCTGGCCCGTTTCTGCAGCCATAGAGGATTCTGGAAAAACACACTGAGGGAGAGAACTGTAAGTTGTGTGGGTGAGTCGATCAAGCTTCCTCCATGCGCAGCTGAGGCATCTAGGAAATTTGTAGCATCTTGGGAGTAGCATTCCACAGAATGGAAGGCGAACCGAGGTAAGCTGCCAGTACAGCCTTGTTCAAGATGATTCTCAGGTCTCAAAATACTTATAGATGGCCGTCACGTAGGTCATGACACTCTGCCAGTCGGGTCTTTCTGTGTGCACCATTTCACCAATGTCCTGTCAGACAGAGAGAGTGAGTCAGATATGGGAAGGCAAGAGCAACTGGTCTTGTGTCAACCTATGTGGTGTTATCATACTACTACTACTCATCTATTTAGGGAAAGTTAACCCTAAAATGAAAATGTACTCGCCCTGAATGCATTTCTTTCTTCTGCTGAAGACAAAAGTTATTTTGAAGAATATGGAGTCAAACAATTGATAGGCCCCACTGACTTCCACAGTATGAAAACTAGGGCTGTCAATCAATTTAAATAAATCGCATGATTGCCATGAGTTAACTTGCGATTAATCGTAACTTAAAATCACACATTTTTATCAGTTCTAAATGTACCTGTAAATGTAAGTTTTTAATACTCTAATCAACATGGGTATGGACAAATATGCATGATTTATTATTAGTGAAACCATACACAAAAAAGCATGAAGACTAGACATGTATCAAAAGGTCATAGATGTTTTTTTAAATAACTTGTTCATGTCTCTTAGGCCTAAACTTAAAAATTCAGAATAAGCATTACTGTCTCTTAGTTTAAAAATACAAATAGGCGTTTTTACACTGGCAGTTTAGTTCAGAACGGGGCACAGTTAACATGAAAAATTGGTAATGTGAAAGCTGTCATGCGGACACGGGAGCGCACCAGAGCACCAAACCCGAGCCTACCCGAGAGGAGGTGCCCTGAGTTCGGCTGAACCGTGTGAGAAACACGGACTCGGGACACATGTAAGCAACAAAACACATGTAAGTGTCTAATAAAAGTTAAACAGAAAAAAATGGTAGCTTATGTAGGCTATATAACGCCACTTGTTTCAGAATATTAATGTTAATGTTAGCCCTTTTCTTTCCCTATTTCTGTTTGCTGCTGCATCCTTTACGTCTATGGCTGCTCTCGATTTCTCCAGCTACGGGCTAGGCCACGGATCAAGCAGAAAATGCGCGCTGCATTAATCGCACATTAATAAAATTAGTGCCGTTAAAATGAATTTGCGTTAAATTTTGACAGCCCTAATGAAAACAAAAATAGTATGGAAGGGGCCCATCAATTGTTTGGTTACCCATATTCTTCAAAATACTGCATCATCTTTTGTGTTCAGCAGTAGAAAGAAACTCACACAGGTCTGGAACAACTTGAGGGCGAGTAAATGATGACAGAATTTTCATTTTTGGGAGAACTGTCCCTTTAATTGAGTAATTCTTTGTATATGTCGCATGTTTGACTGTATGACAGGTTGAAACCATAAAAAAACAAAAAAACAACAATGGTTCAGATTTCTTTCTTTTTTTAAACATTGCAACAGGATAAAACAATCCTGGGTAGAATATGTATATAAACGGAATGTTCATGAAATGGCATAACTTAATTAATCTTAAGAATAACTGAAATTAACAACATGCATTTTAATAATATTCCTTATGAATGACGACTAAATTATCTGTAAACAAATGGGCTATGACAATAAAACCTCCAAAAGATCATAAATCAGGAGGATCATTGAGGCTTATGAAGTCTTCATAGTTAATTTTTTTCTCAATATAAGATGTTACGTCGGGGAAGTGATGTCATGGTTTGTTGCATTCATGTTTTACAGCTGTAATTAATACTTTAGCAAAACTGGAAAACATCTACTAATGTTGAGGGGAATTCAAAACAAAAGACAGATCTGACTGAATAAAGAGGTTTGATTTTGCTGCATACTGAGAACATTTAATTTGTTTACAATAGAATTTCATTAGAAAGATAAAAAGCACCTGGAGACATGGAGAAAACATGCCTCCTCTGATAAGAAACGCTGCATTTAAAAATGTTTATGTTCACAAACGCTGCATTTATTTGTTTAAAGATACAATAAAATGTGAAATATTATTATAATTGAAAATAACTTTTTTCCATTTTAATATAGCTTAAAGGTTTATTTGACCTAAAAAAAAAGGATAATTCTGTCATTGATTCTCCACCCTTATGTTGTTTCAAACCCGTAAGACCTTTTTATTCATCTTCAGAACACAAATTAAGACATTTTTGATGAAATCTGAGAGCTCTCTGACCCCTCCACAGACAGCAATTTATTTACCTCTTTCAATTTGGGCTGAACGATTTGGGAAAGAATCTAATTGCGATTTTTTTTTTTAACCAATATTGCGATTGCAATTTAATGTGATTTTTTAAAAAGATCTTTATCTTCTGTATTATTCAACAAAGATGAGCAATAAATCATTGTATAGTAATGGTGGGTATCTTTAGGCACCTCACGATCTGATTCCAAAACAATTCTGGAACTTTTTCTTATTAATAAAACTTAAAATCTTTTTTTTTTTAATTATAAGTACTATTTAAAATAATTACACAAATGTAATTAAAACAATTGCATGTTAAGAATTTTTAAATGTATAAACTAATACAGCTTCAAAACATAAAAGCTAGTAAATAATAAAGAGGAACAAAAAAAAAACATTACAAGCAATGAACAAAGAGTGCTTTCAGTATTTAAGAGCATCTTGTGGGTGATTTTCTCAGCTTTACTGTTGCTTGATTATTAATGATGATATCATAGACAGCGGAGATCATTCACACTAATGCACAGATCTCTTTTAAAATATAAGATGTGGTTTGTCGTCTGTTTAATCCTTTAAGACATTACTGACTGTGTTTACAATTTACATAAATTTTGCGTCATAAAAGCATTTTGAGACGCGGACAGCCGCATACGTGAACACTCTTAAAGCGTGGCGCGAGCATTTAAAACTGAAAGCCTTCTGTCAGTGACTTAACTGTTTTTATATATAAGCACACTGCATTCCAAACGACACACATGAAGAGTTTGTAGAGCATTTGTAAGGAAAATACCGGCGGGCGAGAACACACAATGTAAGCGCAACCTCAAGCAAAGTTTCTCACAGCGTATATCCTGCGTGAATGTCATTGTGATTCGCTTCAACCTTTCCGAATGTTATGAAATATTATTTTATGGTTCGTGTGTGTGTGTGTGTGTGTGAGAGAGAGAGAGAGAGAGGAAATGGAAGCAAGCAGAATACGAGTGTTTCTAAAACACACGCAGCACCATTGCGCACCTGCAGTTAAAATCTAAGCTCAGAATCATTGGAGAGAGGATCTTTTCTCCCTCTCCTATTGTATAGTATGACTAACACAATATTAGCTCGATTAAACACAAACTGTTCTTTCCTGTAGGGCAGGCCTGAACGGCATAACGTGCCAAGTTGATGCTGCTTCTGCGTTCCGCTGTAGAACTGGAAGCAGTGCGCTGTTTACACTACATCAACAGCGTATGAGTCTGACACAGACTAGGAGAAATTGTTTGTTTTTCGCACACAAAAATTATTCTCGTTGCTTCATAAAATTAAGGTTGAACCACGGCAGTCACATGGACTATTTTAATGACATCTTTACTACCTTTCTGGGCCTTGAAAGTGGTAAATAAATTGCTGTCTACGGAGGGGTCAGAGAGCTCTCGGATTTCATCAAAAATATCTTCATTTGTGTTCCGAAGATGAACAAAGGTCTTACGGGTTTGGAACGACATGAGGATGAAGAATCAATGACAGAATTATCATTTTTGGGTGAACCAAGCCTTTAAAATGTAATTTATTCCTGAATTTTCAGCATCATTACTCCAGTCTTCAGTGTCACATGATCCTTTAGAAATCATTCTAATATGCTGATTTGCTGCTCAAGAAACATGTATTAATCAATGTTGAAACAATTGTGGTAACTATTATACATTTTTTTCAGGATTCTAAAATTGAAATGGTTGAGACATTGTAATATTCATCTCTGAATTAGCTGTGACATTCATATTAAACTCACCAGTGTTGATTTAATTCCCACACTTTCTGCTGCCTGGAAGGCTAAAGTGAAATTTCGCCTCTGCAAAAGACAACCAGGAAGAAGTGATGTCAATACATGAATTGAATTAAGAATTATATGCTTAGCTTTTTTTTAACACTTTTTTATGCTAACTGATATTAAAGAACAAAACATATATAGTGAATTCAGGTAAATTGGGCCACAATAAGACCAACTGACCTGAATTCACCCTATTTGTGTGCACGTACAGACCTTGTCCTGGCTGTTGAGCTCGTGGTAAGGGATATGTGCCGGTAGGTAGGTGTGAAGAATGGCACAAAAAGCGAGCCCATCATTCCAGCTGCTGCTGAAGTTGGTGATGTCAATGTTCTGTGTTTGTGTGGAGGGGGAGAGAAAGATCAATAATTACAATTTCAGTAGATGAACTGAGGGGATTGGGTGTGTAATTCAGAGGGACTGATGAAGCAGTGAATCTTTCAGTGTCCCTGTGACATTATGGTTGTAGTAAAGAGCCACAACTGTAAATCTTGTCAGATATAATGTCTTTTATCAATGTTTACAGAAACATTGGCAAACACTGCTTTTCATTACATGTGTAGATTAAACTTAAAGTGCGTGTTGACCAAAAACCCTTATCTTGCTACATTTGTTACATTACACTAGTATTACATTGTTTAATGTTTAGTAAATGTTTAGCCTATTTCAGTAGTGCTTTCAGCCATAGATAAGACCATATTACTGAGAATGAACCCATTTTACAATTTTTAAAATCATCATGAAATTGTTCTCTTTCATCATAACGTCTCGGTTACGTATGTAACCCTCGTTCCCTGAAGGAGGGAACGGAGACGCCACGTCGGTGTACCGACGAATAGGAATTTCGCTTGCGAGAGCCAATCTACTTCGAGTGAAATCTACTTCAAACTAAAACGAGCCAATGCACATTGGCATGCAATGATTGCACCAGGTGCTCATGCCACGCCGTGCGGGTATAAAGGAGACAGAGGTGATGGCATCAAATCAGCCTTTTGCTGAGGAGCCGAGTAGGTAGACCGGCACCCCAGCAGGGTACAGAGGACATGGCGATGGGACGTGGCGTCTCCGTTCCCTCCTTCAGGGAACGAGGGTTACATACGTAACCGAGACGTTCCCATTCAGTCGGTCACTCTCGACGCCACGGAGTACCGACGAATAGGAATCCCTACCAAAGTGCCATGGCCTCTGCCCCCTTCCAGTGCCCAGTGTGAGCCGCCTGAGCTCTCTTACCTGATGAGACGGGGCTCACACCAGGAAGTCCATCACTGCTGTTCCGAATGACCCTGCTCAGTGATTATTGGATAACACTGGGAAAGCGTGCCCTACAAGGGGGGCGCTGCGGAGCCCACATCGTGGGGACTAGAGTGTGTCTTCTAGTAGAGTGTGCTCGCACCCTGAGCGGACAGGGCACACCTTGTGCTTGGTAAGCCAAGGTGATGGCATCCACTATCCAGTGGGCCATCCTCTGCTTGGAGACAGCCTTTCCCTTCTGCTGGCCTCCGTGACAGACAAAGAGCTGATCTGAGGTTCTGAAGCTTTGAGTTCTATCCACGTAGATCCGCAGAGCGCGGACGGGACAGAGCAAAGCTAAGGCTGAGTCTGCCTCCTCCGCGGGCAGCGCTTGCAGGTTCACCACCTGGTCCCTGAAGGGAGTGGTAGGAACCTTGGGCACATAGCCAGGCCGGGGTCTTAGTACCACATGGGTATTACCCGGCCCGAACTCTAGGCACGTTTTGTCGACCGAAAATGCCTGCAGGTCCCCTACTCTCTTGATGGAGGCCAATGCAGCCAACAGCAAAGTCTTCATAGACAGAATCTTTAGCTCTGCTGACTGCAAAGGCTCGAATGGGGCATTCTGGAGTGCTCGGAGCACCAGAGCAAGATCCCAAGAGGGTATGGAGGGGGTCGAGGAGGATTTAACCGTCTCGCCCCCTAAGGAACCTGACGACCAGGTTGTGCTTCCCAACCGACTTACCTTCTACGAGGTCGTGATAGGCGGATATAGCAGCAACATAGACCTTGAGGGTGGAGGGCGACAGCCTACGCTCCAACCCTTGTTGCAGGAAGGAAAGCACAGACGCGATCGAACATCTTCGGGGTCCTCTCGGCAAGAAGAGTTTTATTTGTCACATACACAGTTATTTACAGAATATACAACCGGCAGTGAAATGTAAACAGGTCCGCTCCATGGACAGTGCAAAATTCACAGTTAAAAACGCAAGGAGGAAATTATAATAGAAATAGAATAAAAAAGTACTAGTATATAGTTTATATAAAGTATTTATATAGTAAACTATTATAAACTAGTAAAGTACTAGTTTATATAGTATATATATATATATATATATATATATATATATATATATATATATATATATATATATATATATATATATATATATATATATATATATAGTATTAGTACTTTTTATTCACAGCACGTAGACGGTGCACGTGCCAAGTGATGGTGTTAACTACCTCTTGGGGTAAGTCACCTAGAACCTCCGCGTCCCGTCCAGGGGCCAGACATGAAGCTTCCACAGGTCTGGACGCGGGTGCCACAGGGTGCCCCATCTCTGAATCAGAAGATCCTTCCTCAGAGGAATCGGCCAAGGAGGGGCTGTCGCGAGGAGCATAAGTTCTGGGAACCAGGTCCGGTTGGGCCAGTACGGCGCCACCAACAGGACCTGGTCCTCGTCCTCCCTGACCTTGCACAGTGTCTGTGCAAGTAGGTTCACTGGGGGAAACGCATATTTGCGCAGCCCCTGGGGCCAGCTGTGCGCAAGGGCATCCGTGCCGAGTGTACCCTTGGTCAGCGAATAGAACCACTGGCAGTGGGACGTTTCTGGGGAAGCAAAGAGGTCGACCTGTGCCACCCCGAACTGTCTCCAGATCAGCTGAACAACCTGGGGGTGGAGTCGCCACTCCCCTGGGAGCGCAGCTCGTGAGAGCTCGTCGGCCACACGGTTGCGCACACCAGGGACATGAATGGCCCGAAGCGACCTCAGACACTTCTGACTCCGGAGGAGATGGCGTGCGAGTTGCGACATGCGACGGGAGCGCAGACCACCTTGTCGGTTGATGTACGCAGCGGTTGCAGTATTGTCCGTGCGGACCAGCACATCTTTGCCCTGTAACCGCCCTTAGAGGCGGCTCAGAGCAAGATGTACTGCTAGCAACTTGAGGCAATTGATGTGCCAATGCAGGTGCGGGCCCGTCCAAACCACTGACACTGCATGCCCGTTGTACGTGGCTCCCCAGCCCATGGCAGAGGCATCTGTGAAAACCACAGTATGCCTGGACACCTGTTCCAGGGGCACTCCGGCCTGAAGGAACGAGGGTTCCTCTGTGAGGCGTGCTGCCTGCTTGACTGAATCCAACTCCATACCGAGAAAAGAGATCCTCTGCCCGGGAGTTTGCTCTTTTCCCAGTTGACCCGAAGACCCAACTGGCTGCGGTGTCTGAGCACCAGGTCCCTGTGTTCGCACAACTGACCCCTGGACTGTGCTAGAATGAGCCAGTCGTCGAGATAGTTGAGGATGGGAACGCCCCGTTCTCTCATGGGCACAAGGGCCCCTTCCGTGACTTTCGTGAACACACGGGGGGACAGGGACAGCCCGAAGGGCAGGACTTTGTACTGATATGCTCGACCCTCGAACGCAAAGCGCAGAAACGGCCTGCAAGGAAGGGTCGAGACATGAAAGTACGTGTCCTTCAGGTTGATCGCTGCAAACCAATCTTGGGGACGGCAAGATTGCATCTGAGATGCATCTGAGAACGCAATTCTGCGTGAGCATCCTGAACGGTAGCTTGTGGAGGCTCCGATTCAGGATTCGCAGGTCCAAAATTGTCCGTAACCCACCGGTCTTCTTGGGTACAATGAAGTATGGGCTGTAGAAGCCAGTCTTCATATCGGCTGGAGGGACCGGCTCTATCGCGTCCTTCGCCAGCAGGACAGCGCTCTCCGCACGCAGGACATGGGCATCTGCAGCATTCACCGAAGTGAAGCGGACGCCCTTGATCCTGGGGGGCGCCGGGCGAACGGAATCGTGTAGCCGAGCCTGATGGTCCGAATGAGCCAGCGAGATGGACCGAGGAGCACTAGCCAGGCTCCCAGGGACCGTACAAGCAGGACCATAGGGACCACCGGCATACCCACCGTGGGGCAGCGAGGTGAAATGCAGGTACCGGACTGGGGCGGCTGTCTCGTGGAGGCGGCCCGCAGGAACATGAGGGGGTTGTCCACTGCTGCCCGCTGGCGAAGGGGGAGGATGAGTGTAGTCCGGCATTTGACCGGCCACAACTCTGAGCCCCCTGCGGACCCGGAGATGGAAGGAACTGCTCGTGTTGAGAATTTGGGTGGAACAGAAACAAAAATGGAACACAAGATTCTCCTCCTGGCCCTCCACCGGGGGATGGAGCGGTGCGGTCACCATCTCCAGAAGAGCAGTCCTCCTCACCTCCGGGGCGCCCCGTCTCTGGCAGCTTGCCCTTGGCCTTGCCACCCCTCTTGGCAGGCGTCTGGACGGGTAGGGCGGCCTGCTTGCGCCCGGCTCCACGACGCCGCTTGGGTGGAGGCTGCTGCTGTGGCGCGGGAGCGGAGGCAGACGCAGGCGGCCGCCCTCGGCGACGAGCAGGCTGAGGCACTGCCGGTGGCAGGGTGGAGACAGCAGCTGACTGCCGTGGCAGAATGTGACTGACCGCCTCAGTCTGCTTCTGTGCGGCCGAGAACTGCTGGGCAAAGTTCTGGACCGCGTCGCCTAAGAGGCCAGTCTGGGAGACGGGGGAGTTAAGGAACCTGACTTTGTCGGTCTCCCTCATGTCCGCCAGACACAGCCAGAGATGGCGTTCCTGGACCACCATAGTGGACATCGGCACGACCACGGCCCGCGCCAGAACCTTCGCCGCACGGCGCGAGGTCCGCTGCGGTTCTCAGTTCCTGGAGAACTGTGGGATCGTGACCACCCTCGCAAGGTCTTCAGAGCCTGGGCCTGATGGACCTGCAACAATGCCGTAGCGTGTAAAGTGGAGCCTGCCTCTCCACAAGCCTGGTAGGCCTTCCTGATCAGATCGGATGAGTACCCACAGGCCCTGGAGGGAAGACACGGGTTCCCCCTGGAAGTGGAGTTAGGGCACAGTTGCATAGCAATGGCCCGTTCCACGGGAGGAACCTGCGTGTATCCTTTTGCAGGTCCACCATCGAGGGTGGTGAGGGAGGAGGATCCACTGGGCCGGTTTCGGGCAGTAAAAGGTGCCGTCCATGACCTAGTGAGCTCCTCGTGCACCTCCGGGAAAAAAGGGACCGGGGTGGGGCGCTGAGAACCAGCACGGGCCACCCCGAGAAACCTATCATTCAGCCTCGAGGGTTCGGGACACGGTGGAGGGTTCCACACGAGCCCGACTCTCTCGGCGGCCCGGGAAAGCATAGCCATCATCTCCGGATCAGTATCGGGCACAGCGGGTCTTCCCGGAGGAGCCCCCTGTGCCGACACGTCCTCTCCAGAGAGTTCTGACCCTCCCTCCAATGCAGCGATGGACATCTGGTCCTCAAGAGGAGCCCCAAAGGATACGGATGATGCACACCTCGTGGATGGCTCACCCGCTGCTCCAATGGCAGCTCTACTGGCTGCGGAGTGCGAGAGGGATGAGGGTTCCCCGCGGGTTGGTTCCCTGGGGGAAACGCACTCACCATAACCCTCAAATCAGCCGGGCCACCGCCTGAAGTAACCCTCTGTGGAGGGCTAGATCGAGGCAGAGGCACGGGGGCTCCGCCCCTTGCGAGACAGAGCCTCAATCGCAACTCCGAGATGGTCATGTTCCCGCAGTGAGAACATGATTCATCCACCAGCGCTGTCTCAGCGTGCTGAACGCCCAAACACAAGATACAGTGCTGATGACCATCCCTCGGTGACAGGAAACCACCGCATCCAGAAACACACAGATAGAATGTCATCAGGACATGTCATTGAATGTCATTCAGTCAGGACTGCGAAGTAAGGAGCGATATCTGTCGTAACCATCTACCACTCGGCTCCGAAGCAAAATGCTGATTTGATGCAATCACCTGTGTCTCATTTATACCCGCACGGCGTGGCATGAGCACCTGGTGCAATCATTGCATGCCAATGTGCATTGGCTCGTTTTAGTTACACTCGAAGTAGATTGGCTCTTGCGAGCGAGATTCCTATTCGTCGGTATGCCGACGTGGCGTCGAGAGCAAGTAATATTCTCTTGCAGCGACATCTCTTCTCTGATGACATGTTTACTGGCACAAGAGCGGGACAACCTCTCACATGACATCATAGCAATAGCAAATCCCAACCATCCAATCAACTCAAATCAAAACCAAGTCCCGCCCTAAATATACATCACAATAAAGAAGAAAAGACTATCGCAATTTCCGTTTCATACTGACTTTAAAAGTATCTTTGCAAAATTTTGCATTTTTTCTCCCAACAGTCAGCACTGAAATTGGAAACAATGAAAACATGCCACATTCTGTGTAGGCTTGCGTCATTATATGATACATACATTATAATTTCAAAAATAGTGCATTTGTTTACAATAAGCTCTCCTTTTCCTCTAGAATTTGAGGAGTGAAATGTATTCTGGGTACACTGTTATGCAAGCAACTATCTTCTTGCACACTGCCACAAAAAGTAACTTTCATGCTGTTCGGAGACCAGCGTTCACCTACTTACTCACATGCGAATGTGTATTCAAATTCATCTACTTATTCACATTTATGACACATTCACAGACTGACAGTCTCGACCCCATGCTGAAGTATTTGTTCAACAGCCCTGCTTATCTACATCAACATACTTCACACATGGTTCAATCCATACACGGAAGAAGCCAGTCGACTGATTGCGAGCCATTTATGGTTTTGTTGTGAACAGGAAAGAGGGCGTGCATTCATTAATGCATCAGTGTTTGCTCAACTAATGCTCTCCTTCTCAGATCTACAGCTCTCATGTGTTGCACTGACATTATACACTACCGTTCAAAAGTCAACAAGATAGTTTTTTTTTTTCTTTTCAAGAAATTAATACTTTTATTCAGCAAGGAAGCATTAAATTGATCAAAAGTTACAGTAAAGACTTTTAATTTGTATTATATTTTAATTTTTATTTATTTCTATTATGCAGTTCTTTTGAACATTCTATTCATCAAAAAAAATGAATAATAAGAAATTATTCTTGAGCATCATCAGCATATTAGAATGATTTCTGAAGGATCATGTGACACTGAAGAGTGGAGCAATGATGCTGAAAATTCAGCTTTAATGTTTTCTTTCATATGTATATATGCATGCATGCATGCATACATACATAAAAAGAGAACATTAAAGATTTTCAGCATCATTACTCCACTCTTCAGTGTCACATGATCCTTCAGAAATCATTCTAAAACACACACACACACACACACACACACACACACACACACACACACACACACACACACACACACACACACACACACACACACACACACCAGGCATATCGTTATGACCACTGGCAGATGAAGTGAATAACACTGATTATCTCTTCATCATGGCACCGGTTAGTGGGTGGGATATATTAGGCAGCAAGAGAACATTTTGTCCTCAAAGTTGATGTGTTAGAAGCAGGAAAAATGGGCAAGCGTAAGGATTTGAGCGAGTTTAACAAGGGCCAAATTGTGATGGCTAGACGACTGGGTCAGAGCATCTCCAAAACTGATTCCCGGTCTGCAGAGGTCAGTATCTATCAGAAGTGGTCTAAGGAAGGAACAGTGGTGAAACGACGACAGAGTAATGGGAGGCCAAGGCTCATTGATGCACGTGGGGAGCGAAGGCTTGCAGTTTGTTGCATGTGGGGCTGCATAACCGCAGACCAGTCAGGGTGCCCATGCTGTCCACCGCCGAAAGTGCCAACAGTGGGCATGTGAGCATCAGAACTGGACCACGGAGCAATGGAAGAAGGTGGCCTGGTCTGATGATGAATCACATTTTCTTTTGCATCACGTGGAAGGCCGGGTGCATGTGCGTCGCTTACCTGGGGAACACATGGCACCAGGATGCACTATGGGAAGAAGGCAAGCCGGCAGAAGCAGTGTGATGCTTTAGGTAATGTTCAGCTGGGAAACTTTGGTTCCTGCCATCCATGTGGATGTTACTTTGACACGTACCACCTACCTAAGCATTGTTGCAGACCATGTACATCCTTTCATCAAAACAATATTCCCTGGTGGCTGTGGCTCTTTCAGCAGGATAATGTGGCCCTGCCACAAAGCAAAAATGGTTCAGGAATGGTTTGAGGAGCACAACAACAAGTTTGAGGTGTTGACTTGGCCTCCAAATTCCCCAGATCTCAATCTAATCGAGCATCTGTGGGATGTGCTGAACAAACAAGTCCGATCCATGGAGGCCCCACCTCGCAACTTACAGGACTTAAAGGATCTGCTGCTAACATCTAGATACCACAGCACACCTTCAGGGGTCTAGTGGAGTCCATGCCTTGACGGGTCAGGGATGTTTTGGCAGCAAAAGGGGGACCAACTCAATATTAGGAAGGATCATAATGTTATGCCTGATTGGTGTATATGTACAATATTTCTCAACATTATTATTTGTAATGCAGTTTTGATCAAATAAATGCATCCTTGGTGAGCATAAGGTTTTTTTTTTAATTAACAGTAATGCAGGTGCAATAAAGAGGCATAATAAAGCAAGACTAGCAAGTAACACTAACTATTGCTTTTTTGTGGTATTTCAGTTATTTTTTTCCTTTGTCTTGTTTGATATATCTGGAATACAGAATGAAATATGTAGGTTGTATGGTGGCCATTTACTGGAACTGATATTTGTTCACCCATTGCAATTCTTCTGATGTGTATTCCAGAGTTTCCAAAAGAAACAAAAGCACCCTTTCAGATTACACTATCACCCATGTCCTCTAGCAAAAAAGGACCCTACAATTTAAAGAAAGAGTAACAGCCTTTATCAGATGTGGCAGGCCAGCATAAACGTGCTAAGGGATGGCGTAAATTGGCAGAACATTCGCTCGACTTTCTGGAAACCCATAGAGAGTGGAGTGGAAGGAAGTGATATGAGCTCAGAGTGGGCTACAGCAGCAGGGGATCGACAGACAGGAAAAGACCAAGGTCTGTGGAGCACCAAAGTGGTCTCACACTGATAATGATGCTCTGCTTTTTATCCAGAGATCTGTGCTAGCACACTGACCACCAACTTAAAGACACTGGCTTTAGTTATTATACAGCGTTCCCAAAAAGTACTTGAAAACTCAAGCCACATTAAAGATGTATGAATGTCATAGTATTAAAATTACAAAATACCAATGAAAAACATGGCACAAAAAGAAATAGCACTTTACCATAAGGATAAATGTATTAACATTAGTTGCATTAGGTATCATGACAATGATGAACAATGGACAGTACTGTTACCACATTTATTAATCTAGGTTCATTTTAATTTAAAATAAACCGTTGTTTATGGTTAATTCAATTTGGGTCACAATAAATTAAGGTTAATTTATAAAACTAAATGATAAAATTGTACACTACCATTCAAAACACTTATTCAGCAAGGAGGCATTAATGGGATAGTTCACCCAAAAATGAAAATTCTGTCATCATTTGTTCACCCTCAAGCTGTTCCAAATCTTGTATGAGTTTCTTTTTTCTGCTGAACACAGAAGAAGATATTTTGAAGAATGTTGGTAATCAAACAGTTGATGGAAACACATTGACTTCCATAGTAGGGAAAATACTATGGAAGTCAATGTGTTCCATCAACTGTTTGATTACCAACATTCTTCAAAATATCTTCTTCTGTGTTCAGCAGAAGAAAGAAACTCATACAAGTTTGGAACAGCTTGAGGGTGAGTAAATTATGACATTTTGGGGTGAACTATTTCTTTAAAAGGTTTCCATTTCAAATACGCTTATTTTAAACTTTCTATTCAAAGAATCCTGAAAAACATTATGACGGTTCACACAAAAATATTTCGCAGCAAAACTGGTTTTCAACACTGATAATAATGGGATATATTTTTTGAGCAGCAAATCAGCATATTAAAATGATGTCTGAAGGATCATGTGACACTGAAGATTTGAGTAATGATGCTGAAAATTCAGCTTTGCCGTCACAGGAATTAACTACTTTTTAAAATATATTTATAGTTAATAATATTACACAATATTACTGTTTTACTGTATTTTTATCAAATGGAATGCAGCTTTGGTAAGCATGAGAGATTTCTTAAATCTTTGTTCATTGATACCTAATGCATTTAATAATGTTAACAAATTTAACCTTAATGTAACGTGTTACTAAAGAGGTTTGTTAGGCGTTACATTATACTACCATATATTTTAAGTCAAAGTGGCCATCCAAAAAAAATTAAAAATAAAAAATAAATATATATATATAACATATATTACATATATTACATTACACATACACACACACACACACACACACACACACACACACACACACACACACACACACACACACACCAGGCACAACATTATGACCACTGGCAGATGAAGTGAATAACACAGATTATCTCTTCATCACGGCACCGGTTAGTGGGTGGGATATATTAGGCAGCAAGTGAACATTTTGTCCTCAAAGTTGATGTGTTAGAAGCAGGAAAAATGGGCAAGCGTAAGGATCTGAGTGAGACAAGGGACAAATTGTGATGGCTAGATGACTGGGTCAGAGCATCTCCAAAACTGCAGCTCTTGTGGGGTGTTCCTGGTCTGCAGTGGTCGGTATCCATCAAAAGTGGTCCAAGGAAGAACAGTGGTGAAACGGCGACAGGGTAATGGGCGGCCAAGGCTCATTGATGCATGTGGGGAGCGAAGGCTTGCAGTTTGTTGCATGTGGTGCAAAAAATGGGCACGCGTAAGGATTTGAGCGAGTATTCCCTGGTGGCTGTGGCTCTTTCAGCAGGATAATGTGCCCTGCCACAAAGCAAAAGTGGTTCAGGAATGGTTTGAGGAGAACAACATGTGCTGAACAAACAAGTCTGATCCATGGAGGCCCCACCTCTCAACTTACAAGACTTAAAGGATCTGCTGTTAACATCTTGGTGCCAGATACCACAGCACACCTTGAGGGGTCTAGCGGAGTCCATGCCTCAACGGGTCAGGGCTGTTTTGGCAGCAAAAGGGGGATATATATATATTGGTTGTCAAATATAAGTGATGAACTAGACCCCTGGTTCCACTCCTAAAATACCTGTGTGAACTTGAGAGGAACTGACTTCATAAATGCATAAAATAAGACCAGGAACATGTATTGAGGAAAAGAGTAAAAAAGGACCATTTTGTTTTCACTTTTACTGTAATTCTTTAAAGGGACAGTTCTGTCATTTTTTACTTACCCCAAGTTGTTCTAAACCTGCATGAAGTTCTTTCTTCTGATGAACATAACGGAAGACATTTTGAAGAATGTTGGTAACCAAACAGTTGCTGGTCCCCGAAGACTTCCATAGTTTCAGAAAAAAATTATGAAATTAAAGAACTTCATACAGATTTAGAACAACTCGCGGGTGAGTAAATGATGACAATTTTCTTTTTTGGGTGAACTATCCACACCATTTTAGCCAGTTATGTCCACAACCCTCCCTTACAATTCAGTGTCCAGCCATGTTTGCAGCCAAATGAACGTTAGCACAACAGAACCATGTGAAGCGACAGGGTTTATGAAGACATCGAGACATCCTTCCCGTGTCCTCTCTCGTTTGTGTGCCAATGTTCAAAGTGAGCAGCTAATGAAAAGAGGTCTTGTGTGCAAAAACACGAAGGCCCAGGGGAGAGAGCATTAGGCTAATCACATTGAAAACAGAGAAACAGAGGCCCGTTCGCTGTTTTCTCTGTGAAAAGTGCACTCCAAGAGAAGCCAGGCTGCTTGTAATGAACACATTAGAGTTGCAGTGAAAAATGGCTTTTATCCACTAGTGGACATTACTATCAATCACGCGCACACTTACAGAGAGAGACAAGATTTAGAGAGAATGGAGACAGAGACTGTGGATTTTGGAAGTGTGATATCAAAAAGACAAAAGAACTCCTAAAACTGAAAAGGGGAAAGTTGAGGCGATAAAACCAAAAAAAAAAAAAAAAAAAAAAAAAAATCCAAACTGCAAATTTCAGAATCTATAAAATAAAAAATAAAAAACACAACTTTAAAAATCACAAGGTCATCACAAATCTTTGCCCTCAAGGATTCTGAGCTCTGATTGGCTGAGAGATTTTCTGTTTGTGACATGAAGCAGGAGAATTGTAGCACACTTCCTTGAGGGCTTGAGGGAAACCATGGTAACATCATGGTCCAAAACCCTCTCTGAATGGTAAACATTTTATATGCTTGACGGCAGAAGGGTCATTGCGAAAGATGAATTTGTGCATTATGCATGGTCACGTTCTGTTTAAATATCAAACACACTCAAACAAGAATACATGGATGCTGACAACTGTGAAATTGGCAAGTGAATTTAAGAATTTTAAGCTATACTGAAATAATGAAACTATTTCTATTGTTTAACAAGATAAGGTTGAGACCACATTTATACATTCAGCTATAAATTATATACATTCAAAGCTATATTAAATGAAAATTATATAATGTATATAAGTATATATATATATATATATATATATATATATATATATATATATATATATATATATATATATATATATATATATATATATTGATAAAACAAAATACAGTAAAAACAGTTCATATTGTGAAATATTACAACTTTTAAAAGTTTTGTATTTTAATACATTTAATACATGTAATTTATTCCTGTGTTCCCATTCCTCCAGTCTTCAGAGTCACATGATCCTTCAGAAATCATACTAATATGCTGATTTGCTGCTCAATAAACATTTCTTATTATTATCATAGAAGTTGAAAACGGTTGTGCTGCTTAATATTTTTTTTTAATCTTTTCCAAAATTCTTTTATGAATAGAAAGTTCATGAAGAAAGAACAGCATTTGAAACATTTATTTTTGTGACAATTTATGTCTTGACTGACATTTGATAAATTTAATGCGTCCTTGCTAAATAAAAGTATTAAAGGGATAGTTCACTTTAAAATGAAAATAACCTCAACCCACAAATCATCCTAGGTGTATATGACATTCTTCTTTCACACGAATACAATCAGAGTTATATTATAAAATATCCTGGCTAATCCCAGCTTTATAATGGCAGTGAATGGTTGTTTCTGTTTTGGAATCCATTAAAGTGCATCTATCCATCATAAAAGTGCTCCACACAGCTCCGGGGGGTTAATAAAGTCCTTCTGAAGCAAAGTGATGTGTTTGTGTAAAAATATCCATATTTAAAACTTTACAATTTGTTAGGGCTGGGTAAAAAATACCACCAACCTATATCGATTCTTAATTCCCAAGAATCGATTAGTTATCCTATTTTGCATTTGATGAATGAACGAAACATTGCAGCGCGCCTCCCATTCATCCTTTGTTACTACTGAGTCTTAGATTTCAAATTACATCCATTTTATTACTAAATTTAAAAAATAAAATAAAAACCGTTTTGGCGCTGTGGCGTGAGATCGCTCTGGCGCAGCTCAGCTCAAGAGAAGATGAACGGATCTTCTCTTCCACCTTAATACCAGTTACAGCGCAAAATAAACATGAATGAGTATCTGAAAGGGTGTTAAAAGATACAGTACAACATACCAAAATCCATGTCACATGAAATCACTCAATCAGTGTTTCAACAGCGGAAAGACATCAGTAAAACAGCTTGTAAACAATGTTGTGATGTCACATTTACCTCAGAAAAACCATATCCAGTGTCCACAAACTCATTAGTCAGCTAGAATAATTAACTCTAGAGAGGAGCATTTTGATAAATACACTCACCTAAAGGATTATTAGGAACACCTGTTCAATTTCTCATTAATGCAATTATCTAATCAACCAATCACATGGCATTTGCTTCAATGCATTTAGGGGTGTGGTCCTGGTCAAGACAATCTCCTGAACTCCAAACTGAATGTCAGAATGGGAAAGAAAGGTGACTTAAGCAATTTTGAGCGTGGCATGGTTGTTGGTGCCAGACGGGCCAGTCTGAGTATTTCACAATCTGCTCAGTTACTGGGATTTTCACGCACAACCATTTCTAGGGTTTACAAAGAATGGTGTGAAAATGGAAAAACATCCAGTATGCGGCAGTCCTGGGGGCGAAAATGCCTTGTTGATGCTAGAGGTCAGAGGAGAATGGGCCGACTGATTCAAGCTGATAGAAGAGCAACTTTGACTGAAATAACCACTGCGTTACAACCGAGGTATGCAGCAAAGCATTTGTGAAGCCACAACACGCACAACCTTGAGGCGGATGGGCTACAACAGCAGAAGACCCCACCGGGTACCACTCATCTCCACTACAAATAGGAAAAAGAGGCTACAATTTGCACAAGCTCACCAAAATTGGACAGTTGAAGACTGGAAAAATGTTGCCTGGTCTGATGAGTCTCGATTTCTGTTGAGACATTCAGATGGTAGAGTCAGAATTTGGCGTAAACAGAATGAGAACATGGATCCATTATGCCTTGTTACCACTGTGCCAGGCTTGTGGTGGTGGTGTAATGGTGTGGGGGATGTTTTCTCGGCACACTTTAGGCCCCTTAGTGCCAATTGGGCATTGTTTAAATACCACAGCCTACCTGAGCATCGTTTCTGACCATGTCCATCCCTTTATGACCACCATGTACCCATTCTCTGATGGCTACTTCCAGCAGGATAATGCACCATGTCACAAAGCTCGAATCATTTCAAATTGGTTTCTTGAACATGACAATGAGTTCACTGTACTAAAATGGCCCCCACAGTCACCAGATCTCAACCCAATAGAGCATCTTTGGGATGTGGTGGAACGGGAGCTTCGTTCTGTAGCGTATGGACGGTGCTCATAAATGATCAACGGACCAATACTTTGATTAGTTATAATGACTCAAACAAGACCGGCGCCGTGAAGTCTACAGACTGACAGGTTAACGATGCTAAAAGGACACAAACCATGCCTCTGCAGCCCACAAGCACCTCATAAGCAACAGCCCCTCCCTCAAACATACCAAAGGACATCCGAATAGATTATATGACTTTTAACTTAGTTATTCTTCATTTTAGGTGTACTGTTCCCTGTATGCATGCATGCTTTTTGTTATAACCATTTTAGATGTGTTTGATAGGTTAGAAACTTATAGCCAGTGAATGCTTAAGGAAGAATGACGTCAATCCTCGCCGTTCCTTTAACTCTTAAATTAAACTCCCCATGCTTGGTCTCGAAATCTTTGTCTCGCAATTTGTAGGCCAGCTAGGTGTGTTGTGGGGTACTATGATGCATCAGACTCTTTCTTTCATGCCAAAACCCCAAAGTCTGCGTACCAAAGGCAGACTTGGGGGTTATCTAAGAGAGAGCCATAAAACATGTTAATGAGGCGAGGCCAAAGACAAAGGGAGATTTCCCGCTTCTGAGTTCCTTCGCTCTGACTGGCTGTTCCGACAAAAGAGGCGTGCCCCGCCACGGCCCTTTAAGACGGGCCACAGACGCTGTCTCTCTCTCGTCTTCTCTCTTCGTTTTGCTTCCTGTTGCCACCTCTTTTGGCTTTCCTCTTCCTCTTCGCCATCTTCCAACGGATCTCATCACACAAAGGAACCAAAGTTGAATTTCCCGCGGACTCCAAGGAACCACCCGGCAAGATTGAAACACGGACCGGATCGCAGAATTCCCCTAAACGCACAAACTCACGACCAAAGAAACATATGCAAGTATCCCTTAAGCTGTCGTTATAAAGTCTTGAGCTTATACCAATAAGTTGGACTGATTTCTTGTTGGTGCTCAATAGTTGTGTCGATAGTATTACCGTTGCCTTGTCTCTCTTTCTCTCTCTCGCTCTCTCTCTCTCAGTTAATTTGTGTATGTTTGTCTCTCTCTAATCCTTATATTCTTTCAGTTAATTTGTGTATGTTTGTTGATATATATATATATATATATATATATATATATATATATATATATATATATATATATATATATATATATATATATATATTCACACATGATTGCGCTTGAGTTGCTCATACATAGGTCCCTTTTACGGTGAACCGATCCTGTTACAAATTAAAAGAAAGATATTTTCTCCTGGCCAGAGAAACGTTGTTTTAAGAGTTATTAAAAGGGAGATATTTGGTGGACAATTATCCGTCCTTTGAACTCAATTCTAGAATCAAAGAAATTTCTAAAAATTGAATCAAGCCCTAGATATTAATAATTGTTTTAACTGTTTTAATCAATTGTTAATATCAAAATTCCCCTCTGTGCCAATTTATGCATATTTGATCGTAACACGATTAAACGCATGCATAAATCCCGCACCATTTCCCCTGGGGCTCGATCTCGCTACAGTGCCCTGGATATGCATCCCACAAATCTCCATCAACTGCAAAATGCTATCCTATCAATATGGGCCAACATTTCTACAGAATGCTTTCAGCACCTTGTTGAATCAATGCCACGTAGAATTAAGGCAGTTCTGAAGGCGAAAGGGGGTCAAACGTAGTTCTGGTGACAAACGCGGAAGCAAAGAGGATAGAGCAAAAAAAAAAAACTTGGTTCTCACAAGAACTAGCATGTTCTCACCGGAGCATCCTACGTCATATACTGGAACGTCTCTCATGGACGCGCGTACAACATTTTTGGGTGAACTATCCCTTTGATTTTATTTCATAAAAAATAAAATAAAAAAAGAACCGTACTGATAACCAATATGATGGTCAATCTTATGAATGCAGATATTTATTTTATAATAGTATGTCTAATATTTGCTTAAATCAGACCAATAATAAAAAAAGCAGCTAAACCTAGCTCATATCGATATGGTCATCAATACAATATATATTGTGCATGACTATTAATATCACAAGTGACTCAAAAACAACATGTACCTGATAACCCTCAGTCTTCTTCTGGCACCACCTGAGCAGAGCGTTCCTCTTGGATCCTCCATATTCCCTGGCTAACGCAGACAGAGGGTCCTTCCTTTCCTCTCTGGAGAGACATCAATCACTTTAACAGCACAGTTCCTTACTATTGCACTCAACTTTAATAACTAAAACGATCATACATTTTTTTGAGTGGAAATTCTACCAAGCTGCATTAACTTAAGATGTTTCTGATGATTTATAAATTGATCAACGATTCTATATTGTAAAAACAGATAATGGCAATTACAAAGGTTTAATATGAAAGAAAGGTACACAGAAATGCCAACTCACTGCACTGAATTGTATAATAAATTTGCAAATTTTATTTTATTATTTTAATAAAATATTTTATTTTATTATTTTACCATTTTATAATTAGCAAATTGACAATGTCCCATTGCATACATGGCACATGTACTGTATATAATATATACATAGTGTGTGTTATATATATATATATATATATATATATATATATATATATATATATATATATATATATATATATATATATATATATATATATATATATATATATATATATATATATATATATATATATATATATATAAAAGAAAAAATTTGACACTATATAATAACAAAATATAATATATACATAGTAATAAAAAAATATTTTATTAATTAAATATTACTTATTTTTAGTTTTCCTTCATGAATAAATGTCCAGTTTAAATCAGCCAGCACTTGAGTAAAACCAGCTACCATCAGAAGTTGGTTCTAGCTGGATTTTTCCAGCAAGGAAGTTAATGCTGCGACCAGAAGGAAATGCTCTGATAATAAAGGAAAGTGCAGAATGATTCGTCTTCCTCCAATGGCCTATTCAAAAGCCATGGTGGACCCACGGTCAGGTTTCAGGACAGGCAAACGAGTGACATCCATTATCGAAACACTGGCCTGTCAACACCGCAGTGAGCAGACAGAGACAGAGATGGAGTGTGAAACCGAGAGACATCTGGCAAACCTGACAGCGAGTAAGAGTCTTCTAGAAAGTCAACAAAAGAAGAGCCAGAGCAGAGATGAACATAAGAGATGGAGGCATACAGACAAACAAGGAAGGTCCACTGCTTACCGTAAACGTCCTCGTGTGGTGGGTGTGACAGAGGCGGTCGGGGACGAGGAGTTTGAAGACAAAGACAGCTGGGGAGAAGACGAGCCCAATGCCATGATTGACGATGGCGTTGAGGTGTCAGTCACCGACAAATCTCTCTTCAACTCTTCGCTGCTTCTGCCAGAAACTGACAAGGACGTTACGATAATTATTACAGCTTCTGTGTGATGTTAAAGGGAAATTCTGTCATTAATTACTCACCCTCATGTCATTCCAAAAGACGTTCGCTCATCTTCGGAACACAAATGAAGATATTTTTAATGAAATCTGAGAGATTTCTGTCCCTCAACTGAAAGTCTATTCACTCAAAACTCTGACGCTTCAAAACTTTCATAAAAAGATCATAAAATGAACCCATATGAAGTCTTCCAATGAGTCATGATCACTTTATAGGCTGAAGAGATTTATTCACATAAGCTTTCATTCACATATAAACAATGATCAGCAAACAATGTTTACAGCATTCAAATTTGGTGCGAGAATAAACCTCATTGGTTCACATGCTTGAGCTTCTGCAAGAACCAATGAGGTTTGCTCTGATGCGTCAAGCAAGTGTGGTTCAGTTTCTGTTTGTGTTCATGGATTAATGTTTATATGTGAATAAAAGCCCAGATTAAATCTGTTCATCATCTAAAGCGATCGGGTCTCTTTAGAAGACTTGGATTAAGCCGTTTGATTTATATGGATTTATTTTACAATCTCTTTATGAAAGTTTTGAACTGAGTTTAGGGTGACTAGACATTCAATGGAGGGATAGAAATCTCTCAGATTTCATTTAAAAGGGGTCCTATAATGCCCGTTTTTACAAGATGTAAAATATGTTTCTGATGTCCCCAAAGTGTGTATTTGAAGTTTTAGCTCAATATACCCCACAGATCATTTTTTTATAGCATGTTAAAATTGTCACTTTTTGAGGGTGATCAAAAACGGGCCGTTTTTGTGTGTGTCCGTAGAAGAGGGCGGAGCTTCAAGAGCTTGTGTCAGCAGCTCCGATTACCTCACACAGGCACGCACTGAAACTGTTCAGGCGGAGTCGGACAATGATGGAGAGACCAAGTGACAACCTCCGCCAGGTTCTGTTGAAGCCAATATGAAAGTGACTTAAACTGCAATTCATTGACTGGCCACTAGGCACCAGAAGGTTTACAGCCTGTTTACAGTTTACAGCCTGGTACAAATTGTGGTTTTAGTCTATACGGCTAATTTTGCCCTTAATGACAACTGTGAGGGGGTGAATTTTTTTATAACTCATTCGTTTAGATTATATAAAGCCTTAAAGTTCTGCATAATTAAGGGTGCGGCCACTTTGAGTGACAGGTGGATAGTCATTTATCCGCTGTCTGTTAGTCATCGTGTCACCTCAGCTCCGCCCACGTCCCGCCTCTTTGCCCATTTTCTGTTATCTGGGCGTGATGCGCGATGATGTGCTGCCAAGATACAACGGCCAGCTCGTTTTTACTTTACGCTTCAAAACTGCTCTTCCTATGGGTGACGTCACGGATACTATGTCCATATTTTTTTACAGTCTATGGGAGAGACTCACTAAGAAGTGACAACATGGGGAATGCAACAGGATGTTTCTGAATGGTTAGTTGATGAATTTATGTAGCTGATGTGGAGTTACTCTTCAAGACAAGAAGAAAAGTGAAATCATAATCAATTACCCCTTTAAAAGATCTTCTTTTGTTCATCTTTGGAACACAAATGTCTTATGGGTTAGGAACGACATAAGGGGGAGTAAATGATGACAGAATTAAATTTTTAGGTAAACCTCCTCTTTAAACTTACAAAAAAAGAATAACTGTACAGTCGAGTACTTGACTAGTAGCAGAACAAGTACTCAAGGTCCAATCGTACCTGATATGGATTTATTCGAGTCTATGTTTGTCACCCTCTGGAGGCCGCAGCCGGGGCGTGTTACAGGTGAGGTCCGGAGGAGGTGGTCTGCTATTGGATTACATGAAATCACACATACAATCGTGAAAAAGAATAACAGGCTTTATGCGGCATGACTAAGCTTGTGCTCTTCTAAAATAAATATCCTGCTTCCTTCTCAAGGTCTGGCACACACTCTCTGGCCATTAACTGCAAATGTTAAGCCTGAGGGAAACCGTACAGCACGATTACACATGACCTTTAACTTTGAGTTGGCCTCTGAATAACTAGATCAAACCGGTGTGAGGGAAGACTGAAAGATCAAGGAGTTAGATTTCCAGTGTGACTAACGTCACCCCACCTGGTATACTCAGGTCCGTGTAGCTCGGCCTCTTGTCCAGCATTGACGACAGAGGTTTGGCTGTGCTGATGGTGTGTCTCTGTAAAATAGGGAAGGGACATATACAGTATAAGGACACAATAGGGCTGGACAGCATGATTTACTGGCTGACAGATTTTGAAAGAACCTTCATGTCAACATCAACCAAAACTTTTTGCTTAGCAGATTTAAAATAAAAACTGTCATTAAATTAATAATAAAAATATATATATAATTATATTATTATATTATATAAATAATAATTTTCCTTAATTTTGTATTATTTTTAGTTTTATACTATCATATAATGTACATGTGGCACATGTACTTAATGGCACATGGTGAAGATTTTTTGGCAATGCTTTTGCATTCTCTCGCAAATGTTTTGCATTCCTCAAGACATTTTGCTTTCGCTCGCAAAGAACACAATTTTTGCTAGTGAACGCAAAAGTTTCTTGGGGAAAAGAGTTTCTTGCAAAAGCATTGACTTTTTATTTTTAGCCCCACCTCCTTTAGGGGCTACACACACATACATACATACATAGAGAGAGAGAGAGAGAGAGAGAGAGAGAGAGAGAGAGAGAGAGAGAGAGAGAGAGAGAGAGAGAGAGAGAGAGAGAGAGAGAGAGAGAGAGAGAGAGAGAGAGAGAGAGAGAGAGAGAGAGAGAGAGAGAGAGAGAGAGAGAGAGAGAGGGAGAGAGAGAGAGAGAGAGAGAGAGAGAGAGAGAGAGAGAGAGACAGAGAGAGACAGAGAGAGAGAGAGAGACAGAGAGAGACAGAGAGAGACAGAGAGAGACAGAGAGAGACAGAGAGAGACAGAGAGAGAGACAGAGAGAGACAGAGAGAGAGCGAGCGAGCGAGATTTAAATGTAATTTTATTTCAGTTTTAGATTTAGTACTTTTATTATATTATTATATTATTTTTTATAAAGTTTTATAAGTTAGTTGTAGTTAATTTCTAATTTAAGTTTAAGTTTTTCATCTATTTTATTTCAAATAAAATATATTTTATTTATATATAAAAATAATATTTTATTTATTTAATAATATATATAAAAAAAAAAACTAAAACATAAAACATAAAAAAAAAAAAAGACAAAACAGGCAGAGTTTTAAATCGATTTTTAACAACTCAACTTAACAACAGAAAGGCTGCTTTTGTTTCTAAAGTTTAAAACAGACCGTATTGAAAATATAAATCATGAGACAAGGATTGCGAGGATTTACTGATGCTTGAATTGGTTGATTTTGTTGATTATGATGATTAAAAGTTCCTGCCAACTCCTTCCCTGAACTTGAACATTGTTATAATTTCATTCTAAAGTCACATAACCAATAATGAATCTCAAAAGTGAACTAGATTTTCTAATTATTCAAGTACAAAACCCGTCCGCCATTATGCTACCATGATTCTGTGGGTGATAGACCTTAGGTTAGACGCATTATTGAAGGTCCTAGATTACATAAATTAACTCACAACCTTTTGTCTACTGACAAGTTATATACTGAAAGTTGTTTTTTCTCAGAAATACGTTTTGTCAGCTGAACAATCAGTATGTTGTTAATCAGCAGTACAATCCATTGAACACACTGTATTCTATCCCTCACAGCCTTACATTCCTGTCAAAAATGAACTATATCGAATTTTCATTGGCCTGAGTCAAATATCCCACACCAAACAAAGTGATTTACTGGTCCTGCTTCAGGGATTTTCTTCTACTGTTTTATCTAAAATTGGATGTCCAAATGTGAACCTTCGCCTCAAGCTGTGTGATTTCGTGTCCATAGAACATGTTCTGAAACTCAAATTCACCACAAATACACAAACAAAAAACTCTGCGCCTCAGACTTTTCGCATTCAAAGTACGTCAAACTGTCTGATTTTTTTCTGTCCTTACAAAAACATCCTGTTTTGGCACATTTTGAGGAGACTTCTATGTCCTATTCAAAACGAGCGACACGGCAAAGGACATCCGTGGAGGACGGCGGGAGAGAAGAAGGAAAGCCCTACTCCAGCTCCACACACACACCAGGTCTGGAGATCTCATCTGACAGACAGGGGTGTTAGGTCAGAAAATCCCCACAGAGAAGAATCCAGACATCTGCTAGAGTGATCAGAGATCCATCCTAATGCATCTATCAAACACGGAACCATCTATCCCACGGCAAAGTCCGTTTACATTTAACACAAGGCTATTACACAAAGGTTTTGGGTGAGCAAGATTTTTTTAAAGAAATTAATACTTTTATTCAGGAAAGATGCATTCAATTGATAATTTATAAATGTACTATTTCAAAGAAACTGATAAGAAATGTTACTTGGGCAACAAATCAGCACTAGAATGATTTCTGAAGGATCGTGTGACACTGAAAACTGGAGTAATGATGCTGAAAATAATGACATAAAAAAAAAAAAAAAGAAACGTTATTTTAAATTGTAATAACATTTCATATTTTTCCTGTTTTCCTGTTTTTTTATCAAATAGATGCAGCCTTGGTGAGCAAAAGGCTATATAAAATATTACTGACCCATTAATTCTTGATTAATTTGTTTTTAAGTGAAGGTTAAATAATGTTTTTGCACTGATGAAACTTTAATTACATAATTATGTAATATATAAAACAGTTGGGAGTTGAATAGGCAGCAAAAAATAACTTTATCGTGATACATATAACACTATCATAATATATTCAGAACCTGATATCAATTATTCATGACTATCCATCCATTCGTTAATACCGATTGTTCATACCTGTATAGGCGAGACAGCAGCGGCTGGAGGGGTTTTGATCGGACTGGGACTGAGGGGGGTTCTGGAGATAGCAGCGGCAGCAGCAACAGCAGCAGTAACTGGACTGGCCGGAGCAGGACCTGTACAGAGAGACGGATGGACAAATGGACACAAAGCTCATGCCACTTGTAAAAGGAAATATATAAGGTTTCATATATTTGCATGCTAGTAGGGCTGACCGATGCTGGAAGAACAATTTGGAAATCATCATTCTAGAGTACATCTGCATAGAAAATGTTTTTAAAAGCCTTCAGAATAAAAAGTAATTTTTTGGGCTTTTCTGAATAGCAAAACCCTTTTAGGGCTGAATGATTTTGGAAAAGCTTCACTGTAATAAAAAAATATTTTTTGAAGTTCTACATAAAAACTGGAGTACATCTTACTTTTACTATACTATTTCAGTCTTTCTACTTCCAAATTTCATTCAATGTGTTACTGCAATGTGTTTCCTTGTAATTATTTGTGAAAATGTACTATCAATTTATGTGTGAAAATTTTTAAAAGTAAATTGTACACCAAATTTTAAGCCACATTCCCACTGTTTTTAACCAATTAAAGGGATAGTTCACCCAAAAATGAAAATTATCCCATAAATTACTCACCCTCAAGCCATCCTAGGTGTATATGACATTAATACACATTATTAAGTTGAATACAGAAGCTAGATATTTTACTTTATGGGTTTTTGTGAGGAAAAAATATCCGTATTTAACACATTATAGATTCACTTCAAAAGGCCTTTATTAACCCCTATATAAGGCCTATATTAAAAGAACTTTTATAATGGATGGATGCACTTTTTTGGTCTTTAAATTTTGGGCTGCCATTCACTGCCATTATAATGCTTGGATTAGCCAGGACATTTTTAATATAACTCAGATTGTGTTCGTCTGAAAGAAGAATGTCATATACACCTAGGATGGCTTGACGGTGAGTAAATCATTTAAATTTTTGGGTGAACTATCCCTTTGCTAATATGACTACAATCTTACTATAATATGACTATAAAATAATGATTATGACTTAATTGTGATATTGTTATTAAATAAAAATAACAAAATAAGAAGTGTACTGTAATATTAATAATACTATTGTACTGTAAAAACACATAATTAAAATAATTTTACTGTAAAATTACAATACTACAGTAAAATTTTAATTTCTTCATTTTCAAACAGTAACCCATCAAGATTTTATTTTGACATGTTGCAGCCAAATAAAAATGAAGTGAAATGCAGCACTGTGTTCATTTACATGCCTGCAGTTCATGACATCAGGTGTGTAAACGCCACGCTTCACTCTGAAACCACTGACAATCGCACTATACCATATTGCAATATCGATTTTATTTCGATATACTGAACAGCCCTTCGTGCTAGTATATCTAGTATATCAAAAGCGACCTGCAGTACACGTCCAAGTGCAATCGCCCTTGTAGGGTCAGAACAACCAACCACCTTTTGGCTACCAGCCTAGATTCATAAACAATAGGTCACACCACTGCAAATATGAGCATGTATCTGCATAAATCTGCATGTGTTTGTTAACCTTGCGAGGCGTTGTCGAAGCTCTTAATGAGTGTTTTGACGGTGGGTGATGGTTCAGAGGAAGTGGAGGAACGTCGACTAAGGCCCATCCCCTGCCTCAGGGCAGCGAGGTCTCTCTCCACGGCATTCATATAATTATACACACGGCCACGCTCCTCTTCCTGCCTGTAAAACAAGACACACACTGACACTCAGATATCCTGCATATGCAAATATTTGCACATACAAACATAAATCACACCTGTGTCTGAGTGTCAATATGCCTGGAACAGTGTGCACAGTAAATCTACACTACATATTCTCTTACTTCATGCTCTTTAGTTCATCCAGTTCTTTGTTCATCTTCTCATTTTTCTCCTGAGCTTCCTGTAGGCGGCGCCGCAGGTCTCCAATCTCCTCCTGAGCTTCTGACTTGATGTCGTTGGCGATGACAACGGCTGTTTGCAGATCAGCTTGGAACTGACGCCACTCGGCTGATTCCTCCTGTGAGTGACAGGTGACCGTTAAATTCAATTGGAGAATCATGGAGATTAAGAGATCAAAGATCAAAGATGGTAGTAATAATTTCAAACCATCTTTAAGATTACAATTACTATAAGAACCCTGAAATACACATAAAAAGGGAAAATTTACCCGCAATTTACGGTGAAGAACCTTTATCTCCTTCTCCATATCATATTTCTGATCATGAAGCTTTTTGATGGAATCTGGAGGGTGGGAGGTGGCAGAATACAGATTTATAAGTAAGTTAAATGTTCATTAATGTGTTGCTGAAAGTTTATTTTATTCAAATGCCTAATTTTATTTTTATACAATTATGTTATCTTTTGATTTTTGGTAATACACAGTAAAACTATCATTCCAATAAAATGAAACTGAAAGCTGAACACATGTTAAGTAAAGACAATGTCTGTATTGCATACTCAGATAGCTCGATGCCGCCTCTATGTGGACAGCCTGCATAACTACAAAATAATGAAAACAAAACTGTGGGCATCTGGTCAACACCACCAGACAAAACTTGTTTGTTACATACATAGAAGAATGTTTTCTGTACAATTTTTACTTGAGATCTATCTTACACTATGCACATTTGATATATTTATAGACAGAATATATAACAATACAATTAACTATTCTCACACAGATTTTTTTCTTCAGTCTAAAGGTCCGTTCACACCTAGAATAACTACAAAGATAAATATATCAACAGTGTTGGGGAAAGTTAGTTTTAAAAGTAATGTATTACAATACTGCCTTACTCCCTAAAAAAAAATAACTAATTGTGTTACTTAGTTACTTTTTATGGAAAGTAATGCATTACATTACTTTTGTGTTACTTTTTCTCATCTGGGCTAGGCTTGCTTGATTGTTTTTTAATTAAAAAAAAAAAAAAAAAAAAAAAGTTATATTTTTGGCAAATGTAAAGTGAATTGAATACCAAAAGTGAAATGAGTAAGTCTCTGTACAGTAGAGGGCGCATTTCAAACAAACCATTCAGCTGTGCTACAATTTTGGATCGCAGAAGAATATGTTTTGCTTTTAGTATAATTGAATTGGGTTATTGAAGGTCAGCAGCAAAGACATTGGTTAATAAAGTGAGATTAAATACATAAAGTATATTTGTGTAATTCAACATTTAATTATTGCAGGTTTGTGTAATATTCTGAGTTTGCATTTCACGGATTTAATTCATTTTGAGTAATGCTGAATCTGTTTTTGGGCAAGCTCATGTTTAGTCTAGAACTACAATAACATCATGTTTACACAAAAGGCCTCTGCATGTACTCCTGAATTCTCTCAATATGGGGACAGGAGAGTGTAAACAAAGTAATTTGAATTACCTATTTGAAAAAGTAACTTGCTATTTTATTGTAAATTTACAAGTAATGCACTAATTTACTAGTAACTTATCTTGCATTACTTGTAATGTGTTACCTCACACACACTGTATATCGATATATTACCAACGCACAATATCATTGTTTATTTTAAGGGTGCGCTGCAGTTTTGTCATCTGCCACTTGAATTCTGATTGGTCAATGTTTTAAATCGCGCATCAGTTGGTAAAAAATTATTATTATAGTTGTGATGTGGACTCTTCTATTCCTTTATATTTTAACAATTGTTAGAGTTCTATCTTCGTTATCGTTATAGTCCTTGGTGTGAATGGGCCTTAGCTATATACAGTAGAAGTTGAGCAAGATATTGTTGATACATATACAGTAATTATAAAAAACTATTTTGATAAAAAAATAAAAATAATAATAGACACTCACCTAAAGGATTATTAGGAACACCTGTTCAATTTCTCATTAATGCAATTATCTAATCAACCAATCACATGGCAGTTGCTTCAATGCATTTAGGGGTGTGGTCCTGGTCAAGACAATCTCCTGAACTCCAAACTGAATGTCAGAATGGGAAAGAAAGGTGATTTAAGCAATTTTGAGCGTGGCATGGTGGCATTTGACGGGCTGGTCTGAGTATTTCACAATCTGCTCAGTTACTGGGATTTTCACGCACAACCATTTCTAGGGTTTACAAAGATTGGTGTGAAAAGGGAAAAACATCCAGTATGCGGCAGTCCTGTGGGCAAAAATGCCTTGTTGATGCTAGAGGTCAGAGGAGAATGGGCCAACTGATTCAAGCTGATAGAAGAGCAACTTTGACTGAAATAAGCACTCGTTACAACCGAGGTATGCAGCAAAGCATTTGTGAAGCCACAACACGCACAGCCTTGAGGCGGATGGGCTACAACAGCAGAAGACCCCACCGGGTACCACTCATCTCCACTACAAATAGGAAAAAGAGGCTACAATTTGCACAAGCTCACCAAAATTGGACAGTTGAAGACTGGAAAAATGTTGCCTGGTCTGATGAGTCTCGATTTCTATTGAGACATTCAAATGGTAGAGTCAGAATTTGGCATAAACAGAATGAGAACATGGATCCATCATGTCTTGTTACCACTGTGCAGGCTGGTGGTGGTGGTGTAATGGTGTGGGGGATGTTTTCTTGGCACACTTTAGGCCCCTTAGTGCCAATTGGGCATCGTTTAAATGCCACGGCCTACCTGAGCATTGTTTCTGACCATGTCCATCCCTTTATGGCCACCATGTACCCATTCTCTGATGGGTACTTCCAGCAGGATAATGCACCATGTCACAAAGCTCGAATCATTTCAAATTGGTTTCTTGAACATGACAATGAGTTCACTGTACTAAAATGGCCCCCCACAGTCACCAGATCTCAACCCAATAGAGCATCTTTGGGATGTGGTGGAACGGGAGCTGCGTGCCCTGGATGTGCATCCCACAAATCTCCATCAACTGCAAGATGCTATCCTATCAATATGGGCCAACATTTCTAAAGAATGCTTTCAGCACCTTGTTGAATCAATGCCACGTAGAATTAAAGCAGTTCTGAAGGCGAAGGGGGGGGTCAAACAGTACTAGTATGGTGTGCCTAATAATCCTTTAGGTGAGTGTATACAATTAAATATAATTGTATAAATGTATTTAATGTGTCAATTAAATATAAATAGTGTTTAGTGACCATTAGACATGGAAACCATTCTGTCATGTGACTTACTCTCCAGGTCAGAAATGATGAGGTTGTCATGAAGCTTGACAGCCCGATGCTGCTCAACTTCATCCTCCAGCTCAAAGATGGTCTCCTTCATGTCAGCGATCTCTGTATCCTTCTCCTCTAGCTCAGAGCATTGCTGCTCCAGGAGCCGCTTCTGCTCCGCTAACTGTGCCTGGATATCACCACGAAAAGCTCGGAACTCACCCTCAAGCTTTAGCGAACACAAGGATACATGTTAGCAGGGATACATCAGGCATGTGATCAGCTAAAGACAAAACAGAAGGAAAAACTGCAATACATGTTGGAAAATGTCCAGTGCACTACTACTACTTAACCTGGAGATTAAATATGTGCAAATTCATAGTACTATGAATTAAGTACCCGGATGACCTATTACTTCTGGCGAGATTCTGAAGTGTGCATACGGTGGACACATGGTGAATATAGTACGCCCGGATTACATTCAAACTACATACATTCATAGTATATAGAATGTACTTTTTTTTTTTTTAGGCAGTCATGGACTAATTACTTATTCAAAATAATTACCTATTTAGAGAGTATGTGATTACAGATGCAGCCCTTGTGTCCAAATATGCCTACTTCCCTACTATATAGCAGGCAAAAAAAACAAAAAAAAAAAAAAAAAAAAAAAACAGTATGTGAAAAGAGTATGTTCGAATTCATAGTATTTATAACAGTAGGCAAACAGTACCATAGACCTACTACTTCCGGAGAGATTCTGAAGTGTGCATACGATGGTCATACATTTCATTAGGCCACGGGAGAAGAGTTGTGAATGGCAGAGAAGCAATGCAAATGACATTCAACATGGCAGATTCATGGCAGACACGTCAACATGGCAGATTCAGTACGTCTGAATTTCATTTTTACTACACACATTCATACTACATAAAACATACTTTTTTTAACAGTTGTGAAATAAGTTCTAAATTAAATGTAGTACATTTTCAAACAGCATGTGACCTTGGATGCATCTTAAGACAATTTAAAATAATCAAAGATACATGTTAGTCAATTTCACCTTACTAATTGCCTCCTGGAGCTGGGCAGCTTCACTGCGCGTGTGCCCCAATTCCTCTTGTAACTGAGCTGCTTTGGTCTCCGCCCGCTCCTTGTCTAATCTCTCACTGTCCAGCAGGTGGCGTATGTCGGTCTTATCCCCTGCATTGTGGATGGAGAGGAGCTGGGCCACTCTCTGCCTCTCTTGCTCAAGTTGGATTCTACAGCGGTTCAGCTCCACCTGCTCTCCTTCGGACACCACCCTCAGCGCTTCCAACTCGGCTTTGGCGACAGCCCGCTCCCTCCGTTCCATTTCCACAGCTCTCTCTGCCATATGGACACGCTCCTTCAATGCTGCCATCAGGCCTTGGGCTTCTGCATTCTCCTGTTCCGCCATCTTGAGAGCACTGCTTAGCTGTTGCTGCACACCAAGCAGCTGCTCCCGCTCAAAACGTGAGCCCTCGTTCAGTTCGGCATAGCGCCTCTCCAGCTCCACATAGCGCCCGCTTTTGGCATCTTCATCATCCTTGGCATATGCCACCCGGTGCTCATCAAGAAGGCCACGGAAGTAGTCCAGCTGTCTTCCGTACAGTTCCAAACGCTCCCCTTGTTGACAGAGGGAGTCGACAAGAATGGCTCGCTCCTCGCCCAGGCGTTCGTTCTCTGTGGTAAGCTCTTGTGTGATCTGCTGCAGATCAGCAAGCTCCTGCAGGGTGGCTTGGAGTTCTTCTGACGTGCTGTGCTGGTTCTCCTCCATTTGATGGATTCGCTCAGTCAGGCAGGCCACGGAAACCTCACTGGTGTTCCCGCTGCTGCTCCTGCGGGAATTTTCCCGGCTTGGTGGCCCTCCTTCTGATTCAGAAGATGATCCACAACCTGAGGGCGCATCCAGAGCATCATCACTAGAGGTGATTGGCTGGTAGGCCTCACTGCACTCACTGTCCACTGCATCAGGAGAGCCTATACGTCGCGGTTCTAACAGCAGGTCCTCAGTAGAACCTTGGGCGGAGCCTTCTGCAGAAGACGTGCGTATGCCAGCCCCTCTGCTTCCACTGCTGCTGGAAGCTACAGGCTCAGGACTAAGGGATGGGCAATGCAGACCTTTGTCAGGGCTGTCCAGACGGTGCTCCAGAGAGAAGCCAAGAGCATTGAGGCGATCCTTCAGCATCCGGTTTTCACTTTTCAACATATTTAGCTCATCAAGGATGCCCTGGTTCTGGTCTTGAAGGAGGAGGAGAGTGGACTCCACATCAGTGGCACTGATCACAGGAGAAACCTCTTTCTCCTGAGGCTGCTTGGTTTCTTGAGAACCTTGTTCTGGATGCTGTTCAGGGGCTTCAAGTTCTTCCAGACCAAGCTGGGCCCTCATACCTCTAAGTTCAGAGCGGAGATGGAGGATCTCCATGTCTTTGCTCTTGGCTAAGCCCAGCAGGTCCTTCACTTGACACTCTAGCACTGCTTTATGGCTTATCTGGCTGTCTGAGCGAGATTTGCTCATCCGAGACTCAGTCTCAGCTACGGCATGGCATCGTGACCGCTTCTGAGGCATGGCATCAGTGGGTCCGGCAAGCTTTTTAGCAGCATTTGCTCTGGTTCGTTCTCGCAAGTTCTCTCGGGTCGTGCATGGATCCTTGGCTGTGGATGACATGGCACGTCTTCCTGAAAGAACTACAGGAGGAAAAAAAAAAATGTTGCAAGCTTAAACAATCCACAACAACATACTGTAAATATTATGGACATTTCATTAGCGGTGTTGTGGGTATCAAAGTAATTTTGCAACACACTTTTTCTTTAACATCTTCAGATTAGTGCTACCTGAACTGGTCTTGGACCTGGTCTCAGTGCTGCTGGTGTTCTGAGACGAGGTTCCTCTCTTGTTTCTAGCAGTAGTGTTACTGTTGCTAATGGACACTGCTCCACTTCCTGCACTGACCGCTGGGAGATCATCATTGCTTTTTGCCTGGTTAGCATGCAAAACATTAATTTAATGATCTGTTACAGACAAATCACAAGCTAACATTCTTAGCTGGTACTTGGTTCAACATATTGATAATGATTAAAAACAAATTTCTCCATACTAAATAGTTACCTTAGACAGTGGAGCTGCACTATGGGTTTTGTTTGTCATCTTGCCACCTGTGCCCATAATGCTGCCTCCCTCTGGTCTGCCCGGGGCCTTAGTGCCCGCTGAGGTTCTAGAGGTGGCGGCCGTGGGCTTGGTCGCCTTTTTCATGCTTGGCTCCAAGTTCTTGATACATTTACAGCGTAATCTAAATAAAGGGAAGCAGACGATGAGTCATTTTGATAAATTGGCTGTACTTACGTAGATTCAAATGGAACAAATAAAAATGCATAACAAGTTTATATTGAAAGATAATTTAAAATACTCCACTCCTTCAGAAAATACAAAACAGTGTTAAAGAAAGAAGCTTCTGAACAGTATGGCATGCATGCTAAGTAAACCCTGTCATAAACAAAAATATACACCACAAAGACATCGCTGCCACATAATTTATTCTTCAGACATATCTTTTTGTCCTGAAGCATTTAATAGCATTCAATCATGCACAGCTTTAATCAAAATATTTCATTACCTTACTCCAGCACTGGTTATTTTCCTCGGGGAACACATTGTGTACAAGTCTTTGCTTTTAGACAGTTGGAATGTAACATTACGGTCCCAGAGGATTCTATTTATGCCACTTCACACACACTGTAAACTCAGACACTTTAGGGGAAAACAGTCATTGGCCAGTGTTTGAATGCACACAGCACTGTGTGATTGGAGGAGAGTCAGAAGAGGATGGAACTGCCTTTCTTATCACATCATCATGGGTGGAGGCCAGGCCCGCTGGAAGAGCTGACCAACTGAGTCAAGCCTTAAAAGGCTTTAAAAGTCCAGAGCAACAGGGCTAGGCCTGAGGCTAGAAAAAACACAGGAGCTATATGAATCCTCACATATATTAAAAGTACATTTATGTCCCTGTTACACTTCATTTTCCTGGTTAAATAAACTACAAAAAAGAGAGACCAAATACAAATAAAATACTATGTAATGTTCTATTTATTAAAAGTATACATTTAATCGAGTTAGTGTTTTTACGCATTTTTTTATTTATTCTAAAACAATAACTAAAAGGCAGTAACAATTTAAACATATTTTATTTGTGAACTAATGTTCAGCTTTTCTTTTTAATAGTCAACTTATTTTCAGCAGTCATTAAGCTTGTACACTGGTCACAGACACGAAGATGTACCTTTAATTTCCCCAAGCTGACTGCCCCACAGTCATCATGTTTTCCGGTCATTTCAAGTTTGATTTTGACGTGACAAAGCGGTGATATGGCTGAGCTGTTTACTTTTGAAATAGTCTCCACATGAACTCCATCATTGTCTTCATTCGGGCAGATTCTAGAAGGCGGGATTTGTCGAACGAACCAATCATATCCAATCATAAGTGATCATTTCCAATCATAGAGCGATGGAAGCATTGCCTCCTCTCACATGACTTTTCCCCATTCATTCTCAATTAACCCCCACTAAACCCACCGCATGCTTTAGCTGCTCTGATGGGACCAGGGGAGGCACAAGAGACGCAATCTCCTGCTGACAGTGTGATTTTATAAAAATTAGTGACTTATACACTTTTAAAATGTTACATTTTGTAATATTTCATCCAGTTTTTCTGAGGGGACGCTGCCTCCCTTGCCTCCTCGGAGGAAACGCCCTTGATATAAAATAGTATAATTGTGTGTGTGTGTGTGTGTGTGTGTGTGTGTGTGTGTGTGTGTAATATATTCATAAAATATAGTATAGTCATAAAATTATCTACCGGTATATTGTCTTAATAAATATGTAAAAATGCCATAGCCCATCTATAAAGGCTAATTAGCTATAAAGGTACAACAGATGTCTAGAAGGAAGGCCTGTGCAAGTGTACTCATGTAACTACTTGAAATCAAGAACCAGAGACTCCAGAGTGCATGCTCAAGCGGCTAGTGAACTCTGACCCTATCCTTGCCCCCATGTGACCTCTCTTTGCAAATCGAAACTATGGCGATTTAGATACTTTGATGGCAAACAGATGAGGCATGCCCGGATAGACACCAGCCTAAACACCCCTATTTTTCCCCAACAAGCCTTTTAAGTTGATATGTTTGAACAGGAGACAAAACAAAAGGCACCACACCCAACTCCAGACCACAACTCTCAGTCCTGAAGCTTACTGAAAGAATATAGACACCTATATCATCCATAAATGTAATGAATGAGCTGCAAAAAAGGAGAAAAAAAAAAAAAAAAAAAAGAAATAAAACAGAAAATCCAGTGAGTGTTTCAAGCACAATGGTAATTTTTTTCCTCAAAAACAAAAACACTAAAATACAAAAAAAAAAAAAAAAAAAAAAAGTATAAAAATATATTATTTTTACAAGTCCTGAGGGGAAGAGAAGGCACTCTGAAGTAAAATTCTTCAGCTGAGCAGAGTTAGTTAACCTCCCACTTGAGAGATCATGGCGGCCAACTTTCTATCAAACCCAAAACGTTCCATCCAGACTTGAATTCATTGTTTAGTTTGAAACCGGCTACTGGGTATTTGCACAAATCTGAGCGTGATGAACCGCAGCGCCACAACACTTAGACATATCCATCAACAGGCTTCTAAAAACAATTCAAAGACAGCCTCAAACATGCACGACCACACAAGCAAGATGCATATCGGGTAACAGTCGCCAATGGAACCTGAGCTGAAAGTGCAAACTCTGAACGGTCTTAAAAATTAAAACAATTTTAAATATTCCAGGTGAAAACATTAAGAGTCATTCACAACGCACGGACACTATGCTTATTACACACAGGGAAGCGCAGCAGCACACAAACATTTCTAAATATTAAAAATAAAAGGTAAACTCGCTGGAGAAGCGTTCAGTCTTTCCGCTCGCAAATTCCGTCATGTAAATAGTGAATCCGTCATGGTGCAAGCGCCACTGGGTTTTAAAGGGAATGGGAGATGAGACTCTGATTGGTTTATTGACATGGCCTAAGTGCACCTGCGCCATGCGCTTCAGACCATGCGCTCCGAACGCTAAAATAGGGCCCTATGACTCCAAAATTAGTCAGTCTAGGCATTGGCCAATGGGAAAGAGGTTATAGAAACAGAGGACGCTTTCAAAGCTATCGAGGATGGGGGTGGGCTTCTCTTTCAACTCAACTCAGACTGTGTCAAGGAATTGCATGACTTTCAATGTCTCTTGGGGCAAGGGTCATTCCCAGGTACATAAAGAAGCCTCTGAGCATCTGTTCAAATGGCGGTCCTCAACACAGATGTACAAATAAAAACAGAACCTGCCTAGGGACAGATAGAACACTTTACAACAGTAATTCTGAAAATGTAAACATTCCGAAGCAACACTTTTCTTTAGGGCCCATTCACACAACTATAACTGTAAAATCTGAACAATCATTCTAATTCTGTGAGAATAGGAAGTTCACACCACAACTAATGATAACGTCACAGAGGAACGATATTATAAGGAATGTTTTTTTTCCAGCTGATGAACGATAAAAACACTGACAGTCAATCAGAATCCAGAAGCAGTAGAAGACTTCACTATAGCACGAGCTAATAATAAACAGAATGTTATCGTTCTTGGTGTGAATGGGCCTTTAGACTTCATGGCCATGTTTAAACTTCCTGCTGGTTGGTCGGTTTGCCTATAAAAGCGACAGAGTCATTTTGAGAAACCAAAAATGGCGCCACAGTGTTCGGTCGCCGTTCAGGTCGCTCCACGAAGACTGTGCTTTTATTTACTATTTTACTTTCTTTTACTCTCAATTTTTACAAACGTATCATCTGCATTGATCTACTATGACAGCAAAACTCTTTTGGACATTGGTTACCTCTACACTGGACTGTTTCAGGACACTTTCGCCGATACTCTGTGGCCATCTGAGAGTCTTTGGAACGCCGAGTTGAACAATGGACAGAGCCAGCGGCGTAGAACCAAGAAACACCGTGGGAAACGTGCTGGAATTCGTAACAGACTGAGGAAAAGGGCATTCAGTCCTCCTCTTCCGAGCATTCTTCTAGCAAATGTTCAATCCTTGGAGAATAAGATGGACGATCTTAGAGCCAGGATAAGTTTTCAATGGGACATGAGAGACTGTAAAATATTTTGTTTGTCCGAAACATGGCTCACGCCCGCGGTCCCGGACACAGCTGTGACGCCGTCGGAGAACTTCTCTGTTTTTCGGATGGACAGAACAGCCGAGGCCGGTAAATCCAAAGGTGGTGGAGTATGCTTCATGATCAACAAGAAATGGTGCGATCCCAGGAACATCACCATTCTCTTGCGGTCCTGCTCGCCTCATCTGGAACATTTAACAATCATTTGCCGCCCATTCTATCTGCCGAGGGAGTTTTCTGCGGTTGTCGCGACCGCGGTTTACATTCCACCACAGGCAGACAGCGCTGGCTTTATCTGGCCTTCATGATGCTGCCAGCGGCATCATAAACAAACACCCCGATGCTGCTTTCATCGTCGCGGGCGATTTTAACAAAGCAAACCTAAAGAAAGTCCTACCAAACTTTCACCAGCACGTCTCCTGTCCTACACAAGGAGCAAACACACTGGATCATTGCTACTCTCCGTTCAAGAACGCCTATAAAGCGCGGTCACTTCCAGCGTTTGGCAAATCGGATCATGCCGCCATTTTCCTCACTCCAGAGTACAAACAAAAGCTCGTTCAGGAACCCCCGGTGAGGCGGGAAGTTAAGCATTGGTCGCCCCACTCAGAGACCGCGCTTCAGGCAGCTCTGGACGATGTGGATTGGGACATGTTCCGAGCGAGTTCAGCCGACATAACGAGTTCACAGACGTGGCGCTTTGCTTCATCAACACGCTTACAGAGCAAGCCACGCAAACAATAACAATAACGTCCTTCTCAAATCAGAAACTGTGGGCGGACAATTCAATCCGCGCAGCAGTGAACGCACACACTGCCGCTTACAACGCAGGTCTCCATTCAGGGAATATGAATGAATACAAATCATCCTGTTATGCTCTGCAGCGTGCAGTTAAAGCCGCAAAGCTCCGGTATAAAGACCGAGTGGAGTTTCATTTCCAACTCAACGACTAGCGGCGCATGTGGCAAGGTCTGAGGTCCATCTGCTCGTTTGGATCTAAATCCTCTGCAGAGGGGAGCGGCGACCCGTTGCTCGTGAACGACTTAAACTCTTTCTACGCTCGCTTTGACTGTAACCGTGGCAACGCGACTCCGCCAAGTGGCGCGTTAGAGGAAATTACTCAGAGCAGCAACAATCACATGATCTGTCTCGGAGGATGAAGTTCGGAGAGCACTCAAGTGTGTGGACGTCAGGAAAGCTGCCGGGCCGGATGGTATTTCAGGTCGTGTGCTGATCAGCTCGCCGGGTTGTTTACATCTATCTTCAATGAGTCCCTCGCTACATCTGTGGTCCCCACCTCCTTCAAAAAAATCCACCATCATCCCTGTCCCTAAGAACAGTAAACCCTCTTGCCTAAATGACTATCGTCCAGTGGCTCTCACGTCTATAGTCATGAAGGTCTTTGAGAAACTCATTAAAAACATTTGTGCCTACATTCCTGACACTTTGGACCCTCTTCAGTTTGCCTATCGTCCCAATAGATCGACTGAAGATGCCATCTCTCATGTCCTCCACTCCTCCCTCACAGCGACAGCAAAAGTGGGAACTACGCAAGGCTGCTATTTATTGACTATAGCGCAGCCTTTAACACCATAGTTCCCATCAAGCTAACCTCCAAACTCCTGGATCTCGGCCTGAATCCTTCTCTCTGCCACTGGATTGAGGACTTCCTCACTGGCAGGCCTCAGGTGGTGAGAATAGGCCAGTTCACCTCCTCCTCCATCACCCTGAGTGTGGGAGCTCCACAGAGCTGTGTCCTGAGTCCCCTGCTCTACTCTCTCTACACACATGACTGTTTGTCCACACACAGCTCCACCTCTATCATCAAATTTGCTGATGATACTGTTGTCCTGGGCCTCATTTCCAACAACGAGACGGCATACTTGGACGAGGTGGAGCATCTAACATCATGGTGCCAGGACAACTGTCTCTCTCTGAATGTTGGCAAGACCAAAGAAATGATTGTGGACTTCAGGAAGAGACAGCAACGGACATACTCCCCCCTCATGATCAGCGGGTCACCAGTAGAGAGAGTGAGCAGCTTCAAGTACCTGGGTGTAAACATCTCCGAGGACCTGACCTGGTCTGCTCACATTCAGACACAGGTGAAAAAAGCCAGGCAAAGACTGTACCACCTGCGCCAGCTGAGGAAATTCAGGGTTTCACCAGCTATCCTGAAAACTTTCTATTTAGGGGCAATAGAAAGTGTACTAACTCAGTGCATCACAGCGTGGTATGGGAACAGCACCAGTCATGACCGCAAAGCCCTGCAAAGAGTCGTGCGCTTATCCGAGCGCATCTCAGGGTCAGCTCTCCCGTCTCTGCAGGACGTCTACACCAAACGCTGCAAAGGTAGAGCTACTAAGATCATCAAGGACTCTAATCACCCTGCAAACCCTCATTTCACGCTGCTGCCATCTGGTAAGCGCTTCCGAAGCCTGATGGACAAAACTGAGAGACTCAGGAGGAGCTTCTTCCCCCAGGCCATCAGATTCCTGAACTCAGTCACTTAACACCACGTGACTTCACTTCAGGATAAACATCGATACACTGACATTGCACTGCACTTTCTGTTCTCGTTGTTACTGTGTAACAACCCGTTATAAACCTGTTTGCACATTATACTCTTTATACATTTGTTAACCACATATTTATAAGTCTACAGTTTACTCACTGCACAGTCTACTTCAATTATTTTATTCCACTTTATTTTTTTAGATAGATAGATAGATAGATTTTTAGATAGATACTTGATAGATAGATAGATAGATAGATAGATATAGATAGATAGATAGATAGATAGATAGATAGATAGATAGATAGATAGATGATAGATAGATAGATAGATTATTTATAGATAGATAGATAGATAGATAGATAGATAGATAGATGATAGATAGATAGATAGATAGATAGATAGATAGATAGATAGATAGATAGATAGATAGATAGATAGATAGATAGATAGATAGATAGATAGATAGATGATACTTTTTTATTCTATTTCTATTATAATTTCCTCCTTGTGTTTTTAACTGTGAATTTGCACTGTCCATGGAGCGGACCTGTTTACATTTCACTGCCAATTGTATATTCTGTATATAACTGTGTGTGACAAATAAAACTCTTGAATCTTGAGTGTGATGATGCCTTAAATATGTGCAACATGGTGGAAAGTCATTTGGCCCTTGTGTAGTGCAGGATGACAAAATGCATCCAGTGCTGTGGGTAAAAATAAAATAAATGGACCCTCTCTTTGGAAAAAAATGAAATAAATTGGCGAATATAGGAATAGAAGACAACAATCATAAAAACAGAAAGCGGTGCACACACAAACAAAAAAAACAGATGTTTTGCCGAGGGAGATTCATGTGGTAAAGACATTGGTCTGACAGGAAGGCCACAGTGAAGTTCAGTCTTTTTTCTCAAACATTAAAGAAAAAAGGACCTTGTGGGGGGAATAATACAAAGCTTTTGAAAAGCAAAAACAAGAACTAATTCTCTCGAGAGGGAATCCAAGCAGGACAGAACAGTCCAGGAATCTCTAATGGCCCACTAAATGGCAACCACAGTCCTGACCTACTGACGCTCTGCCTAAACAAACCGTTTGATATGCAAAACAGGCAAGATGGTCCTGTGAAGTTCAAGGGATTCGATTCCTTCAACGCATCTCACCAAAAACCTATGAATTCAGTGCTTGGATTATTCTTTGGGCTATTTCAGACACGCATCTAATAGAAATTCCTTGCAGACCTGACACAGCAGCCGCTTGTTAATTGAGCATCAGTATGAAGGCTGATGGGAGGAATGTGTTTGTTTAGACAGTTGCTTACACATACACACACTGAACATTCTGCAATTATAACAGCAGGAGGCCTAAATCTGTAATAAGCTAAGCCTATAAAAAAAATACCTAAACAGCTCATAGTTAGGAAACACTACTTTTAAAGGGTATTTACCATCAAGTGAGACATCTGTCCAAATCCCTGCCAAAGGTCTGAGACATAAGAACCATGACGCTACTAATAAGAGCTTCCATTCAATGAAATCATTCCTCTGAGAGCTGCTAATGTGATCAAGCAGAGTGCGGTCAGCTCAAGAGAGGTACAACTGGGTCAGTGTCTCTCCACCAGGTCCACAGGACGTCCCACTGGGCATGCAGGCATTCCACCCAAATCTTCTACAACCAATACTAATTTCTAATGAAGCGATCATAGAATGACCAAAACATAAGAGAAAGAGAAGCATTATGTACACTAGAAATGTTTCTTTGACTTCATAAATAACATTTTGAAAAGTTAACAGGAAACAGGTTCCACAACCCTCTATTTCTGATACAGAATATTCAAAGTGGAAAAACAAAAAACAAAAATGTAGGACAGGCTATGACTTTATTCACAGTGAATTGATTGGACTGTGAAAAGGGATGTTACATGAACCGAGAAGGGTGGAGAGATGTTTTGATGTTTTTGAGATTATAAAGACTAGTGATATTTCGGCAACCAAAAACATTTATCCGAAACAGCAGAATTTTTCATTTCGGCCAAAATAGTTCTGATTGAGCGAAATCAAACGAAACATAGTGCTTTTCCAATGAACTGGTTTGACCGTGTCAGAGTCAAACCAAGTGTGCTGCACAAGTCTTGAAAAGTGAAGCCAAAACATTATGATAGGCTGGATGCAGTATAAATTATAAACCCGCCCTCTCCATGTAATCTAATGGGACGTGAGACAAACTAAACAATCAAATTACACTTCAAATAATTTTTTTCCAAAGATGGTTTCTGTCATTTTAGGTAGTTTTTAATCACGCTGATGTAAGTTCAAGTGTTCGTTTTTTTTTATTAATTTATTAATTTATTTATTTTTATATACATTTGGATTTTGGTAAAAACGAGGATGTGATGTTATGATTGACAGCTAAGCCTGTCACGATAACTACTTTTTGTTTGTGATATATCGTCCCAGAAATAATTTCGATAAATGATATTATTGTCATTTTAAGACCAGATTTTATGCCACTGAATATATAATCCTAATATAACAGCATAATAATGCAAGTAGACCTACACACTTTCAAATGACAACCTTTTAATTCTTTAGATCATGGAAATAAAGGGTAAAAAAATTAATAAATAGTAAATAAACATTTTCCCTTGTGAAATGGCTTTAACACTCGTCATTCTGCGTTGACATTTATATGTGCACCGAAACAGGATTGCGGATTTGAAATCGAGTCCATTTGGGCTTATTCTTCCAAACTGTCAGTAGTTGTCAGGAAAACACTAGAACGCCTCAAATGGCGCCTTTTTTCCACCTGTCGATAACCACTCGGTGTATGAAGGAACTGCCCGGGAACCACTTTCACCTCCATCACGGAAAACATACAAGATGACAGCACAATCGAGTAAAATGTTGGTGACATTCATCATCATGTAAACATAATGGGCGATATATTGCATCATAAAAAAAATGATTGTGGTCACATACATATATTGTGCAATATATCGATATATTGATTATTGCGACAGGCCTATTGATAGCAGAGATTGGCAGCTTCTCTGAGCGAAGTAGTCATTCAGGTACCAACAGACTTTTTTGGGGAATTTCGGGAGGAGATTGGAGCTTTAAATTTACTTTCAACATTTCCATAACCATTTATTTCACACTGACATAATGAGTTGTTCTGCAGTAAACTGTACTAACCGATTCTGCATGAGCCTTGTCGCTCCAGTTCACACTCACTACTGCGCAGAATCCGGCTCCAAGATGTCAGCGCCATATTGGGACATTAGCGGCTTCAGAGAGAGTGAAGGTGCGTCCATCTGTTTTTACAGTCTGTGGTGCAAACCATGTGAATTTTTGTTTATAATTCAATGCCATGCCAGCTGCCACGTTATATTCATGGCGAGAAAAAAGTGTGAATAAATAAATAATATAAAACAACAACATAAAAAGGTAAGTAAAAAAAATGTACTTTTATAAGAGGTTTTAAAATGTATCTTTGATAAATACTCTGACTAAATTTGGTCTCACTCTCAATTAATAAAACTTTTCATAAGAATCAACTAAGTAAAGAGTCCTAAAGGAGTTCAAGACAATCATAATCATAATCATAATCCATCAGGATATGCTTCAGCGATAAAGGAGGGGGCATAGGTACAACAAGCAAACATGCCAGCAGCGTGGACAAAAAAAAAAATTCAAAAAATTATGCTGCAACAGAAATATGTCAAATGTGTTTTGCCAAAATATCAAGGCTAAAGAACTTTACTACGACTATAGAGTTCATCACCTGTGAACATGACACTCTGAACAGCATACTGAGCTCAATATCCCAATTACCCAAATTTCATTTCCAAAACTATCATAAGATTCAATTTAATTTTCTGGCAAAATTAAGACTTTAATTTTGATTTGTGATTGGTTTTGGTAAATATTATATTATATAATATAATATATATATATTATATATTTATTTATTTATTTATTTTTGGTGTATCACCACTAAAGACAAACCCTTTATTTCTTTAGAATAACATGTTCTGATGAATACAGCTATAAGAAACGTTTTTCTAAAAGCAGATAAGGTTGGTTTTGATTTCATGTTGACTTTAAGGAAAAAGGCAAACATATTTTGAGTTAAACCGGACACTCTGAATCTCAGCACCTTAAAATGCAAGACTAACCAATCACAGCTGAGCTGTGGGAAGTGTTGAGTTCTGAATCTGAAAGAAATAAAAGTAACATGAATCAAAGTTACAGGCCAAGAAAAATATTCCCCAGGTGCCTTTCTCTTAAAAAAAAAAAAAAAAAAAAGGAAAATTCAAGGGATAGTTCACCCAAAAATGAACATTCTGTCATCATTTACTGATTATATTAATTTCTTCTACTGAACACAAAAGATAATTTGAAAAATATGGGTAACCAAACCATTGATGGGCCCAATTGACTTCCACGGTATGAAAAAGAATACTATGGGGACCGTCAACTGTTTGGTTCCACAGAAGAAACAAACTCATACAGGTTTGGAACAACATGAGGGTGAGTAAATGATGACCAAACATTTAATTTTGGGTGAACTATCCCTTTCAGTAAATTTGACATACAGTACTTCACGCAGCCCATTTAAATCAGCTAAGTTGCTGAGAAGTGCTCAGTAAATAAAGCAAAGCTACAATAAGATTATTCCTACTGCAATCAACATTTTTACAACCTTATGCAAAATGAGGGTTTGCCATTACCCATATACTCTACCCTGAAGCACTCCCCAAAATGCTTTGGATGTTTGGGGGCGTTGGGTTGACTGGAATGTGCTGCTGCCTGCTAGAATCAATTCAAACCAGCTCATCAAATGCCTTCATAGGAAAAAGCTATGGATGCCATAGGCTCAGGATAGACAGCATTAAAGGAAATCCTCTTGCCATAAATGACATTCTGACTCTAACCATTGATACAGATTTCTTATGAACGCTATACACGTGTAGTTGGCCAAAAAAAAAAAAAAAAAAAAAAAAAAAAATGATATTGAGAAGATAACAACATGTCCTGTGGTGTAACATGCTATACACGTAAACTATTCAGCATTGCATAGAATGGCACAGTACACATTTTATTAATGAATCAATTTGATTACAGTTAAATATTTATCTGTTCAATATGATGGCATTTGACAGAAGTCCTCCGACAAAACCACTACTTAGTTAAAGTGGATGACACTTTTGTATCTAATAAATCTCACTATAAAAATGTGTGGCTTTAAAACCTTTTTTTTTTTTTTTTTTTTTTGTTTTTTTTAAAGAAAAATGTGCATTGATGGACTGACACTGCCAGCTGATAGGATACATAATTCACAACATAAATAAAAGTTATGACTCATCTTATGGCAACATTATTTCCATCAAGACATAACCCTGTCAAAGCAAACTGCGACTATTTAACCGATGATATCAAACGAAGACACACTGGCAGGATACATTGTTATATTACAATATATGACATTTCATTTATGAAAAAAAAAAAAAAAGTTTTAAATTCCCCCGGTGGGCCTAAATTACTCTTTCCTGACACAACTGACCACAATCCAACTGGGACACAATTCAGAAGCAAAAGCGAGATCGATCGAGGAGAAGACAATAACTTAAATGACATTTTACCTTGCGATCCTCGGAGAACTTCCTAGGATGTATCCGAATGAACCCAAGTTGACAGAATCATGACAGAAAATGAAATAAACGCTTTGATCTTGTGAAAACAAATCTCAGCTTCCCGACTCCCGGCAGCGGAGTGATGCTAGTGTTTCCCAGTCCTCCTACCAAGCCGGAGACCGAGCGCGACGTGAAGCGGGACACAATATTCGACCACGCCTTTCTTCGGTAAATTGCGATATTTTTCAAAGTAAAAGTCCTTGACACGATCTGATTTTCTTGAAGATTTATGTTTGGTATTGAGAACTAAAACGTGAAGCAGGGATATAAAGTGGTGGAAGAAGAGGAAGTAAATGGAGGACTGATGAGAAATGTCGAAAAACAATTGTTCTTTGTAGATGTATGGAGCAGACAGTAGTTTAATAGTTAAGAAACAAATCTGAGCCACTAAAACAAAGGTTGCAGGACATTCCCAAATTTAGCAGGCCCAGATCACAGGACTAGTATTACAGTCTTCAAGCTTTAATTCAGTATGAATTACTTCAAATGAAAAGCTTAGCTACCGTTAACTGAAGGCAAACAATCTCTTTCATTACTCGCCTAATGTGTGATTTGTAATTTAGAAACTACACATTCAAGCGTAAATCATAGCTAGCCTCTATCTGTTAACCTCGAGTGATATTGTCACACGTAAAAAAAAAATTAAAAAAAAATAAAATCTCCTTCCTTTATGATTTCACGCTTCACAAAAATTTTGCGTGACGTTTTACCATCCGCGCGCTTTGTAAAACTAGGCATATAAAACATACATAGACATACCGAGCACTGTAATCAGTGTAACTCTCGAGTTTATATCTTATTTCTGAAGATTAGCTGAGCTAAATAGTTATAAGCATTGATGCTAAAATCCATAGGCTTATGTTCATCAAAAGTATTCTGCCACAACACCATCAGATACAAAAGAGCCTGTAAATCTATAAATAGGCTATATAAACACTGACAAATATGGCATTCAGGTCAATTAATTAATTAATTAATTAACTGATATTACAGGATTTTTCAAACTGATTTCCAGCTCAGTATTTTGGGTTAAATCTCAGGGCCTGTGTAACATTGTTAAACCTAGGTTAAATATGAAATATGGTGTAAAATCTATGAATATATATGAAAATCTGGATAAAGAGACAGGACAACAAAGCGAGAAAACATGCAGGCCATGACTGGACTTGACATTGCTTTAGAAAGCTTGTCTAATCTTTATCCTGTCACACGTTTGTTTAGTGCCATGTAGTCAGCAAATATGCATTAATTTGACAATAAATACATTTATAATGTCGTTAAAGATTTCTATTTAAAATAAGTACGGTTCTTTTGAGCTTTCTATTCATCAAAGAAGCCTGGGAAATGTTTTCAACATTCATAATAAGAAATGTTTCTTGATCAGCAAATCTGCATTAGAAAAGTCATATTTTATATGAAAAAAAAAATCATATTTTAAAATAGAAGCTGTTCTTTTATTGTAATAATATTTCACAATATTACTATTTTACTGTATTTTTTTTTTTTTTTTTGATCAAATAAATGCAGCCTGGGTGAGCATAATAGACTTTGAAAAACAATGAAAAATCTGACCAACTTTTGAATGATAGTTTTATGACCCATGATCGATGTTCAATGTGATGGTATGTCTAGAGTTGCATACTTTTATACAGCCTGTTCTGTGCAAAATGCTTTTTATCTGCCCCAACCCAAACTCAGTTTTATTCTAAGAATGTATTATATTGCATTTATTATATTGCGCTGTGAGGAGGCGTGGCTCTTTATTCTCCTTAGAAGCGCGTTCTCGGGACGGCCAGCGGGGGCGCGCATGCGAGCACAGTGTCAGAAAAGAGGAGGCGCGTGGTGTGATACGCATCTCTCATTTGAGTGTGCGTGTGTTGTATGTGTGGAGGGGAAGCGCAACACACGTTGTGATATTCGCACTTCTACACTGAGCTAGAACCAACTTTATTTCCCCTTCTTTCGCTTTCCTCGAGCGGAGGAGGACGTCCCGGAGTTTTTGTTTCAGCAGAAAGAAGGCAAATCCTCGGCTGTGGGGGAATAATGTCGGCGTCGGCGGCGAAAGTGAGCCGAAAGGAGCAGAACTCGAATCACGACGGAGCGGACGAGACCTCGGGTAAAGTAATGGCGGCCTCCTGCGCACCGCCATTTTCAGTAACTTGCACCTTTTGCGTTTAAAGCGCGAATATCAATTTTAACTAGTCGCTTAGCATTTATTTTAACCTTTAAGGAAAGCCCGAATCTGTGACCGCTTAATCAAGTAGAAGTCTGTTTTTGCGGGGTAATTTCAGCAAAATGATGTCGCGCGCACCGGAGGCCATGATGTTTCCTCGCGCGGCGGCTTTATTGTGCCACGCGCGACGAACATTGCGCTCGCGCGCCTCTTACTTTACCAGAACGCACATTTCCTAATTGTTTTAACTTGCGTGCTCGAGCGTGACGTTTTAAACCCACAGTGACTCAAAAATAATTTGCGCGCTGTATTGAGCTCATGTTGTGTGCTAACAGGCTAACTGGTTATTGTGTCTCCCCCGCCATCACGAGCCATTCCCGCATGTGTCACACAACCACGCTGCATCACACATCACCGTAGACGTGTTTTTATGACGCTCAAGTGGGTCGAAATGACTTTCGGATCCTATCTAACTCTTAAAGCACGGCGGTAATGTGTAATTCATTGGGGGGACGGTAAATATGGCCCAGCGCGTGGCCGCCTCTGTTTAAACCTCGCGGCCTTGCGCAGCTGCTGCTGAAACTGTACCGGATTGAGCTGGTCGTCCAGTTACACCTCGCTTTCACTTTAACCTTTCCTTTGTGCTTTTTGAACCAGACTACAATAAAATAAGGCTGCTTTTTGTTTTGGTTATGATTTACGCAATGCATCGTGTTTACATTGTTCCTTTATGTATAATTACATGTGTATGTAACTTCTAAAGTCATGCTTTTTTTTTTGTTAGTCAATACAAGAATTGCACACGCGTGCAGTTTTATCCTACTACATTTTGTAACGCATGATTTTAATGAATCGTTATTTTATTGAATTTCAGAAAAAGAGCAACAGGAGGCAATTGAACACATTGATGAAGTACAGAATGAAATCGACAGGTAAGTTTGTCAGTGCTGCTTAAGTGTTATTTGCAAGTGCTCATTTCATGCGTTTGTCTTTATGCTGCTTTTGTTGCTTTCCAGATTGAATGAGCAGGCGAGTGAGGAAATTTTAAAAGTAGAGCAGAAGTACAATAAGCTACGTCAGCCATTCTTCCAGAAGAGATCAGAACTCATAGCCAAAATTCCAAACTTCTGGGTCACAACATTCGTCAACCATCCACAAGGTAAGATATCGAACCCCATCCTTGAGTGTCTTCTGTGCTTTTGCTGGCTTGTCCATGTATTCAGTTCTAATATATTGTTTTATGATTTGACATCTAGTCTCAGCCTTGCTCGGTGAGGAGGATGAAGAAGCACTTCATTACCTGACCAGAGTGGAGGTCACAGAGTTTGAGGACATCAAATCAGGTTACAGAATAGATTTTGTAAGTAACCCCTTTCATCTGGTCAAGTTTAAAAGTAATGCACTGACAAACCAATTGGTCTGACCTGTCGTTTTATGTTCTCTACAGTACTTTGATGAAAATCCATACTTTGAAAACAAAGTCCTCTCAAAAGAGTTCCATTTGAATGAGAGCGGTGACCCTTCTTCAAAATCCACTGAAATCAAATGGAAGGCTGGAAAGGTGGGTTAACGGGGTGAACAGTTTTGGACTAATGCAGTTCCTGTTTGGGTGTCTCTTAACCGATTATGTATGATGCAGGACCTGACAAAGCGTACTGGACAGACACCGAACAAGGCAGGGAAGAAACGGCAACACGAAGAGCCAGAGAGCTTCTTCACCTGGTTTACCGATCACTCTGACGCAGGGGCTGATGAACTTGGGGAGGTCATTAAAGATGACATCTGGCCCAACCCCCTGCAGTACTACCTGGTATGTATTAGTATTATTATTATTGCTGCTAAACACTTGCTCTGTTGGGTCAGAACTTGATTTAACTTTCTCTGCTCAGGTCCCTGATATGGATGATGAAGAGGGTGAAGGTGAGGAAGATGACGATGAGGAAGAGGAGGAGGGTTTGGAGGACATTGATGAAGAGGGTGATGAGGATGAAGGAGAGGAAGACGAAGAGGACGATGGAGAAGATGGTGAGGTGAGATACAGTTTATTCAAAGATTTTTGCTTTAAAATGTGTTTGCATTTATCATCGTTTAACATTCAGATCATAAATCTTAATGGTTTTTTTTTTTTTTTTTTTTCTTGACCTCTTTTCAGGATGATGGGGAGGATGATTAAAGGCTGATACGGACATATTCCATCACTTGTACCTGTTCTTTCCTTTCTGAAGTCATCCTCCAACCATGGGAGCAAAAAAGCTTTGTTTTTATTTTATTTTTTTATTTTTTTTTGTGCTCCATGTTCTGTTCTACTGAAGCCTCTCCTGTCCTGACCATGTCTAAACCCAGTTAATTCCCTGGACATACAATACCTGCATTGGAAAACTAGTGGCATCTCGTTGCTGAAGCCTCTTGCGTCATCTTTAATTACAACCATCTCCAAAGACCAATACAAAATATTAACAATCTGCACGTCATCCTCTGTAGACTAAACTGAAGTAAATAGCAGTTTATATATTAAATATATAAAATGTTTTTTTTTTTTTGGTTTTTTTCTGTGAATGGTTGTGAGTTGAAGTAATAAGCCATGGTGCAGTGATCTAATCATAGCGTACATACCTAGCCACTTCTTTTTGTATATTTTCTTTAATGCAGAGGTGGGCCCCAAAGAGTTGACACTGTTTTTCCTATGTGATTATATTGGACAAAAGGAAAGCACCAGCTAGCTCCTGTCACCTCTTGTAAATGATTTGGGGTCAATATCAGGGTATGGCAGTTATTATTGTTGACAGTTCAATGGGGTCGGGTGGGGCAAGTGGGCATTTGACACATCAACATTTGGGTTTATGTTGATTGACTTTTCATTGTAATGTTTTACAGACACCCATGAGGTTTGAAACATTTTTAATAAAAACAAAACACAAAAAAACTTCCTCTTGTAATTTTGAGCTTGGCTAATTAAATGATTATTTAAATGAGATAATAAAGCCTGTAGAATCTTAAACTACAACTTGTCTTCTCCACCTGTTTTTTTTTTTTTTTATTGGAGATATGCAATTGAAAACATTTGTTAGTACAATGAGTTTTTATATAGTTTTATTTTTACTGTTTTGATATGACAACTTTCAAAGAAAAGTTTTTCTAGACAGTTTGGTGTAGTTTTGAATGGTTTGTCATTGACTAGGTTATTACAAATAATTGGGTCTATTAATGTACCTATATTGTTACATTTTTAATTGCTTATAACTACATTGCTTTGGGCCTTAATCTCAAGATTTTACACATTCAAGTCATCTTGGTTTATTAGATTTATTTTACAGTGTGGTATCTTAACGATAGTGCTTATGTTTTCATGAATGGTATTTGAAAGCAAATCTTAAGTTTGTGTGGTTAATTTTTATAGTTAATGGTTATTTTGTGTTGAGAATGTCCACCTCAGAGTTTCCTGACGCTTTTGCGTTATGTATTAATTCCACACAATGGATAGGACATCAGCCATTAATGACAAAATTGATTTGCCTTCTGACTTTGTGATATCAAGTCTGATGTCAAGCATAACATGCACATCCAGTTACATGAAATGCAGGGTAAACATTGTATCATTTCAAATTATTTATAAAATATGCATTGTGTAATTCTATGATAACTATGATGGCTTCTCATTCACACACCATGTAGAGGCAAATTAAATCAGTGAGTCCACTGTCACCTCAAAATGAGAACTTGGGATATTGCCGGTGAGAGGAAGCAATCCTTATCTAAACTTAAACAGTCTACTTCTGAACCAGAGGTCTGAATTAAATGTTATTTGTGCATCAATGAAAGTATGAAATGGATAATTTATCTAAAGTTTTCAGCTGTTTTGCACATCCTGGAGGTACAATTTTCATGGTGTTTTACGATTTTGTAACTTTGTGCTTTCATTTTTGGAAAGATTTTTAGAGGATAAAAAAACAAAACATGAAAGTTATCCAAAATTATGTGACAAATCTTCAATTTAACTGTTATTTAACTTCAAGCACCATGTAACACAATTCGGTGTCTTGTCCATCCTCATGTATTGATGTTTTCTTATACATAAATCATAGTTTAATAATATCAACAAAAATGTGTTTGTTGTCAATGAACTGATACAGAACTGTCCTAATTCTACTAGTTGCACATTTATCTTACATAACATACATCATATGAGACATTATAGAGTGCACACATATGTGAAAATGTTCTGTGATCAGTAATATCAAATAAAATCAGTAAACATTATTTCGTGATTAGTGCAAAAATATTTATTCTATTTATATCTATTCATTACAGGGTTTGTGCCAGGCAGTTATTTGCAATGTATATTTTTAAACAATAGAATTTATTAGAAATTAACAGTACAGTCATCGACGTGCATGTGTCCCTTTTTGTGATGAAACATAAAGACATTATCAGCTTGGTTTCTTTTAAATGTTCAAAGCCTAAAGGCACCGAGTTGTACGAATGACCCAGTACAAAGGGCCTTTCATAATATCAAAATGAAAGTGCGGAAAATAGGTTGACCAATCAGAAGCTAACCCCAGTGACGTTCGGCGCACAGCCCGTCATTGATTGGCTCACGGTATCTATGGCAGCGCAGTCGCGGATGTCACATCCAGCATAATCACGGAGGAACGAACTTACAGTGGCCAAATACAATAAACTATCGTACAAAATTAGCAATGCTGTTGTTTCCCCCGTCATAGAAGCAGATTTGGATTCGTCGAACATAGAAAGAAATCCTTCAATATGATGAAAAAAATGTTCTTTGTGAAAAATAATCGCTAACGTAGCTCCCAGCTAACTAACGTCTTAATGAGACCAAGCATTTTGTATTTTAGCTTGCTGGCAAAGTTTGACCATGTTCACGGATGAAACGCTTGACTTAATTGGTGCTGAATCGACATGGAGAAAGTCAAATCAGCAAACACAAGAATCGGTAAGTTAACATGTTTGCTTACCTTCTCAAACCAGGATAGCCATGCTCTTGTGTGATGTATCGTGTTTGTTTTATTCCTGCCCAGAGAGGCTGTCAAACTCTTCCAGTTCACACAGCAGAGGTTGAAACACAAGCCAAAGATGTGTTGGAAAACAGCACCCAGACACAAGACCAGATCAGCGAAACACTCTCCCTAGATCGAGACAGTTCTGACTTTCCTGGTTTGGTGGACTTTTTGCGTCGAGTTGAAGATGTGGTTATCAGAGAACTGGTGAAAAACTCCAAGAGTCACGCTTTTGATGGGTTCGAGGTCAACTGGGAGGATCAGAATGAGTCGGTGAGAGCCTTGAATCCAGAATTAGTATTAATCATGGATTATTAAATACTAAATTACAGAAGTTTGTTTCCACCACAGAATCCAAAAAAAAAAAAAAAAAAAACCGTACTTTTTCTCTTCAGAATTTTTCTGAATTGTGAGATATAAACTCACAATGGCTGATATGTAAACTTGTAATTATGAGGAGAAAGTCAGAATTGTGAGAAAAAGTTGCAGTTGGCAGTTATAAAGTCAGAATTGCAAGATAAAACCTAGAATTGTGAGATAAAAAGGCACAATTTCCTTGTTAAATTATACCACACAATTCTGACTTCCCTCACAATTCCAAGTTTATATCTCACAATTCTGAGAAAAAGTTCAAATTGTGAGATATCAACTCCCAATTTCTAGTTATAGTCAGAAGAACCGAGATGTAAACTCATAATTACGAGAAAAAAAGTCAGAATTGTGAGGAAAAAGTTGCAGTTATAAAGTCAGAATTGCAAGATAAAACCTTGCAATTGAGAGAAAAAAGTATGAATTGTGAGATAAAAAGTTACAATTTCCTTGTTAAATTATATTATCTCAATTCTGAGGGGAAAAAATCTGAATTGTGAGATATAAACTCACAATGGCTAGTTCTAAAGTCAGAACTGATATATAAACTCGCAATTGTGAGAAAAAAAGTAAGAATTGTGAGAGAAATCGATTTCCTTGTTTTTCTCTCACAATTCTAAGAAAAAGACCAAATCGTGAGATATTAGCTCGCAATTGAGAGTTATAAAGTCCGAATTGCAATATGTAAACTTGTAATTGCTAGTTATAAAGTCAGAACTGAGATGTAAACTTGTAATTACGAGAACAAGTCAGAATTGAGTAAAAGTTGCAGTTGCCAGTTATAAAGTTTGAATTGCAAGAATAAACAAACAGTTGAGAAGAAAAAAAGAATGGGGAGATAAAAAGTCACAATGTCCTTGTTAAATTCCAAGTTTTTATCTAAGAAATCTGAGAAAAATGTCTGTTTGTGAGTCCAAATTGTGAGATTAGCTCGCAAATGTGATTTATAAAGTCCAAATTGTGAGATATAAAATCATAATTGCTAGTTATAAAGTCAGAACTGAGATATAAACTCGCAATTCTGAGAAAAAAAAGCAAGAATGGTGAATTGCAATTACCTCTAAATTCTGAGAAAAATGGTCTGGATTGTGAGATATAAACTCACAATTGCGAGTTATAACGTCCGAAACGTGAGGGAAAAGTCATAATTGTGAGAGAAAAAGTTGCGATTACCTTTTTAAATTATCTCACAATTCTGACTTTTTTCTTGCAATTCCAAATAAATAGAAAAACAAATATAGCGAGATAAAAATTCACAATGACTTTTTTTGGAAACAATCTTTTATAGTAAATAGTGTTAATAATTGTTTTAATTATATTAGAGTTTATGTCTTCCTGGTGATTTCTTGCACAGGTGTCCTGCATGTTCCGCCTTCAGCATGTTGAGGCTCAGGAAAGGGGTCTGCAAGTGACCAGCGTGTCCTGGAACTGCACTGGCTCGGTCATAGCCTGTGGATTTGGCCGGTAACAGTCACATTACAAACACATAAAACCTGCAGTGTTAACATTTTAATAATGTATTTCTGGGGTTAGTGTGGATGATGGTGATTGGAGCAATGAAAAGGCTTATGTGTGCACGTGGAACCTGGACCGTCAGAACCTGAACCCAATGCGGCCAGATGTGATCATTGATGTGGCCACTCCCATCATGTGTTTGTGCTTCCATCCTGTGAGGCCGTCTGTATTTGCTGGTATGGAAACACGTTTAAAAAAAGATTTAAGATTTTTTTTTCTCTCTTAAAGGGTGAATCACACATATAACATGTAGGTTTATATTTCACCTCAAAATGGAAAATATAAAAATATAAAAAGTATTTTGCATAAAGACACTGAAGCCTAAATTTAAGGACATTTTTGTCATTGTGAAATCAGATTTATCATGTCATATTAGTTAAATAATACAAAAATAAAACTCCTGTCTGGGATACAGTTTTTTTTCGTCTTGTAAATTGGCAATATTTGAGGCAGTATAAAAACTAGCACTATTAAATATATTATATAGATAGATATACACTAATGTTCAAAGGTTTTGGGTAAATTGGGAAATTACTTTTTAATGTAGCAAGGATGCATTCAATTGATCAAAAGTACTGTAAAGGATTTTATAGTTACAAAATATTTTTTCAAATAAATTCTGGTCTTTTGAACTTTCTATTCATCAAAGAATCCTGAAAAATAAGTTTCCACAAAAATATGAAGCACTGAAGCAATAATTGATAAAAATGAAAAAATTGTAGACTGGAGTAATGATGCTGAAAATTCAGCTTTGCCATCACAGGAATAAATTACATTTAAAATATATTACAATATAAAACAGTTATTTGAAATTATATAAAATATTTCACAATATTACAGTTTTTAATCAAATAAATGCAGCCTTGGTGAGCATAAGAGTTTGTAATTAAAACAGCACTGTGTGTTTTATTTGAAATATAAATAGAATTTTTGCAAAAAAATTGCTTAATTGTCATGAAAATAATGCAACAATGCCAAAAATCTAAATAGATGATGTTTTTATGCCAAATATAATTCTAAAGCATCTTGAAAAGAGCCATAAGAACCAAACATTCATCAATAAATAAGTCTACAAATCAACAAAAAAATCCAATTTGTGCGAGTGATATTCTCTGAATAGTTTCACACTGCAGCATTTGCCAGTAATATTCCTGAAGTGTTAAAACGGAAATCCACTCCCTGAGTTACTGGGGACAAATATTCTCATGTGCTCATTTCATCAAGATATTTTCCATTCATCTTGACTGTGGCATTAGGGGGGCTGTACAGTGGCGAGGTTGTGGTCTGGGACACCAGCCGCTCACAGGACCTCGTTTTGGCTCAGACAGGAATGTCTGCAGATACCCACCGTGAACCAGTTTATCAGGTATATAAGCGTTTATGATTGAGGCACGATAAACACGCATTCAATGATATATAAATGCGCGTAAACAGGTAAACTGGGTCCCAGGAGCTCGCCGAGGGGAGTTTATTGTACTGAGCGCCGGTTCAGGAGGAAGAGTCCTGTTGTGGACTATTGATGGGGCCGAAGCCAAACTCATCTTGAGTTCTGGATATGCCCTTGTCCCACATCAAATGCCTCAGAGTGGAGCAGCAAGCAAGGTGGGTGTCATAATATGGTCAAACTGATTCAATAAAATTATTACTTGTAGAGATAATATAATGGAACATATACCCTAAAGTATGACACGATTTTTACACAAATGAAATGTGATTTTGACATATTCAACCTAATACAATACTTTCTTTTCTCTCCCTGAAGACCCGAGGAAGCACAACTATAGGAGTAACCTCAGTTGCACTTTCCCCGTGGGACCTGGACACATTCTTGGTGGGCTCGGAAGGAGGTCTTGTGCTCAAATGCTCCTTCAGCAGTGAGACAGTTGCAGCAGTGCCCCCTGATGGGGAGAGCGTGACTCTGCGTGCTCCAATGCAATTCTCTTTCTCACCACGAGGGGGCCCTATACACTCAGTCCACTTCTCACCCTTCCACAGGTGAGCTGTGCTAGTTCGGTTTCTGCTTTGTGTAATATCTACTTTAAGGCTAGTTGACAGTAACATCTCTTGGTGTTTCTGACTGTAGGAATCTGTTTGTAAGCGTTGGGACAGATGGTTTAGCTCATCTGCACAGTGTGCTCCAGCCCCGCCCCCTGCTGTCTCTACGGGTGTCCGATTCATATGTGTTTTGGGTGAGGTGGTCACCTACACGCCCTCTAGTCTTTGCTGCAGTGACCGGGCAAGGTGAGATATTTGTCATTTTCTTATATACACTATAGTACCAAAAGTATTGGGACAACCCTCCAAATCATTGAATTCAATAGCTACAGACCTCCAAACTTTGTGTGGCCTTCAGATTAGCTCAAGAACAGTCAGTAGAGAGCTTCATGAAATGGGTTTCCATGGCCGAGCAGCTGCATCCAAGCCTTACATCACCAAGTGCAATGCAAAGCGTCGGATGCAGTGGTGTAAAGCACGCCGCCACTGGACTCTAGAGCAGTGGAGACGTGTTCTCTGGATTGACAAATCAGACTTCGACGAGTCTGGGTTTGGTGGTTGCCAGGAGAACGGTACTTGCCTGACTGCATTGTGCCAAGTGTAAAGATTGGTGGAGGGGGGTTATGTTGTGGGGTTGTTTTTCAGGGGTTGGGCATGGCCCCTTAGTTTCAGTGAAAGGAACTCTTCAGCATACCAAGACAATTTCATGCTCCCAACTTTGTGGGAACAGTTTCGGGATGGACCCTTCCTGTTCCAACATGACTGTGCACCAGTGCACAAAGAAAAGTCCATAAAGACTTGAATGAACGAGTTTGGTGTGGAGGAACTTAACTGGCCTGCACAGAGTCCTGACCTCAACCCGATATAAACCTTTGGGATGAATTAGAGTGGAGACTGTGAGCCAGGCCTTCTCGTTCAACATCAGTGCCTGACCTCACAAATGCGCTTCTAGAAGAATGGTCAGAAATAAACACACTCCTAAACCTTGTGGAAAGAGAAGAGTTGAAGCTGTTATAGCTGCAAAGGGTGGGCCAACTTCATATTAAACCCTACAGATTAAGAATGGGATGTCATTAAAGTTCATGTGTATGTAAAGGCATGCGTCCCAAAACTTTTGGCAGTATAGTGTACTGTATATAAATAAATAAAAGCATGTTCTCTAATTTTTATTTATATAACATGTTTAATAATTTCACATTTAATTAACTCTGGCAGGTTTGGTCCAAATGTTTGATTTGGGTAGGAGGTCTTTAAGGCCAACCGCCACAATAGACCAAAACACAGGAGGTCAGCCAGCTTATTGCCTGGAGTTCAACCCCAAACACTCAAATCTGATGGCAGTGGGCAGTGCAGATGGTAGCGTCAACATCTGGCAGCTCAGTGCGGAGTTAACGGAACAAGGTGCAAAGGAGACGGCAATACTGGAACAGCTGGCCAATGAGGTGACAGACTGAGACCGTTCAAGAATTTGTATTAACTTTTTCTTAAAACGTGTATTGTAACTTGTATATATGCAATATAATGTTTCATGTATTTATGCTTATACTCCAAATAAAAACACACTGACAACACTTTCCAGTTATAACCAGTAGCGTTTATTTAAGCACACTGCAGTCTTGTGGGTGATGTTACAGCATATCCTCTCTATAGGTTTGTTAAACAAAGCAAAGCACTTAACAGCTAAAACAATCACAATAAAATGCAGACAGATCCACTACACTATTGTCAGTGAAGCATGAGGAAGTGTCAGATAAATACGCAGGGTTAAGAGTGATATAGCAAGATACAGATATTGCTATACTGGATGCTATAGAGAATTTTCATTTCAGATCCATGCAGTTTGGCCTTGTATTATTGTGATGTGGAAAACGCATCCCGATTGGTCACTGGCAGGCAGGGGGCCGGGAATCAGTTGACGAAGAGTGAGCGGGTGAATTCCACAAAGTCGAAAGCTGACGGGATCTCGCGGCCCTTGCTGTCCAGGTAGGGCTTCATATGGGAAATGCAGTAGTCTGCCTGTTCCTTCGTCAGGTTCTGTAAACACAGGTCATTAAGTTAATCTTTCTAACACCAAACATCAATCTGAGGCAACAAAAAAAAATAAAATCACATGGGTTTGTGTACCTGGTAGAGTTCTTCCTTGGTGACGTAAGGTTTGTTCTCGGCGCTGAGAGCACGGAAAGCGCTCTCGATCTCCTCGCTTGACTTCACATTCTCTGTTTCTCGGCTGATCATGAAGGCCATGTACTCCTGCAAGGACACGTTTCCATCCCTGAATAAAACAAAATTGATGTTAATTCATCAACAGAAAGAGCACAATATTTAGCACATCCATAGAAGAGGTTTCTCACCTGTTTGGATCCACTATGTCCAGGATGCTCTCGAACTCCGGGTCTGGTTCTCCTTCTTCAACCATGGGCAGGTCGTAGCCCAGAGACCGAAGGCAAGACTTGAACTCCTGATGGTTTAGACGTCCAGATTTTTCTTTGTCGAAGTGCCTGAAAAACAAAAACAAAGCATTACATTTTCAAGAACACTCAAGCTTAGCATTGTAATGTTTTTATTAAAGTGGAAAACTGACTTGAACATCATGCTGAACTCCTTCAGGGCCTCCTCTGTTACTCCCGTGGTGTTTCTAGAACAGAATTGCAAGAACAATCAGTCAATGTAATTGGACTCAAACTAATCAAGTTAATTTCACTAATATCTGATCTAAAGAAGATCATACAAACACAATAATCTAAATATCCCAGTGTAGACTGGTTTCTGAGGCGTCACCTGGCTTGGATCTGTTGTTCCAGGTTGTGTTGCATCCTCATGCCCAGCTGGTCGAGTTGGTCCCACTGTTGGGCCAGACCCACAGTGCTGTGTTCGGTGTATTTGTTGTCCAGGATCAGCGCCTCCTCCATGGCTGCTCCCAGATCCTCGATCTTCTTCAGCTGACTGCGCATGGCACGAATCTCCTGGTGCTTACGCTGCAGAGAAAGCCAAAGGGAAAAGACATTGAGAAAAGAACTTACAGTTTAGGGTGTCCATTTATCTGTTACAATCTCAGGGTTTGAGGTTTATGTAACCATTTTATTGTCCTCTTTACTGCAGGCTTAAACGGTGAAATGTTCACACATTTTATGGAAAATAAATGTCCATGATTTTCCATTTCTTTTATTTGTGATGAATGGATAAGGGTTATTTAGAAACCATTTTATAGAAACACTTTAGTTTAGGGTCCAATTCTCACTATTAACTAGTTGTTTATTAGCATGCATATTACTAGTACTTATAAAGCACATATTAATGACTTATTCTGCATGCCCATATTCTACATCCCTTAACAAATACCTTACTAACTATTAATAAACAGTGAGAATTGGACCCTAATCTATTTTTTTTTAATTATTAATGATTTCTGAAGGATCGGTGACTGAAGACTGGCAAAAATTCAGCATTGCCATCACATGGTTATTTTAAATTGTAATAATGTTTCGATATATTACAGTTTTTATTGCATTATTGATCTAATTAATGCAGCCTTGGTGCGCATGAAACACTGAAAGAAATCTTACAGACCAATTGATCAGCTTCACCAATTATCCATTCACTGATCCCAAACTCACCTTAGTGGCCTCTAGCTGCGACTCTAGAGTTCCGGATTCTTCCACCATGCAGGACCTGCCCACACACAAAGCGATGAAACCAGCAGCAGGAGTCCGAGGACACGACACATCCACCCAAAAACATCTCACTCACTCTACATGCCAGTCTACACCTTACAACAGCGGCTCTCACTACACTAGCTCAGTTATTATGTTAACTATCATTAAACAATTTCCAGAGTTAAAACGGTCTATTTTTATGACTGAGTTATATTGTTTAAATGGGTTTGCACAACCTGTGTCATTACTTCTAGAGCTGTAACCTAGATCTTTTTGAATTTCTTATACATGGCAATAGGACTTACCGATTGTTTTGTAGTAGATATGGAGTACAAACTATAAGCCACCCCAGAATGCAACTACAATAACCAAAGTCATGCTAATGAAGCCAACTTATATCCATGGTAATCCAGAGACCATGCTTGATTAGGGCTGCTGTCAACAGGGTTAGAAACTGCTATATTTGTAAAAGTACAGATCTTGCAAAATATGCAAAATCAAAGATTCAGAGTTACTCGACTAGCCATATTATAAATGTAAGAGTCCAAAAAATGTTAATGCACAGCTGTTCAAATTCAGATCAGGATATTGAAAATGTCTAAAAGTAGTTTTCAATCATGGAAATCACATTGCAGTTTCCACCCTGATTCTGGTGCATGAACATTTTCATCGAAATAAAGAAAAAAAAAAAATTTAAATAACTGAAATATGAAAATAAATAAATAAATAATGAGATGAAGTGTTCACACTCCTCAACACTGGTGCCGAATGTAGCCAGGCTTGTAGGATTAAGAAGCTGGAAGGGTTCATCTCAAAAAAAGCCTCATCGCAGTGAATGTTAGTAAAGGGGATTGAACAAACACACAGAGCCTTTATAGTGGGGATCAGACTCGAGTGCATGAGGAGAAGAAAACCCAAAAAGGTGTGGGGTGAGGGGTAAGAGGCCAATCAGAAGAGGAAAAAAGGGAGAAGACCTTCCAGAAAGATCATCATCGACTTCATACTGATAGACACGGATTACCCTCCGATAGGCTATGCTATTCAGAGACGGGGGAGGTGGGAGATGAAGAGGGAATGGAAAAAAAGAGTGAAAAAACAGAAGGGAATACATCTGGAAATATATAGTCAAAACATATGGTAAAATATGCAAAATATATGCAAAGTGAGATTCTTCTTGACGACACCCTGCATTAATTCTAACCAAATGATTGGTCTATTCTGACCTGAAACCCCCAAAATCCTGCTTTATTTTATACCAAGTGTCTGTTTCCATCATGACAGTCCCTAGACATACATTGGCTGACATGTAAAAAATCATACACACTCACACACAAACATACTCTAGTAAAATATAAAAAAAAAATTGATATTAACCCATCCAGAAGGTATGTCCTGATTAGAGAAATGATCCCAAGCATCAGGGTAGCAGCGAGTAGGTCGAAGGAATGGGGAAAGTGAGACAAATAAGGGAGGGAGGGAGAGAGAAAGAAAGAAACAGTTAAAACATTGAGCGGTGACATTAATGCCACTCCTCAACACTCACATGAAAGCTCATGTGACCAGCGCAAAGCACTGCTGTAGCATATCAAGCCCAGGTGGGTTTACATTGTGTGACCATATGAAGAGCTTCACCCAAACAGACAACATGGCAAAGCAGGCAATGACTTCAGACTATAAAAACAGATGAAACGAATGAAAATGGCCATCTAAGAAAGTTACATGGAGATCAGGAAAGCTTGATCAAATTCAAACAGATGTGTGTGATGTCATGCATGCCGTGTGTTTAATCCTCGAGCATAACTCAACTATAATGAAAGAGAACACAACACTCTAAGGTCCCCTGTACCTGGTCTCTTGCAGCCATTGGTGGAAGGCATTGGCATGTTGGGCAAACTCTTGTCTGAGTTTATCGTTCTCTTCCTGTCTCCTCTGCTCCTTCTGTAGCTCCAACTCTCGCTCCTATAAAGCAAAGACAAATTAAATCAGTTATATCAGTTTTTGCTCAATTGCGCCAGTGAAAATAGTTCCAAACAAAGCCACACGTGTGTATTCAATGCTTTTCTCATCTAACAAGATAATGACTTTTGGGGGGCAATTTTTCAGCCAAAATTGGTTAGCCACTGATGCATTAACTACATTTTAACAAATGAGACCTTATTGTCATTAGCATCAAACAAAGCACATTTTCCATTTATTCATTTCAGATATTCAGCAATCATAGTATTGGTCTACTTCATATACACAAATAATTGAACTAAATTATGCTTCAGGATCCCATCACCACCTTGATGATCTTCTGAAGATTCCTCCAGGTCTCCTCTAGAGCCTCCATGGTAAACCAAGTGTATGGGTTGGATACTACTTGGTAACTCTTGATCTGGCGATCAAGTTCTGCCAGTTGGCTGAAGTCGGCCTCTGCAGAGCTGAGTGAAGAGCGGAAGGCGTCATGGGCGTCTCGCAGGGCCCTGATCTCCTCTAGAGAGTTACAACGTACGGGGTCGGTCAGATCTTCCTCAGCGTTCTCAAACCAGCTGTTGAAGGCTGAGGCCTTCTTGGCAAAGGTGAGAAAAAGATCCTCGACCTGGATGGAGTGGGGAACATGAGAACAGGAGTTACAGACATACAAAACAGAATTTAATTTCCTCACTTTAGGCAAAATGCCATTCTTCATACCTTTCTGAAGTGCTCCTGGGCTTCCAAAAGCTTCTTCTTGCGGGCGGCTGAGTTGGACAGTAGCTGGTTCCAGCGCTTCATCAGGGTGGCATGACGAGCTTCGATGGCCTTGGACTGCACATGTTTGGCTGCCAACAGCTGGTCTTTCAGGGCTGTGATGTTGGTGATGCCCTCCTGCTGGAAAGCCTGAAGCCCTGCATCAAAGGTTTCCTATGGGTAGAAGACAGTTAGATTAAACAGCAAAGCTTGATGGGATTTGATGTGCTGAAAGTATAATGTTTAAAAACAACCATGTAACCACAAAAAAAATATACAACTGAGACATTTTAAAGGACTATATCTAGAATATGGTTTACGAATGCATTGTAGGTATGTTTGTCATATGCAATGTCACACCTGCTTGGTGAGCAGAGTCTGCACCGAGGAGAGATCCCGACCATAGTCATCAGTCTTCAGGCTGTTTTCCTTCTCACCTGATTAAGCCAGACACAAATGGATTACAGATTACAGGGGTGAAAAGAGAAAATAACAGTTTATGTTTTGCCAATCCTAAATTTCCTCTCATTTGCATGAAATATCATTAACTCACCAATCCATGACTCCACCACATCAGCCTTCCAGTTGAACTGCAGGAAGGCAGAGTTCTCATCCAGCTTGGCTTTCCTCTGAGCTGCGGCTCTCTCAAGCTCTGACACCTTCCCACGCAGGGCCTTCATTTTAGCCATGATGTTCTCCACATTGTGGTTCTCCTGCACAAAATCAACAATATGATGTAATGATATTGCCATCAACTCACAGTAAACCTCAAAAGAAACTGTCTGTGATTTACAGTACATGGACTTTATAATAGTTGAACTATACCTTTTTGATGAGTTCATCTCCATTGGAACACACATCATTCACTCGGTCCCTGTGCACTGTAAAATCGGTTTCAAATGCTTCATGTTTCTTCAGCAAGCCCTGGAAACGAAGAGCCAAATTAAGACAGTTTTGACACACAAAAAAAGATAGAAGATCAAGCTATAATCAGCTAAATGTGTTTTATTTTTCATTAAGTTCACCCGATGAATACTATAGATTTTCACACCTGCACGGCTGCCAGCGTATCACCGTAATCCTCACTTCCAACCAGGTTCAGCTTCTCATTAATCCAGGCTTCCTCTTCTTCCACATTCGCCACAAACTGCTGGTATTCCAGCGACTCTTCAAGCCTCTGCCCGCTAAAAAAATGGCAACCCAAACAATTTTCAAATCCCTGTCCAAGGCAACATACACTACCGTTCAAATGTTTGGGGGTTGATAAGATTTTAACGAAACTAGTAAATTTATTTAATTGAAAATGCAGTAAAAACAGTAATTTTGTTTAAAATATTATTACAGAAAAATAGCCTAGAAAAAGTAAAATAGTAAAATACAGTTCTCACCGAGCAGCAGCCAGATCTTTCAGTTCCTTCCAGTGCTCCACAAACTGGGCCAGCCTCTGCTGGATCTCCTCCTGTCCTATGGTATTGTCATCAGACAGCTTCTTCCCAGTCTCCAACACAGACTGCAAAGCCACAAAAATACTGTTAGCATTCAGAATTATGATTAACTTAAATTTTGTCAAGACTTCACTTCCATGAATCGGTGCCTCCTGACCTGAATGGCAGGCTCGTGCGCTCCCAGCTCAGCCTCCAGCCTCTTGTGTTTTTTCCTCAGATTCTGCACTCCTGTCAAATCACGTCCGTAGTCCTCCGAGCTCACCAACAACTTCTTTTCCCTAATGGAAGAGAATGAATTAGATCTCATATACAGCCTTAAAACAAAAAAAAAAAGGTTAGTGTGTGATAAATTTTAGACCACTCAGAATGACGTAAAACATACTTGATCCAAGATTCTTCATCGTCCAGATCCCTGAAGAACTGGTGCAGACGATGCGACTCGTTCAGCTTGGCACGGCGCCCAGCGGCCATGCTCTTGATTTTGACAAAGCGTCCGTTAACGGCATCACGCTTGTCCTTGACTTGGGAAGTGTCGAAGGCATTGCTGGCCATCAGGCTGTCAGCCTGGCCATTAAGATCCTTTAGACGATCCTATAAGAGCACACAGACATCAGTGAGCCATCAGAATGTGCTAACTGAAAATAAACTTATGAGTCTGGAGTTATAGTCGGTGAGCTACCTCATGAGCAGAGATGTCAGCCTCCAAAAGCTGGTGCTTTTTAAGCAGATTGTTGACTGAGGCCAGATCTTTCCCATAATCCTCAGAGGCAAGAAGAGCCTCAACCTAGGAGCAGAGGAAAAATGTCAGAATTCGTGGAATTATTCTAGTTAGAAATTGTATAATTACACCAATATATAATAAAATAATAACAACAATTGATTATTATTATATTAAAATATTATATTTAAGTCAGGAATTAAGTGAAGACCTACCAAGAACTATCCATTTGCACATAAATACCTCAGACAGCCAGAAGTCAAAGTCCTTGATGCCAGTGTTGAAGTTCTGCTGCTTGTTTGCCTCCTTTAGTTTCTGACTCTTCTCAGCAGATTTGTTGACGAGGAACTGCCACTGCTCATCCAGAGCGTTAAGACGAGCCTGAGAGCAAATATGAGCGCGACCACAGCAAAATGAGCACAGACCATAACTGATCAGCTGCCCATTTCTAAAATGCTTCTGAAACTTTTACCTTGACTGCATCCTCACTTCCAGCACAAGCACCTCTCTGGATGAGAGCATTGCCCGTGTCTATCACCCCGCGGATACGATCAGCATTAGCGTGCAACTCAGCCTCAAAAGCCTGGTGCTTCTGGTGCTTGCTCTGAAAGTGGCAAGAAAGCGAAATACAGCTAAACTGAGCCACACAGTGAAGTCATGCAAGAGTGCAGGTGTAAAAAAGCAATAGCTGATTTTGTATCTATCTCTGTAGATGTGTACAGGACACTGATATAAACATCTGTGTAAAAACTCAATATTCATGATATCAGTGCATATTCAATCCTACTGTATCCTTTTATGTGTATCCCTTATCTGTAAAATCACTAAAGTGCACCCAAAAAAAACGTATATACATTACAAATACAAACCCCAAAAAAAAAAAACAAACACAGAATGTGAAGTGACTGTGAATTTACAAACCATCAAACAAGGACCAAACACGTAACGTGGAACTCATTCTATAAACATGACACATTCAAAGCCTGATGGAACATTCAATAAAATGAACTGGACGCCATCCAGCACACAATAAACTCTGTGAAGAATCTAGGAGTTGGGGTGTTTTGTCTAAGATCATTCCACATTTTATATCACCCAGAGAGATGGAGAGAACAAAAAAAGCACTTCCTAATGGCTCATCTAAAGCATTTGCTGAGACACTCAAAATAAGCCGGGCTGCTGGTACCGTAACTGCATGTGGATTCTGGCTGTAGCACACACGTAACCGATTCTGTTGTTTTAACACAGTATTCCACAAAAAGCAAAGCAGAATTAATTGTTTGAAAGCACCTCTCCAGCTTCTCTTTCAGGGTTAAAACAGTATTGTGACTATGTTTGGAATAGCATCCTACCATACTATAACACACTACTATTGCAGCATGCATATTAGATGAAGTATGTAAATTATTTTTATGCATGTAATATTTGGATGACTAACTACTACATTTATCAAAATGTGCAGTACAATTAGAGTACGTGGGATACTGTGGATAATGTGCTCAACTTGACCTTGACGTGCGTGGGATAATGTGGATAATGCGCTCAACTTGACCTTTCATGTGAACTGGACACATTTAACATTTTTATTCTTGACTATTTGATTGTATGACTAAGAGTTACAATTTAAAATGTAAAAACTTTAAACTTGGAAAGTTACATAATGAGGTCACATAATGAATAGTATGAAGTATTTTACTATGCTATTCCAAACACAGCCAAATATTTCTTGACATATTTCCTTTTGTCAAAGTTCGCTCTTAGATCCACAACTCTGTGAGAAGCACAGGTTTTCTGTGTGGAACAAATTTAAATCAAGACATCCCAACTTCAAATGACACAACAAGAAAATGGAGGCCACACCCAGCAATTAAAAATTAAAGGCTGCAGCGATGGGGCACGGGAAGGAACAATGACAAACAGCTGATGATGCTATACAAAGCGAGACGCATAATAGACACACGGAACTCAAATACACATTTACAGACAAAACAATAAGACGAAGGACAAGTGGAGAGACCCTACTGGGGTTAGTTAGCTCGGGCACACTACTGCACTTACCAGCAGCTTGGACAGCTAGAAACAGACAATGGGAACACAGACAGAGGTTCAGTTTAATTTCCTATATAATAAAACACTTGGGGTTGGTTGAGACGGGGATAACAAGATAAACACATTTTAATTTGCACTTGAATTTATTATGGTATTAATATTTACAAGGTTAGACTTAAGCGGGATATTCATCTTCAAAACTTTAGAAAAACGGTGACACAATCTGTTCTGAGACTGATGCCTGAATAGTGACGTTACCTGGATGTTAGTGGGGTCCTTGTAAGATTCGTCGGTGGCGGTCTGGAGTTTCTCACTGATCCACGCTTCAATCTCATCTACGTCTCTGCTGAACTGCTGCAGAGTCTGTGACTCACCCAGCTTAGAGCGTTTCTCAATCATCTGAGCCTTGAGACGGCGCCACCTGGAGGTCAGAATTAAATTAAAAATCACACAAAAACAAATATTTACATGGGACGGAGTCAGTATAAAACAGAAGGAGCCCGACCTGTCCAAGACTTCATTGCGGCGATTGAAAATTTCAGGCTTAGCGTAGTGGTCAGCACTAATGAGCTGGTCAGCAAAAGACTGCAGTGCTGCAATCTTCTCTTCCTGCGAAGACAGACAAATGTAAATGATTAGCACAAAAAACATCACATTCAAAATCCAATAATGTTTAGATTGACTACATTATTATATCACCATGTCGCTTGCTGACCTGCACATTGATAGCCTTGTCAAAGTCCTCGTGTTTCTTGATGAGGGCCTCCACACTGTCCAGGGAGTCTCCCTTGTCATCGCTGGCCAAGAAGGCCTCACGAGCTGCCATCCAGTTCTCAGCCTGCTCGCAGTCACGGTTGAATAGCTGCAGAAGACAAAAAGAAACATATAATGTTATTTGACTGTAACATTTCCCAATGTCAAAGTTTCAATGGTCCTTGCTGACCTGCAGCTCCAGACACTGGTCCAGCATCATCCTGCGCTGAACCCAGGCCTTCTCCAGGTCAGCACGCTCTCGGTCAAGAGCCCCTAGCTTCTGTTGGATCTCTGGGCTGGCGTAGTGGCCACGGGCAAGAAGCTGCTGTCCAAATTGCTCAAAGGCCTGGAAGGTGCCTGCACGTGCATCGATTTCAGTACGGTGTTCCTACAAAATGTGAACGTGTTAAAAAAAATCTGCTTCCTTTACAAAACCCGGTTTAGTCCATGAACAATGAAATCAGTACTGTGACAAAATATAGATCACAGATATTTTTGGCAGCATTCAGTACCTGATGTCTCTCCAACAAGGCTTCAGCTCCAGTGACGTCTTTGGCCAGCTCATCAGAGGACACAAGCCCTCTGATGCCATTGATCCAGGACATGAGATCTCTATAAGAAAGAAGCACAGATTTGTTTAGAGACTTCTATACTACTAGTTGTTCCTTTTGCATGTCTTTTTATTTATCCTCCTCACCTGAAGTCACTGAGGAAGCGCTGCAGGTCATGAGAGTTGCCCAGTTTTTCTTTGCGTTGGTCAGCACGACCCACCAGGCTGCTCCAGGCCGTGTTCAGCTCGGTGCACTTCTCCTGAATGTCATCCACAGCCTCAGGATGAGACTGAATCAGACGCTCTGCAGTCTCACCCAGAGAGTTCACCTGCCACAGGGAGAAGAGGATATTTAGCTTATGTTCTAGGCAAGGAACCAACCAAGTAAACTCAAACTAAAGCAATGAGGGTGAACATTTTACCTTGTCTCCTAAAGCAGCCAGATCTCTCTCAAAGCCTTCGTGCTTGCGCTGCAGAGCTTGCACGCTGGCGAGGTCATGACCGTAGTTATCAGTGTTCAGGGCTTGGTTCTTCTCTTCAATCCATTCCTTGGTCTCATCTGCATCCCTGTAAATCACACACTAATCTGAATTTCTCAGCACTTCATGTGTCACATCATGCAAGTATAACAAGAACATAACATTATCAATGACAGATAGTTTTGATCTGAGCTATAATATATACCTGTGGAACCTCTGCACTTCATGAGCACTACCCAGCATGTTGCTTCTGTCTTCAGCCATCTGCTGCAGGGCCCTCCAGCGGTTGTTCAACTCCTATACACAAACATAAAACCATTAGAAGCCAATCAGAGCTCACATTATTGGTCTACATAAGACAATGATGTGATCCTTCACAGCAGGCAGCAGATTCATCTTGAATGATATAAATTGACTGTTGAGAAACAAATTTGTTTTGGCAATGTACATTCAGAAATATGTTTAACAGCCATTCCACTATACAAAGCACTACATCAATGCTTCTGAATCCATACTTTGCTCTTCATATCAGCAGCAAAAGCAACAGTATGGATGAATGGCACAAACAGAAGCCTACAACATTTAAGCACAGTGATGACAGTTAGCAAATATGGAAACTTGGGTGGATGCATCTGCCACAAACTGAAAAAAAAGCATTAATGCATTCTAGAATGGCTGTTTTACCCCCACCAAAAACAGATGCTGTCAAGACATAAAGGAGTTAGTTATTTCAAATGGCCGACATGTACTCAAGAAAGGAAAAGTGGGGTGGGGAGGGATGCAACTGCACAGTTGATGGTTGAGTAGTGGGACACAGGGAACATGGTAAAAGTACAAGACGACCACAATGAGTTAGTCTTCCAGGTACACAGGCCACAATGCATGATCTAGTGGGATGGGTTGAGGGATTGCAACAAAAGAACCTAGGATCTTACCTTAATAGTATTAAAGTTGGCCGTTGTTTGAACAGCCAAGCGAACAGACTATATTGAGTTGAAAAATTTGCACACAAAAAAACAGACCGTAAAGGAACAGACAAGAAAACACACCAATCAGTCACCATGTGAATTAAAAGAACCAGAATGTTCTTGTCGTTCTGTAACCAGTCACCAAACAACACTGTGGTTTACATACAGGTCAAACAAGACCCTGCATCAAAACTACACATGCATCAATCTCAAAGACCCAAAATTAGATGATATAATAGATTATGTCTAAAGCATTTTTAAATTCAGTATGTTATATTACCTTCCACGGAGATGCACCTTTAGAGTCAGCTTCATCCTGTAAAATAAAATATAAATACAATCAATTCAACCCACAAAAAACAGCACATGATATTCTTGTTTATTTCATTTAAACACTCCAATTGTTGTACAGACAAGATGAATGATATAAAATAATAATGACCTTGCCAGGAGCTGAGCCCAGCATCTCTAGTTGCTGATGGTAGAATGAAGCAAGTGGGATGAAGGAATGGAGGGTTGGAAGGAGAAAGGGAAAAAAATAGGTCACCACATCTAAAATGTTTCATAAATTCAGGCATATAAATAAGCATACTACTCTGATGTATACAGTGGTTGCCTTAGACTTTCTCATTGATCGTCATTTTGACAGATAGGGTCATAAAACTTCAGTCATAATTTATTATTACTACTCATTTTAACTTTAATATTTCAATGATAAAACAAAAAACATTTAATAGCGTTTGTTTTCTTTCACATTTTCATTTTTAATCATAAACTAACAGAATGAGCATATAGGCTAGATTATGCATTTATTTATCTATGAAGAGAACAGGCGAATAGAAGACGGTGACAGCGGAGGCCATTAAAACACAAGCTTTTGTGGCTGACAACGCATTTTTACGATTAAAAATATGATCAAAAACTGAACTAAACTAAACTCAATCGACTTTCTATATCTGCCTGAACTCAAAACCTTCCTCCTGGTCCGCACTGATTTAAAACTGGGTGCTCACTGTGAATCAAACAGATCAAGACTGATGCAGAGGCAATTGACATTCGATTTTGTGTCTTTGCCTCGGACAGATTACTTCCAGGGGCAGTTTTAATTTTTGTACTGGTGGCTGCAGCCACGCTCTCAGATCTTAGACTTCAGATTTTTGCGTCACGGCTAAAACAATTCAGTCAATGACGGAAAATATTTGGTCAACTGTTAATGCGACTTTTGGATGTATACTCCGATGCTCTGATGTAAATGATGATGAGCGGAATGACTAATTTAGAAAACATTACGATTTACACAACCATTCAAAAGTTTGAGGTCAATAATGTTTTTGTTAATACTTTCATTCAGCAAGACTTTAAAGGCCATTTATAATGTTACAAAAGATTTCCATTTCAAATAAATGCTATATTTCAATAAATTCTATTCATCAAATAATCCTGAAAAAATGTATCACAGTTTTGACAAAAATAATATAAGTGCAACTGTTTCCAACACTGATAATAAAATAAATAATAAAAACTGATAAAAGAAACTGATAGTTTCTTGAGCAGCAAATCAGCATATTAGAATAATTTCTGAAGGATCATTGGTCACTTAAGACAGGAGTAATGATGCTGAAAATTCTACTTTGATAAATCAGGAATAAATTACATTTTAAAATATATTAAACTAGAAAACAACTTTTAAATTCTAACAATATTTCACAATATTAGTGTTTTTACCATATTTTTGAGACTTCTTTCAAAAACATTAAAACCATCTTACCAAACTCAAACCTTTGAATGGTAGTATATGTATGTGTATGTATAATCAATTTCACTGTGTGTATAGTGTTTTCATCTCACCTGGGCCTGCACAACCGGAGCCTCCTCTGCCATCAGTCCTTCAGACTCCAGCTCAGATGCCACCTTATTTATGTCCCTCAGCCGAGACTCATTTGCTTTCAGATCCTAGTAAACCATTAAAAAAAAATTAGGAAACATGTACAAGTCAATGCTAGTGTCCGATGATAAATGTGTCACAGATGTATAGCAGAAACATACCTTCTGGAAGTCATCAAACTTCTTCTGCAGCACTTCCACTTGCTCCAAGTCAGAGCCGACCTCCTCATTAGTAAGTGCTGACTCTTTCTCATTGATCCACTGCTGCAGTTCGTTCGCCTCACGGAAAAGCATGAACTTCTTGCAGCTCTTCTCCAGCATGTCCTTCCTCTTCTCTCCCAAGTCTTGCAGTGTACCATACCTGAGAAGGAGAGAGGGATAAAAAGAGAAGTCAAAACCTTAAAATGCAACTCCCACCTCAGCACAGGGACTGAAACATCTCCCTCTAGGAGAGGAAATGAGAGGTGGAAACACAGACAGGGGTTCAACTACTGACAAAAAATCTGCATAGTCAGCCACCGAAAATGCAGAATTAAATCTAGACACCAATTCTACGAATGGAAAAAGCTCAGAATGACAAAATCCTCAGAAGAGATGTGAACTTCTATCCCTTGATGGAATAGAAGAGTTGAATGAGGAATGAGAATTATCTGATGGATAGAGGGATATATAATAGGAAGGATAGAATGTTAGATGACCTAAAGTGTGATAGAAATGCCAAAATAGATGAGAGAAATGAGGATGAGGGTTTTGCAACGATTGATCAAAGGCTTCTTTGATCAAAGGAATGACATAGGTTGGGCCTACTCACAGTTCCTCCACCTGCTTCATGCGCATAGACACGCTGCACACCTCCTTGGTGACCACAGTCCTGCCACAGGGCAGGGCAAGCAGACACATGCAAGCATTTAAATTAAGAAAGAAAGAAAATAAAGGAAAAAAGAGGAGTAACGAGGGGTCAGAAACATTATTGAGTTAGTTTTTAACAGATGCCCTTTATGAGCTACAGGAAGAATAAAGATGCAAAGGTCTTAAGAGTGTTAAAAAGAAATGATTTAGTTGGAATGTAAGATGTGAGGTAGAAAAATAACTACAAATAAATGTTCACAAACTTCTCATTAGGGCTTTCAATGGATAAAAAAATTGTTTAGTGAAATACATGCTATGCAAATTAATTAGTTGAATGACACTGCATGTAGCAATTTTCTAGCTTTCTAGTTTCATACATTTTAAAATGTAATTTATTGTTCCTTTGGTGGCAAAGCTGAATTTTTTCTTGCTCCAAAACATGTCTTTGCTCCAATCTTCAGTCACATGACCCTTTAGAAAATATTCTAACATGCTAATTTACTGCTCAAGAAATATTTCTTGTCAATGCTGAAAACAGTGTCTAATATTTGTTAGTTATTTTTCAGGATTCTTTAATGAAAACATTAATTCATCCTGATGAATAAATTCTTTACTTTAACTTTTGATCAATTTAATGCAACGTTGCTGTTTTTCTTTTTGCAAATCTTACTGAGCCCAAACTTTTGAACCGCAGTGTACCTAATGCATTAAACATCCAGTGAGAAATCTACCCACAATCATTCGATAAGAAAACTGAAGGCAGAATGACTCTTACTGGTTCTCAATCTGCTCCTGTCGCAGAGCGATGCTGCCCTGTTCATCTAGTAGATTCTCGCGAGAGGAAGATTGAGTCGGGTCCAACTTTTTCACGTACGCCGCGGGAACAAAGCCCTGCCTGTCGTTCACTTCCACTTTCCACCAGTCCTGAGGACAAGATAAATGTATTACTTGAATGAGTCCAAACTGTCATTTAGGTCCAAACTGGCATGCTAAGTAACATGTAGCTTGCTCAATTAATCACCTTGTTGGTGCTGTTTAGCAGAGTGAGGATGTCGCCCTTCTTCATGGTGACCTCACGTGGACTCTTCTCCTGGTAGTCATACAGAGCAAGAACCAGCTCCTTACCGGTCTCATCATCAGTGGGGGCCACTTGTTGCTATTGATGAAATCCATGAAAAAGGACCACATTTTCATTGACATGAAATTAACAAAGGTGCACGTTTTCTATGTTATTTCCTTTTAAATGAATGTAGTAGTGTGTAATGTGGTCTTACTCTGCAGGCCTGAGCTTGTTCTTTTAAGGCCTGGATGCTGCTGCCATATGCACTCAGATCAGACATCAGTGCCTCATGCTTCTTCAGCAGTGCCTGTAAATGATAACAATGAGATTTTAAAGCCTATCCTTTTTTTTTCATATAAAACTGCAATATGGGACAAACAAAGCAAATTCATTTTAGTTCGGCCAATTAAGCACTTTAAACATCATATGTATAAGAGATGCTATATGAAATGAACACCAGAACAGTAACTGAATTACTCTTTTCCCTTACTTTGCATGTTTTGCTCAAATATGAGGCTATAACTAATTTCAGGCCTCTAAACCCAAAAGAGGTCTGTTCTAGATAAATTCTAGTCCCCCTCCTCGTTTACCTCTGCAGAGTCCTCGTCTTTGCCATAGTCAGTGCTTCCTACAATGGGCTCCTTCTCTCTCATCCAGGACTCTGCCTCGTTGGCATCAGCAAAGTACTGCTGAGCCTGAAGGGAGTCCTCCAGATCCTGTCTACGTTGGGTCGCTTTTCCCTTTAGTCCGTCCCAGCGGTTGTGCAGTTCTTGGAGCTTAGCTTTCACATCCTCCGCTGCAAAGTGACCTAAAACGGTGGGAAAAACCTTTTTTATTTTCATAAATACTTTAAGTGTATTGTTTCTACATTGACTAAAGATGTTTTATTCTGAAACCATGGCTAATACAAAGTCAGTGTCTTATGAAAATGCTAGAATTAAAATCCTACCCTCATCAACCATGGCCTCCCCCTTCTGAGTAACAGCCTTGATTCTGGGCTCATGACCAGAGATTTCTGCCTGCAGAGCCTGGTGTTTCTTCAGAAGGTTCTGGACTCCAATAAGGTCTTTTCCTGAAAGGGAACAAGAAGATCATTGTTTTATGAATATCAATAGTTTATAGCTATTTTAGATGGTCTGTAGAATGCCAACTTCTTTTGACTAAGACCTAATGCCATTCATGCCATTTAACTACACTGACCCCTGTTGGTGGAGGAAGCAATAGGTTCCTTCTCACGGATCCAAGTCTCCTCATCTTCTACATCCCTGAAAAGTTGCTGAAGGCGCAGAGAGTCTGAAAGCTTCTGTTTACGGGCGGTCATGGGCTCCTTTAGGGCCTCGTAGCGTGCCACCAGAGCCTCTTGTTTCTTGCGGATGTTATCAGCATCAAAATGGCCGGCCTCCTGGAACTGCCTGGCTTGGATGGTAATGCCATCAATACGGTCCTGTCAAGAGGAGAGAAACAAGCTGTCAGTTAAGATGAAGGAAGTTTAGAAAAACTGCCAATTGTACAAAATCATACATGAAAGTGTCTACATATCTTACATATCAATTAATATAAAAAATTAGGGCTGTTCGATACTGAAGAAAAATGCGATATACAATACCTTGTTAAATAATTCAATATGCGATACGATATTGCTTTGTCTAAAATCTATTTAAATTATATTTAAAAATATTTAAAAACTGAGAATGATACCATTTATGTGTTTCACATTCTTTCTGGGAAAAGAAAGCATCTCTACAACTTCTGAAAGTGACCAGCAGTGTTTTAGCAAAAAGTAAATGTCACAAATCTGACAATATAATTTTAACATTAATGTAAATAAACAAAAGAATTTAATGCCATTAATTAATTAATTATAGGCATATTTAAATACCAAAAACTCTTTGCTCAACTTGGTAATATATAGTTATATCAACCTAAAACTTTACATCAAGAACATCCATCTAAACAAAGACACCTGAACTAAGGGTGGATGATTATTTTTGTCATTTTTATTTATCTTTGTTATTAAAAATAAGAACTACAAACAATAAGACAAATACAATAAAACAAAGATACAAATAAAATAAACAGTGCTTAAAGTGTTTTCAGGTAGGCCTACATTAGATCTATTTAAAAGTAGCATTCAAATAAGAAACATGTAAATCTACAATACTGCATAGTCTTCACATTAATTATATATACACAGATTCATAATAAAGCTACAAAGGTATTTTGATATATCGTGCAGCCCTATCAATAATCATTCAGACATTGTTACCTGGTGAGCAGCCACATCAGCCTCCAGCAGAGCATGTTTCTTCTGAAGGTTCTGGACGCTGGTCAGGTCTTTTCCAAAGTCATCAGAGGCCAGGTGTCCCTCCACCTCATACAGCCACAGCTCGATGTCCTCTACATTACGATTGAACTGCTGCTGCTGGTTTGCTTCACGCAACTTAATCCCTACAAGGGTAAAGGATGTAATATCATTAAAAAAATATATTTTTACTTGTGTTACATGTTTGCCACAGTTTTGAACTAGAACTGAACTACACACTGACAGAAATACATGAACAGTGGTTGTTGAATTAGATGTCAGTCGGATGGTCTCTTCCAGCAATTCTTGGCCACACTACATTCACACTCAGAGTATTTTCTCACCTTTGAGCTCAGTTGCCTCTAGAAGTTTCTTCCACTGAGAGCTGACCTCATCCATTCGGGTGGACACCTCGCCAGAGGCATAGTGTTTCCGATCAACCAGCTCCTGGCCTGACTTCTGCAGTGCATCAATGCGACTCTGATTAGCAGAGAGCTCGGCCTCAAAGGCCTGGTGCTTCTGTACCTTCCCCTGCAGGTTGGATGGGTCCTAAAAAAAGAAGGAACAGAGATAGGGAGGAAAAAAGGATGAGAGAAATAAATTAATACAAACAACTGAATCCAAATGTGAAAAACAACTTGCAGTAGTTCTAGGACAACATACCTTGTAGGCCTCATCAGTGGCGGTCTTCATCTTCTCATTGATCCAGCTCTTGAGCTCATCAGAGTCCCGGAAGAACTGCTGCAAATGGAAAGAGTCCTCCAGGGCGGCACGACGAAACTGAGCACGCTCGTGAAGAGCGTTGCGTCTGCTCAGCAGCTGAAGTAAAAAAAAAAAAAAAAAAAAAGAATAAAAAAAGGGTGTTTAAGTCATAGTATTACCAGTGATTCAGCACTCCTGTCAGCAATAATTGAGAGGAGGAAAGTGCTTGCGAGGGTGAAATGAAGGACATTTTAGGGTGCTAATCTCCACTTACTGCATCTCTGCGGGTGGCCACATCCTCTTTGGCGTAATGATTGTTCTGGATCAGTTTGGTGGCAAATTCATCCAGGGCCTGTACATTTCGGTACAGAATTAAAAGAATTAAAAACTGTAATATTTGTCAAATAAATTGTACCAGGCCTTGAACGACGATACATGTGCGATTTCTTACAGTGATTTTCTCTTCCTGGGCACTGAGGGATTTCTCAAAGTCTTCGTGTTTCTTCAGAAGAGCTTCAACGCTGTCCAGAGAATCACCTAGATCTTCATTCAGCAGGAAAGCCTTGAGGAAGACAGATTGAGACCTTTGCTCTCAGTTGTAAACAAATCTAAATCTTTAAAACTGAAATGTTGTTACAGTTTGAGAGAAAGTGTGATCTTCACAATATAAGATGAATGATTTCTACACAAATTCATACCTCTTGCTTGCTCATCCAGTTGTCAACCTGCTCAGTGTCCCTGTAAAAGAGCTGCAGGTCCATGCACTGCTCATACTGCTGCCTGCGTAGCTCCCACAGCTCCAGAAGAGACACTTTTTCTTCAGAGAGTATGCCCAGCTACACCAACAAGCACAAAATAGGGATCATTCAGATGCTCACTTTAGATTTACAAAGGCTTTAATGTTGCGTTTGCAAGTAGTCTACAAAAACACAGATGTGAGGTCAGATGCACCTTTTCCTTGACTTCCTCAGAAGCATAATGCCCAGTGTTCAGCAGAGCTTGCCCAGCTTCATCAGTAGATTTGAAACTGTCCTCATGAGCGTCAATCTCGCCCTGATAAAACATTATGGACACAATCAGTCTTTCAATGTCAAGCATCCTTGGTAGAGAAATACTGTAAGTGCAATTACAATAGCAATACTTAATTAGCATATCACACTCTTGACATTTTTAAAGAAAGAAACGTTGTAAATCCAAGGACCTTATGCTCCTGGTGGCGGTCAAGCAGGGCCTCAGCTCCAGCCACATCGTTGGCCAGTTCATCTGCGTTGATCAGAGCCTTCATCTCAGTCACCCAGCTGGTCAGATCACGGAAATCTGCAGTGAAACGCTGTAGCCTACAAAAAAAAAAAAAAAAAAATCATACGATCACAAGCTAGCACTGTGTAAGCTGAGCTTAACACTAAAATCTCAATTTGAAGTGATCAAAAGCAAAAAGGTAGTGTTTTAACCCACCTGTAGGAGTCATTGAGCCGAGCATGTCGCTCAGCCGCCAGTGTACGGATTTGCTCCCAGTTGGTAATGAGTTCGTCTCTTTTCAGGTGGATCTGAGCGGCGTTCTGGGGGTGTGTCTGCTGCAGACGGTCTGCCTCACCACCAAGAGTGTTTACCTGAAGATAGGAGAGCATCACTATGTCACACTAAGAATGACTGCACATTGCTTTAACACAGGCGTATGTGCAATAAATTAAGTACATAAATAAAACAATGAGAGAATAAATGTATAAATGCGATGGTCAGGTTTGTATAGTGGAATAGGGAAGAAAAAAAAAAAGTGTGGATATGCTGAGACTGACCTTGTCCTCCAAGGCTGCCAAGTCTCTTTCCAGCCCCTCGTGTTTGCGGAGCAGGGCTTGAACGCTGGCGAGGTCACGACCAAAATCATCAGACGCCATCAGCTGCTCCTTCTCCTTAATCCAACTGATTGTCTCATCCACATCCCTGTAGGCCAGAACAGAACATTTCAGTAACTGAAGACAATTTTATTAATATTTTAATAAAAAGTAGTGATTACATCAGGAAATCCCAAAGAAAGATTCATACAATACAGCTGAATACTGTACAAATGTACTGAAAAAACAATAACTATAAAGATCAATTTAAAGAGATCTTTTTATATATATATATATATATATATATATATATATATATATATATATATATATATATATATATATATATATATATATATATATATATATATATATATATATATATAATTTAAAGAGATCTTTTATATTATATATATATAAAATATTATATTATATTATATTATATTATATTAAAAAACAACACCACAGTAAGCTAATGCTGCAGTCATGTCATCTGCCACACACTTTAAATGCTAAAACTCTTTAAAGGTTCTGAAAGTGGTATGGACTTCCCTATTCTCAGAGAAATACAATTATTAAATGTTAATAGTTGGTGTGAGCAACCCTTAACTTACCGGTTGAAACGTTGTACCTCAGCAGCTCCAAACAGCTTGCCCTGCCTCTGCTGAGCCAAGCCCTTCAGCCTCTGCCAGGCAGCGTTCACCTCCTCCTGCTTCTTCAGGATGAGCTCAGCCTCTGGGTGGTTTTCCTGGGTTAGCTTACCGGCTGCCTGGTTCACCTCATTCACACGCTCCTCATGGGCTGCCAAGTCTGTCTGGAACTCCTCAAACTTCTTCTGTAGAACTTCCACATGCTCCAGGTCCTGCCCAAGCTCCTCTGAGGTGGCAATCGCTTCCTGCAAGAAAGTTTTGTCAGTGTGTCTTCAAATATCTAGGGTGAAATTATTTTTCAAAATTGACCAAACACGCTTATAGCACAATATATGACATCTACTATGGTTTCTCACCTTGTCACTGATCCAGTCCAGAGCATCCTCGCACTCACGGAGATACTGCACCAGTTTCTGGGCCTGCAGGAGACGCACTCCTTTCTCTTTAGTCTTCTGCAGCAACAGGTCCCACAGACGGTGAAGCTCCTCTAGACGGGTCTGAGTTTAGAGACAGACAGTTAGGACAAAAACAAAATGCTCTCCTTGTCACACAGTTTTTCTAGGACAGTTCAGTAGAAGTCTAGAAATGTTGTTTTCTGAAATAGAAAGTCAGACTTGAGGTACAGTGAAAAAGAACACTGCACACAGTTCTTTCAAGGGACATGCACTGTAAAAAGAAGTAGAAGAAATTAAAATGAAACATATTTCACCGCACTCAAGTACCTACTTGAATAAAAGCACCATAATTGACACTTTTTACTATTGGTCGCTGAGAGGTCCGGTAAGGCGTGAAAGACTGATCCATATAAGGATGATATTAAAAAACTATAAATTGCACTTTTCATAGTTATGGAAATGTAGCATGTGGTATTAAAAAGAGTCTCTTACTCGGATGGTTTCAGATGCAAAGTGGCTCTCAGATATCATGAGGTTGCCAGTCTCATCCAGTTTGACGATGGCCCCAGCGTTAGCCTGCACCTCTGCCTCAAAGGCTTGATGTTTCTGGAGCTTTCCCTAAGAGATGGAAAAGAATAAAGCCTTGTGAGATGAAAATAATGGTAAGATGACACATACTATGCAACTTTTAACTTCTCGTTGTTAAACAATGTATATTGTGAAAATGCATTTCTTTAGAGAACTTTGCAACTCTGTATGGCCTAATTTCAACCAACTGCATATGTCACAACATAAACCTTATGATCATTGTATGCATGCATTCAATATGAATTCAAGCTATTATAATCTGATGACTCTAAACAGACATTTACTGTTGATTACAGCAGACGCCTTGTCAGGGAATTTACAGCTTAAGGAAGGAGTTACTTCAGGAACAGAGGTGACAACATATTTTTTGTACTTTTTGTTGTTGTTCATATACACAAGTAGAAGAGTCACTTTGGAAACTTCTAAATTGCTTTTATCTCACCTGTAGGTTACTGGGGTCCTTGTAGTTCTCATCAGAGGCAATCTGTAGCTTCTCTTGGATCCATTTCTCAAGCTCATCTGCATCTCGACGGAAGAACTGGAACCGGTAAGAGTCTTCGAGTTTCTGTCTGCGCACAGTAGACAGCTCTTTGAAGCGACGGTACCGGTCCAAAACCTGCTGTCGGCGCTCCTGGATGTCATCGGCTGACTCCAGAACTTTGACTCCACTGACATCCATTTTCTAAAAGAGGGCAAAGACTTTGTTAATAAATTAATCTCCAAATGCCAAAAGTCTTTCCACATGAATTTGGGCTTAGTACAGCAAGAGTGCTCACTAAATGGAAACAATGGGAATAACTTCCAGGTAATAACAAAAAAGTACCAATTAAAAAAGATTTCACTCTAACATTATAACCATGTTTTCATTAAACTATGTTACATTTATGCAAATGAAAAAAAAAAAGACACCACTAAGTCTGTATGAAACACTCACTCGAGAGAGGTACCTTTAAAACCAAGCGGACATTTTAGGAGTGAAAAGACACAACTCTCCCCAGCAATGGCCAACAGCTGAGCACATGGGAGGCCAGGCGGACATTCCTCACGCTTCTGAGCAAACCGACACAAAGAGAGTGCTGCCATCAGCCCCCCGCTGACTCTGAACACAACCCCCACCAATCCAAAGCCCAATCCAACTGCAACTGTCCCATACTGTCAGCAGGGAGGGGGCGGTGTGATTTCAGCTGTATTTGAGGGTGGAGGGGATGTTAGTGTCCAGAATGATTGAGCCAAAGGCCAGGAAAAGATGGGTCACACCCAGGTTACAGTCTCGAGCTCTTTTTCTACCAATAGCATGACGTTGGATGATCTAGAACCGTTCCAAATGTTTCCACTGCAGAAAATGCAGCTTTGGCCCAGAGAAACTGGCTTTACCGCTGCCTGCAAAACTGCTGTTCTTGAACCAGAAACTGTTAATGTTAGAGGTCGGGGGATGGATTAATCTCAACAGCAGCTCATTCTGGTGTGAAACAAAACTAGGCTGTTGATGAGAGCGGAAACACTGGACAATGACTCAAATATATTCTCAAAAATCTTTATAATCATAAATAAAGACCATGATGTGTCATGTTTATTTGTAGTTAGGTAATGTAATGACAAAAACTTTTATGTAGTGGAATCGAGAGCTGATTTTCAGAGAGGTTCGATCTCAATCTCCAGACTGACTGGATTTCTAGGAATGCAGGGTCAGCTGTTGATCAATTTCAGAAGAGTCTGAAGTGATAAAAAGCTAACTGAGGACAAAGAGTAGAAGAATTCACTTTGCACGCAGGTGTGAACATCTGGAGTCATTCCACACTGATGTGTGAACATTCTTCATCTATTTCAGTAATAGCCATGGCAACATATTAACCCTTTCTGTGTGCTATTTATTTATTCATTAATTTAAAGCTAAAATGTTATTTTCATGGCAAGCACATTATAATTTAAAATATAATAAAACTCCTGGAATTACACAACACCACTTAAAACCAAAGCAGATTACAAAACAGATTTTTGTAATTATAGAATTTACAGATTTTAAAACTCTAGGCATCATACATTTGCTGACTTTGCAAATTATTACAGAGAAAATCTGGTCATACACTAAACCACTATCTGTACCCGTGCTGGTAGAATGCGTGTAGTGAGGTCGCAACTCAGAATTGGACACTTGTCTGTTGCCTAGCTGCCAGTTTCTCTGTAGATGGCCAAGTCCACTATTTGAGTGAAGCAAGTTAACAATAAAATTAAAATAAATATCTGATCATCCTCCATCTTGCGGTCGCTATAAACATCTTATATAGTCTGTAAACTCTTGCATTACAAAGGCAAAAATTTGTTCAATTTGTATTACATTCCAAAGAGCTCTGTGCCCCACTGTGGAAAATGAAAGCATATCCGTATCGGCTGGGACAAATCAGCACGGAATAGAATGGTTAAGCAACGAGAACGGTTTGACCCGACGGTGGAAAAGCAGCTAATGTTCTAAAATCGCTCAAAATATCAAACCAGTTTTATATCCTCCAACTGGTTGGAATCAAAGTCTGTGGTAATCATACACAATACGATTTTCTGTGAAATCGGTCAATTCCAACTGCCCAAAATCTTCAGAGTGGTTTATGACTTTAGGCAACTAGATTTGCAAATCGGAGCAAAAATCTGTATTCCAGCCTTTACAAGACTACAAAATATTTAATATTTGAAAGAAATTGAAAAACTTTTCCTTTTTAATTCTACTTAAACATAAAAGTAAAGAACTTTCTATATAAAATTTTTCCTTTCTGTGAGAGAAAAGCATCCTTCAATTTCTAAATTCGACAATAGCATTGTTGTGTGACTGCATGTGGAATGGATGTTGTTGGACATCACATGCTAAGATCATTTGAGGGCCATGTGCTCCATTTGCTGAAGCGAATCCATTATAAGATGCGTTTGGGGAGGGTTCAGGCTAATCCAAGGCCAAAGAACAAAACAGCATTTTTAACAATGTGAAGAGTGGCCAGAATATGGAGTCAGCCATGTAATGCACTGTCAGCCTGGATCAATACAGTCTTTTGTTATGCTGGCCAGAAGTGCCATCTTTCCATTATAACCCCCAAGAAGAAGAAAATAAGAAGATGGTGGAGTGGGGGGACAGAGAGAGAGAGAGAGAGAGAGAGAGAGAGAGAGACAGAGAGAGACAGAGAGAGACAGAGAGAGACAGAGAGAGACAGAGAGAGAGAGAGAGAGAGAGAGAGAGAGAGAGAGAGAGAGAGAGAGAGAGAGAGACAGAGAGAGAGAGAGAGAGAGAGAGAGAGAGAGAGAGAGACAGAGAGAGAGACAGAGAGAGACAGAGAGATCATAATGCTAAATATGAAAGATACAAAAAAGGCATAGGTTTATGAAGTCTTACAGAGAATTTCGATAATTAACCATAGGAGATCAGCCCTATCAGTGGCTGCTATGTACAAAACATCCGCTTGATAGAACGACAGGAGGATAGAAAAGAGAAAGCAGATAAGGAAGTGATTAGCTAATGGCTGATCCATTATCGAGGTCCTTGACTCAATCATAACTTCTCAAGAGACATAAAACCCATCCAGAAGAGAAACGTGATGAATGACTGAAGATCTAATACACAGCTTGCACTTTACTGTGGAAACATTCTGTTTTTGTCCAGATCAGCTGGATGCATGCCACCCTGCCCCCAGCCTCTCCCAAAACGATCTCAATGTCCGCTCAGATCAGACAGGGGATTACAACCAGCTCAGCCTGGTTTCAGTCTGACAGCTCTGTGGGGATAGATGTCATGACCATGGATCTGTAACGTTAAATTAAGCCGGCAAATAAGCGCTGGGAAAAAACGTAATAGGCCACACCCATGTGCAGATCAAAAGTCAGCAGACGTGCACACTCAACCCGTGATACATCTTTAAAAACCATGCAATCTCAGCATTCATTTTGTGACATTGTTTTCAAAGTACTTAAGCATGAAATAACAGTTACAAAGTTAAATACACAATATAATATAAACTTACTGTGATACACAGCTACGCGTTCATGAGAGCCTCACTGCAGTCCAGCTGTAGCAACAGATAGCGCTTCTAAACGCGACTGCCTACTAGTGATAACACAAACTCAGACGTTCTTCTCCCTCCCCGTTCCTCTCTATCATTTGTCTTAGTCTGTTGCTTCTGAATCCAAATGAATACGGCAGTCCAGCAGCACTCTGGAATGTTCCCCTCTCATTCCCAAAAGCTCATTCATTGAGCACAGCACTTCAGTAACTGCCTCTCACATTCCCACCACATGATGACACAGGCAAAGTCCAACCTCTCGCCCTCCTGCAATACAGTGGGCATTTATGATTTATGAACAGGCAACCATTACAAGAGCTTTAGAACATGACATGGTGAAAACCATTTAATGTTCTTGAGGTTTGTGTAATAACAAAAAAACAAAACATATTTGCTGTTGTACAACCACTATGGTCAGAACCACAAAACCACAAACCAAAAAAAAGGAAGTATGAGCAGTCAACAAAAAATACTATGGATGTCAAAATCAACCGTTTGGTTACCGACATTCTTCTTTTGTGTTCAGCAGAAGAAAGAAATTCATACAGGTTTGGAACAACTTGAGGGTGAGTAAATGATGACAATTTTTTGGGTGAACTATCCCTTTAAGGATAGTCCCACTCCACCCAGACAATCAGGACTCTCTAAAAGCGACAAGGCTTCTATTCCCACTCTCCTGATAATGAGGTTGTCCTCTGATAGACATTCTTAAGATTCTCTCAGAGCTGGGATATTAATAACCACAAGCCTGAAGGTGACACAGATTTCCAAAGCAGTATACAGAAGATAGTAATTGTGCGAGACTGAACAATTAATCAGGTCATACTAGTACATCAAAGCGAATCAATCATAAAGACCCGTTCACAACCGCCACCAGCGACAAAGCGGCATGATCCTATTCATTTTCAATAGAGAGCTGGCGATTTCCGGCGACGCGATCGACAGTGACCATTGGCAGAACGTAGGTGCGTCAAGCCACGCGAGTCACGCAACAAAAGTTCAGAAAAGCTTAACTGTATGGAAATGAGCAGCGAATTTCACGAGCGACAACCAATAGGAATGAATACTGTCAGTGGAGATCACGTCACCATTTCAAGTGCAGGCCAGACAGGACAGAATATCGCTGTTTTATATGATTTGACTAACATGGATATAATAAAATGATACGTACTGTTGGCAGTCTTAGGGGCTAAGTTCACGTGTCTAAAAATGTGTGAAAAACGCCGTTCGAGAGCGCTTGTCACACGTCTACATTTAAAGTAATGAACTTGAGTGTGCAAAAGATGGAGCGATGGATGAACGGCCCCTTAGTAAGTTTTACTCATACATTGATAGTTTGTGTTGTTACTTATGATGCAGTGAGCAGTTTAGCACTGCTGTTAATATTACAGTTTCCCCTGCATTATGTTGATTATTAGAGACAAAAATTTGTTTTATTTGTCAAATTCAAATGATGTTTTAGTCATTTTTGGCAGTATGAGCGATCGTTAATCTGGTTAATGATTTAATGCACTGAGCACTACTGTAGTTTATATCACAACACTCTCCAACAGCAGAATGTTTTAATTATTTTAAGTCTAAATTCATAGTCAAATTGTGATATGGCCAGATGGCAGGCTACCAATAACATTAGAGCGAAAGCACTAGGAACGCCCACAAGCGTCTTGACAGTACAACAGGGCTTACGGTTACACTGTTAAGACAACAAGATTCTTATCAGATCACAAGGTGACAAACAAAAAATGCAATGATGTAATGAAACATCCATTTCCTCAAGCATTCATTTTCATAACATGGATGGATCCCATACTCCAAACATCAGTGTTCAGCAAGAGTGAAGCACTTCTTATTAAACACACTCCCACTATCAAGCTGGGAATACTGAGAACTAAGTGAGGTCACGCTGAAAGCCTGGAAGTTTCCATGGTAACACATCTGTATCCAAGGGGTGGTGACGTCTGAATGGGAGGATGCAGGCCTAAGGAATTTAGAGGAAATGGGTGGGATGTCTCCAAGGATTTAGTTTGGCTAATACTAACTGTTCGAAGAGTCCAAAAAGCTGAAATAATAGCATATTATGAGATACAGAGATAAACCCATATTATTTAAGTCCCTGTTAACTCATTTAAAAAAGGCTACTTTACTGATTGAGATCTGAAAGCTCCACGAACCCCGAGACTGAAGATGCACTCAAATTGAGCCCATCCTAAACATGAAATATTTATGATTATATTGAACTGCAGGAAAAAAAAAGGTTCCCTGCAGCCTCTCATCCCAGCTGCCAGGGATCAAAACATCACACGCAGGCGGATTTCAAGAGACTTAATCCGTGGCAGAACGTCAACTAGGCTACATCATGCACACCCACACAAAAGCATGCAACAAACACACAAAACCTGAAATAATCCAGCACTTCCATGCATTAACTATAAAAAAAGCACCCACAGACAAATTCATAAAATCCTGTATCCTGCATGTCACTTTTCCTGTTACTTACTTTAAGGCCAGGTTCTACGTGCAATGACGTTTCTTAAGATGATGATGGGTGCATGAGTATGCAGAAAACAAAACCTCACTCTCACTGCATATGCCTAACCTTCTCCTCTCCCTCTCGCTGCAGTGCTGACAAAAGCATCAGCGCTGCAGTGACGGGCCTGTGTGGGGAGACAGCCAAGGTAGAGCCCAGCCCATGCGTCTCTCTTTTTAAGAGAATGAGGAAAAAAACATTTCACTTTCTTCCTTCCTACACTGACGATGCAAACACTTTCAATTTATTTTCTCATTGCTACTACACAGCAAATCAGGGCAGAACACAGAGATACCAACACAATCTCATCGCAATTCATAACTATTTTACATTTTGCCGAATTGGTGGCCAATTTGCATGAATTCATATAATATCATTCGTATGCTTTCATATAATCTGCGTACGCCCCTGTGACACATATGTTTATGGGTGGGGTTAGGGGTGGACCTTCATGCTTGCTTTTTTTTCTAATAATCATACATTTCTTTGTACAAATTCATATGAAATTGCCACCTCGTAAAATAGTTACGTATTCCTGTGAGGTTGGAGGGTTGGAGATGCAAACTCACATATTTTACCTTGAGTTTGGGTTTAAGAAACTTGGACATGGTAACAGGTGTCTCGGGGGTGGCTACAAGGCGTAATGTAAAACATCATTATTGGTTAAGACATTGAGATTGGTTAATAAAAATAGAACCGGGACAAATGCACATGAACCATTAAATATATTTTTAATTCACTTATGTGAGCCAAAGTAGAGCACGCAGTATTATAGCAGGTCATGCAACACAATAACACAACACAGACCACAGGAAAGAGTCCATCTGATACATATCAAAGTGACAACGTAGACATGAATACGAAATAAAGGTGTCCCTTGGCTTAGAGCCTTAGACCGCTTCAGGTTTGTGTTACACCAGGATGCAACCTGAAACCAGAACAATGGCACAACACACAGCATTTGGCCAGCTTTCTATCATGTACAGCCTTACAAGACACAATCCAATGTTGAAATATGCACCAATAATGTGATTATTTCCAAAAAACACTTTAAATCACTTTAAAATTAAAATTACCCCATGATTTATTCACCCTCAAGTCATCCTAGGTGTATATGACTTTCTTCTTTCTGATAACACAATTGGAGTTATATTAATAAATATCCAGACGCTTCCAAACTTTATAATGGCAGTAAACGGGGCTCACACACGTGTTTGAAGATCAAAAAAGTGCATTCATCCATCATAAACATACTCCAGACAGCTCTGGAGGGTTAATAAAGGCCTTATGAAGTGAATCGATTGCCGGAAGCTAGATATTTTACCTTATAACATTTTCTTACACAAACACATCAATTCGCTTCAGAAGGCCTTTATTAACCCCCGGAGCCGTGTGGATCACGTTTATGATGGATGGATGCACTTTTTTTGAGCTTCAAACTCATGGGCCCCATTCACTGTAATTATTAGGGGCTGGGTATTGACATAAATTTCACAATTCATTTTGATTTCGATTCACTCCCATTATATAGCTTGGAAGCGTCAGCATATTTATTAATAACTCTGATTGTATTCATCAGAATGAAGAAAGTCATATACACCTAGGATGGCTTGTGGGTGAGCAAATCATGGGGTCATTTTCCTTTTAAAGTGAACTAATCCATTAATCAAAGAAGAGGTTTATATGAGCAAACCTTTTCACTCCTGTTTACATGCCATTTACATTATTCTGATTATTCTCAATTGTGGTTATTTTTACCACCATTATTCACATAATCCAATGTACAGCACATATAAACTCACATACAGTAGGTGTGTTACTGGTCAAGCTCTTCCAGCACAGATTTGTTCGCCGGTTCTTTGGTGATGCTCCTAAAAATGTCTCCATTTCAATGTTTTCAATCATAAATATACTACATTTTATGGTTGACGTGCAACATTTTCTTCAGCAGCCCAAAAATGCACATGCGCACTTTGGTCAGAGTGGAAGAAATGCAATTAAAGTGTTTGTTTACATGCCTGATTAAAATACGGAACATAAACAGGTACAGATAAAGTTTAATCTGAATATTGCCTAAATCTCATCATTATAATCACATTATGAGGGTGCATGTAAACATAGTCAGTGACTGGTCACTTATTAATAATCTGCATCATTATGGACACAGAGCAGCTATGAATTCAATAATCAAGTATTTTTTCCAGTGGCACCCTAATGACCTACACGCTTCTAACAGTCATAACGAAATAAGAAAATATCATCATCAGGATTGGTTTAACATCTTGAGCCAAGAAGATCTCTAAAATATGGTGGTGTCAAACAACTGTTCGCCTCATTTATTTTCAATAACGGAAATTCTAAAGCAGCACAGACAAAGTATGGGACCCTGACACTTGGGAGGGGTCAACTAAAATAGTTACGCAGCTGCACTTGAAAAGAAAACACGTCCCAGAGGACACCCCCACCCTTACGAAGACCCTGCGTGTTATGAGTTACGTTATGAGACAGGAGACCACACCCTATGAAAGATTCTCAACAATTTCAGCATGCATGCCATCAGCCTCTGAGGAAACAGGATGGGGAGTACAATAAAAAGTGTTTGTTTCCACTGCGGACTGTTTACACTGTTAAACAGAGACTGACAAAAGTGCTAAATTCCAGACACTGACAGGCAGTGCAATGTTATTTCATAATGCGTAGCTTCACTAAGGATCTGAAATTGATTGGAGATTGACCGATTCGTTTAATATGTGCAAGTGTCTGATAAGTGATATTCAGAACAAAATTTTACCAACTAAATTATCATCACACCAAAACAACCAATAATCAAATATCAGTTAAAAAAAAACAAAAAAACAATAAAATACTGATCAAACCAATTTTTTTCGGTCTATCTCTACATATTACAATGAATAAGGGGCCCAGTGTGAAACTATGAATATTGCAGTTTGTGCATGCTAATGTCTGAACACAAAAACATTCATCTTTTCGGCTTCGGGGGCTTTTTCATTTGCTCAGCGGGGCTGTTGGCATGTCAGCAGTTGGCGTGCATATTAAGTCACTCCTTCACCATAAAAGTCTACGGGTTCAAAAAGCAAGGGTGCAAATCGTTAAACCCTTGCAGGCACGTTCAGAGGCAGTAATATCTTTCCAAGCAGTTTGCATAAGCCAAAAGACAATGAAGTGCAGAATTCAATATACTGACAATACAAGATTATACATTACTTTGCCTGTGTATATTATTCACACGATTTAGCCAGATAAGTGCAATTTTAAAATAATTATGACTTTACTTCAGAATTTATATGGCATGCGTTAGCTTATTAATAATAATACAAACATTGTTGTTATTATTAGCTGTTTTCCAACATTCATTTCATAATTTCAAATGAACTATCATCTACTCAAAAACACACAGCTATGGTTATGTGTGCAACCGTGTATAATAAACTGTGCATGTAAGAAATACAATAAAAGCCAAGCAAAAGATCCTGGCCTCATATCAAAGCATTAACCCAATGACAGACCGAGAGAGAAACAGGCGCTGGGCGGATCCTCTATGGCCTCAATGTATAGACGTCTATAAATGTACATTAACCCAATGAAAATATAAAAACTGCGTGTTCTGTATCAGTAGAACAAGGTACGTTGTTGAAATAAATGTCCTTGTTTGGAGGAGCATTTGGAATTGGAGGAGGTTGCTGGTTTATATGCATGTACAAATGCCTTCCATATAATTAAATCAGGATTTTATTTAACCATTTAAAACGCCTAGATGTAGTGCTATAGGTTTAAATCAATATTGTACTGTTTCCGTGCATAATGTTTAATGTATAATCTAGCCGTAAATATGGGTTAGCTCCGCAGCTAACGACTCCATTGGGCAGGGCAAAGAAAGCTTGTCTGAGAAAGCATATTTAACTCGTGAATTTCGCTCAACAATGTAATAACAGTGTATTTATAGCTCAATAAGAAAAATGTGCGGTTCTATACAACATTAAACAGATGAAAATGGTCGCTGAAACGCCCAGCACGGCCCTCGGCATAGCAAACGCGACATCAACCAAACCATTATTTTAGTTTGCAATACAACGTCCTGTAATTGTGTTTTGTTTGTAAAAATGTTCAACTGTACAGCTGAAATTTTGTGTAATAGCCTACCTTGCTGGAGGATTTTCTCTGTTTTTCTGAGGCTGGGTGGCAACGGGTGGCGACCTCAACGAATGAAATAGCAGCGTAGCCCGGACTACCGAATGAAACGAGCTGCGCGAGACAGTGACATCATGCACTGCAGCAGCGAGCCGAACGCTAACGGAAAATGCCGAAGTGGTCAAGCGCGCCCCATAGTGCTCTCCAAATAAAAAATTCTAAGCTCTGTGTTCTACATTTAACAAAATACATTTATTTATAGTCAGCTATAGATATAGCGGATATAAATGTTGGCTCATCCGATTTTGCAATTTGCTACTGTAAGTCAGTCAATTTTGCATATTTGATCAATAGGCTATCATTTGGTGACTGTAGGCAAACTAATTTAATTGATTCTGGATCTTTTTTTAATTCTTGGCACTGCAGTATTCCTGGTCCGGAAAATGCTGCCATAATGAATTTGGTCTAGGGTTTCTGCTGTATCACAGTGTCTTGGCACATCCAGATGAAATCTGTGTGAAATAGGCTACCTATAAATTAAAGAAAAGAAAAGAAAAAAATTCTGAGAGTCATTGGAACGGTTTCTGAGGTAAAACAGCTATGTTGTCAGAAGTGAGTGCAGATGACATAATTTTCTTTCCTCAGAAAGCATGATGTTCAAGTAAAGGAGAACATTTTGTAAATATAATTATCTTTAGGAGTGAAACAGAGAACACAGAATTCAGAAGAGCCAAAAATAGCATAAATGAGGTCTTGGTAGAGACAAGGAGTGCTTCGGCTTGTAAAGATAAATTGTTATGACACACAATAATTAGAATACATGTTTGAAATTACATTCAGTCCTCTTTTTTTTGTAAGGCCAATTCACACATCTTTTGCAATCTTCAAATTGCAAATCACTCAAGTCTAGAGTCGTTCAAGGTGGTACCCATTCTTTCATGGTCCAGTTTTGTCTTTTGTTTTGGAGACTTGAGACTTGTTCTTGAACTATTTGTTTATAAAAGACATTTTATAAGCATGTCAATGTCCATGTCATGAATATGTGTGGAACTAGGAGGGAGGGTACAGAGAATTTAGCAAGGAGGAGAAATACATGTATGTAGCTGCAAAATCTGCCTTAAAAACAAGCCCAAGAAATGTAACATTTGAACAATTTGTTAAAAATAAGGTAAATCCTTAAGGGTCACAATAAAAAGTATATTATTTAAATATATGATGACTGTAAGTTAAAACTAAGATAAGCTTCCCTAACTGTTTTTATTGGAATTTTACTATTTTAACCCATTTTCCTTTAATAAATCTATTTTACACTAGGCAGGCTATACACAAAATAGACCTTAAGGATAAAAATGTCCCCATTGAAACCCATTAAAACTAACATTTTTTTATCCTAGTCTTCATGGGCTTTTATTCTTGGCAAGGCTTCAAAATAAAAAATGTTTAAAAAATACCACATGCCATTTTCTTAGGTTTGGCGTATAAAGCAAAACTTGCTTTATTCCCATTTTCTGCTTCTGCATATTATAGAGCCATTTAGCTAAATTATGCAGATATAATAATTGTGTGTGTGTGGAATGGATTTCAGAGTGTGGTTTGTATGTGTGTAATGAAAAAAAAAAAAAATGTGCGTAAAGCACGCGTGTGATATTTGAGAGAGAAAAACTACTGTAATGCAAATCACAAATCCAATCATTGTGTGCATCAGTGGAGCTTTGCTGGCATCTAATGGGGAAAATGAAAATCTTACTGAAAGCTTTTTTTTTTTTTTTTTTTTTAGATTTCAACCTCAAATTTGGCACACCTCTTGTTTAGATGCTTTGATTTTCTAGCAGTTTTTTTTAATTCAACATGTTTTATTAAATATATATATTTTACATAAAATGTTCATAAATAATTTTAAACCTCTATAACTTTTTGTTTCATTTTTTTTTTTTTTTTTTTTTTTACTTTTGTTTGCTGCTGCAAAGAATCCTACAACCATTATATAAATAAAACACAAATGAGCTATTCACGGGTTTGTGTAAATCGCCAATTACCACCTCGTACTGAAGGAGAACCACCAATAGTCGCTCAGTGTATAAAGCAGAAGATTCCTCAGCAGGCCTTCATTACTCTGGCCTATGCACTTCTGCTCACGTCTGTAAACAGAGTCGAGGAGATGCCATCTTGTGATTTCTGCGGATACGGACCGGAAGGGAATATCGACGGTGTCTCATTCTACAAGTAAGTTTGTTTTTAGTTTGTTTGATGGTAAAACAAAACCATTCTGTTACTGATTATCTTGTTTCTCTCAGATTCCCATTACAAGAAGAGCATCGCCGCCATTGGATAGTGAATATGGGGAGGAACGTTGAATGGACTCCGTCTGAATCCTCATCTCTGTGCTCCGCTCATTTCACTCCAGATTGTTTCGAATCTGGATCTGCGCGTTTACACTCAGACGCGATTCCGACTGTATTTAATTGTACACAGTCCATGGTAAGTCTATCTATCTATGGAGGACAGACTTTGGGTAATTTAGTAATTTATGGGTTTAATTGACACTGACATATTATCCATACAGAACCTTCTACAGAAGGGTTTTAACAAACAATAATGTAAACATTATATTTTAAAATTATAATACTTTTTCTGTTTTAGAATCAGATTCTAAAGGACACTGAAAACATCATTTCACACCAAGGAGGAGGGCCAGAGTCAGCCAAATTATCCAGATCACCCTGCTGTGACTGTTATAAACGTCTGGAGGCCACAGAAATAAATTACCAGCAGAAATTAGTTGCTGCTCAGCTTCAGATAAAAGAGTACAAAAAGAATCTAGCGGAGGAGTCACGGAAAGCAACGCACTGGCAGAAGAGAGCAATAGTTTTGCAGAGTGCCATCAGAGCAATGAAACAAAGGGGGTCAATACCTGCAACGAGAAAAACATCTACATCTAAAATTAATAATTTGGACTGAAACACTTTTAGACATTGAGAAGTACATGGAGAAACAAATATAGCATTATATTTTGGTTGGTTGTGATTACAATAGAATACATTTTCTTCAATCACACAATGTGGGTTACAGAAGCATCTTTCAAAAGACTTTATACATGTCAGTACTGTATAATACACTTGATATGTATATAAAATATTCTTACAGATTAAAAAATACATGTACCATTGCATTTCATATAAGCACAAACAACAGTGAAGCATTGCAGTTTGGTTATTTTTACATGATGGTACATCAGATAAATAAAACAAAAAGACAAAAGTGCAAGTATGACTTTAAAAAAAAAAAGGTGGATAATTACAGTAATGTAAAAATGTATAGCACCAATAAACATTTTATTACTGGAATTCTATGCTCTCAGTCTACTGAAGACAACAATTTAACATAAATCTTGACTCAAGATGCTTTCTACATTGTTATTATATAGAAATATTCACATAGTGACCCTGCTATAAACAAAACAACTTTGGCTATAAAATAAAATGATAAATCCTGAGTTTGTTGTCGTTTTGTCTCCAGTTCAAGTACTAAGCAAAATCAGATTTGAGCAGGTGATCATGACATTTTTAAATGGGATTTTATGGAGAGATTATGATTGAAACTCTTACTGTGCCTCTCACAATACTGTAGATATTGATATTATTTAAACTGTTATTAATTGATATTATTTAAACTGATATTAATTAAACAATTAGATAGTACAGAGAGTCAAATCAGATGCTACAACTAAAAAGCAAATTTTATGTATTATAACCAGGTAAAGGACATTACTGTGCAGTAAGTACAATAAAACCTTCATTGCCATGTAAATGAAAGAAGAAGAGTTTTGCATGAAGATAATAATAGCTTGAGGTCTATTTTTTGCATAACGACCACCTTGAGACAGGGCAACATGAGACAAGATAAGAATCTGTCTATAAGACCACAGTTTTCATTCTAGGATGGATGTGTAATACTAAAGAGAACTCTATCTTAGTACTCTCCAAAATGACCATGTCCAATAGATAAGCCTTTTAAGAGTAAAGTACAAAGCACAGCAAAGTCAAGAGGTCATCAGTTGTGAAAAGTAGACTAATACATGTCGGTCCACGTAAAGGAAGTCTTAAAAGACACCTGAAAGATTTATCAGATTGGTGAAGGCGTGCGGAACGAGGACCCAGTGAGAGCAGGATCTCCAAACACATTGACGTAAGAAGATTTTAGGAACTGGACATAGTTCTGGAGGCTACGGTTTGTGCTGTCGGACTGCTCCAGTCTGTCCTTGACGTCTTGTAAACGGCTCTGGTATCTCCGTTCAGCCTGTTAGGAAGTTCATGGATGTTTTGATGAATTTGACAAAAATATTTGAAAGAAATTCACAAATGGAGATATTTCACTGACCTCCTCTTTGGCTCGTTGTAACTGGTTCAGCTCAGTTTTCATTCGGCTCAGTTGAGTCTCTAGGTCGACAATTTTGGACTGTGTAACACGCTCTTTAGAGACTGCTCGCTCCCTGGTCTGGGTCACCTGTCAATCAACAGGGAATCTTCAATGAGACACAAAAGCTTTGCAAGATGAAAACATAATCCATGAGTTCATGGAAGTTGGGGCCAGACCTGCCGACGAGCATCGTCCAGGGCCTCCTCCAGCTGTCGTGTCAGAATACTGCACTCCCGAGACTTTTCTTCCAGACGCACCTGGTTGCTATGAATGGTCTCTTCACGTTTTGAAATCACCTGGATGAGGTCTCGATTTTGTGAGTTAGCCTCCTCTAGCTTCCTGTTGACAACAGGGGATAGAGCAAGTTAAAGCGAAAATGAAAATTCTGTCATCATGTCCTCACCCTAATGTCGTTCCAATCCAACCATGTAGGACTTTCTTATTTGGAACATAAAAGAAGATTTGGTTACACTTTATTTTGTGTCATAATAATAATAATAATGATTTGATACATTTATATAGCGCTTTTCTGGGTACTCAAAGCACTTATTAGAAGGGGGGAATCTCCTCAACCACCACCAATGAGCAGCGTCCATCTGGATGATGCGATGGCAGCCATATTACATCAGAATGCCCACCATACACCAGCTTATTGGTGGAGAGGAGACCAATCAGGGATGAAGCCAATCAGTACATGGGGATTATTAGGAAGCCATGATGAACAGAGGCCAATGGGCAAATTTGGCCAGGATGCCGGGGTTACACCCCTGCTCTTTTCCCGAAAGACAGTCAGGACCTTGGTTTAACATCTCATCCAAATGATATATAATTACAGTGTAATTATATATTTAAGTACTACATAATATTAATTAATAACATATACTTACTATAGGGTTAGGTTTGAGGATTAGTTGCATGTAATTATGCATAATTTACTATAATTACTATGGTAAGTACATGTAACATATGTAACAAGGACACTGTAAAATAAAGATTTTTTTAAGAATGTTGGAAACCAAATATTGGAACCAAAGAAAGTCAATGTTGTAAATGTTGAGTAAATGTTGACAGAACTATCCCTTTAAGAGATTAAAATACTTTAAAATGAATGACAGACAATTAATGAGGATAAAAGGATGAAATGACAGACCGTTCAAGTCCCTCTGCTTTGTGCTGAAGCTGCTTGTTTTCCTCCAGTAACAACATGTTCTTGTGTCTCAACATCTCTGCCAGACTTCCCTGTTGCTCCGCCTACGCAATCCACCAGAAAACATACAACTCCATCAATAAAAACAATTTATGTACTGATGAAGTACATAAAATAAAATACGTCTTTTACTGCTTTTGCTTTTACTTAATTCTTTTATTGAAAAATAAATAACACCATAATGAATCCTTTAAAAAAAGTATTCTACTCATTCGAAACAACTCATTTCCCCCCACTTATGTTAGTCAAGGATTCTTACAAAAAAGTCATAAGTTAGCTATACACAATCATTTCCCACCATTTTCCTTTCCACTTTAGAATCAAACGGGCTCTTCTTGCTACTGTACCTTCAATACTTCTGTATGTAAATTTTACAACCTCTGGTAGGAATGGCTAACCTATTTGCATATGAAATAAGAAATAACGGCCCTGCCAAGTTGCTGAATACTGAATAGCCATTGATATGGTAAATGTAAGCAGTCACATGCAGTGTTGAGTAAAGTTTATTATAAAGGCCCACTGAAATGACTTGAAACGTGCGGCATTGTTCAGTGTGTTAGCGTAATTTCCACTGAAACAGGAAGACAGGGTGGGATATATCGATCAGCCCCTCCCCCTTTTTAAAATTGTGTTTCATTTATATCACAGCTCGGCCACAGCCTTTGATTGAGCTCAGCAAAGCTGCATTTAACAGCTTATGACAGCCACATTGTAATAGATTGCCATTTTAGATTTAATATGAAACTATTACTAAACAGTCATGCTGAGGATGTATAATTTGGAAAGTGTGTAATTTATGTAGCTGCATGACAGCGGTGTTATCTTCCATTTGTCAGTGCTGTTTCTAATGCAGAGTGTGTCTAACCTGTCCTCGTAATCTCCTCCATATCGCTTTAAAATAAAGCATTCTGTGTAGAATTCAAATGAGTCCAATACGTTTTCTGGTTTGCACAGACTATTATCTGCTCTGTGCTATAACGTCTTTGGACCGGAACAGATTGTGTATGTGTGTTGCGGCAGTTCGTGTGACACTAATGTGAAACCAGACTTAATTTGCCCCAATGGAAAGCATACACATTCCATATCCCCTATATAGTGAAAATAGCAATTGTGTGAAAAAGTGACCAATTTCAGCCACAGCTTCAGGGTTTATTTATAGTGTAGGAGACGGGACTCTTTAGATTCTAGAGAGCATTTGATTGGACAGGAAATCTGATGAGAAGCTGAGGTGCAGGGTGATGTCATCAAAATCATTGATCCATATTGGCAGAAGTTTTGAATGCTTATATCTTCTAAATGTGAATTTTGTCATTGTTTTGGAGCACACTAGCTTATAGATAACAGTAAAGGCTGATTTATACTTCGGTGTCGGACCTGTGCTGTAGCCTCTACGCCGTGGGCTAAGCGTCGATTTTCATTTATACTTCTGCGTCCTTTTCCGCGTTGACGTGCAGTTACGCTTGAAGAGGGAGCATGTGTATCCCTGAGGGAGGGGTTCTGGCAGACCAATCACAGCGCTTGCAGTCCGCGTAGAATCGACGTGTTGATACTTGGAGAGTTGCGCATCAGGGTACGTCATAGGCTACACGTGCTACACACAGCCTACGACGTAGCTACGGCGTACACTCGACGCAGAAGTATAAATTGGGCTTAAGGCTAACATATACTATAAAGCCAACATTTTTTTTTATTTCATGGCAATTTTAAAAGTAATGTGTTACAATATTGCATTACTCCCTTAAAAAGTAACTAATTACTTTTTATGCAAGATAATGTATTATTTATTTTACATGAGGGAGTTCGGAGGCATATAAGGACGAGCGACACCAGTGAAGGACGAGAGAGGACCAGGCCTGGACTTTATGTAATGTTTTATTTACATTTTGTTATGTATGTGCGCAGCAGTCATCCGTGAGGGACTGCCGCCTTTATTTTCAGTTTGTTCATTTATTAAAGTCTTTTAAATGTTCGCCGGTTCCCGCCTCCTTCCTTCCCATATCTATGAATGTTACAGTTACTTTCGCGTTACATTTTCTCATCTTTCATCTGATTACGTAATGCACGTTACTTGTAATACATTACCCCAAACACTGGTAACATGTGCTCATAGTAGAGTTGTCTGATACCACGAAGAACTTTTGTAGCTTTTTCTGTTAAGACATTTTTGTTGCACCACCAACAATGTTCTTCCAGTGTTCTTCCTGAAATAATTGGATGTGTTTTTAATATTAAATGCAAACTACTTTCAAGGACTTATGCCGAACAAACACACCTTGATGCGTAGCTCTGCGAGGGAGGTGCTGAGCTCTGCGTTTCGTCTTTCTTGCAAACGCTCTTTCTCGTGAGCTTCCTGCAACTGGAGTTCGGCATGTCTCAGAGCTTCAGGAAGTGGCTCCAGTTCTGCCAGACGACTGTGAAGCTGCATCCTGACCTGCTGGATCTCCTGGTCTAGCTCGTCTCTTACAGTCTGAGCATCACTTTCAGCCACCTGCAGGCGTGCGGAGTACTCGTCTGCTTCAGCACGGGTCTTCTGAACCTATGAATTCAAAGAAACAGAGCAGAGTTTCTAGATGGACACAAAAAAACAACTACACCAAAACGAACACATAATCAGTGGTAAGAATTAAACAACTGTTCTGTGTTATGGGACACTGGCTTAAGTAATTTCCAAATTTGAATATTTACAATATGTGATGTGACTTTATGATGAAGCTGAATTTTTAGCAGCATTACTCCAATCATCAAGGTCACATGATTCTTCAGAAATCATTCTAATATGCTAATTTGCTGCTTAATGTTTTAAAAATGATTATTGGTGCTGAATTATTAATAATGAATCTTAATATTATCAATGTTGAAAAAGTTTTTTGCCACTTAATATTTTTGTAGAAACCGTTATATTTTTTTTTCAGGATTCTCTGATGATTAGAAAGTACAAAAGAAGACCATTTATTTGAAATATCTATTGTCACGTTTGATCAATTTAATGTGCCCTTGTTGAATAAAAGTTAATTTATTTATTTATTTATTTATTTTATTTTTTTAATAAATCTTACCCCAAATTTGTTTCAACATTAAGTAATAAGAATAAATGTTTCTTGAGCAGCAAATCATCATATTAGAATGATTTCTGAAGGATCATGTGACTCTGAAGACTGGAGGAATGATGCTGAAAATTCAGATTTGCATCACAGAAATAAATTACATTTTAAAATATATTCAAATAGAAAACAGTTCTTTTAAATTGCAATATTTCATAATATTACTGTTTTTCCTGTATTTTTGATCAAATAAATGTAGCCTTAGTGAGCATATAGTGAGATTATTTAAAAACATTAAAAAATTTTTTTAATTATTCCAAACTTTTGACTGGTAATGTGGTACCTGAAATTAATCTTAATCAATGAGTTTGTTAGATTTTGAGGATCAAACCTGGGCTTTATAGCTGTCCACCAAGCTCTCATACTGTTTCACAGAAACTTTGACCTGCTGGACCTCAGACTGGGACAATGACAACTTCTCTTCCAAGGCAGACAAAGTGGCCTGCACAAGCACAACAATTCATCTTTCATTTGAATTCATTTGTCATATCTATTATAAAGGCACGAAGAAAACAGAGGGATTATGGGTAAAATGAGGCTGGCAATCAACTGAAAAAAAAAAAGAACAAATTGGAGATTTATACAGTATGGCTGCAAATGGACCAACCTTAAGGCTCTGGTTCTCCAGGCGTATAGTAGTGCTCTCGGTATTAAGCTCATGAAGGCGATCTAAGAGTCCTTGTCGCTCAGTTCGGGCTTTCTCTTCCTGCCCATGCAACTGTTCCGTCAGGTCTGTAATACGGCTAAAAGAACACACAAGAATGGTTTGCATGGCTTTCTGGGCAATGTCCCATTGTTTACAATTATTCAGAATTAGGATTTGTATACTCATACAAGGGACACAAATCCCTGCTGACCTGTTCAGCAATGTGGTCTCTATCTCTAGCTGTCCTTTGTCCTTCATCTCTTTTGCGTGGCGATTGCTCCAGTTCTCTGCAGCTGACACAGCATCTGCCAACTGTGCTTCCTATATTTTTATATTATAAATATATATTGGCTTAGAAAAATGAGACAAAATCTACACATGCTTTCAAAAGTTTGGGGTCAGTGAGATTGTTTTAATGTTTTTGAAAGAAGTCTCTTATGCTCACTAATGATGCATTTATTTGATCAAAAATAGTAAAAGCAGTAATATTGAGGAATATTATAACAATTTAATATATCATTTATTCCTATGAAGGTCTTCAGTGTCACATGATCACATGAAATAAAATATTTTATATTCAAATATATTTGACTCTTGATTAATTGCTAAATAAAAGTTAAAATCTTACTGACCCCAAACATTTGAACAGTAGTGTATATTGTAAACCTTCCATTTCCAGAGTGACAAATTAACCATAAGTGTATTTTGTCCTTGAGTTCATTCCACTCACCATCTCCATGAGCTGTGCGCTGAGCTGTCCAACGGTGTCTTCACTGCGCTGGGCCCGCTGTTTCTGAGCCCGAGTGGCTTTCTTTAGGGCCTCCTTATCAGCCTCCGTTTGCTGCCTGAGGTCTCGCAACTGATTCTGCAGGTGATCTACCTCCCCCTGCTGCTGGCTGATGGATCGCTCTAGATTCTGGATTTTATAAATTTTATATATCATTCATGCTTCAATATTTGAATGATATAGACAAAATCATCTAGACACGTCTTTAGAATAAACACTACAAAATAAGACAGTGGTAGATGTTGCTTAAATACTAATGATGCTGTATGCATTACCCTGATCTGAACATTAAGGCGGTTATTCTCTGCCTCTTTATTGCGTAGTTGACCCTGCAGATGAGCTCGGGTGGACTCCAAAACTTTCGACAGTTCACTGGTGGTCTTTGCACTCTCCTGTTACAATGGGAAATGATAAGGACTCACAAATAAATGACAGTATCATGTCTAAAACATTCTAGAAAATATAGTTTACTAGGGATGCACGACAGCGAAGGAGAATGCGATATGCAATATGCGATACAATAATTCTTTAAGTGTGTAAAATACATTTTAATTATGTTTAAAAAACTATTATATAACCAATATACATGTTTCACATTCTTTTTGTGAGAAGAAAGCATCACTACAATTTCTGACATTGAACAGCAGTGTTTTACTGTAGAATTACATTAAAAGTAAGCATCATTTTAAGTGTAAAGTGCACTATTTTAAACTTTTCTTGGGTTAAATATATAAAATAATATATTTTATATTTAAATAAATATATAACATATTTGCTCGCATTCATTAATATTCACTTGTGTGTGCATATATAAGTATCTCTAAAAATATTAGGATGTAATGTAACGTTTTAAAGTTTCACATTTAAAGAAATATAGTGTTTGACCATGTCTAAATATGTATTCAAATGCAAAACCTAAAAATAAGTAAGCAGTTATGATCTGCAATACTTTGAGCGGCTAGACTATCATTTATTAAAGAGCCATATAGGCACATACTGGGTAATGGCATTACAAATGAAAATTATTATTTTTCCAGCCACAAAATGACTCTAATTTGCCTCTTTGCATTGGCATTCTCTATTTTAACCTTAATTACTACACTAATTGTAATATAAATAGAAATATCAGAAGAAAAATATTTTAAGTGGTCATTAATGGTGGGACCATAATTATTGCACAAATAGTATTTAGTATCAAAAGATCTCCTCAAAATATTCAATAAATATTATTAAACTAAATACTGTCACTTTAAGAGCTGCATGGATCCAATATATTGTTACATGCATGCTTTCTTTGAAATTCTTTCTCAAATGTTTAGTCCACTTAAGACTTAACTGACTGTGTTTACGTGAATACTCACCAAGACTGCATTTTGACATAATTTTGTGTGTATCTGGCCATATAAGTTGCAGAAAAGAACATGCGAGTACTTTGCATATTGCATTTAATAACATTAAGCATGTCACACGTATGTAGTTTACTCTCTGTACGCACAGTTTGCGCTCTGCTTTTTGTTATCTTTTGGGGTATTAAAATCAAGCAGTTATTGCTATCGAGCAGCTCTATAGTTTACCTTTTCGCTCTCTAACAAGGAAGTGAGCTGGTTCACCTCTCTCTCTTTGTCTTGAAGCTTTACAAGAATATGCTGGAAGACAGAAAGGAGTTAACTGTTAAAACTAAGAAATCAAAAATGGCGCGGCATACTTTATGCAAACCAGCACAAACCGAATTGTCTTCTTCCACATCAGAAAGTCTTTTCAGAAGCGTGTCTTTCTGTTCCAAGAGTCTTAGTGAGTCCATCTGTTACAAAACAAGTAACGGTTAATAACATTTACGGTTTTTAGTATGGTGAAATGTAATTGTCTAATAGCAATAATATACTTTGAATTTACAAAGCAGTACCTCTCGACTATGTTGTTCTCTCAGAAGATGTCTGAGGGCTCTGTTAGTGCTCTCAAAAGTCTCCAGTTTCTGCAGCAAGAGCTCTTTCTGTCGGGCCAAGAGTGTTGAGTCTGATCCTGACATCTTTTTCTCCTGTACAAATATATAAAAAATATTTTTAAATATTTATATCTGATATTGTATATGATACCGTACAACAAATCCACCCAGAACTGTTCTGAAAGGAGTATTTTGCTCACACTCACACTCCTGGACATATGGCTGACCGTTTCACGGAGGGCCGACACCTGCTTGGCGGCTGCACTGCTGTCCATCTCTGCTTCCAGCAGCTTTCGGAGTAGAACATCTTTGTCTAGCTGCATACTGTCCCTCTCTAGTCTAGACCAGAAGAAATGGTTCAAATTATATTTGGAATTTTGTGGTACGTAATAACAAAATGTTTAAACGACAATGTATACCTCCCAAAGTCATTCTCCACTAGCATCTTCTCCATGGACTCCCGTAGGCGGGAGTTCTCCTGCTCTGTGGCCTCCAGCTCCCGGGCGACCTCTGCGAGCTCCTCCTCCTGCTCAGCAATGACACGCTGTGATGCGCTCAACCTCTCTGACTGACGCTCTAGCAGCTGCTCCTTCTTACGAAGCTCTACCTGCAAACACAAATATCACCATTTGCTTTTATTTGTTCACAGAATTAACTGTTAACAAATTATATACATGTGTAAATATATATATATATTTTTTTTTTGGCTCACCAGCCACTGTGGCTAGTGGTTTTCCAAAGTTACTAGCCACTAAGCATTTTCACTGGACACAATGTTGACATCAATACCATGGGGAAAAGATATTTTTAATATTATCTCATAATTTTGGCGGATCCGTTATACTGTTACAGATGCGTTTTACGTGAATGCTCACCAAGACAAGGCATTTCGACATTATTTTGTGTGTATTTGACTGTTTAAGCGCAATAAGCAGAGAAAAAGAACTCAATTTAGTACTGAGAGGCTAATTTATGTGGCGAAATTCAAGCCCTTTAACACCAACATTATTCACCCGGAGCAAATGAGTGAGGGGAGGCGGGTTTGTGTGTCAACTCGCTGTCGGAGAGCTGAGAGAACAAGAAAGCGCAGCTGGTATTGTGTATCTATTCTGCAGAAAATGAGTATTGAAAGCGTTTCAGGAATTTCAGTAACAATATATATATCAAAAATCTAGATTTTTGACAACACTAAATTGCACTCAGTTTAGTTTTTAAAGACTACAACTGAAAATGTTTTATATTATATATAAAATTCAACCCACCAAAGTTGCTAGTAGAAGAGGTTGCATTACACACCAATGCTGAAATTCATCAATGATAAAAATACAGCTTTGCCATCACAGTAATACAATTTTAAAATATATTACATTTATTTTAAATCGTAATAATATTTCACGAAAGTACCATATTTACGGTATTTCTGATTTAAAAATGCAGCCTTGGATGGCATTACAGACTTCTTTCAAAAACATTTTTACAAATCTTAACGTCCCCAAACTGTACAGTAGTAAGTAATAGTTTGTTGCTAAATTCTGAATTAATATTTCCCAGCATATATCATGTAAAAGTTTCCCTCCAAAAGAAAAGAATGACTAAGAAATTCTCCATTTCTACAATCTCTCTTTTCTCACCTCATTTTTCAGAGAGCTGACCTCTGTCATCAGGCTGTCGATCTTCCTCTCGTACTGATTGATGCGTCCATGCAGTACCTCTTCCTCATCAGTGGAGAGATCTTCTATTCGGAGAGGAGACTGGGAGCGTTCAGGTTCCTCTGGAGGCGTTATCTCCAGACGATGAGTCTGTCCCTAAAACATACATAAACATTATAAGATCTGAAATAACAAAAAAAAAATTTCTTCCGCAAAAGACATAAAAATTACATCCAGAGCAGTGTGACATTTTTTTAATGAAATGTGTACAAGCACAAATGTGAATGTATCTGTAATATTTGACTGACCTCCCACTTATATGAGGTCTCTCGCGTTGAGACCTTGCCAGGTGGGATCCACGGGACCCTCGTCTTTACCTTAGCAGTAGGATGCAAGACACTTTTTGTCTTAACCTGGAACATAAAAGACATACAAAGTGCATGATGGATCTCATGGAACTTTGGACTATTTTTCAGCAGCATTAAAATAACTGAAGTTGCACATCTCTTTGGACTTGTTGTGTAATAATAATAAAATAAAATCTCATAATAGGTTACTATAAATTCAAGGGTATTTTGAGGATGGGTATCAATGCACAGGCCACAAGATGTTGTTATACCTGGGCTGTCTTGATAGGGCTGCATTTTGTGCTCTTCTTCACATGCACGTGCACAGGTGTGGTCTCGTTCACATGCACGTGCAGAGGTGGGGAGGAGGAGCTTGTTCTCGTTGCTTTTTTCTGCATAAAAAAGATAAATAACAATAAGGCAAGATACAATCCCGAAACCTCAGGTCAACTATCCATTTGCATGAAAAGCATTATTATTAATGTACGTGGCATTTGATCATATAATAATTAAGTAATTGCACTCTTAAAAATGCATATTAAATTAAATAAAACCATGTACAAATATAAATACAGTACCAGTCAAAAGTTTGGAAACATTACTATTTTTAATGTTTTTGAAAGAAGTATCTTATGCTCATCAAGCCTGCATTTATTCATAGTGGTTTTCTATTTTAGTATAATTTAAAATATAATTTATTTCTGTGATGCAAAGCTGCTTTTCATCATCATTCCTCCAGTCTTCAGTGTCACATGATCCTTCAGAAATCATTCTAATATGCTGATTTATTATCAATGTTGAAAACAGTTGTGCTGCTTAATATTTTTTTGAAACCTGTGATATTTTTTCAGGATTCATTGATTAATAAAAAGTTAAAAAGAACAGCATTTATTCAAAATAGAAATCTCACTATATAATCTTTACTATCATAAATAATTAAGCAGCACAACTGTTTCCAACATTGATAATAACTATCAAATCAGCATATTAGAATGATTTCTGAAGGATCATGTGACACTGAAGACTGGAGTAATGATGCTGAGTATATATATATATATATATATATATATATATATATATATATGGATTAGGAACACATGGCTAAAGTATCACTTTACTAGTCGCACATCTTCAGGTCATGTTTCAGAGTACAGTACTCAAGACTATCAGAGGTAAACCGAGACTACCACAACATACCCTCTTACAATCTTGACTGACATCTGCCCTAATGTCAAGGTGACAACAAATTCAAAATATGCAAGTATCTGTATGTACATAACCAATAGCACCATCAGTGGAAATGAATGAACGCCAAATAGAACAGAGAATAGAGCTACAAGATGACAGGCAATATACCTACTAAGAAAGCAGAAGATCGCTTTCACAGAATATAAAAACAAAGACAGCGAAACAGAAATGATATAGAAACCATGAATAAAACAGAGAAGCTGCAAATACAGCAGGAGAAGCGTCCATAAATGGGGAGAAGTATAGTTTGAAGATGTCTACAATACAAAGTCGTTAAAGCATGAAGTGAAAACGTATTTATTTGCAAACCATCTTACCATGCGAAATTACAAACATTCAAACGCTGATATGGGTAAAATGTACATAAAAATAGTTGCGAGCTACTTCAGTTTTCTTGTCATCCCAGAGTCTCCAAAGCATTTTCCGGTGGGTAATCGGTCTGTCATTTGATTGGCTGATTCAAAAGGTTTCGTAGCCGGTACGTGATCCTGATTGGAGGAAATCGCCTGACCTTGCTCAGTACGCTGTCTATATAGCAACGGTGTCCCTAGAAACCAAGCCTAACAAAGGCCCAAGCTACAGTTGTTGTCAAGGATAACAAGGCTACCAATATCATCCCAGCGATAATCTTTGCCGACTAGACAATAAAGTACAAACATGTCTTGGAAATCTATTATTTTGTTTCAATGTCCGTTAATAAACCGACGCTGGAGAGCTCAGCTCACAACTGCAGGAAAATGAGAAAACGAGAAGTAGCCTAATGTCTATGAGTGTGAAGAGTTGGCTTTCAAAATAAAAGCGTTGAAAATAGGAAGATTAATGGTTTATATATTTATTATTTATTTTATTTTATTTTTATGTGTAAAATGAAAGCTGATTTCTATTGTTTAAAGGAATATATGATTAATAGCAAAATCAATTCATTTTAAAGTCAAAATTCACATATCAAACTGTTCAAAAAGATCTAACGTTAGGTATTGTTCAGTGTTGTTGTTTTTCTTTTGACTATATAATGTTTTCCACAATATAAATAATGCTCATTTCACATCTTTGGCATGAACATAATCAAGGCTTGCTGCAGAACTTGACGTGTGGAGAAAATTGTTTCAAAATAAAAGTCATTCAAGGGCGTAATTTGAGCAAAGAGGAAATCCTGCATAAAACACAAGATGGTGATAGCGACACGCATTTATTTATTTTAATTTTATTTGACACTTGTCTTTCAAAGTTTCGTAAATATCAACAGCAACGGTGTCACTTGCCTGACGCACAATACATTAAAATAATAATAATAATAATAATAATAATAATAATAATAATAATAATAATTCATAGTATTTAACACAAGAAAACAAAACATTGAATGTATAAATAATAATAAACTATAAAAGTAATAGTTTAGCCTCTCAGTATTAATTTGATTATGATACAAATTTTTGCACGATTGTTGTTTCATTTGCCATTAATCCAAAGCTTTGCTGTGTTGCTTTTGATCTGCAAATCTACAAATGGTGGATTCTGATGGGATACAATTTTGCTAACAAAATAAAAAGTTTAAGTATATTTAGTTTTTTTGTAAATGCTTTTTGTTAACAATTCCAAACAAAACATTTTCCCAAAGTAAAGAACAATCATTAATTTTCTCAATAACAAATAGGAAAAGTATTGAGTAATGGCAAAGCCAAAATAAATGCACTAAAGTCTCTGGGTGCTATTTATATATATATAAAAAGTTTGTATCGATATCTTTTTTTGAAGAAAATTGAAGCGGGCTCATTAATTATTCAGCTTCTAGTCAGTATGGGAGGGGTGCCGGACCCGGAAGTCAGATGTTGCTGTTGAGTCACCCCTGACTGGTAACGGCCAGATAGCAGAAAACAACTAGAGATGATGCTGGAGAGCTCGGCATCTTTGAACCGATCCAGAGAGTGAATAAATGCGGGTTTCAGTTTGGATATCGCCTTAAGCATTTGTGCTTCACTTTAAAAGACTGACGTTTTATCAAAATGATGGAAGAAATTGACAGATTTCAAGTGCCACCAGTAAATCCAGAGATAAAGCTGCTGGTAAGTGTCACTCTCACTACATGAAGAATAACACTGTGTACCTTTACATGTGCTAAATGACACTGTGTGTGAAGACAGTAATTCTGTATTATCTAACTTAATCTATCCCACAAACGCCGGTGCGTTACCAGATGTCATCCAAAGCATCGGTTATTTAGACAAAATCGACATATGCGGCTGATACTATGCCAGCTGTTATAGTGTTGACATTGAATCAAACAGACTATGTGCGGATTGTCCCGGACTTTAATAAGACAAAATAAATGACCCTACATTATACGTTATACGTCTATGATATTGTTTTATCTGACAGGAATGCCTGTTCGTAATTAGCGATGTCCAATTCGTGAACGTATTGTTCTTTTGAATCGGATCTTTTAATTGGAGCGCTCTGCGCGGTTTGGTCACGAATCGGATATTCAGTCCGACTCACTTGAATTGGACAAGTGTTGTCGGTTTGATTCAAATGATTCTCTTTCGGTCAGATAATGAACTTATATTACGCAAACCTGCAGTAAATAAATATGTTAAATAATAACACAGATATACGTTATGTAATTAATCTCACTGTCTCAGTGTTTTGCTGCTGATCTTTTTGATTTTTTTATTTATTTTTTGTTGTTTTTATTGCTGAAGTAAGAGTGTTGAACTTTTTTTTTTTTTCTGTATCATTTAACTTTTGGTGTGAACAGGACCTTTACATTTGCCAAAAACACACACATATTATACACACTCACCTAAAGGATTATTAGGAACACCATACTGATACTGTGTTTGACCCCCTTTCGCCTTCAGAACTGCCTTAATTCTACGTGGCATTGATTCAACAAGGTGCTGAAAGCATTCTTTAGAAATGTTGGCCCATATTGATAGGATAGCATCTTGCAGTTGATGGAGATTTGTGGGATGCACATCCAGGGCATAAGCTCCTGTTCCACCACATCCCAAAGATGCTCTATTGGGTTGAGATCTGGTGACTGTGGGGGCCATTTTAGTACAGTGAACTCATTGTCATGTTCAAGAAACCAATTTGAAATGATTCGAGCTTTGTGACATGGTGCATTATCCTGCTGGAAGTAGCCATCAGAGAATGGGTACATGGTGATCATAAAGGGATGGACATGGTCAGAAACAATGCTCAGGTAGGCCGTGGCATTTAAACGATGCCCAATTGGCACTAAGGGGCCTAAAGTGTGCCAAGAAAACATCCCCCACACCATTACACCACCACCACCAGCCTGCACAGTGGTAACAAGGCATGATGGATCCATGTTCTCATTCTGTTTACGCAAATTCTGACTCTACCATCTGAATGTCTCAACAGAAATCGAGACTCATCAGACCAGGCAACATTTTTCCAGTCTTCAACTGTCCAATTTTGGTGAGCTTGTGCAAATTGTAGCCTCTTTTTCCTATTTGTAGTGGAGATGAATGGTACCCGGTGGGGTCTTCTGCTGTTGTAGCCCATCCGCCTCAAGGTTGTGCGTGTTGTGGCTTCACAAATGCTTTGCTGCATACCTCGGTTGTAACGAGTGGTTATTTCAGTCAAAGTTGCTCTTCTATCAGCTTGAATCAGTCTGCCCATTCTCCTCTGACCTCTAGCATCAACAAGGCATTTTCACCCACAGGACTGCCGCATACTGGATGTTTTTCCCTTTTCACACCATTCTTTGTAAACCCTAGAAATGGTTGTGTGTGAAAATCCCAGTAACTGAGCAGATTGTGAAATACTCAGACCGGCCCGTCTGGCACCAACAACCATGTCACGCTCAAAATTGCTTAAGTCACCTTTCTTTCCCATTCTGACATTCAGTTTGGAGTTTAGGAGATTGTCTTGACCAGGACCACACCCCTAAATGCATTGAAGCAACTGCCATGTGATTGGTTGATTAGATAATTGCATTAGGAACACCTGTTCAATTAATAATCCTTTAGGTGAGCGTGTGTGTGTGTGTGTATATGTCTATATAAATATAAATATAAATATGTAATTTTTTGTTATTATAAAACAAACAAGCAAGCCCAGCCCAGGTGAGGAAAAGTAACACAAAAGTAGTGTTTACACATTACTTAACACAAAAAGTAACTAAATATGTGTTTAGTTAAATTTTTAGGGAGTTGTTGATGTATTAAACACAATGCATTGCTTCCGAGTTGCACACCAGAATGTCGGTTTACCATTGGCCGATGCTGTTCACGTGAGCACCACAACACATGTTCACGTCTGCCCATTCAGACAGTAGCAGACACATCTTGCATTTCTTGAATTACTAATTTGTTGAGCTTTTGTAAACGCATTGATTCCCAGTGAAGTAAGTATGTAAGTAGCCTTTATTTTCTGGGTGGACTGAAATGCGCACATTCAAATACGCTGGATTGGTGAGATATGGCCTGGAGTGATATTGTCGTTCTTTTTCAGTGGCGCCTCACTATTCCCAAAGTGCTGAAGACCCAGCTGTTACCCTATACAACAAACTGCTTTCTCATGCTAATTCATTCCTCTGTGGGCAGAAAAGGACAGGCCCACTACAATATGGCACCTGCTTTTCAAAGAAGAATGCCTATTCCTTTCTTTCAGGAATTTACTAGTTATTTGCTGTAATCATCACACCTTTTTTTTTTTGATGTCTTGTCTATACAGATGAGGGTGACATTCTATTAGGCCTCATAAATGAGTAGAAAAAAACAAGAAGCTCTCATTTCAATTTTAGAATGCCATGTGCTTGGATAAAAGGAGGTCAGTAATAACAGTAAGCTACCACAGTCCTTGCCGGTTTGCAGTGACTATGATTTTGCCAAGCAGGGCATTTTCCTGGATCAGCATCTTTTGTTAGTCCTAGAACAACATTCATGTCAAACTAACAGGGATAGTCTATACAAAAAAATCTGTCATAATTTATTCACCCATATGCCGTTCCAAATCCGTATGACTTTCTTTCTTTTGCAGAGCACATAAGAAGATATTTTGATTACAATGTTGGAAATCAAGAAGTTTTGGTTCCCATTGACTTTGTCCTCACAATGAAAGTCAGTGGGAACTGAAACTGTTTGGTTACCAACATTCTTCAAAATATCTTCTTTCATGGTCCACAGATGACGTACAGTTTGGAATTTTCATCCCTTTAAATGAGTGGCCAATTTAAAATATAATGTATTTATTTTTGATTCATTTGTTTATTCGTTCTATATAGGACATTACAACCACGAGCAACTGTTAGTCACCTTATGGATCATGCTTTGCTCTGATTGGTCCCAAGTACATCTTGTCATATAATCCCACCAATCCTTTTTACCACTTCAGCTATGTCAGCATTCGCTCATCTTCATCTCCTTCATCAACCTGCATCACCAAAATGCCATATTGACATGAGGTCAGAGAGGGCATAGAGATCCTGGTCTTTAGATCATAATATCCCACATGACATCATTAATCTATGTTTTCCTGATTAAATCTTGACCTTCTCATTGACACCCATTTTGAAGTCCTTGAAGACAAACGTTTGAGAGATTTATTTAACACAAGACCTACACGTGTACAATGTTTCCAGGGATTCGGCATAACTACAATCTTGTTTTTGATGAGTTTCAATTGATTTTTGAGTCTTGCATTACTCTGGTTCATCAATGTATGGTTTCAGTGCTGATAGTTTCTATAGATTTCTGATCACTTTAATCTTGTGACAACTAAAATCAGCTTTTAAACCATGAGAACAGAGATTAGGGTTGCATCAGATATGGCTCTGTAGTGCTCTGAGGCATCAGTTCTCTTGGTTTTCTCTAGATGTTGCAAAAATTGCACGGGCAGTTGTACATGTAGTGGAATATGCATGACTTTGATGTTGTGCTTGGTGTTATTCCTCTGAGTTTTGCGTAGCATGTGTCTAGTCTAACAAAGGCTGTCTGGATACAGCTCAATACATCGGCTTCCTCAACAGAGTCCTTTGTAGACCGCAAAGTCCAAAGACAGATAAATAGTGTTTTTTAATTTATGTTGACCTTTCTTTGAAGGTGTTGTGTTCTGATGCTCGGAGAAAAAATGAAAATCATATAGTGGTCCAGGAACAGCTTCAGATTCAGATGAATGACAATGTTCTTTATATCCAGCATATGATTAGATGCCTTAGGAGCTTGATGGTATCCTGCTGAGTTTTTACCCACAATCCCCTGCTGGTCTCTTTAGCTGGTGCTGAGCTTAAAGGGTTTGTGAGAACCCTGCCAGGCCTACAGCTGGCACTATGCCACCGCTGAGCCAGTGGGCAAAGAGGTTTCCTTCAACAACAAGGCTGCTTCCTCCTTCATGTTTGGTAAGCAAATGGATTTCTTTATGATTTGGCTTTTATAACATCCAATGACCCCTTCAAAGGTGCAGAAATATTTAATTATTTTAGTATTATTTATAAACTATTATAGTATTTATATAGTATGTATTTATAATATTTTAATTAGCTTATTTTCATTTTTTCAGTTTAATTTTAATTGGTATTTCTATATAGCCTTTTAGTAATTGTAGTATTTTAAATTTTCTAATGCATATATTTATATAAATTGTAACTGTATTTTATTTAAAAATACATGATGGCCCAAAGAGTTTCAAGTGGCCACATGGGCCACATCCAATGAAGGCAGGCTTTTTGAGGTCACAATAGGCGCTCTGTTGGCAGAGGCGGTTTGGGTGTGCTCTCAACATTTCCTCCAACAAGCTCCCTCTGTTCTATCTCTCCCAGTCCCTGGTGATGTCACAGAGCACTCAGACCCTACATATTAAAAGGCTCAAGCAACAAAAAATGTCTGGTGTGTCATGCAAGCCAGCTATGCAGGAAGTACCAGTCGGTTACTATGACAGCTAGAATCTCCCTTCGTTTCATCCATCTCTCACCCGAGCAGCTGTGCAGAAAGGAGGCTGTGGAGATGGGAGGGTTTGGCTGTTTGAGTAGTAATGAAGGCTTGTAAATTTGACATTGTACAATAAGATATATCCATCCATCAGTCTGTTTTCCTCCGAAGTAGCTGCCTTAATAAACATAAAAAAATGGCAAGATTTATCCCACGACTATTTACAGAAACTATTACACCGTCATGACAGAGTTGACATGTTAAAGCTGTGACTGCAGAGTCTTTAACATTGTTTGTATAAAATATAAATCAGTATAAAACTTTTAGGACTATCGCCCTATCCTGCGGTCTTAGCCACTTGAGAGCATGTGCACGTGAAAGGAAGTAAGTGTGCAAGACTGTCCCATGTCTTTAAAATGCCAAAGTGCAGTGCCCATAATGCACACTATCTCGAATACCCCTTCGGAGCCAGGCTAAGCGCATCCCATCATGCATTATGTTCGGGAGCTCGGCAACTAAATATTACATATAATTTGGTAGTAAAACATAAAGTGTTGCACATTTTATTTGTGCAAAGATGAGTAGGCTATGTGTATTTTGTACAACATTTGCAACTGCCTTTTATCACCACAATTTTAAAACTGTCTTCTGTTAGTTACATAGCGACTACTGAACGACATTTAGACATTTACTTTAAAAAGCAAAAAAGCTCTGTAAACACATTTTTTTCAACACTATAAGTGTGTCCCATCGGGTAATCAAAAGTTATATACACACTTACTGCAGTCTTCACACCTACTTGAACACTTGGGCCAAATACAGGAAATACGTCATGTAAGTAGACAAGTGGTTAAGTGCAAAGACTGCAAGTGTGGGTATTTGAACAGGGCACGTGTCCTATATGTGAGATCCACAATGAGCAGGAAATAGGAAAGGGGTCCTCTGAGTTAAAGATGACCATGGCATTGCCTGATTTTAGAATATATGACAGAGTTGACGCAAAGTGAGGACACAACTTTAATAGGCAGTTTATGGAAAATATAATTCAAGATTTACTTTTTGTATTGTTTTATATATTACAAATCTCTGCTTTTCAATTGAAATGTATATTTAAATGCAGAGGACGGGTTAAATTATATGTATTTTCCAAGTATAGAGCATGCATTTAAAATAATACTAACAAAATTGTTAAAAAAATAAAAGCAATGAATGTCCTGAGTATCCATTTCCTTTAGATGTAACTTAAGTATTTTTATTTTGATGCCTTTCTTTATTTTGAACATAAAGAGGGCTTTGGTTTTAATAATTTAATAATTATTTTGGTAGAAGCCAGATTTATTCATGATTGTTTAATGAATCTGTTAACACATTTGTTTAAACAGTACATTGGGAGTTTTTAACTGCACAGCCCCTGCATATATCTCTGGTCTCAGAATCAATAAGTCGCTGGAGCACAGCTGCGAAAGCAAATCTGAGACTTTTGAGAGAGATGCATTAAAATGACCTGTTCCAGCGACAGCATGGTGACATATTGCTGACTCATCTTATTTTACTAATAGAATCAGCACCCTTTATACACCCTTTGCCTCACCAGATACCATTATTTACAACCAATCCGATTTTTGCTGTCTGTTTTTTTTTATCAGCACACCGGGCATGGTTGGAATGGATGAAGGTTTGAATCAGAGAGAGCCCTTTTTCTTTACATCGTTTCAGATTTAGAAGATTTTTCTATATTTACACTGAAATATATTATATTGAAAATATTGAAAACGCTTCCTCAAAATCCATTTGTCAATTGGTCGATGTTGGAAATATGTTGTTTTGCACATTGCTAATAACTAGCATCTACCCTTGGGAATGTAGTGTTACATCTGATTGTGTATGATTGTGTTTTTGTCTCCAGGATCCTGCGGCAGTGTCCACTTTGGAGGCTGAAACAGGAACGAGAGAACCCGAGTCAGTCGCTATCAACTACAAGCCCTCCCCGCTACAAGTGAAGATAGGTAAGGCACTTTCTCATACAGTGATCTGACTAAGACGCCATATCGTCACCAGTGTGATTTGTCCATTTGAGTGTAAAAATGACTATTGATTTTCCCGCTGATTCTTTGATTGTGAAGCAAATGGTTTGGAGCGAGAGTTAAGCAGCGTGTGAAATAGATGGCCATGGTTTTCGATAAGCAGAAGTGTAACGAGTCAGATTTTTTTTTTTTCACAGAAAATGTTACTGCAGTCTTTAAAATACAATTGTGGAGCTTTTTGGGCTTTCCTTTTCTACAAGGAAATTTTAATAGTATAAAATTGATTTCTGTGTAATTTGGGAAAAATTTCCTTCTGTTGAATTAAAAAAAAATGCTTTAATGCCCAGTTTAACTTTAAGGGCCCTATTTTAACGATCTGAGCGCATGGCGCGGGTGCAATTAGGGCGTGTTCGAATCCCCTTTTTAACGACAGGAAAAATGGTTAGCGCGCCAGGCACATGGTCCAAAAGGGTTGTATGTATTCTCTTGATGAATCATGGGTGTGTTTTGGGCGTGACGTGCAATAAACCAATCAGAGTCTCATCTCCCATTCCCTTTAAAAGCCAGTTACGCTCGCTTCATGGCGGATTCGCTATTTGTATGGAGGAATTTGCAAGCGGAAAGACTGAACGCTTCTCCAGAGAGGAATCCTTTAATTTTTCATATTTAAAAATGTTTGTGTGGTGCTGCATGTCCCTGTGTGTGTAATAAGCAAAGAGTGTGCACATTACTAACGCACCCTTTAAATAACAAAAAAACAAACAAAAAAAACAACAGTCTATTTCAGTTGCCTCAAAATAGCAAAGTGCCAATAATGCGCCTGAAAAGACCTCATTTTCAGACCAGCGAACAGATGGGCGCAAATGCATTTGCTATTTAAACAATGTGGTGCAAGATGTGAAAATGATAACTGCATCGGGCTGAAACTAGCAAAAAACACTTGCGTCCGCATTGTGACGGGTGTATGATAGGGCCCTAAGCATGCTACTTTTCTTTGTGTAAATGGCAATAATTCAATAATAGAAGTAATTTATATATAATGTGAAATGTATAATATAAACAGCCATAACATTAAAATAATTATTGGTAATCTGTTTTTGGGGAAAAAACATAGTGTTAAATGCTTTTTTATATTTATTAATTGAATCTTATATTTTAAATACATTTTAATGTTTTTAATTTAAGTTTTATTTATTTTGTTATTTTTATTTAGCTGAAATCTATTTTTATATAAATTTTATTTTTAGTAATTTTAATACTTATTTCAGTTAGTTGACAAAGCAACATTTCTAATTTTTCAACTGCAACCTCAACATTAATGTTATTAATGGCTATCAGTATTGCACAAAAAGAAAAGTCAACAAAAATGAGGCTTTGAGGGGTAGAAATAAAGTCTGTTTAATCCTCTATTATTTTTAGAAAAGCATATTTTTCCCCACTAAAAAAGATTTTAAAGATTTAATTTTAATGTTTCATTGGCTAACAGCAGAAAGGAAAAAACAGCATTGCGGTTTGCTCAGCCCTCTCTTCCACTGTCTTTCTCTCCTGTTCTGCGTCTGTATCTCACACTGCTTTCTGTTCAGAGATGTTCGGTTAGGGCTTCTTGAAATACAGCAGTTGCTGTTGTTAATTAAACTTCACTTTACAGTCCTCCCTCTGACAGCCTTATTACTTATGGCACCGCAGAGAAATACCCCCCACCCACACAGACTTACACACACACACACACACACACACACACATGCAGGTCAGTATGTGTAAGTCAGGCAGAAGTCAACCTCAGACTTCATGCCTGAAGAAACTGTTCTCCAGCCAGAGAGCCATGCAGAATGGAGAATATTAATAAGACTGTAGTTTCAACGCATACTACAACTTTGTGTGTTGCCATGGTATTGATCTGGATTTAAAAGAACACAGTCACAGTGTTACTGTGGTTAAATATCTATGCAGGGAAGACTCATGCTGCATTCAAAATTACATACTGTCTGAGTAGGTATTACTTTTGAATTTGAATTTTCTTTGCAACCATTAAATTAGCACTTTCTATATAGTATGATTGTGGATACTATGAATGAAATCAGACGTACTGCATCCGCCATGATGTTACTGTCACGTGACCTACCAGCGTCAGTTGTGTCACTTCACTGACATTCATAAACCCTCTCCCACGGCCTCATGGGATTGTAAAGTTTCTATCAAAGAGAATCTCGGCAGAAGTGGTAGATCATCTGGGGACTTTTTCGAACCCGGGGCCTGTTTTTCAATACTATATATTCAGACATACTTCTATTTTGGCGTACTGTTTTTTTGCATACTATATAGTAGGGATGTGTCAGCTAGCAGATGGCACTTATGCCCTGTTTACACTAGTTGATTTTCGTTTTAAAATGCATAATTTTTGTTACTATTATGCCTGGCGTCCACTCTACTCCGGAGTTTTTGACCCTCAAAAACGTAAACTTTTGCAAACGTTGCTGACCTCATTGTAGTTTGAGAACTCTATGGTTACGTTTCAGTTTAGACGAACCAAAATGGAGACTGAATCCAAAATCGCCCCCTAAACCGTCAGTCGCTATTCCCTGCGTTAGTCCACAAATACAGTTCACTTGATGGAGTGAATGAAAACGAGTGAGGGAATTTAGACCGCTTTTGAAAATGAAGGTGTGGCTGCCCACATTCTGGATCGTTGCGTATCCTTCCCTGATTTGTCAAGCCCCTATCATATGACCATTACGCTACCGGAGCACGACAATAACAGACCAGAGCTATCTCTCTCAATGGCTCTGTAACAGACCAGCCTCGACGACCATGTAAACAATAACATGGAGACAGAACTGCAAGCTTTGCTGACTTTGTTGTCCTTTTTAGCAGCCATTGTGCAGTTAATCTCTCTTTGCATGCATTTTATAATTCTACAGCCACCTACATGTGCAAGCTATTATTAGAGAAGTCGTCAACTGTTTACACTTGTATGTGCATGCCCAGTGTGCATGAATGATCATGTGACATGCATTTTCGGTTGTGTAGTGTGGACTGAGATTTTTTTCTGAAGTACAGTGGAAATGCCAGTATGGACAGGATTGTTTTCATTTTAAAATGGCGTGTTAAAATGAAAACGCACTAGTGTGGACATAACCTAAGAATGAAGACCAATCTCAATTCCATATACAAATATTATGATGACTCCATTGCTGTTTGTTACATTTTGACTGCTGAACATTCAGTGCAAGTCAATGGGAGGCTTTCAAAATTTAATTTGTTCTTTATTCTTTCTTTTGGTAGAGAAACAACGAGAACTTGCAAGGAAGGGCTCGGTGAAGAATGGAACTGTGGGTAGTCCAGTCAATCAGCAACCCAAGAAAAATAATGTTATGGCCAGAACAAGGTGAGACTACTCCACCCTCATTTTCATGAGTTCTAACTCTTTACTCTTAAGGGTGTGTTCACACTTGTAATTCAGTTCTTTTGGTTTGTTTTGAGACTGAACATACCGAACATCCAAAACAATGCTATGTGCTGGGCTAGATGCGCTCGGACACACGGTGGTATTTTTTACCAGCTGAGAGCTCTCACACTGCTTATGAAATGTGTAAAGGAGACAAACAGTGTCAGGAATTCCTCTGTTACACATACAAATGAAGATCTGCTGCGAGGCAACGGCAGTTCTGACACCTGTACTGAAATATAATCGTTAACATAGCTTTTATGACGAGAAGAACCAGATATGCTTGATTATTCTGTCCTTTTTAAGGTTGCATCTTGTGACATTTTTGGTTCCTTTAGATCTATTTGAAAGTGAAGTGACGTGTGGCCAAGTATGGTGACCCATACTTGGAATTTGTGCTCTGTATTTAACCCATCCAAGTACACACACACACACACACACACACACACACACACACACACACACACACACACACACACACACACACACACACACACACACACACACACACACACACACACACACACACACACACACACACACACACACACACACACACACACACACACACACACACACACACACACACACACACACACACAGACCCAGTAGTGGGCAGCCATATTGCTGCTGTGGTTCGGGTTCGGTGCCTTGTCTCACCTCAGTTCTGGTATTGAGAGTGGAAGTGAGCGCTGGTTGTTCACTCCCCCCACCGACAATTCCTGCCGGACCTGAGACTCGAAACCGCAACCTTTGGGTTACAAGTCTGACTCTCTAACTATTAGGCCATGACTGCCCCACTGTCTGTGTTGCATTCAGTCAAACCACACCAGAGTTTGTTTGGAAGCGGACCAAGACCCCATAAAAAGTTCAGATGGCAGCGTTCACACCTAATCAAACCGAACCTGCTAAGTGTGAACACACTCTAAAACTACTTTCTTACCAAACCAGCAAATGGTTCTCAAAAGAAACAATTGTGCATGAGAAACACCACATGAAATTCACATTGGAAATTCCACATGGGAAATTCTTTCAGTGTATGGCCTCATAATAATGGTTGATTTGTTTAGTACATCAAAAATATGAACAGCAACAACATCAAATCGTATAAACAGCAGCTTTATATGAAGGCTGTACAATCTGTGAATGTTAATTAGTGTTAGTGCAGTCCTTATGATGATTTCTGTCATCCCACCGGTCCCTGGTGCCCTGTTAGGATTAGCACAAATGCGAGAACCCGTCCACAGGCCTGGTTTAGAGCATAGCTTTAGGCCTGAAGATTAGCTGCAAACAGGCCTGCTTATTCTAAAAGCCTGCGGGCCAGAGATTAACTTCAGCCTTTTTCCCTGAGAGAAGGAACAAAAGATGCTCCAGCTCTGGCTAATGTAACAGGGTTTGATAATGTTAAACTCAGCCATGCCCCTAATTTATTTGATTTCCCTTGGCAGATTTGTCCTAGTACTTAATGATTTTGAAAAATTAGATGTTAAAATTAAAGGTTAATAGTTAAAAATAAAATCTAAAAAAAAAAAAGGTTCTGCCTCTGATTTTTGAGGGTTTCTAATAGTGATGGTGGATAGATGATATGTGGCCATTTTAGATTAATGGTATTGTGCCTGTGGATAGAAAAGTGAAAGTAGTTTTTATTATACAATTGTATCATCAATTGAGTAAAATTAGATTGTACTATATACAGTACTGTGCAAAAGCCTTAAAAATGTTTTTAAGCCAGTTATTTATATCTTTTACTGTCGTGTGTCAGTAGGAAATATCACTTTACATTTCCAAACATTCATTTTGCAATTAATTGTAATTATCCAGTGAGATTTTAATTTTAATTTTTTTATGCACAAGAAGTCTGACAGCAGCCGGTATGATCTGATCTCAACATCATCGAGTCTGTCTGTGATTACATGAAGAAACAGAAAAAACTGAGACAGACTAAATCCAGAAAAACTAAGGCAAATCTCCCAGACACTTGAGGGAACCTTCCTGCAAAACTACAGTACTGTGAAAAGTTTAGGCACTTGTCAGAATGCTTTAAAGTGAGAATGCTGTCAAAAATAATAACATAAATAGCTTTTATTTATGAATGAACTTCTATTAACTAAATCAAATTGATATTTGGGGCGACCACCCTTTGAGTTTAAAACGGCTTTTGTCACCTGCATCTATTCCTACACCTATTCATGTAGTTTTGCAGGAAGGTTTCTTCAAGTGTCTTGGAGACGTTGCCACAGTTCTTTTGGATTTAGTCCATCTCCTTCATGTAATCACAGACAGACTCAATGAAGATGAGATCAGATCTCCATGTGGAGCATAGAGACTATTGTCACACTCTTTATGCATACAAAAATCTAATTATGCATACTGATTTAGTAAAATTAATGGCAATTAATTTATAAACGTAAACTGATATTTCCTACTGACACACTACAGCAAAAGATATCAATAACTGGCTTAAACCCACTTTTTGTGTGTAAAAATACTAGCGAGCCTAAGACTTTTGCACTGTACTGTGTGTGTGTGTATATATATATATATATATATATATATATATATATATATATATATATATATATATATATATATATATATATATATATATATATATATATATATATATATATATATATATATATATATATATATATATATATATATATATATATATATATATATATATATATATATAATATATATATATATATATATATATATATATATATATATATATATATATATATATATATATATATATATATATATATATATATATATATATATATATATATATATATATATATATATATATACATATATATACATATATATATAATTACACACACACACACACACACACACACACATATATATATATATATATTTGTCTCTAGTGGCCATCAGCAACACTACTTTCTAGATATTGGTTATTTCTCTAATACACATTGCTCACAATTAATCACACCCTTTTATTCAAAACTTTTGCAACCTCCTTTTTCCAAGATTACAGCTCTGAGTCTTCCTCTATAAAGCCTGATGAGTTTGGAGAACACCTGACGAGATCAGAGACCATTCCTCCATCCAGAATCTCTCCAGATCCTTCAGATTCCCAGCTCTTCTCTTCAGCTCACCCCACTCATCAGGGAGGTGTTAAGGTCAGGGACTGGGATGGCCATGGCAGAAACTTGATTTTGTACTCCGTGACACATGTTTGTGTTGATTTTGATGTTTGTTTTGGATCACTGTCCTGTTGGAAGATGTATCTGAACAAAATGTCCAGGATCTCTGGAAGAAAGATAGGCCCACAACATTAAAGATACAGCAGAGTATTTCATTTTACACATAGGGTACTTTTTTTTTTTTTTTTATCCCTGTGTGCTCCTTTTGTTTTTTTTTTTTTTTTTTTTTTTTTTTTTTTCATCTGACCACAGAAAAGTAACTGACACTACTGGAACTTCAGGCGGGACCTGGTTCTGTGGTCAGATGGAAAAAAAGAGCTTTTTGTTTTCAACACTCAAGATGAGTTTGGTGCACACAGGGATAAAAAAGTACCTTGTGTAAAATGAAATACTCTGCTGCATCTTTAATGTTGTAGGCCTATCTTTCTTCCAGAGATCCTGGACATTTTGTTCAGATACATGGTATCATGGACTCATGGACTCTAGCAAATACCAACAGATAAAAAATGAAAACCTGACTGTCCCAGCTAGAAATCTTATAATGGGCCAAGGTTGGATCTTCCAACAGGACAGTGATCCAAAACAAACATCAAAATCAACACAAACATGTGTCACTGAGTACAAAACCAAGTTTCTGCCATGGCCATCCCAGTCCCTGACCTTAACACCTCCCTGATGAGTGGGGTGAGCTGAAGAGAAGAGCTGGGAATCTGAAGGATCTGGAGAGATTCTGGATGGAGGAATGGTCTCTGATCTCTTGTCAGGTGTTTTGCAGATCATCACTAGTTTGGCAGATCATCATCAAAGCAATGTGTATACGTACCTATATATGCATGCATTCATATGTATATGCTGGGACATATGTATAAGCTTTCCTGTAGCTCAAACAATAAGAGCGTGGCGCTAGCAACGCCAAGGTCATGGGTTCGATTCCCAGGGAAAGCAAGAACTGACAAAATGTAAAAATGTGTACCTTGAATGCAATGTAAGTCGCTTTGGATAAAAGCGTCTGCCAAATGCATAAATGTAAATGTATAGACATGATCTTTGATTTCACTGGTCTGACAGCCTCTTCTATTTTTCCTACTTTAATTACAGGTTGGTTGTACCTAATAAAGGGTATTCCTCCTTAGACCAGAGTCCAGATGAGAAGCCGCTTGTAGCACTGGACACTGACAGGTATGACACACTTCACACTAAAAACCTTCACTCTGTTGTTCTCTGGGAAACGCTCTAGAAATCTTTTGTGAGTATTTCAGAACGCTTCACTTGAAGGGAAGGATTAGAATGTATCAAACGATGAGATGGAAATAAATCCTCTAATTAAAGCTTTATGCCATTTTCCTAGCAGACGCAAAGCCAGCAATCTCCATCTGAAAAGGACCTGACATTTAATCAAAATACCAGCTAATTTTAAACTACTAAAGCTGGTGCCCTTCAGACTGGTGTGAGAAACTGGCCAAGCATAAAAGATTTAAAATTAATGTGCTTTCCTGATGGCAAAGCGAGACCCTTCAACTTCGGAAAAATGAATCAACATTTGCTTTTGCAAAAAGTCATTACAGAGATGAACAGAAAGTCTTATTACTCTGCATTAAACTTTAAACGTTAAACTGCGTTAAAGGAGCAGTTTCATTTTGAGTGGACATATTATACGTTTTTGTAGCATTTTCTGAGATTATTGATTATTAACATTATTTATTATTAACATAACTTTTCATAATTTATTTTCACATGAACATTGTCCACTTGATTGTCATTGATGATCCTTCAGAAATCATTCTAATATACCGATTTGGGGCTCAAGACAATTTTATTAGTATTATTATCAGTGTTCAAAATGGTTGTGCTGCTTCATATTTTTGTGGAAATGGTGATACATTTCCCCATGATTCTTTGATTGATAGAAAGTTTAAAAGAACATCATTTATTTGAAATAAATACATATTTTGTAACTGTCACTTTGATCAATTAAATGCATCCTTGCTGAATAAAATGATTAATTTCTTTAAAAAAACATACTGACCCCAAACTTTTGAACAGTAGTTTTTGTAAACTTGCTAATTGTGATGTCATAACCATGTTAATTTCAGAAACAATTTTTCAGCTTCATTTTCATAAACAATGTGTTTTTCAGCTTCATTTTCATAACTACAGTAGATGTGTATAGTATATATATATATACATAAGGATTATATATTATATTATAAAATATATATAATTTTTATATATATATATATATATATATATATATATATATATATATATATATATATATATATATTATATATATATATATATATATATTATATATATAGATATATTATATTATAGATATATATATTTTTTTTATTATTTTTTAAATTATTTATTTTTTATTTATTTATTTATATATATATATATATATATGGAATGGATGGAAACTGCAAGATGATTATCAATTCTAAAATGAGCATAAAAACGTTTGAAATCGCACTAGACGTCCCCTTTGAGCATTCTAGACTATGTAATGGTCTCTGTGCAGAATCACCATTAACAGTCCGATTCTGGCCAGGATTTGTCTTGTGTCTAGGATTCCAGCCCTGAGAGTTGGAAAAAAGCAAGAAAACATGTTTGTTGACAGCAGTCCAAAGCACTTGAAATCATCGGTATCATTTGTGTAGCCTACACCCTTCTGTAATGAGATGTGTCACAGTATGTGTTCATCCATAATAGCGTGGTTGCTGTTCAGTTCGGATGATCAGGCACAGCGTGCACCGTCTCACACAGATGGGTCTCTTAACTTAATGCTTTCTGTGTTGCCAGCTGTCTGCTGGATCTCTGTGACCTCAGCTGCCTGCACTTGTGATTAAGTCATGTTTTAGGTCACCCGTTCTTCATCGTCTCTCTTTCTGTTTTTCTGTTTCAGCCTGTAACACTCAATCCCTGACATTTAATGCGTACACCCACTGTCTCTCACATGCTCTGAGGTTCTGCCCATCACAAGCTTGTACAGACTCCTCCAACACTTGCTCTTGCTTGTGTTCTTATTCGTTTATTGGAGAGCTCAGCTTTTTAAAACATGCCTGTAATTACAGCAAGAATCAACAGAAGGCTCCAGATTGTCTATGTTTATTTTTCCTGATAAATTATTTTGTCTGAAATGTCATCTTCACATTTCTCTCTCTCTCTCTTGCTCAATTGTGACTAAATATAGTCTCATTTGCCATTGTAAAAATGTGTCTAATACTATTAGAAACTTTAGAGGAGTCAACGTTGAAAAAAATCAGAACATTTAAAGTCCCAGTGAACCGGAAGTAGCAAGTGAGTTTTCTTCAGTGCTGTGACGTATTTCCAAGTGAAACGGAATATTGAACAGAGGGCAGGGTTTTACTTGTATTAACTTAAGACCTTTAATGTGTGCTAACAAAGTAAATAGGGTAAATTTTGATTTCATGAGGACTTTATTATGACGGCTGTATTTGATATAGCTCAACAGAAAGATTCAAGAGTTTTATTTGTCACATGCACAGTTATATACAGAGTATACAATCGGCAGTGAAATGTAATCAGGTCCGCTCCATGGACAGTGCAAATTCACAGTTAAAAACACAAGGAAGAAATTATAATAGAAATAGAATAAAAAGTATCTATCTATCTATCTATCTATATCTATATATATATATATATATATATATATATATATATATATATATATATATATATATATATATATATATATATATATATATATATATGTATATATATATATATATATATATATGTATATATATATATATATATATATATATATATATATATATATATGTAGAATTATAAATAAATCAAGTCAAGTAGAAAAAGTAAAAATAAAAATAAAGAAGTGGAATAAAATAAGTGAGGTAAACTGTGCAGTGAGTAAACTGTAGACTTATAAATATGTGGTTAACAAATGTATAAAGAGTATAATGTGCAAACAGGTTTATAACAGGTTGTTACACAGTAACAACGAGAACAGAAAGTGCAGTGCAATGTCAGTGTATCGATGTTTATCCTGAAGTGAAGTCACGTGGTGTTAAGTGACTGAGTTCAGGAGTCTGATGGCCTGGGGAAGAAGCTCCTCCTGAGTCTCTCAGTTTTGGCCATCAGGTTTTCGGAAGCGCTACCAGATGGCAGCAGCGTGAAATGAGGGTTTGCAGGGTGATTAGAGTCCTTGATGATCTTAGTAGCTCTACCTTTGCAGCGTTTGGTGTAGACGTCCTGCAGAGACGGGAGAGCTGACCCTGATATACGCTCGGATAAGCGCACGACTCTTTGCAGGGCTTTGCAGTCATGACTGGTGCTGTTCCCATACCACGCTGTGATGCACTGAGTGATGCACGGGAAAAACAGTACAGTCTTCATTTTATGTATTTGTATTTTTTTTGCATTTGTATTTATTTATAAAGCACCTTTTAGGTTACACTGTAACTCTAAGGTGCTGTACAATGCAAATAATATAACAATAAACAATAAATACAATACAAAAGAAAAGAAAAGAAAAGAAAATAAAACACACCAAACCAATAAAACAACCATTAAAACAACGTGTCAGTGCAAGTGAGCACAGGTATGACTTTAAACTGTTTTAAAGTCGGGGAAGAACTAACCTCACTGGGCATGTTGTTGTATAATATTGGACCCCCGACAGAAAAAGTGCGATCACTCTTCGATTTGAGATGCACGATGCAGGAACTTATTTGAGGATCTTAGCATTAAGCTTGAATTTTAAGGCTTATAAAGCTCAACAAAATATTTTGGAGCCTTTCCGCAGATTGCTTTAAAAACATATATCAAAATCTCGTGTAGTTTATGTGCGCAATTTCTTCTGAGGTTTGCTGCAGAAGGGCAGATTTCATTGGTCTGTTGCTGTTTATCTGAAATCAGGGTGTCCAATTGTGACTGTATACTTTCTGTTGTTTTTTTAGTGATGATGACTTCGATATGTCCAGATACTCATCGTCTGGATATTCCTCAGCCGAGGTGAGATGTCTAAGGGGCCAGGTATTTATGCGCTGAAATAAAGCCACTTAACCAGTACAATAAATTGACAGCCTATTACATAATTTTTATTTCATTTAATTTCATTTTAAGTGGCACCATGTCATACAGCATCTCCTGTCATAGAATAACCCCTAATATTTTAAAGGTTTAGTTCACCAAAAATGTATAATTGTATTATTTATTTATTTATTTATTTATTTATTTATTTATCATGTCATACAGCATCTCCTGTCAGTAAATGACCCCTAATTTTAAAGGTTTAGTGCACCCCATTTTAATTAACATTTTAATTACATTTTTAAATTAAATTCAAAATTCAATTCAATTCAATTCAATTATATACACTACCGGTCAAAAGTTTTAGAACGGTAAGATTTTTCAAAAGTCTCTTCTGCTCACCAAGGCTGCATTTATGTTATTAAAAACAAAAACAAAAAAAAAAAAAACATTTATATAAAATAAATGCATTTATTTGATTCAAAATAGAGCAAATAATATTGTGAATTATTTTTCTATTTGAATATATTTTAAAATGAAATTTATTTCTGTGATTCAAATCTGAATTTTCAGCATCATTACTCCAGTCTTCAGCATCACATGATCCTTCAGAAATCATTCTAATATGCTGATGTGCTGCTCAAGAAACATTTATGATTATTATTAATGTTGAAACAGTTGTGTACAATTTTTTCAGGATGATTTAATGAATAGAAAGTTAAAAAAGAACAGCATTTATCTGAAATATAAAGCCTTTGCAACATTATAAATGTCTATACTGTCACTTGATCAATTGAATGCATCCTTGCTGAATAAATGTATTAATTTCTTTAAATTCGCTCCCAATAAATAAATAAAAATTCCGACCCAAAACTTTTGAACTGTATAGTACAATGTTACAAAAGCTTTTCATTTCAGATAAATACTGTTCTTTTGAACTTTCTATTCATCAAAGAATCCTAAAATGTTTTTTACACAACTGCTTTCAACATTGATAATAATCATAAATGTTGCTTGAGCAGCACATCAGCATATTAGAATGATTTCTGAAGGATCATGTGATGCTGAAGACTGGGATAGTGATGCTCAAAATTGAGCGTTGCCATCACAGGAATAAATTACATTTTAAAATATATTACAATAGAAAACTGTTATATAATAATATAAAAAAAAAAAAATATATATATATATATATATATATATATATATATATATATATATATATATATATATATATATATATATATATATATATATATATATATATATATATATATTATATTATATTATATTATATCAATTCTCTGGTAGCTAACAATTTAGTTTAATTCTGTTCCTTTGCCACAGCAAATAAACCAAGACTTAAACATCCAGCTTCTGAAGGATGGCTACCGATTGGATGAAATCCCAGATGATGAAGACCTGGACCTCATCCCCCCGAAATCAGTCAACCCTACCTGCATGTGCTGCCAAGCCACTTCCTCCACAGCCTGTCAAATTCAGTAACCCCACCCTCCCTTGAACCCCTCTTATCCCAACCCTGTGAGTTAAGCTCACGGTTAGTATCCTCAGCATAGATTAACTGCTAAAGAAGTTAAAAACAATAGAATGGGTGTATTAAAATGAGTATAAAATAGGGGGAAAACAATTAATGAAAATGCACAAGAAGTATGTAACTGTCATTAGGTTCCTCCTATGGTAGGACGTGAGTCTTTGTATCATCACCAGAGGGCGCTAGACTTAGGTGTGGATAGCTGTAAGATGCGTTGAAGTGTATATAAATGCATGGTGCAACATTAAAACAGTACAGCTGCTCAAGTATCTTTTAAAACAGAACAAAAATGAACATTTCACACTACATTTCCTCAATACCCAAATTCTTTGTCTTAAAAGGGTCATGACATGGATTTTTGTTTAAATTATTTTAATGTTCCTTGAGGTTTTACACACACACACACACACACACACACACACAAAAAAAACATATATATATATATGTATGTATATGTATGTGTGTGTATGTGTATATATGTATATATGTGGACAAACTAATTATTATTAACAAATTTCAACCCTCATCCTGACACTTTGTCTGAAATGATCTCTTTTTAAAGGGCGGCTCCTTTTAAGGCTTGTCAGTAATCGGCCTGTGTTATGATTGGCTAATGTCATTGCATAGGAAACAGTATCAGCGCCCACTTGATATTGCATGTGAGTAAGTGTTTTGAAAACATTAATCCATATAAAACCATCATTTACAGACAAAACATTATGAAATCATTTACTTATGGTTTGCTATGTAGCTGCTGTCAAATCCAATACAGTTGTCTGCTTCATCTTCACAAAAGTTTCTTTGCGAACTCTCCATTACACTGCGTCATTTACAAAACAATCGGCAGTCAAATTCTCTGAACAAACATAATCTTCTGACTCTTCCAGGAGTAAAGTGAATGTGCATCTGTATTCTGTCAGTGAGTACAATGGGTTATATTAGCTTTTGACACGACGCTCACATCCGGAGTAGGCTAGTGTCCGCCGTTAAGTGACTAAATGCAAGTGGGCGGGGCCTACGGTGTGACGATGTAAAACTATTCATCAATGTTGTTGTCTGTGATGCCCAACAATATCCAAATGAGTTGTTTTTGGAGCTTGATTAAATAAATGCTTTGTTTAATAATGAGGAGGACGTATTAAGTTCTGAAACGTGCAGGGTGTTTTAATGGTACAAAGATTTCTTATATGTCAAAAGATCAAGGCAAATTTGATTTCTCATGTCATGACCCCTTTAAATACCCCCACGGTCCATCAGGTCTTTACAGCAAACCAGACTTGTTTAAAAAAAAGACTAATAATTTAAAGAATAATAATTAAATAATTATTTTGTCAGACCTAATAATTTTATTTTTATAGGATTAACCAAGCAAAATCCCTCTTGGATATGTTTTTGGGGTTTACTGCTCTAAAATATCTGCCTTTGTTTAGCTGATGCTTTCTTGCTTTCTAATGAAAGGGTGTGTATAGAGACCAGGTGAATTTCTTTCATTTACATTTCAAACTTGTGTATTAATATATTATCAGTAGCTTCGTAGCAAACACTAATAAAGGGAATACTCTTCGGGTGTGTTCACACTTGGCAGGTCTGGTTCGGTAAAAACAAACTACCGCGATTTGCTCTGTTAGTGTGGTTCATTTGAATAAGTGTGAACGCTGCCATCCAAACCTGGTGCGCACAAAACAAGCGGACCGAGACCCCTAAAATGCGAACTTCCAAACGTTGTGGTTCGACTGAAATATTAACGCAGCATGGACCAAAGGCATCTAAACGAACCAAAAACAGGACGTAGTCACACAGGATGTGACCCTACATAGGAGAGAATGCTCAAGAACACCAGTGTTGCAATGTTGCCTATTACACTTCAGTACAGGCGTCAGAACCGCTCCTCCTTGCAGCTGATCTTTATTTGTGTGTGTAATGGAGAAATTACTGGTGATGTTTTGACTCCTTTACACATTTTGCACTTCGTGAGTTCCCAACTGGTAAAAAAATACCACCATACTGTATGTACGTACATAAAATGCGCGCATTTAGTCCAGCACACAGGATTGTTTTGGATGTTCAGTAACAAAATATACATCATAAAAAGCCTTTTTTTATCTTTAGGTTTGGTGTTAAAGGCACAATATGTAAGATTTTTAGTGTTATATATTTTGTTGACTTGTGTACTTACATTATCCCAGATGTTTCCAAGAATGTTTAAATCCAGAGAAATAAGCAATTTTAACCAGGACATGGACTGCGTCCGTGCGTCGCCTATCAATGACATCATTCCCGCGTTACCCTCGTTTTATTTTATACAAACCATGGAAACACCAAAGATGATTTAATAGATTATGTTTTATTAGACAAGGGAACAACAGTTTGAAGACATTTATAGACAGAAGACGAATTATTGTACAGTAATTCAGCATTTTCTCTGTCATACAATATGTTTTAAAATGAATTGTATTCCATTGAGCAACACAAGCCATCCAACATTTATTAATATGATATTCTAATTTCGATCTAGCTTACTGCAGTGTGCAACAAGTGTATGGCGAGGTTGACGAGCGAGAGACGTGGGAGGAGCGAGCGAGTGTCGAGTCCTCTCTCGTCCTTCACTGGTGTCGCTCGTCCTTATATGCCTCCGAGCTCCTCCCACGTCTCTCGCTTGTCAAGCTCACCACAAAGTGTCTCATAGCAGCCGCGGAGCGAACGCACAGAGTAAAATTATAACATTCAACATCGACATACTCCAATGTATCTAATATGATAAAACAGCACTGCGTTAAACCACATACGCTTGACCAGAAGAAGCAGAAGCGACGACTGTGGCATAATAAGCTCTACTGCTGTCGAGCCGTGTGTCACACTCATCTCTCATTAGAAATGGCTTCAGCGGCCTTGCTCAGCTCCCACAGCACTCGGCCCTGCTCTGCTTCATTCTACAGTAATGTTAATAATCTCATCTATGAACATGATTTCTGCCCGAGTCCCATCCCGATTCTTTTCCACCGGCTGTGAGGTGAAGACGACAACTCGCAAGATTCCACCCTCAGTCTCAGCGTCATCATGCTACGCCTGTTTTGAATAGGCGCCCGGCAAAAACTACATAGTGTGCCTTTAAAAATGTCAGTGTGAGCGCTAAGTGAACCAGGACTAAATGTCCAGACCTAAAGAACCAAGAGAACCGAACCACAAGTGTGAACACACCCTGAAATTGAGATATCCATAGAGAAGACACCAATCTGCTATGAGACAGCAGATGTGATTAAGTCAGGGAATCTCATTGAATAGTTGAGATGTGTTTACTAATGGAGACTCTTTATAGAACTTTTTTTTTTTGCTTTTATCATAAGGTTTCGGTCAGGGTTGCTGCACACAAACCCAACACAGTTAAACTGGACTAAGGGAATTGTAATCACTTAAATGTTAGTTTTTAAAGATAAACTAAAAATCTATCTCTAGATAAGGTAATTTGGTACAATTTTCTGATTCAGTGCATTTAATTTTTGAGAGCACTTTGGTGAGATTTATTAGGAGAGGAAGAATGCTTGCATTGATTTACTTGAAGATAATAGCAGCTGCCAGATACATATATCATAATCTCTGTCATTAGCAGGACAAAATTACAACAGATTTTGTTCATCTGATTTGTGCCAAAATGCATAAAATGCATCATTTCTTTATTTTAAAGATGGAACGGGCATGAAAAGCCTTTGGCCAATTTTCAAAATGATGCTAGAAATCAATTTTACACTTTAGTGCTCTCGTCTTTATAGTATTTTTAAAGTGCAATATCATTTTGTTAGACATTAAGTGTAGTACCCTGGAACAGAATGCTCTGTGTTTGCCGTTTCGCTTCAGTTTAATGCCTTTCTTTACAAACATCTTTATAAATTCATCTCAGCTGTTTGGCCAAATCGCGATCACATCTGTTAAGCAACATTGAACACTCTAGTTTCTTGTCGTTTTGAAGATTGTACTGTTCTGTAGAGTATTTGTGTCTTCTGTGTGTCATGAAATTGTTGTTGATTTTGTACAACTCTCAGAGCACCTTATCGTCTTGCATGTACATCGCCACCCAGTCGCTGTTGCCAGCTGTATTTAGATGCCCCTTTGCACCAAGCACCTACACTAATAACACTCCAGGTTTTAATTGTAGCAGTAAATTAGGAGAATTTATGAAGGGAGATAATAGTATGATAAACTAATATTTAATGTTTTAAACACTGTCATTTAAAAGTTTGGGGTCAGTATGGACATTCGTTTTAATCAGCAAGGATGCATTAAACCGATCGAAAGTGACAGTAAATACGAATTGTTTCAAAATTCAATTTCAAATAAATACTGTTCTTTTGAACTTTTTAATAATCAAAGAATCCCGAGTAATAATCAATGTTTCACAATAAATATTAAGCAGTGCACTGTAAAAATATTGTTGGTTTAACTTAAAAAGTAATTAACCTGGTTGCCTTAAAATGTTGATTTAATTGAAATAAAAATTTGAGTTAATACAATGAAGGAAATGGGTTTAATAAATAGAAACTCAAACTATTATTGTATCTGAACATGATAAATCATGAAAATAGCACAATGTGGCATGTTTCACTGCATTATAACAAATAAAACACAATTACGCAATATGCTTACAAAATCTTTTAATACTATTTGAATAAAGGCTGATGTCAATTCTCAAAAATGTTCATTGTATTAACTCAAATGTTTAATTTCAATGAACTCAAAAATTTAAGGCAACCAGGTAACTTACTTTTTTAAATATATTTTTACAGTGTACAACTGTTTTCAACATTGATAATAATAATAAGAAGAAATGTTTTTTGAGCACTAAATAAAAAATAATAGAATGATTTCTGAAAGATCATGTGACACTGAAGACTGGAGTAATGATGCTGAAAATTCAGCTTTGCCATCACGGAATAAATACAAATTTTAAATATATTACAATGAAAACATTTCTTTTAAATATTTCTAGTGCTGTCAGATCCAAAATAAAATGTACAATTTACATAATAAATGTGTGTGTACTGTGTATAATTATGTATATATGTAAATACACACACGTGTGTATTCAAATGTTCACAATAATAATAATACACAGTACACTACACGCATGTGTAAACACAAGCTTTTCTTTTGGATGTGATTAATCGCGATTAATCGATTTGACTGTATTTTAGAGACTTATTTCAAAAGAAAAATCTTACTAACCCCAAACTTTGAACAATATATATATATATATATATATATATATATATATATATATATATATATATATATATATATATATATATATATATATATATATATATATATATATATATATATATTTATAAATATTATTGATCAATATTATTATATATATATATATATATATATAATATATATATATATATATATATATATATATATATATATATATATATATATATATATATATATATATATATATATATATATATATATATATATATCACTCTTAAACTCCTTCAGAGCAATATGATGACATTAGCCAAAAACATATTTTCTTTTACTGCTTTTCAAGTATATACGGAAAACAACAATGCAAAACTCCCCAGATGCTTACATTTTCATTGCTGTATTAATATCCAGGCAGATATTTCATACTACACTGCCAAGCAATGGTGCATTCTGCTCAGTATTTTTTTTTTATGTTATGGTGTCACCTAGTGGTTTGAACATCATGAAAATGTTTTCTGTTGCCATTGTTAAGTTATTTGACATGGGAAAATGCCATGTTTCAGTGGTATAGCTCTTAGCGTAGCAATAGATAACCTACAAAATGGCTGTTCTAGCTCTCAATAGATATGTAAGTGAAGAATTTGATTGCAAGTTCCCTTAAGCCCCTTGTCCGCTGTTTCTAAGCTGTCATGGTACTTATAGGCGCGCCGTAAGACGGACTGATCTGTGTATGTGATGAATGAACATGTCTGTCATCCTCTGTGTCTCTGCTTTGGCTCGAGATAAACACTCCGCTGTGTAATGACTAAATCATTGTCCATTTTCTGTTACTACACTGAAGTAGAGTATGCCTTAAGTGAAGCTATACATTATTTATTGCAAGTTGTATGTTTTTCATTTATTGATATAGATAATTTTTTTTTAACATTGTTTTTTTTTCTTTCCTTCATATTTTCCCCCTTCTGTCGATAAATATGATTGTAAAGACATGAACAGTTTCCATACCAGTATTTAACAAAGTTCGTTGTTCTGTGTAGTGAATCATATCAGTAAATACATCTGAAATATACAATTGCATCACCCTTGTCCTGTGAATTTGTATGCATATGTATGCTACCAGAAAAAGTTGACACACTTGACAGAAATTATATTCTACATTTTTTTAAAATTATTATTATTTTATACATTTCTTTGAAATAGGAGCAGATAGTGAAGGAAAAGCAGTCAATAAGTGTCTGGCAAACATGCCAACAAAAAGTGTTGACTCTGAAGAAGGTAAAATGACTTGTTAAAAATGTTTAGTCATGCATATTTATTTCATGGTTTTCATTATGTATATTTTCTACAATATATACTATGGTAATACAAATATAGGGAAGGTAATAAAAAAAGAAAAAAAGAAAAAGAAATGAGTATGTGTCCAAACCTTTGACTGACTTTTTTCCTGTGTTCAGCCATATTTCTTCCAATTTTGGGGTTTAAATTTAACTGACATACAATAAATTGTAACAACTGGAAAGAGGAAGTGTTGTAGGTTGTCTGGGATTGGTGGAGAGGACTGATTAGCTTGGCTTTATCTCGTCTGAGCCAGATGGTACACTATAGGCTTACCTGCGGGCCTCTCTAAGCCTTGTCCCTGGCCATGCTTTGGACATCACATCCTGCTCAAACCACAAGACGGGTCCGGTTTTTTTTTCACACTGCGGAAGATCTAACGTGGACTTTGGGTGAGTTACAATCTCAACTAGGGCCATGTTGGGTGGCTTGGCCCTTTATATTCTGCTAATATCTAATTCCATCTGCTGTACTTTTTAATTAAGTTTTACACATGGCAGCAAATCTCAATATAAGTAGTGTATTGATGTGCAAATGTGGACATTGATATTCAGCAATTACTGTTATTGCTCATTACATTATGTCCATATTCTGCATGATTACAGAAGTGATGCCATACATAATGTCTTGTGGTTTTTTGAGAACTGGATTTTTGCTATTTGATGTATTAGATTGCAGTTTTTATAAGGATGATTTATATAGTAAAGGCCCAAATAACGCACAGCCAACCCACATATATACATATACAGTATTGGTCAAACATTTGGAAGCATTTCATGTTTTTGAAAGAAGTCTCTTATGCTCATCAAGCCTGCATTTATTTGATATATATAAAATTATTATTATTATTTTAAATGCTTATCTATTTATTAATGAATTAATTTTCTTTTTATTCATCTAAGAATTGTGAATTTTTATTTTATTTTTTTATCACAGGTTATAAAAAAAAATATTAAGCAGCACGACTGTTTCCAACATTGATAATAAATCAGCATATTAGAATGATTTCATGTTACACTGAAGACTGGAGTAATGACTGGAGTAAATTCAGCTTTGCCATCACAGAAATAAATTATATTTTAAAGTATATTAAAATAGAAAACCATTATTATAATTGTAATAATATTTTACAAAATTACTGTTATACTGTACTTTTGATCAAATAAATGCATGGCTTGATGATCATAAGAGACTTCTTTCAAACTTTTGACCAGTACTGTATAAATATATTAAAAAAATATTTAAAACATAATTGTGTTTATACACGTTAAAATGTATCCAAGTAGTTAGAAAAGTCTATACACTATTAAAAATAAAGGTTCTTTATTGGCATCTATGGAGAATCTTTAACATCCATTGAAACTTTCCATTGCACAAAAGGTTATTTATAGTGGAAAATATTCTTAAGATTATTAAAATGTTCTTCACACTAAGAAAAAGGGGTTCTTTTAAAAACTGTAAAACACTGAAAGTTTCTTTGGAGAGCCAAAATGGCTCTTCTATGGCATTGGTGTGTAAACCCCCTTTTGGAAATTGTATATATAGTCATTTTTATATATTTTATTATAAATGTTACTATGGACCTCCTGTAATGTCTTTGAGTGCCCCATCAATAGATTGATTCACACACACGTGGAAAAAAAATAAAGGTTTATTATTGTTTTTAATATTCCGTCTTGCATTTTTCATAGACGTGTTGGTTCTTTTGGCACACTCAAATGTGGGGTGTCAACATGACTCTTAGAACCTGTAAAGTGGCGGCACTGCTGCTGCTATCAGTGCATCTCCTGCATGCATCTGCCCTGCCCGCAGCATCCTCCTATGAGTTCAACGCCTACAGGATGCAGCAGTACAACTTACATCAGGACAAACATGGTAACACACAATAGTTTAAAAGAATAGTTCACCCAAAAATGAACATTCACTTATCATTTACTAACACTCATGCCTTTCCAAACCTGCCTGATTTTCTTTCTTCTGCTGAACACAAAAGAGATTTTGAAGAATTGTTAACCAAATGGGTTTTGGTGCCCATTGAATTTCATTGAATGGGAATTATTATTATTATTATTATTATTATTATTAAATATCTTCATTTATATTCCATGGAAGAAAGAAAATGTTTGTAATGACATAAGTAAGGAAAATTATGATTTTTGGGTGAATTATTCCTTTAAAAGTGTTGTAAAAGTACTGACTGGTACAAGGTCGCTACTGAAATTTAAAAAATGTGACAATACCAGCATTTCCCCCTAGCATTTTGAGCGCTGTTGAGTGTGTGAACACAATGGCCAATCGGGGTGTTTAATCCACTTAACAGTGTTCAAAATGCTAGAGGGAAATGCTGGTATCGTTAAATTTTTTTTAAATTTCAGTACTGACTTGGTACCAAAGTCTGTACTTTTGACAACACAAGCACAATGCATTGTGGTAAACAGGCTACTTCAATCCTTGATATCTTTTTAAAGTTCCCCTATTATGATTTTTCTAAAGGTTCCTAATTATGTTTTGGAGGTCTTCTATAGTAGGTTTACATGCATCCAAGGTCAAAAAACACTTTAATTTTCTCATAATATACATTGCAGCATCACCTCTTTTCTTAATGATCCGTTCTCTCTAAAGCTCTCCTTTCCGAAAGCCTACTCTGCTCTGATTGGTCAGAAGGCCCAGTCTGTTGTGATTGGTCTACCACTTACTGCAGGGGTCTCCAAACTCAGTCCTGGAGGGTCGCTGTGGCCCTCCAGGACCGAGTTTGGAGACCCCTGGATTACAGAAAGCGTTGGAAACAGAACAGCCATTACTATATCTGAATTTCAGCTCCAGAGGCTTCCTCAGCGCTTGTTACACAGTGATATGAACAGTAACGATAGTGTTGGTTTTAATTTATCTATTTGAGCCTGATTTCTCAGCCTTTGGAAGTGCAGGCAAAGTGGACTTGCTTTCGCAGCATAGACAAAAGCGTCAACACAAACCAAATTCTTCCATTCTCAGCTATAACTACAGTGTTTGAGGGCGGGTCAAAGTAGACGCTATTCGTGGGCAGCCAATGAAGACCAGAGGCTGGCATTATGCAAATTGATTACAAACCTACATAGGTTTGTGCAGGAAGTAAGACTGGAATTACTGACGACTCATTTCAGGCAGTTCAGAGTCGGTTCTTTCTTTTGGGAGACAATAACTATATTTGTCATGCATTTTGATCTTTGAATCTTTGCAAACCTTTTTGAGAATGGAAATATTTAACTCAATGTGCACACTTTTAGAATAAAAGCTAAAATGGTCCCTGTATGGTGCTGTTCTGTGATCACAAAATAAACTCTTTTTTTTTTCTCTGTAGGCTCTTGATACTTTTATATGGCAGAACATTTGGTAAAATTGCAATTGTGTTGGCATTTTTAGATTTTGATTAGATTAAAATAACAATACAAAATTATTTCAAGGGTGCATTTTTGTATACTATCTACCCATGTAATCAACACTTGGAATTGACTGTGTTTGCACTTTTCTTTTTGGTAAAAGGAATTAGACCACTGAGTAGCCCATTTTCAACCCATGTACTAATTTTCCATTAGTGAACCAACTAGCTGGGTTTGCCCATGTGGGACCTACTTAGTTCACCCAAGTGGGCCCCAGATAAGATGCCCATTTTGAGCCCATGCCCACTCTGTACCCCTGTAGCCCATGTTTAATCCATGTGGACCCCACATACAAGTGTTGGCTGGGATATTACACACTACATGAAAGGTAATATCCGAAAAACCATAATAGAGGCACTATTGCAAAATATACAGACTTATTCTCAATTCCTTACTGATGTGGTAAGACTTGAAACACATCACTGGACATTTTTTTTTTTTTTTCCTGATTTAATTAAGAATGCACTCTCTCATTTCAGTATATCTGTGCAAAGGTGATCATGACATTTAGATTCTGACCTTTGACCCTCAGGTTGCCGTGGAGCTATTGTGGTGGCAGAGGCACGATCGGCTGCAGACACGATTCTGACTCGCCGCTGTGTGATCATGAAGCCGCATGATTTCACCACAGAGCGCTACCTAGAGGCCAAAAAGCAGAATGCAGCAGCGGTTTTGATACTGCTACCCCAAAATATCTCTTCAGTACCAGAGGATATAGTGCAGGTCATTCAGGAACATCCATCACAGTTTTGCACAATATATTGCTGCTGATTCATTGTTTCTTCCAGTAACTGTAGGTTATTTGTGACCAGCGAAGGAAGTAGATTACATTAGATACCTCTCAATTCTCCAACCTGGTTAGCTAAAGGTCAGAAAAAGAATTGTCCTATCTGTCTCTAGGGCTTCATGGTGGCTGAATCTCAGGTCCTGGAGAAGGAGACCCTCATGCCCGTGTATGTGGCACCAGAGGATGACCAGTTGCTCTGTATGTATGAAGAAGTCAGTCAGGCTGCAGCAACAAAGTCTGCTTCTGTACTAGTGAGAGGTGAGAGGGAACTACAGAGTGTCAGCAGACATAAAAATGACAAAAGGTTTTGGCTGTAAAAGCTGAAGACACTCAAATGGCATTACAATGTAATATATTATGATATATTATGATATATATATATATATCTTTTTTTTTTTATTTTTATGTTTAGTTAAAAGTGATTTTCTTGGTTAAAGGGATAGTTCACCCAAAAATGAAAATCCTGTCATCATTTACTCACCTCATGTTGTTCCAAACCTGTATGAATTTCTTAATTTCTGCTGAACACAAAATTGAAGAATGTCAGTAACCAAAAAGTTGATGGGCCCCATTGACATCCATAGCATTTTTTCTACATACTATGGAAGTCAATGTGGCCTTGGGCCCATTTGGTTACCCATATTCTTTCAAAATATCTTCTTCTCTGTTCAGCAGAAGAAAGAAATTCATACAGGTTTGAAACAACTTGAGGGTGAATCAATGATGACAGAACTATCCCTTTAAATTTGAAATACAAAATAAAGTAAAAATACATAAAAATAAAACAAATGCCATTGAGTGCCTGTGAGTGAATTACTTGCCTGGTAAAGTAAAGTAGTAAAATACAATTAAATAAAATGCACCTTTAACCATTTTATTGAACTATTTTAATAAACAAAATATAATAAACTTAATGTGATGCATATTTGTCAGTCATACATGAATTAAACAGGTAAGATTTTGCAAATAATCCATGGCATAGTTTATTATTATTTGCATGCATTTGATAACATTTAAATAATCATACATTTTTAAAATGTACATGTATGAACATGGTTAAAATATGGTTAGCTGTGGAACAAACAATATTCATTTATTTATTTTAAACAAATTGTATTTCTTGATCATATATTATTGTGTATTTAAAACAGATTCAGTTTATTAGTACCATTACAGAAATCTTACCTGTTTCTTACCGGTTTCATTTATGTATGTATCATGTAGTTTATTAGTCTTTTTTTTTTTTTTACTTTATTAGTTAGGTTAAAATTGTATAATCCAAATGAATGGAATTTATACGCAATTCAAATACATAATTAAAAAAATGTAGGCCTAAATATTTTTGCGTGTATCATTTCTAGTAAATATTCACGTAAGCAGATTTACTTTAATTTTTAAGCGATTTAATGTGAATCATATTTCTCTCTTTCGCAGTTCTCCGTAGTATCATCACCGCCACTGCCTTCCAAATATTAGTGAGCAACAATTCCCCCATCAAGCCTATTACTGATACCACCATCATTACTTTAGAGGTGAGAATGGCAGCTGGCCACACACAACAACTCTATTGCTTTCTGTTCAGCATAATAGTGTTCAGCTATAATTAAACCTGTCAGTCAAAGTCGATTTATTGCTTCATTTCAAGGGAGTACTTCCTGGAACTGGAGAAGACCCACCCACCATTGTAATTACGGCCCATTATGACACGTTTGGTCTTGCTCCTGTAAGTCACCCCCATTAAGTTGAAGTTTATTCGTCATTACACATGTACAAGTACAGTATAACGAAATGAAGTGTTACTTACATTAATGTCCACACACACTGGGAGATCAAGATTGAAGTGTAGATATTAAAATATGCTTAATAATTTTTGGTCACATAATACATCACACTCCCCTCAAACATGATTCTGAATGATTAATGCATGTTGTCAATTGGCATGGTTCACTTGCTGTGGGAACTGACCTTTATTCAAACACCTCAGTCAGAAATTAACATATTCATACAACCGGCCTCTCAAAGCCCCACCAATAAAAATTGTATTGAATTAGTGTTGGGAATTGACAACTGGTTGTAATTTAGAACTTCCAAAGCTTTATTTATGTAAAAGCAGCGTCAGTGTTGTTGCCATTGTGGTACAAGAACAAAGGAAACGGATCATTTTAGTGAATTAAAAACATGCAACGCAACCAGTCCAATTCCTGAATGAGAATGACTATATGAGCTGGTTCTTTTTAGTGAATCAAAACCATTAAGTGTTACCAATGTAGTCTGATTCTTAAACAAATTAATCTTATGAGTCTGTACTTTTTAGCAAATCGACCAGCATCTTCAACAGATTCCCAAACTTATGAATCTTATGAACTCGTTCTTTTTAGTGAATCAAACACGCACAACTTACTGTGTAATGATTAATGTCTCTAAAAAGGTTTGTGTAAACACACCTTCAAATGTTAATGGAACCATTAAGGAACCAGAATCTTCAACAGGAACCAAAATTGGAATCTGGGTTGTTAAATTCCATATGATTCCCAATGGAATGTATGTTTTGTTGAAGACCTATTCCTTTGATTTATGTACCTGTAATAATGCTGTTGTAATCTTGTAATCACAGCAAAGCATTTCATTAACACTGTGTTTTCAGATGGTAAAATATTCCCAGTGGGAATCATGAGTTTTACAGTCACTACCTGGCAGATCACATCCATTAACCCTTGTTGGCCGTATGCCTAGAATATTGATACTTAATCTACATCACCTTTTCCCAAAACAATAGGGATAATTTTGACATTTTATTTACCAAAGGGCAATGTAGTGTGTATTATGAAATTGTATGTGTGGGTGTTTTGTGTATGTGTGCTGTAGTGGCTGGCGTATGGTGCGGATTCTAATGGCAGTGGTGTCACCATTCTTCTCGAGCTGGTTCGACTCTTTCATCACCTCTACAGTGATCCACGAAGCCAGGCTCCGTTCGTTTTTTCTTTATTTTACCACCTAAAATATTTGTGTTTGGAAAATAATTGAATAACTGCAACATGAACACAAGAGCTTATAGATGTGTAGATCAACTAATTCATATTCATCACTTTTTTTCTTTTTTTGCATTTAAATTTTGCATCACATTTCCAAAATCTTTTAGATACCACCTCTTATTCTCCCTGACTGGTGGTGGTAAATATAATTTCCTTGGCACCAAGCATTGGCTGGAGGAAAATATGGACCATGCAGGTTAGTAAATTATCACCAATATGCATTTTTGACACACATTTTACTCTCCAATCAAAACTTTTAAGGAAAATAAAAGGTTCTTTATTGGCATCTATGGTTTCATGAAGGACCTTTAACAACCATGGAAACTTTCCATTGCACAAAAAGTTCTGTATAGTAGAAAATGGTTCTTTAGATTATATAAAATGTTCTTCACACTAAGAAAAAAATTATTCTGTTAAGAACTGTTCACTGATTCATTGGAGAACCCAAAACAGTTCTTCTATGGTATTGCTGTGAAACCCCTCTTTTGGAATCTTTATTTTTAAGAATGTAAGAATTATGCACATAAACACATACAATAAAATACACACCTATCAGGCATGAATAACACTGATTATCTCTTCATCACGGCACCTGTTAGTGGGTAGGATATATTAGGCAGCAAGTGAACATTTTGTCCTCAAAGTTGATGTGTTGGAAGCAGGAAAAATGGGCAAGTGTAAGGATTTGAGCAAGTTTGACAAGGGCCAAATTGTGATGGCTAGACGACTGGGTCAGAGCATCTCCAAAACTGCAGCTCTTGTGGGGTGTTCCCGGTCTGCAGTGGTCAGTATCTATCAAAAGTGGTCCAAGGAAGGAACAGTGGTGAACCGACAACAGGGTCATGGCTCATTGATGCACGTGGGGAGCGAAGGCTGGCCTGTGTGGTCTGATCAAACAGACGAGCTACTGTAGCTCAAATTCCTCAAGAAGTTAATGCTGGTTTTGATAGAAAGGTGTCAGAATACACAGTGCATTACAGTTTGTTGCATATGGGGCTGCATACCTGCAGACCAGTCAGGGTGCCGAAAGTGCCAAAAATGGGCATGTGAGCATCAACTGGATCACGGAGCAATGGAAGAAGGTGGCCTGGTCTGATGAATCACATTTTCTTTTACATCACATGAATGGCGTCACTTACTTGGGGAATACATGGCACCAGGATGCACTATGGGAAGAAGGCAAGCCAGTGGAGGCAGTGTGATGCTTTGGGCAATGTTCTGCTGGGAAACCTTGGGTCCTGCCATCCATGTGGATTTTACTTCGATACATACCACCTACCTAAGCATTGTTGCTGACCATGTACACCCTTTCATGGAAACAGTATTCCCTGGTGGCTGTGGCCTCTTTCAGCAGGATTTTCCCTGCCACAAAGCAAAAATGGTTCAGGAATGGTTTGAGGAGCACAACAACGAGTTTGAGGTGTTGACTTGGCCTCTAAATTCGCCAGATCTCAATCCAATCGAGCATCTGTGGGATGTGCTGAACAAACAAGTCTGATCCGTGGAGGCCCCACCTTGCAAATTACAGGACTTAAAGGATCTGCTGCTAACATCTTGGTGCCAGATACCACAGCACACCTTCAGAGGTCTAGTCGAGTCCATGCCTCAACGGTCAGGGCAGCAAAAGGGGGACCAACACTATATATATATATATATATATATATATATAAAATATACACACACACACACTCACCTAAAGCATTATTAGGAACACCTGTTCAATTTCTCATTAATGCAATTATCTAATCAACCAATCACATGGCAGTTGCTTCAATGCATTTAGTTAACTCCAAACTGAATGTCAGAATGGGAAAGAAAGGTGATTTAAGCAATTTTGAGCGTGGCATGGTTGTTGGTGCCAGACGGGCCAGTCTGAGTATTTCACAATCTGCTCAGTTACTGGGATTTTCACGCACAACCATTTCTAGGGTTTACAAAGAAAGGTGTGAAAAGGGAAAAACATCCAGTATGCGGCAGTCCTGTGGACGAAAATGCCTTGTTGATGCTAGAGGTCAGAGGAGAATGGGCAGACTGATTCAAGCTGATAGAAGAGCAACTTTGACTGAAATAACCACTCGTTACAACCGAGGTATGCAGCAAAGCATTTGTGAAGCCACAACACGCACAACCTTGAGGTGGATGGGCTACAACAGCAGAAGACCCCACCGGGTACCACTCATCTCCACTACAAATAGGAAAAAGAGGCTACAATTTGCATGAGCTCACCAAAATTGGACAGTTGAAGACTGGAAAAATGTTGCCTGGTCTGATGAGTCTCGATTTCTGTTGAGACATTCAGATGGTAGGGTCAGAATTTGGCGTAAACAGAATGAGAACATGGATCCATCATGCCTTGTTACCACTGTGCAGGCTGGTGGTGGTGGTGTAATGGTGTGGGGGATATTTTCTTGGCACACTTTAGGCCCCTTAGTGCCAATTGGGCATCGTTTAAATGCCATGGCCTACCTGAGCATTGTTTCTGACCATGTCCATCCCTTTATGACCACCATGTACCCATTCTCTGATGGCTACTTCCAGCAGGAATGCACCATGTCACAAAGCTCGAATCATTTCAAATTGGTTTCTTGAACATGACGATGAGTTCACTGTACTAAAATGGCCCCCACAGTCACCAGATCTCAACCCAATAGAGCATCTTTGGGATGTGGTGGAATGGGAGCTTCGTGCCCTGGATGTGCATCCCACAAATCTCCATCAACTGCAAAATGCTATCCTATCAATATGGGCCAACATTTCTAAAGAATGCTTTCAGCATCTTGTTGAATCAATGCCATGTAGAATTAAGGCAGTTCTGAAGGCGAAAGGGGGTCAAACACAGTATTAGTATGGTGTTCCTAATAATCCTTTAGGTGAGTGTATATATAGATGCTCACACTTTAGATTAGGGTCCAATTCTCACTATTAACTACAACTTTTCCCTCAAACACTTAATTACTGCTTATTATTAGTTAGAAAGGTACAAACCCGATTCCAAAAAAGTTGGGACACTGTACAAATTGTGAATAAAAAAGGAATGCAATAATTTACAAATCTCATAAACTTATATTTTATTCACAATAGAATATAGATAATATATCAAATGTTGAAAGTGAGATATTTTGAAATGTCATGCCAAATATTGGCTCCTTTTGGATTTCATGAGAGCTACACATTCCAAAAAAGTTGGGACAGGTAGCAAAAAGAGGCCGGAAAAATTAAATGTACATATAAGGAACAGCTGGAGGACCAATTTGCAACTTATTAGGTCAATTGGCAACATGATTGGGTATAAAAAGAGCCTCTCAGAGTGGCAGTGTCTCTCAGAAGTCAAGCTGGGCAGAGGATCACCAATTCCCCCAATGCTGCGGCCAAAAATACTGGAGCAATATCAGAAAGGAGTTTCTCAGAGAAAAATTGCAAAGAATTTGAAGTTATCATCATCTACAGTGCATAATATCATGCAAAGATTCAGAGAATCTGGAACAATCTGTGCGTAAGGGTCAAGGCCGGAAAACCATACTGGATGCCCGTGATCTTCGGGCCCTTAGACGGCACTGCATCACATACAGGAATGCTACTGTAATGGAAATCACAACATGGGCTCAGGAATACTTCCTAAAACTCTATAGGTCAAAAAAGAAGCCATATCTAAACATGATCCAGAAGCGCAGGCGTTTTCTCTGGGCCAAGGTTCATTTAAAATGGACTGTGGCAAAGTGGAAAACTGTTCTGTGGTCAGACGAATCAAAATTTGAAGTTCTTTTTGGAAAACTGGGACGCCATGTCGTCCGGACTAAAGAGGACAAGGACAACCCGAGTTGTTATCAGCGCTCAGTTCAGAAGCCTGCATCTCTGATGGTATGGGGTTGCATGAGTGCGTGTGGCATGGGCAGCTTACACATCTGGAAAGGCATCATCAATGCTGAAAGGTACATTCAAGTTCTAGAACAACATATGCTCCCATCCAGACGTTGTCTCTTTCATGGAAGACATTGCATTTTCCAACATGACAATGCCAGCCCACATACTGCATCAATTACAACATCATGTCTGCGAAGGAGGAGGATCCGGGTACTGAAATGGCCAGCCTGCAGTCCAGATCTTCAACCATAGAAAACATTTGGCGCATCATAAAGAGGAAGATGCGACAAAGAAGACCTAAGACAGTTGAGCAGCTAGAAGCGTGTATTAGACAAGAATGGGACAACATTCCTATTCCTAAACTTGAGCAACTTGTCTCCTCAGTCCCCAGACGTCCTCCAGCTGTTCCTTATATGTGCATTTAACTTTTCCGGCCTCTTATTGCTACCTGTCCCAACTTTTTTGGAATATGTAGCTCTCCTGAAATCCAAAATGAGCCAATATTTGGCATGACATTTCAAAATGTCTCACTTTCAACATTTGATATGTTATCTATATTCTATTGTGAATAAAATATAAGTTTATGAGATTTGTAAATTATTGCATTGCTTTTTTATTCACAATTTGTAGTGTCCCAACTTTTTTGGAATCGGGTTTGTAGTTAAGTTTAGGTATTGGGTAGGATTAAAGGATGTAGAATATGGTCATGCAGAATAAGGCATTAATATGTGATTTATAAGTACTAATAAACAGCCAATATCCTAGTAATATGCATGCTAATAAACAACTAGTTAATAGTGTGAACTAAAGTGTTATATGATATATTGTAATTTTTGTTTCTTGAATCTGATTTCAAAGAGTATTCATGTTTCCTTTATGACAAGGAATAAAACGATCTCTTATTCAGTTTGTCATCATAATTATTGCCTGATAATATCACACTTGAGTATTGTCAATCCAAGCAAGAGACATTTAAACAGAAAAATACAGAATCTTGACTGCATTCATTATCTATAACTCTATGCAGAATCCAGCCTTTTGCATGACAATGTGGCGTTCGTTATATGTCTGGACTCTCTTGGCACCGGAGATGAGCTTTTCCTACACGTTTCACGGCCACCTAAGCCCGGAACACCTCAGTACAGCTTCATTCAGCAGCTAGAGCAGGTTAGGTTGAATTATGCAATGTGGAATTCAATCTATGTTCAATGAAAAAAAACTTGATTGGCAATTGACACTCTTGTATATCTTTTCCTTCCTGTGTTTACAGATAATATCTGCCAGGTTCCCCTGGGTGAGATTTGGAACTGTCCATAAGAAGATCAACCTGCAGGAGTCCAACGTGGCTTGGGAGCACGAGCGCTATGGGATGAAACGTATCCCAGGATTCACTCTGTCGCATATTGAGAACCCTAAATCAGAGCTGAGAGGATCTATCCTGGACACCATGTGAGAAACAAAATCTTTCCAAATCTTTCCAAAGTTAAAGTTCTGTAAGCAAATCTCGTGAACTTGAACCAGATGTAGCCAGTGAATTAGCCATGCCCTCTTTTTTCAAAAAACGCCCCACCAAGAAACCCACAGTTTCTTGCACAACAAACTAAGAACTGAAACTTGCTTATGAAGCTGAATATGTTGTAAACTTGAATGACACATTTCAACGACCACTCAGCTTCCTGTTTCCCATATACTGGCTGCCTTTTGAATGTGCAAAATAATTGACCGGTAGAAAGAGCCTCAACCTCTTTGGCTGAACAAAGTGTGGCCTGCAATCACTTTTTTTGCAACTAATTCAGTGACATCTGTCAGGTTATATGAATATTTTCCAGTACCATTCAGCAAAAATGACCTTTAAATAATTGTTGATCCTTGAAACCAGTGTGAATCAAGTTTCCTATCCAATTGTTTTGGACTAGAGATGCAGCTCTGTTATAGAAGACATTTTAGACTACATTTTAAATGACAGATGCACCATTTCTCATCTCACAGTTTTTCTTGTATATTTAGGGCACAGGTGGACATCAGGAAGCTCAAGCGGAACGCCGTTATTGTTGCTGAGTCCTTGGCAAGATTCATGTACAATCTTTCAGACAAGGTGAAGCAAACGTTTGAAGCTTCTTGCCAAATTTAAATGTTCATGGAAACCTTGAAAGCGCACACAGACCACTTTCATCTTTGTTTCCACTTTTCATTAATATATACCATCTTTTTGTGCTGTAGGGCTCTGCTAAGGACATGCAGGTTTTCAAGGGCAGTTTGGTAATCATATTTTTCTATTCTTTCTACTTTGCAAAAAGAGAGAAAAGAACAGTATCGTGGTACAATTCCGATATACTACCATTTAAAAATGTGGGAATTTCAAAGTCTCTTATGCTCACCAAAGCTGCATTTAAATGATCAAAATACAGTAAAAACCATCAATATTATTCCAATTTAAAATAACGGTTTTCTATTTTGATATATTTTGAAGTGACATTTATTCCTGTGAAGGCATAAACTCCAGTCTTCAGTGTCACATGATCCTTCAGAAATCATTCTAATATGCTGATTTGCTGCTCAAGAAACATTTATTACCTATGTTGAAAACGGTTGTCCCAAACTTGAAGTTCATCAAGTAAACTTTATGTGCTATATAGGATATTCAAGACAGCCATTTGTCTGCATTGATGACCATGATGACGTCTGTTCCCCGAGCCGTTCAGTTGCTGGACAGAGAACCAGGACACCTGCTCCTGATCAGCAGCCTGGAGCAGGAGTTCAAACACTATCTAAAGCAGGTCCATAGACACGCGTTCCACCAGGACAGAAGGTACACACCGACACAATATTTCACCGCATCAATGGCCTGAAGCAAGACTTCAAAAGACTTCTGTAGCAGGTTTACAGATGCATATTTTACTAGTTGCAAATACGCACATTCACAGAGCCAGAATTCATCTTTTTATCTTGCCTGTAGCTAAAAAGTTCAAACAATGTTTACTGATACACTTTCTGCAAACTACAGCTCACACACACACACACACACACACACACACACACACACACACACACACACACACACACACACACTAAGCTGGTTTTGTCTGACTTTTATAGGGATCCTGAAATCACGTTCTTTGATCAAATGAGCCAACCAATGATGATGTACAGGTGAGTAAGTCTTGTGATTGGTTGGTTTTGAAGGAGCATGAAACAGCATTAACACCCCTTTTTAATTTAGTAATGTGATGCATTTGCAAATGAAAAAGAGGTATGGAATTTTATCCATTGAGAATTGATGGTCTGTATATGACAGATGGGTGTAGGGGAGAGGATGAAACGTCAGAGGTGGAGCGGAAGTTACTACCTTTTAATGAAGGATTATGAATATTAAAATTACTATCACCAATGATTACAACTATTGGTGCGTCTGAAATTCCATACTGTCAGCATGTCTGAGTTTGAACGTACTTCACAACCATTAAAAAAGTATGTTCTATATATAGTATGAATATTAATGAAATTCAGATACTACATCCGTCGTTGCTTCACTGCCATTCATAAATCCTATCCCGTGGCCTCATGGGATAGTAAAGTGTCCATCAGTGCACACTTCAGAATATAGGTACCGGGGACATTTCACCTTTTATTTTTTGATTACTATCAAAGACTATAGATATAGAAAGACGGTCCCACTCCTATTACTCATGAATGGGAGAAACTGCAATGCGCAATATGCCGTAAAAGTCCCGCCTTCTAAAGTAAAAGAGCCAATCGCTGATTGGTAAAGTCATTGCATCACTGCCTGTAGAAGCTCCAGTTCCCATAGAAACCTGAGACTCGTGCTTAGGACTGTGCATTGGCTTGTTTAGCTTGAAAAATAAGTTTTTTTTTTTAAGCTATTTGAGCTATTTCATGTCAGATTTTGTTGCTGATTTGAAATATATTATGTCATTGTGAATTCGGCAAGTAGTTCTTGAGATTCCATTCAAATAGATAGGACTTTGTCTTGTATGCCTGAAATAGCTGCCATGAGGCGTTACAAATATGGCTGCGAAGTGAACAGACTTTCCTTGATAGGGACTTTGATACTATGTATTTGGACATACACTCACCTAAAGGATTATTAGGAACACCTGTTCAATTTCTCATTAATGCAATTATCTAATCAACCAATCACATGGCAGTTGCTTCAATGCATTTAGGGGTGTGGTCCTGGTCAAGACAATCTCCTGAACTCCAAACTGAATGTCAGAATGGGAAAGAAAGGTGATTTAAGCAATTTTGAGCGTGGCATGGTTGTTGGTGCCAGACGGGCCAGTCTGAGTATTTCACAATCTGCTCAGTTACTGGGATTTTCATGCACAACCATTTCTAGGGTTTACAAAGAATGGTGTGAAAAGGGAAAAACATCCGATGGTAGATCTGATGGTAGAGTCAGAATTTGGTGTAAACAGAATGAGAACATGGATCCATCATGCCTTGTTACCACTGTGCAGGCTGGTGGTGGTGGTGTAATGGTGTGGGGGATGTTTTCTTGGCACACTTTAGGCCCCTTAGTGCCAATTGGGCATCGTTTAAATGCCACGGCCTACCTGAGCATTGTTTCTGACCATGTCCATCCCTTTATGACCACCATGTACCCATTCTCTGATGGCTACTTCCAGCAGGATAATGCACCATGTTACAAAGCTTGAATCATTTCAAATTGGTTTCTTGAACATGACAATGAGTTCACTGTATTAAAATGGCCCCCACAGTCACCAGATCTCAACCCAATAGAGCATCTTTGGGATGTGGTGGAACGGGAGCTTCGTGCCCTGGATGTGCATCCCAAAAATCTCCATCAACTACAAGATGCTATCCTATCAATATGGGCCAACATTTCTAAAGAATGCTTTCAGCACCTTGTTGAATCAATGCCACATAGAATTAAGGCAGTTCTGAAGTATTGGTATTAGAACACAGTATTAGTATGGTGTTCCTAATAATCCTTTAGGTGAGTGTATACTGTTTAGGCGTACTGTCTTTCGCATACTATATAGTAAGGAAGTATTCAATTTCAGATGCAGAGCATGCATGTATATTAATAAAGTAAATAGGGTTGACTTTAAATCCCTTATTGTACTATTTGAATTCAGCAATATTTGAATAGTTTATTTTCAATTGGGTACTTTAGTTCTACTTTCAGTGTATTAGTTGTATTTATTTATTATATTTAGTTTATTAATACACCAAGTATTAAGAACTAAAACTAAAATTAATTCATGGTACTGTTTAATTTTAGCAAGTTTTGGCATCATTTCGAAACCTTTTGAAATTGTATTGTAGTTTAAAAATGTTTCCAGTAACAGCAGTTTTAAATTTAGTAAGCGAAAATATTTTCAGTCAATTTTCTTTTTAACACTGATCCTTTTTTTTTTTTTTTTTTTTTTTTTAGGGTGAAGCCTGCGGCCTTTGACCTGTTTTTGGGTGGCTGTATAGCTGGATACCTTGGAATAGTCTATTACGCAATCCAGGTGAGCCGTGGGTAATGCATACCAAAGTACAGAGCTGAGCTCATACCTGTATAGGCTGGAATTTTAATATCTCTCAGTAATCTCAACCTGTAATACCAGATTGCTTAATGTGTTTTGCAGAACTTTGGGAACATCTACACAAAACTGAAAGCAACCATGAAAGCCAAACACCAATAAACTAGGGAAGACACATCAAAGAACCATGCAGTGCACAGAGAAGTCTACAGAATGGCCAATGTCATGCCTGCGAGGACTGAAAACTTTTTGAAATCACGTCTTGAATTTAAAGTGGCTACCTTGTATTTTATAATCCCCTTGCTGTCTCTTCTGGTTCTGTTTGATTTCTGTTCTTTTTCTTTTTTTAAATTAAAGATCGCCCCTCTCTTTTAGAATCTACTTTGCTCATTCTGGAATCCTTCTGGAACTGTACTGTATGTTTACACTTCGGTCATTGAAGGGAAGCAGACTAAATTAGATGATTACCCCATGCAAATGCGATATGTCGGGAGTAGAACGGAACTCATGGATAAATCATGAGTCACTTAAAAAGGAACCCGATGCCAAGTAAGAGTGAGCGGATCTGTTGAATGTGGCACTGGGTCACCTATATGTAGTGGAATTATGGTAACTGAACACCTATATGAAAGAGAAGCTTATGAACACCATGCAGTCGATAATGTTTATATGATAAATATAATTGTGTTTTGTTAAATAACAAAAAGTAAGTTTGAGCTTAATGATACACCGGTATAATTAGGTTATTTCTCCATTTGAGTGATGGACAGAAACCACCCTTTAAACCCATTTTGTGTCAATAATTTTTTATACGTTTTTCCCTGTGGAACTATCTGAGTAACCTGAAAGCTGTCCTTTGCATAATAGGTCGCTGAAAGACATATTTGATTTACTTGTGTTGGCACAGGCAACGTGGATTTTTTTGTGGTGCTGACAGGGACTGTGGATGAGTACCAAATGCTCAGATAAATGATGACTGTCTTGATTATCTCTTATGAATGAAGAACTCCTTTCATTCATATAGGATTACACATTCATTACTGTCATCCACAATACTGTAGCTACAATGGCATGAGCACATTCCTGAATGTATCATATAGTTATTTTCTACTGTGGAGTCTAATGTCAGAACGTTAGCATTCTGAAGTTATGGCGGTATGATTCTTTCACAGAGAAAGTGAAATTTACAGATGTTCAAATTCATAAATTAAGAAAATTGAATGATCAACATACACTTACAATTTCCCATTTCAAATGAATACTTTTATTCAGCAAGGATGCATTCAATTGATCAAATGTGACAGTAAAGACATTTATAATGCTACTAAAGATTTTTTCATTCAAACCTATGCTGTTCTTTTTAAACTTTCGATTCATCAAAAAATACAGTTATCAGGGTTTCCACAAAATTATGAAGCAGCACAACTGTTTGAAACACTGATAATGAGAAATGTTTCATGAGCAGCAAATCAGTATATTAGAATGATTTCTGAAGGATCACATGCCACTGAAGACTGGAGTAATGATGTTCGAATAATGAAATTCAACTTTGCCATCACAGGAATAAATTACATTTTAAAATATTTTTAAATAATATTGGAATATTACTTTTTTTAATAATTACTTTTTACTGTACATTTAGGACTTTTTGAACAAATGTATCACTTATAAACGGAATGTTTATGCAATATTTCTGAGGATAAAATAGATGATTGTAGCATTACATTACATTTTAAAGCCATAATTCTGCTGTACAAATCATATTTTTTTTTAATGTAATTTATTAACAAGTAAAGAGAACAATCAAGTTTTGCCACCACAGGAACTAATTACATTTTAAAATATTTTAAAATAGAAAACAGCTATTTTAAATTGTAATATTATTTCACAAAATTAATATTTCATTGTACATTTTGGACTTTTTTGAACAAGTGTATCAATTATAAATGGAATGTTTATGCAATTTCTGGGGATAAAATAGGTAATTGTAACATTGTACATTACATTAGCCATAATTCTTTACATTTTAAAGGCAAATCATATATATATATATATATATATATATATATATATATATAAAATATATTAATGTAATTTATTAACAAGTAAAGAAAATCATCAATCTTAACTACTTTTTAAATTTCAATAAAATTTAACATTTTTAACATTTAAATTTATCATCGTTATTTTTCTTGAGGATTTTCTCTAGAAAATAGTCGCGCTATTTGGTAACATTTTGCTATTTGTTTATTAGCAAATTGTATGAAATGCTAAATATATAATAAAATCAGTCATTTTCTTTTTTTTTAATTTAGGGTCAACATTTTTATTAATTTTTATTCTAATAATCAATGTGTTTTTCCAGCCTTATTTCTGGAATTTGTCCAGTCTGAAAAACAGAAACAGATCTCACCCCACCTGTTTAACTCTCAGTCAGGCCCCGCTGAACAGGGGCCATAAAAGACGCACAGGATCTAAGGCTTGAATTATTGATCACTGGCCGAGGGGGGAATGAAACCAAGGGCAGCTCAATCCTGGTGACAGACGGATGTCTATGCAGATTATCCAATTGCCAGCTCTCTTTTTTTCTCTTCACTGGAGCGTCTAACACAGAACCGGGCCAGAATATCACATGTGATTGCTTAAGATGTGCTTTGTGCGTACTTCAATTTCAAATGTGATTTTAACCTTTGGTTTGATTTCAGAGTAATCCAGTGACAGCCAAAATGTGTAGACAAAAAAAGAGGCAAAGTGATAAATAAATTAAATATAAGAGCTGAAAGGAAACTTTGTAGTTTCAAACATAGAGTATGAGTAAACAGTGGCAAAAATTTCACCTTTGAGGCAGCTTATTTGAATACTATTCATGGAAAGATGAAAGGATTTAGGAAACAAAAGAGAGGAAGAGGAGCGTGAGAGCACAAGAGCAGAGGCGCTGAAGAGAGGGAGGGGGTGAGGTCGGGCTGACAGCAGTCAAGGAGCTGTGGACACACTCTTACTGTACACAGAGGAAATGGGTCCTCAGCTACACTTCAGCAGCACCTACTCAGAGGAGTTCAGCTACCCGGCTCGGGTCAAACCCACCCGGCCCAGGCCGTCCTCTGCATATCGCAGGAACAATCCTCATCCACGGCCGGTAAGAGCTTCCTGAACCACTACAGCACATGATCACCGCCATAAAGGAACATTTCATCTATTTAAATGGTCTCATTTGAAAGTTTTTCAGTGATATTCGCCAAATAAATGTAAAAAAAATCATACTTTATGTTTTTGAAAGAAGTCTCTTTTGCTCACCAAGGCTGCATTTATCTGATCAAAAATGCTGTAAAAATTTTTGAAAATTAACAATTTAAAAGTTAATACATTTAAAATTGTAATTGATTTCAGGGATGATAAAGCTGAATTTTCATCATCATTACTCTAGTCTTCAGTGTCACATGATCTTTCTAATATCAATGCTGATTTGGAGCTCAAGAAGTATTTCTTATTATTATCACAGTTGAAAACGATTTTGCGGCTTATTATTTTTGTGTCAACTAATACTTTTTATTTGCATGATACTTTGATGAATAAAAGTTCAAAAGAAAGAAATGTATTTAAAATAAAATTCTCTAACCACAAGAAAACTGAAAATGAATGTAATGTATATTACGTGCACTGGTGTGCTACATTCATTATTTTTTGTGCATTTTGTGTGGTATTTGTTTGTATTCTCTTGATTTTCATTATTTTATTGCTGATGTGTGAATGAGCAAAACAATTGAGTTGAGGTAAGAAATGCGCTGTAAACAACAGCCAACATTTTTCAATTAACTGACCTGACAAATCATTAATAATTCACCAGGCCTGCACATTGTAGCCGCTTGATTCTGCAAAACAACCTACATGTAGGGGGCTTTGTACAGGAGGCTCCGATTACGCTGCTTCCAAACCACTGAACAGGGATCAGAGGTTGGGATCGACTCTCACTAGCAAAACAATCTAACCTCTGCGGGGTCAGTGTTACATGCTATTAAGTGCCACTTAGGGTTGGTTTCTGAATCCTTTTGCCACCCAGGACTTCCTGATGCCAAGAACGCTGCAGACGGGATATGGCTCAAGGAAACACTTTCAGATGACGGCTTCTCCTACCTCTTTTCTACCTCCAGTCAGACACATATCTGTCCAGTATCCAGGTACCAATGCAATCTGTGTGAACTGAGGTTAAGCAAACCAGTGTAGTGCAGTGTAACTTCAGTCCTGGAGGGCCACTGTCCTGCAGAGTTTAGCTCCAACCCTAATCAAACACACCTGAACCAGCTACTCAGTGTCTTCAGGATTACTAGAAAGCTACAGACAGGTTTTTATCAGAGTTGGAGCTAAATTCTGCAAGACAATGGCCCTCCAGGACTGAAGTTGCCCATCCCTGCACAGTGCCAGCTTCAGACTAATATATATGCATATATTATAACCAAAAAACTATTATCACTGACCTCAAGACGCGCAAACAGGACACCAACCGACGATGCAGATCTCATCGCAAAGAGACTCCAAACCACCTGAGGTCTCCTCTGCAGTTTGTACACTGCCACCTGCTGCATGGCTTCTCAAACCACAACCAACCAACTTTGCTCATGCAACAATCACAAACACAGAAGGGTAAAACCTTTGCAATTTTTATATGCATGGGCATTGCATAAACAAGATAGTACCCTGTATTACAGTAGTGTGTCTATAAAAATAAAATGCAGTCAATGCATAGAATACCTTTTACATTTTTTTTTTCTCTCTCTGAATACTATCCATTTCTGAACAGATCATGCTACGATTTTGTCCTCAAATAAGTTACCTTCATATCTTTATCATTTCTTTTTTTGTATTCAGGAAATATTCAGACACAGATCAAATCAGATCAGCTTGGAACGGACAGATGGACGTCATACCATCTATAAAACCCTTCAAACAGCAGGTTACCCATCATCACAGAAGATCACGCTCAAAGTCCACTGCTGATTGCAGGTATTTTATTTCCAGTTGCTCAATTCTTTTTTTTTTTTACTGATCTTTCAGACATCACTCAGTGCTTTGATTCAGTGCTTGTAATGTAATCTTGTCATTCTGCTAAGCTGTAAATGTGTTTCCGCATAAACATGGCTCAGCTGTTAATGCATTTGAATGTATGAGATTATCCCTTTTAAATCTAGACGTTTTGGTTTGCAGTGAAGGACACAGCTGTTTCCATGTGGTGAAGCCATATAAAGTTGGACACTACATCATCCACCCAGAGTTTGTGTCAGAAGCGAAGCACTACTAAAAGCCAGTGTTTGTGCATTTTATTTATTTTATTTTTTTATAATGTTTTTATTTGTTTGATAATGTCATTTTATTGTGTATTATTGAGGTACATTATGTGTTTGGAGATCCTGCCTTGTAAAACATGTTTGGGTGCAACTTCATTTTAATGACTGTAAAATGTATTTTTGGATGTAAATGTGCATTACCATGACAAATAAACAACGTTTATGATGTTCCCATTAAACGTGTGTTATTTTTGCCTTACAAACATTACCACGGTAACTATAGTTTTCATACAGTGTAAATTACGACAATTCACGCTTGAACCATCATGATATCTTAGCCCCATTTAGCTGAAACTTTGTGGCCCATTTTAGCTCAAAAGGGAAAACTTTTTCATAAAATACTAGGTAAATTACTTTGCTTACCTTTTTATGGAAACATCATGATATCTTTCTTTAAGCTGTTCAATAGTTAGCCTACTTTTGAATATAAGTGAATTTGACCGTATAAGTGAAAAGTTGACATTTTCAGGACACTTCCATCTAGCCTCTGTAAAATGTTTTTCCCTGTCTAACTTTCCAAACTCACAGTCAGTTGATTTCAAATACTATTTTGGCAACTATAAAATAATTAATCGATTCAAAACCATGCACCCTATATGAGGATATAATAAGACAATGCAAAAAAAAGAAAACTTTTGCCACCACTGTCATCAGAAATGGCTAAAATATGCTTCCTTTAAAATAAAATGTAACAATTAAAAATGAGATCCACATATTAAAATTAAGTAGTCTTTTCATTTTAAAGTAGTGTAGTAACTGGTATTTTTGGCGGGCTTTTTTGGACACATTTTTGTAAGATATTGACACAAAACAATGTTTTCTTTGGTAGACTAATCTCTCTCTCTCTCTCTCTCTCTCTCTCTCTCTCTCTCTCTCTCTCTCTCTCTCACACACACACACACACACACACACACACACACACACACACACACACACACACAGACTCAGAGAGACAGAGAGAGAACAGGTTGTGTTTACATGTTTTATGGGAATTTACCATAGACATAATGGTTTTTATACTGTACAAACTGTATATTCTATCCTCTTACACTAAACCTACCCATCATAGTAAACTTTCTGCATTTTTACATTTTCAAAAAACATCACAGTATGATTCATAAGATGTTTTCCTCATGGGGACCAAAAAATGTCCCCACAAGAACAAGGATTTCGGATATTGCCATCTTTGTGAGGACATTTTGTCCACATTAGGTAGGGTTTACCAGTCCACACAGACACAGCTATATATTCTATATGTTCAGCGGTTGACAGCCAGACAAAACCAAACCACACCACAATATTCACACTTGCTCACTCGCTGAGTATAAAACTCAATTTCCCAGAGTTGCAGAGTTTTGTGTGAACAGCGAGTCGACCAATAAACTCCTCCCATTACAAGACACGGAGTTCAGCGTCTTGAATTGTTCGAGAGCGCAAACAGCATACGAAACCAACAGTACTCAAGCTGGTAAGTATGTTTTCTCGTGTAACTAGAAATGTTTAGGCATTCAAATAGCAAATTCGTTCTGTTAGCCGACAAATTTGGGTCCTGCGTGTTTTACAGTCGACACCCCTTTGCCTGATAAACAGACCACACTGGCTGTCTTGTTGTTTCACATGTCTCCTTATGATAAAACACCGAACTGTTTTGTTAAAAGGCTTTTTTGTGTGTCGTTGTCCCATAATAATGTGACCATTTAAGGAGTTTTGAACCAATTTCAATGTTATTGTAGTGGCTACTACTGCATGTCTCAGGACTTGTGTTACACTTTGACCCATGTGATAAATGTGTGCTAGCGCTTCTATTTGCTGAGTTATTAAAACGAGCGTGCAAACATCATTAATTTGTCAGCCAATATTAATCTTGTTGTTTTCAGTACTGTGGCTATTTTAGTAAAAGTTCACTTATACAACCTGATACACTTACCTATTTATATGTCCATGTATGTACAGTCAGTCCCCTGTTTGAGCCTCTATTTGTAAAAAAAAAAAAAAAAAAAAAAGGGTGCAAAGAGATTGAAGAACCGGTTTTTTGGAGCTGCGTGTTCTGAATCAGCAAAATGTTGTTTATTTGAGTGCTGTGCCTGTTAGAGTACATTGTTGCTTCATCCCTCCAAAAATGTTATCTTGTCAGGAATTCAGTGGTGTTTAACTATTCCATTTATTCATTTCCCTGGCAAAGTATCCTTGTAACATTTCTATTTGTTGTCAAATAGTCACTGTTTCTTTTTCAGTCAAGCAAGATCTTGTTTTATTTAGGGAAGAACAGAAGTGACTGTTGTCAGAGAATCACATGCTTCTTGTTACCAGTGAAAATGTGCATTATCAGAAGTACTGCATAGAGCAGAACAGTCCATTCCAAAAGTAAAATCAGACAATTTTCTCCAAAAATATTACAACAACAATGTGCACACTTTTCAAGACAGACCTCCCACGGGGTCTGGTGTTTTTAAGTGAGTAAATATGATTCTGAATAAATCATATGAATCGCTTTTTTTTTTTTTTTTTTTTTTTTTTTTTTTTTTTATATAAAAAATATTTAGAGAATATTTTAAATTGTATTTTATTAGTGTTGATATTATTTTTGATATTTTAGGAGCAGTTTTGTACTGTCGCATCTTTCAATTTCATCCCTGTTAAAACATTGTTGCTACAGCTTATACTAGTCTAGCCACTAGTCATTCTAGTTTTACTAACCACTAATAACTAGTCATTCAGGCAACACACTAGTTAATTTTAAAGTTTGAAATGCAAAATTTATTATATATGGTGCATTGATTCATGTAATTTTTAATTACACCCCTACTACCCATAATAAGTGATCCACCAATCAGATGGTGCATTGTCAAAGTCAATCTTACCATGGAAATGTTTGTAGCAAAAGGCTCAAAAGTGACCGTCTGCTTCCATAAATAATTGCAAACAACATTAAGACCGTAACACAATTAGTATATCTGAGTATTTTGCTATAAACTCATTCAGTGGTTTGATTTGGCTGTCATTCACAGCTTCATGGGATAAGTATAAATTCATGATTACAAGTGCAACCTTTTTTTACTTCTCAAATGTTGTAAAGTTCTGATTAATATCGTTGATTTAATTAAAATGATTGAGTTTTTTTTTTTCTAATTGCTTGACAAATGAAACTTCCAGAACGAAGGACACTGAAAAAGTGTGCAGTCACTGTTGTGCCTTATCAGCGTGCTGTACGTTTCCCTCAAAAACAGAATGTGAGACCATTTTCATTAGCAGTTCAGCTCTTCTAGGTCGTTCTTCAGTAGAAAACTTTGTCCTTTAACTGTGCTTTTCATTTGAACCAAGTGTGTTTGGTGGCACTTCGCCAGTCTCAAAATTTTGCAGGTGTGGCGTTGCATACTGCAGACCCGGAGGCCCTTGTGTTGTCCTCTAGTGCAGTCAATTCACACACTGCCACAGTGAGAAACCTTGGCAGCATGAATAAACTGCTTTTGTTTATGCCTTTACCTCCCAACAGACCAATTCAGGGTGAAATCAAAGCTAAAACTATAGTGTTTTCTGAATACTTAATGCAGGAATTTGTACTGTGATTCCTACATCTGCATGACAAGTAGATTTCTGTTTGGACTTTGTTTCAACCTTTTACATTGACACTCTTTGCACTCCTTTCCCCTCAGGCTCATAAAGGATAATGAACAAGAGGAAAAGGCTACATTGAGAGGAGGAAAAATGGATGCAAGACTCCATTTTGCACATATTTAGCAAGATATCCACTTCGGTTCTCTCAGCTTCAGTTTCTCACATAAGTCTACCAAATGATATCTATATTGGTGCTTATAAAACTTTAGCCTTGAGGTTATCAAATAAACTTCACCTATACAAATTTTAACTGTGAATTCAAAAACTAAGACTCAGAATGTACCAAGTAGTCCCAGGAGGCGCAGGAGGAACAATCACGGATGGCGTGCCCATCAAGAAGATGGACAAGGACAGTCGCCCTCTGGTGGGGGCTGGAGTTATTGGTGTGGTTCTGGTAATTGCAGCAGTGACTGCATGGTGTTACTATATTGCCTCCCTACGTAAAGCTGACCTGCTGAAGACAGAATTGCTTGATCTCAATAAGGATGGCTTTCTCATCCGCAATCAGGCTGGGGGGATTGTCTTGAAAATGGGCTTCAGGTCAGTATGCATGGTGCTTATATTCTTCTGATACCATAAAACATCTTCACAGAAAGGAATGTTGTAGTCCAGTGGTTCTCAGCTGGTGGGTTGTAACCCAAAATGTTCTGATAGCAGACAGAAGTAAAATGGGTAATTGAGATGCATGTATATAAGAGTGATATATATAATTGTATATATATATTTTTTTGATTCGTCACTTGATGTCTACTGTACAATCTTTGTCCTGATGCAGAACCAGTTGTAAATCAGTTTATTGATATCTCAATTCTGTATATATATTTCCAAATATAAAAATATTTCCACTTATAAAAGCTCTCCTTGTTTTATAACGTCACAAATATAAACCTAATATTCTTATAAAAGAATCTGATTTATGCTTGCTGATTTCAGGTCTGGCACACTTGATCTTGACTCCTGCTCGAAGGAGGGTGTGATCCTTCGCTGCTCGCGTTCATTTGCTGGCAAGGTGAACTTCTTCATTATGACGGTGAAGCCAAAGGAAACAGTGGTGTGTTACCGTGTACGTTGGGAAGAGTTGGAGTCGGATCGGCCAGTGGAACATGCCATGTCCTACAATGAATCATACTGGTATGGTGGTGCTGAGACTGCGGTTCAACACTGGCCTATTGCCATCTCGGGTCAACAAGCACCTAAACCTTTTGTCACCAGTGACGTGTATTCCAATCGGAATGACTTTGGTGGCATTCTGGAACGCTACTGGCTCTCATCCAATGCAACTGCCATTAAGATCAATGACTCTGTGCCCTTCCACCTGGGCTGGAATGATACAGAGAAAACCATGTATTTCCAGGCACGATATCAGGACAGTCCATACAAACCTCCACCTGGAAGGCCTCCCTATGCTGAACTTAGTTACAGAGTCTGTGTGGGTCCCGATGTGACCTCCATCCACAAGGTCATGGTTCGTCGATACTTCCCCAAACCAAACAAAGTTCCCGCCAAAGAAATGTTCCGGCACCCAATATGGTCGACCTGGGCTTTACATAAGACTAACATCAACCAGGAAAAGTTTTTGGCATATGCAGAGAACATACGCAAATATGGTTTTAACTGTAGCCACTTAGACCTTGATGATCGTTACACCAGTCAGTATGGGGAGTTTGAGTTTGACACACAGAAGTTTCCAAATGCTTCTGCCATGTTTCAAAAGCTCAAGGCAGATGGCATCCTAGTATCCCTGTGGACACATCCCTTTGTGAATTATGATTCGGTTAATTTTGGGCCATGTGTACAGAAAGGCTTGTTCGTGATGGAGCCGACAGGCCAACTTCCTGCCTTGGTTAAGTGGTGGAATGGCATCGGTGGAATCCTAGATTTTACCAATCCAGAAGCTCGCAACTGGTTCACGTCACAGCTTCGCTCTTTACGTCACAAATACGGCATTTCTTCCTTCAAGTTGGATGCAGGCGAGACCAACTACTTGCCCTGGAAGTTCAGAACCCGAGCCCACCTCCCTGACCCAAGCACCTTCACTCGCCGCTACACCGAAATGGCTATCCCTTTCAACGAGCGTGCTGAGCTTCGGTCTGGCTATGGCTCTCAGAACATCTCCTGTTTCTTCCGTCTGATCGATCGGGACTCCGTGTGGGGTTACGAACTTGGCCTGAAGTCCCTGATTCCAACTGTCCTCACCATCAGCATCCTGGGCTACCAGTTTATCTTGCCAGACATGATTGGAGGCAATGCCTATCCTAACCGTACAGATGGAAATAGCAAGCTACCAGACCGTGAGCTCTATATTCGGTGGCTGGAGCTGTCTGCTTTCATGCCCTCCATGCAGTTCTCCATTCCTCCATGGGAGTACGATGATGAGGTGGTGGCTATCGCTCAGCGCTTCACTGAGCTACATGAGAAACTTGTTGCTCCCAGGGTCATAGAACTGGCTGGAGAAGTTCTGGACACCGGAGACCCCATAATTCGCCCATTATGGTGGATCGCCACCAGTGATGAAACTGCTTATAGAGTTGACTCTCAGTTTCTGATAGGAGATGACCTGATGGTGGCACCAGTGCTGGAGCCCGGCAAGCAAGAAAGGGATATCTACTTACCAGCTGGACGCTGGAAAAGTTACAAAGGCGAACAATATGACTACAAAGAGCCAATACATCTAACAGATTATCCGGTTGATCTTGATGAAATTGCTTACTTTGAATGGGTTCAGTGAGACTTTAGGGGGCGTCTGGAGTTTTAAGCATGTCTTCCATTTAAAGTGTGTGAAGTTGTTGTTTTTTTTTCTTCAGGGAATTAGCTCTAGTTATTTATCCAGGGTTTAAATTCCATAAAATTTAAGAAATAATCTCCCAGTTGCACATTTATGATTCTTCATCAGCTTGGATGAGATTGTTTAGTGCCATTAGTTAAACATGCATTACATATCTGAGGCTCACGTCTCAATCCGTGCCTTGCATTTAAACAGTGAATGTCTTCAAGAGACCGGCCCGAAACCTTAACCGAATGAAGCATTGATATGCATCTGGCCAAATAAACAAAATTTAAGGATGTTAAGGATTTACTGAGGTGCTGAGACAGGTAATTTTGCACAATGTATGCTTCATGTTCTCTCATCTGCCTTTTTAAAAAGGGAAACTTTACCAGTACTGTACAAAAGCCTTCATCTTACAAGGCGTACTTTATTAATTACTTTCTAATGTTGTCCGCAGAGCGAATCAGTTGATTTCTCTGAAATGTATGAGTTTGCAAATGCATTTATAACATGTATGGCTTTTAAACTGCAAGCTATCGCAATGCTGCAACCCATATATACACTACAGTAAAGTTAGGCTGTGCATGCATTTTTGAGCTTAATCTGCCATATCTGTGTCTTGTAAGCACCAATACTTAAACTAATCCCATTAGAACTGTGTTTGAGTAATGGGTGCCTGTGGCTGCATTGGGAATGACCAGCAGTCTTTTTTTTTGCTCTACTGCTATACTATTTCATCATGTAGTGCCAAATACATCACCAACAGGCCTTGTTCAAGCATTACCCCATTACTGCCACATTTACACAAACGTTTCCTGCCACATTAAATGCAGAACCTAGTTTTTCTGTTTGTTAAATTGATATGTGTGCTGCTCATCTTTTTCTGATTGTTATGCTGTACTGCCTATTTTTTTTGTTTTTGTTTTGTTTGTGTGAGTGTGTGTTTTGCAATAATAGCACAATGCTAATACCTTAGTCAGTTAATCTTTATCAGATTATATTTTTTTTGCTGCGCAAGGGTCACCTTTGTGTTTGTTTTGTTTGTTTAACGCTCTTCCAGCATGCCGGCAATCGACTCGCACTGCAAGCTTTCTCTAATCTACGACCTTCAAGCTTATTTTTAGCTCTTCCCACACAACTGCAAAAGCACACACATCCACTCTGGTAAATCTGTCAAGCTATGCGTCTGTTCTAAAAGAAGCTCCAGAGTACGTAGACATGTGGCAGCTGCCTTTCCAGTACTTGAGTACCTCAAATAACAGTGTAGAGTGTTGCTTCATGGTATTTGAATAATTTACTTGTAGAGCGATGTCTTCTCTATGGGCAAATTTTTGTGTTCTTGTGGATTCTACCCTGAGGAGATCTCGTTAATAGGCCCCTGACAGTGTGGGCCCCTGGATGACCCAGTCAGACTGTAGACTGCTGATGATACAGAAACTCACCAGAGCAAAACCACCGTCAGCTTTCAACAGATTGGAATTTCATGCTTTTTTACATGAATGTACATTTCCACGAGCGAAGATGCTTTGTACATCTCATAGACTTTGTGTGTGTGTGTGTGTGTGTGACTAATACATTTCTATTTTTTCTTTTTAAATGTTAGTGAATGAAAGTATTTATTGATTTCGTGCATTAAACTATGCATTTTGCTTTATTTAAACCAGTGCTTATTGGAGTTCAGGCATGTGTGTTTCAGGCATGACTGGGCAGTATTTGAATTTTATTTTGAGTTTCGTACGTCCTGGTAAAGCCATGCTAAATGTAATGTCTAAGATTTCTTTTTTGACCAGCTGCCCTGAAAGTATTGTTCTCCAGAGTGTCACAGGAGGGCAGTGTTCATCTGCTTTTCTACTCCTCCACTTTAAGCTTGTGAAGTGTGTTGGCATGACAAGAAAATCCTGTACTTTAAGTATTTTTCTCTGAGTATAATTAGCCTGATATTGAAGTAAAATGGTACCATTAAACTTCTGACCTCTCTCAAGAGTTATGAGTTATTAATTGTACGTTCTCCTCTGCATTAATTGTACTGCCCCACATTAGCGATAGACTGTCTTCAGTGGGCGAATGATGCCACCCACTCACTATTCAGTTCACTACTTTCCCGTTTGATAGTGTTGCTGGACTTGAGCAGCACATGGATTTTGGCATTGATATGCGATGCAATTTTGGCTCGTCTTTCCAGTGGTTATTAGTTTAGTTTCTTTGGTATTATGCATTTGGTTCTTCCGTTTCTATCGTGTTTCTAATTTGAGTAAATGGAAAAAGTTAAGTTTATGCCATGATTGTTTTTTTTTTTTTTTTTTTTTTTTTTTTTTTTTTGTCAGTCAAATTATGTGTTTTTAAGTATAATCAAGTGCAATATCAGATGTTTTATTTGAATAATTTGTGATGTTAACTTTCATCCTTGTGCTACAGTATGTATTGGAATTGCATGCATGCATTTGGCTGTACATGTGCCATGAAAACATAAGACAGTGACTAATAATTTTGATCTAGCTAGTTGCGGAGTCTACAAGTTACAGAGCATGAGTGCCGGTTTGCTCAGTCTTCATCTAATTTACGTTACTGGTGGATTGGGCCGCATCTCTTCGCTAAGTTCAAACGAGGCTTTCAGGCAGGGCGGTCATGGGTCCATGGATTCATTGAACCTCCAGCCTCCTAGTCTCTCACAGGAATAGTAATTATTGCAAAGCAGGTTAAGCCTGATCAAAGTTTGAATCAGACTTTGGCCCAGCATTGAAAGAAGTCTCCTCTGAGAGGCATCTTCTTGGTTTTTTGGGGCCCTGCTCATCATTGGTAGATAATGACACAGTGTTGAGGTAATTTACAGGTTATATGGAGGTTGCCCTGGATCAATAAATCATTTAGTTGAGTTTGGGACAGAGGTGGAGTAGTGATTTGATGAGCAGGAAAGGGCAAAGACCAAGGGTGGCCTGACAGTAATCGGTGTGGGCCATTCGTTGGGCAAGATTTACAACACAATACCACATTAAAATAATTTAGAGTTTTTTTATTTTTTGTTATGGCTTTTTTAAATCTTAGATAATACATAAACATATTGCATGAAATTGAATAAACATCTAATTAAAAAAGAAGCTGTCTTTTTATTGCATGTTTCTCGATTTGTTGTACATGATTCATTGGTGCATAGAAAAAAAATACATCTTCATAATGTCATCAAAATATAATAACTTGCTCCTCTGAAGCAACTTTCCTTTTAATCTTTCTGCTCTGATTACCTATCATTTGTACAGAGCCCCTAAAGGGACATGATGGAAAAATGTAAGATGGGAGGAAAGATATTCACTGATTTTGTGCTCTTTTGCAAACATTTTGCATTCCTCAAAGAACTCGCATCTCATATTTATTTCCCATCACCACCTCTTTTAGGGCTCTGTAGTTACATTTGAGACTATACTTTTCACGATTCAATCTGTTTCCGATGGATAAATTCAGAAAAATGCATCAGCTTTTTTGAACCATGTTGAGTTTAAATGCAGCTTCCAAAAATAAACCTCAATAATAAACCTGTTAACCTCATTCAGGTTTTTATTATTCTTATGGCATGAAAAACAAGATTTGAAATTTTACTACAGATTTTTCAAAGAGATTTTCAGATGTCCACTTGTGGACAGTATGCGTTTATGGTTTTAACCGACTAGATACTGTATTTAACACAAAACAGTAATAACACAGCAATATTGTGTATATTAAACAAACAAATGAATAAGATCATATAAAATCATGTGAAAACTGTAAAAGTATACAAAAATATAAATGCCAAATATGTTACAAACGCATATGAACTTCATACAAGTTGAACTTTTGTATTTTTTGATCAGAACATGAGGATGTGATTCCATCAAATGTCTGTCAAGGTACAACTGTGGAAACCCAACTCAGATGCTCCCTCCAGTGTACCAGAGTATGTCCATTTACCCTTATTGGCTGATAATTCTTATGTTTAAGATGGACATATTTCTACCATAGCTCTCCTCTGAGAAAACCTAGCGATCAGGTGTTTTCAACCTCATCTGAAATGAGCAGTGTTGGGGTAATGCATTAAAAGTAACATGCGTAATCAGATTACTTTTTAATCTAACAAGTAAAATAATGAATTACAAGCAACATGCACTACTTAATGTTTACTTTTTTAGTATTACCAATAAAGTAATGCATTAAAAGTAATGTGCATTATGTAATCAGATTATTTTTTGATCTAACGAGTTAAGTAATATTACAAGTCACATACATTACGTAATCACATTACTTTTTTGATGTTAATGCAAATGACATTCTACAAACCCGATTCCAAAAAAGTTGGGACACTGTACAAGTTGTGAATAAAAACAGAATGCAATGATGTGGAAGTTTCAAATTTCAATATTTTATTCAGAATACAACATAGATGACATTTCAAATGTTTAAACTGAGAAAATGTATAATTTTAAGGGAAAAATAAGTTGATTTTAAATCTCAAAAAAGTTGGGACAAGACCATGTTTCCCACTGTGTGGCATCCCCTCTTCTTTTTATAACAGTCTGCAAACGTCTGGGGACTGAGGAGACAAGTTGATCAAGTTTAGGAATAGGAATGTTGTCCCATTCTTGTCTAATACAGGCTTCTAGTTGCTCAACTGTCTTAGGTCTTCTTTGTCGCATCTTCCTCTTTATGATGCGCCAAATGTTTTCTATGGGTGAAAGATCTGGACTGCAGGCTGGCCATTTCAGTAGCCGGATCCTTCTTCTACGCAGCCATGATGTTGTAATTGATGCAGTATGTGGTCTGGCATTGTCATGTTGAAAAATGCAAGGTCTTCCCTGAAAGAGACGACGTCTGGATGGGAGCATATGTTGTTCTAGAACTTGGATATACCTTTCAGCATTGATGGTGTCTTTCCAGATGTGTAAGCTGCCCATACCGCACGCACTCATGCAACCCCAAACCATCAGAGATGCAGGCTTCTGAACTGAGCGCTGAGAACAACTTGGGTTGTCCTTGTCCTCTTTAGTCCGGATGACATGGCGTCCCAGTTTTCCAAAAAGAACTTCAAATTTTGATTCGTCTGACCACAGAACAGTTTTCCACTTTGCCACAGTCCATTTTAAATGAGCCTTGGCCCAGAGAAAACGCCTGCGCTTGTGGATCATGTTTAGATATGGCTTCTTTTTTGACCTATAGAGTTTTAGCCGGCACAGTGGATTGTGTTCACCGACAATGTTTTCTGGAAGTATTCCTGAGCCCATGTTGTGATTTCCATTACAGTAGCATTCCTGCATGTGATGCAGTGCCGTCTAAGGGCCCGAAGATCACAGGCATCCAGTATGGTTTTCCGGCCTTGACCCTTACACACAGAGATTGTTCCAGATTCTCTGAATCTTTGGATGATATTATGCACTGTAGATGATGATAACTTCAAACTCTTTGCAGTTTTTCTGAGAAACTCCTTTCTGATATTGCTCCAGTATTTTTTGGCGCAGCATTGGGGAATTGGTGATCCTCTGCCCATCTTGACTTCTGAGAGACACTGCCACTCTGAGAGGCTCTTTTTATACCCAATCATGTTGCCAATTGACCTAATAAGTTGCAAATTGGTCCTCCAGCTGTTCCTTATATGTACATTTAACTTTTCCGGCCTCTTATTGCTAGCTGTCCCAACTTTTTTGGAATGTGTAGCTCTCATGAAATCCAAAATGAGCCAATATTTGGCATGACATTTCAAAATGTCTCACTTTTAACATTTGATATGTTATCTATATTCTATTATGAATAAAATATAAGTTTATGAGATTTGTAAATTATTGCATTCATTTTTTATTCATAATTTGTACAGTGTCCCAACTTTTTTGGAATCAGGTTTGTAATAACATACATTTATTTACAGTCAAAAAATCAGTTTCTGCAGATGAAGTATCTTAAAAAAACGACAAGTAATAATTTAAATAAATAATCACAGTAATAATATGAATTGTAGCTGAAATATAGCTATAGATGAATGGTGTCCACTACTGGACAGATGATTAATCAGAATTCTAAAATCAGTACTTTGAAAATGTAACTGATATGACTCATTAGATATTGCTCGATTCTACAACATTTTCTTTTATTTTCAAGATTCTCTTAGGATAGAAGGTATGGATGAATATTCGGAGAAACTTGGCATTTCTGACATACAACGACTTGCCACTTGGGAATGTATAAGATGATGCACTAGGGTCCATTATAGAGGTTTATGTGCAACTACGCCATCAAAACCCGTGCATATGCAAGAACATTCTTTTTGAATAGCTGTCCACTGTATTGACATCTATGCATGAAAGGGTTCATTTGCATGATTGTTTAAAAAAAACGTACACATACAAATCGCACATTTGCATGTTTAACCCTAAAACAGGCAACGTAATCCAAAAATTACATACTCTTTACTGTCTTGTTTGTGGCATAAGAAAGTTTCCATCAAATCCTTTTATCATTTAGCCTGGTCTGTCTTGAGTATGCTGGTCACATGATTTGTTTCAAGTTTTCTGTGATAAATTAGTCAGCCTGACCTAAACCCAACATGGGCGCCATTGGTGCAGGACATTCGGATTTTGTGATAAGTAAATATATATTAATCTTACTTTTTTCAGAAAAAAATGCAAAACAACTGCTATTAATTGTGAACATTGTCTTAAGATGTTGAAAAAGAAAATTAAGTTATATGTTGCTCATGCTGTTATTTACCGCATTTTGAAAAGTATGTAACTCCCAGTACATGTTGCCTGTTTAGGGTAAAAAAGGATTAGCCACAATATTGACAATGAATGGTTTTTCAAGGTAAACTGGGCTACCCGTACTGGTCATTAGATTATTGTGAATTCCGGGGTGATGAGTGATGGGTCGGTTGTGGGTGGTGGGAGGGCCAGTAGAAATCTTGTTCCATGACCGGGGCCCTTAGGGAAGACCCTTATAGGCCCTTAGGGCCTCTGGGCCCACTGTACACAGTCCCCCTTCTCAATCTATGTAGTCTGAGTAAAAAAAAATTGCAAATGTTAATATTCACATGTAAAACTTATATTATTACTTTTTGTTGACTACAGCTTTGCATTTTTAACTAAATATTTTCTTGCAGAGTTTCACACACTCATTTTATGGTAGAACATTGGTGTGCCTCCCTGCTCCTGGAGGGCTACCTTCCTGCAGAGTTGCAAGAAAAAGAAAAGATTATCTGCAAGTAGTTAAAAACAGGCAACGTGTACTGAGAGTTACAACTCATAAAATCAAAACTACATCAAATGTTTTAAAAAAATCCTTTGGATATGTTTTACTTAAGTCCAGATGAAATAAGAAGTGACATGAAATAATTTTTTCCAGTCGTGCCTGTTTAAGGGTTAAATTTGTTCAGTCCAGAGTCGCACCTTCCGCATAATTATAATTTGCTGCAAGTTACCAAGTTATTAAAGTATTTTTTATCTTCTGGTCACGTCTTGTCTTGCCTAGGGCACCAGGTGAACCAGGAGAGCCAGTGCTGCCCCCTCAAAAAAAAGGGGCATGAAGCCTCAGGATAAAATTAAGTCCCGCCCAGCATTATCTTGCATTGAATATTTCTCTTTGAAATGCACATATCAGAAGTAAAATAGTATTTAACAGCATGGACGTTTACTTGAAGGGAGTTCACACAAAAATGACATTTTTATCATCATTTACTCACCCTCATGGGCAACACAGATATGTTTTGAAGAAAGCTTGATCTCTTAGATCTAAATCAAAGGTCTAATGCTTAAAATAAGCTATTTTGTTGTGAATGAGCATTCGTGTTTTTAACATTAAGTATCCAGTGATTTGGACAACATTTGCCCCTTCCAAAAATGTTGGCGCTAACCAGGTCACTAACTGTGTTTTAGAGCGAGTTTACTTTGCCTGTCAATGACGCCTCCCCGACATTGATTTGCACTCACGGCCTGCGCAGAAGACACACACTCGTATCGATTAGCTGTCTGTATTCCATTCCTCAGAAATCAATGCTGTTTGTGGCTTTGCCTGTCTACAATGATATAGGTTTTTTTGTAAAGTGATTGGGATTAAAGACAGCATTCTAATATTGTTTGAAGTTAGGCTAAACGCGTCGTGGGAGGGTCCTTTTTTAAAAAAGTGGGCGGAGTCTGTGCTTTTTGATAACATGTCATCGCGTTCGTCACTGATAAATAGTTTTGTTTTTGCACGGCTGTTGTTTATACCAGCAGAAGCTCAATGACTCATGATGACACATTGTGAGTAAGCGCAATTGTGCCCAAAAACAACAAACAACGTGGCTGTTCTCATTTAGACCCAACTGAAGCGCTCATTCCACCGCTTGGTGATGGAATGACCTGTTAAGACGAAATCTGTTCAACATTTACTCCAACTGTGCATTCATATCTTTTGCATCCGCTATAAATGGATTTTTTTTTTTTTTGCTGTGGAACTGTATAAATTCTCCTCTAAGTTCAAGGTATCTGGAGGAGTAAAGGTTGCGTGGAGAAATATATGTACATTTAAGTATAGTGTTTGCTAGTTGGTTATCCCAGGCAGTTACATGAAGCTCCTTTAGGGGGCAGTACAGCCTCACATTGATTGCGTTTATGATAGCATTGTGGACCTCAGCCCAGATGTGATCAACTGGAAAAAAAGAAGTGCACCTACTCTGAGCTACAAGGACGACACAAACCTGGCAGAGGCCCCCTGCACTCCCTCCTGCCCTGCCTTATGCCCACCTGCGTGCCCATCTGCAGAAGAGCCCCGCCAGTTGTTCTGTTTTTGTGCCAGGGTGAATCAAGCCCATCGGCTTCACTCCCAGGTGTGTATCTGGCTATACCCACCCCCACCAACCCTCGAGAGCATACTATAGTCTTCATGGGAGGAACCAGTGATCAGATGTCTAAAAGTCCACTTGCTGTATTGTAGTTTATGAAAAGGAATGAAACCAGATTGTGTGCTGGCTGGTCCAACTGCAGTTTTGGCTTCAAACCTGAGTTTGTATGCCGGCAGAGAAGCAGAGGTGGGGTTTTATGCTCATTTATATATGCAGTATTTATGTACAATATGAGAGTTTTGAGAGAGTGCAGTGACAACTGCTGTTACATATCTTTGTTTACCCCCCAAAACCAAATGGCTTTAATATCATCTAAACTGACATTTAAGTCAACATGAAATCAAAGCTGACCCTTAAAAACTTTTAAGTATTTAATGAAATGAAAATGAATCTATTTTCCAAATGCATTTTGTTGATTAAATTGTGATTCATCATGCATTAATGCTATTATCTTGACCGTAATTTAATTAAAATGTTGTAGCTCAATAATACGGTGAAACGTCAGACTTTTCTCTCTGACTTCTCTAATAATTTCGTCACTTAAGCTCTGCCGCTTTCTTTCAACAACCAATGAATTGAGTTTTTTTTTATTTTTTTTTAAATTCATTTTACTCTGATGTACATCACAATATGGAAGGAGAGATGTCCCTACTTCTGTTTCATCGCAACATCATGTTTCTCTTAAGAATATGTCAGTTATGGAAAAAAAAGTTGGTTGCGATATATCCGTTTAATTAGGTGTTTTGTGCTTTGGTCCCATACGTTTGTGCCACATTGATTTAGAAGTGCCAGTGTGTGCTGAAAACAACAGCTTGGGCACAGTATGTAAGTTTACATACTGGAGATCGCTTATTCAAAACAAAGGCGTAGCTTGATGCTGTGAATGAGCATGGAATCATGGGAGTTGTAGTCTTGACTCTTCACCTCCACAGTCAATGGAAAGGAATATGTTATAACGTTACTCTGTGCATTTGCTCTATGGCTGATATGAGAGACTTGTTGCACTTTGCAGTAATCTAGATCGATTGAATTTCATAAAAAACAGGATGATTAAATGTTAAATGACATGCAATTAATTTCAAAATATATTGTATGATGGAGAAAGCTCTCTCTTATTATGCTATGCTAGCCAATAGTGTTGTCTTTGAGGCATGATAAAAAAGTTACTTGTGGTGAATCAAGAAAACAAGCAATTCAAACAATTAGACCCGTATTGTGCTGTATTACAATGATTAGTTTTCTGTTTTCTATTGCTCGCCTAATAAAATACATACTATATTGACAGGCGATGCAAGGACAAGTCCATAATACTGGCTGATTTCTCTGGATTTAAACATGGTTGGAAACGTTTGGGATAATGTAAGTACACAGGTCAACAAACTATATAGCATTGTTCTAGTGGTTTTTGGATATTTTAATCTTACACATTGTGCCTTTAAACTCTGTAGGTGGTTAGCTAGTCTTACAGCCAGACCAGCTAACCCAAAAGTGCCCAAAAACCTTCTAAATCCACCAAAGCAGACCAGCCTAACTAGCTTGGCCAGGCAGAGACAGCTGCTAACCCACCTCAGTTTTGTGGAAACCTCCAAATTGTGGCAATATTTTTTTGGGTTTATTTCAAAATCAATGAACATCCGGTTGTGCATAGCAAATAAAAGAAATGAACAGCCGTGAATGATATCCTTAAGCTAATGAAAATTGAGTATCACTATCGAAAAAGCTCATCTGGAATAGTACATTAACTTCTGTGTGGAGACACTTTAGAGCACCTGTGGCCCTGCTAAACCATTTTCATACATGCGCTCTTTCTGAAATACTAATGAGTGGTTAAAAGCATGCTTTTAATAGATTTTTTTTCTTGCTTCACAGTTAAAGATGAAGATCCCTTGTGGCAGACATGCCACATTTAGCATCTTTACATAGCCACAAGTTTTCTGAGTGATGACGCATGTGTGAAAGGTAAACTTAAGTTCTGGTAAAGGGTTGATGATTTAATGAGTTGTGCATCGATCTAACTTCATTTGTTTCGAATTTTTAATCAATAGTCATGGCCAGAGGGAGATAATAAAGACGGGGTTAATTAATGAGACTGGTAATGGGCAGGATCTCCACAGTGGATCATTCATGTTTGAGAACCCAGCTGTTCTGATGGACGAGCATGCTAAGCTTTGATACTAAGGAATGGAAGGAGAGGATTACTGCTGGAAACAGGACCTTGGCCGCTCTGAGTGCTACTTGACCTTGAGTAATGTCATACTTTATGAACTGTGCCGAAGTGAAACTCTGGTTCACCAACTGCAATGCCTCTCAAAATCAGTGTCTGAAAAAATGAGGAGATTGAGAAAAATTAGCCGTAATTTCTGAAGCTGAAACTTTCAAAATGTCATAAATGGGTGCTTATTGAATGTGACATTGATTAGCCAAGGGAGCAATGGAGAAAGATGACGGACTGTTTCATTAATTATATAATTTTATGACATTCAGAATTACACTGATGTAAAAGTGGAATCTATTTGATTGAATGGATAACATTTTCTTTTTATTTTTGATGGTGGATTATAAATCATTCAAGTAAATGTACTTTTTTATTCATTTTTAGGTAGATGCAGATGGTGGGGTGGGGAGCATTTAATTTCTCATAACAACCAGAGGCACAGATCTACCGATGCAATTTAATTAAGTCTGGCCATGTGCTTAATTAAGGCATAGCTCACCCAGAACTTGAAATTTTATCATCATTTACTTGCCATCACATTATACTAAACCAATAGATTTTCTCTCTTTTCTGTTGACCACAATGAGATCTTCGTAAGGATGTTCATGCTGTTCCAGAGGCTGCCAAACTCCAAAAATGACCAAAACAGCAACTAAAGTACCATAACTGGTACATATGACTTGTGCTTAATTTCCCAGGTTTGTGGGGGGAAAAGACAGAATATTCCCAAATGGTTATGAAATACATAAGAACCAATGGTGTTTGGCATCATTGCCATATTTAAATGTACACAAACTTGAATGAGATTTTAGAGCTGAGGCAGAGAAGGTTATTAGTGAATGACTTTCTGCTTAAAGGTTTAATTTGTTAGAAAATGAAAATACTGTGTAATTTACTCATGTTGTTCCAAACCCATATGACTTTCGTAGTTAGTATGTTAATCTTAAGAAACATAAGTGTTTTTTTAGAAGACTTGTTTGAAGCTGCTTGATTCATATGAAGTTGTTTTATAATCTTTTTATAAACTTGTTTAAAGTTTTGATGGATTGAACTGGTAATGTAGTAAGTGAAAGTGAATTTTTTTTGGGATCGGCGTGAGAGTAAATGATGACGACAAATTAAATTTTTAATTTTTGAAACAAAATGAGAGTTAATTTTTTAGGTGAACTGCCCCTGTTTTGAATAAGCTGTCAATTCCAGAATTGTTCATCCTGATGATTCACTACCCAATTTCTGTGTTTGATATGGTTACATCGCTGACATCGTTACAGACTCGTAACATCGCTGGGCTGCTGAAACCGCTCCCGGTTGAAGGTTTCCCGCCTTCGCAAGAGTGACCTCCCATCTGCCGAGTCGTGTCTGAGGGGAACTTGTCTGTCCTTGCTGGGTAACAAATGACCCTGACACACCAGAGACTCTGGGCTCGCACCTGCTTAACTTTTCTCACCCGTCTGTCTCCCATCGCGCCAGACTGACAAAGCTCAGGGCCCAGTGGGCTCCAGACGATACCTTTCGGACCGAGTGGTGTGCTAGAAGGCAAGAGCGGCTTACTCAGGCTTTGGCAGCATCTGTCAGCTCTGGGGTTGGTACAACCCTTAGGGGGATGATAGACTTGCTTATAAATAACCCTGAAATGAATTAAAAGAGATAAAGAGGCTCCTGTTGCCGAGGAGACGGAGAGCTCTCAGCTTTGGCTGGAGGGCACAACGGGGGTGTCGGGACAGGGCGATAGGGTCGGGAGGGAGCGGGAGGTATAATTGAAACATTGCGCCGTGGCAGAGTGGCCTTTCGTGTGATTGATACCGTTTTAGAATACTCCTGTTTGCTCGGGCTCTGGGGGATTTACCTGAGGTAGAGAAGGGAAAGGGGGATGCTTAGGTGGCTCATCTGGGTTTGGCAGAAAATTGGTGCCATCCATCAAGAACCAGATTTAACGAACGCTGAAACCGGGCCGCCCGGCAAAGGATTCTTATTTAAGGCAGTGAACCAGGAAACGTGCAAGGGGCATGGACTGGTGCAGGTCTATCAATCAGCTAGTCAGCTCCTTTATTCAACAAGCGAGCGACAGCCCCTGAGGCCAGCGCATGGGGTTCCGGCTTGTTGGCCTTGCAACACTCTCCCTGAAGGGAAGTGTTGGGAAGTGAATGCAAAAGAGAGGTAGAGAGAGTTTTGGGGTGGGGGACAAGAAGAGGAGAGGCATCAGGGCTTGGCCGTGTCCCCTGATGAGCTAGCATGCTTCATCTTTCTTGCGCGTGGACCTGGAACTGCAGCTTGATGGGATTTTCAGCACTGTGGCCTCCATGCCTCGCTGGCGAGCGGTCGGGGCCCTAAGGCCAGTCGCACAAGCTCTGCAGCAAGGCACTGATACCCTCGCCAGCTCTTTTAACATTGCGCCACCTTTGCCTGAACTTGCAGAAGAAAACCCAGAGTGCAGGATTTAATAGCTACGCAAGAGTGAGAAATGAAATGCAACTTCACATTTTCTGTGCTTGTTGAATGCCAGAGCATTGCGGTTACACTGGGTCTCAAACTCATGGGGGCTTCTAGCCAGCTTCCATCAGAGTCCAGTTGAACAGATACAAATATTTTTACAACCATGAAGTTTAACTATAAGTTTTTGGTGCATGTGTTCAGTTGGACAGATATTTGAGGTTCCTTTGCAGATTCAGGAAAAACCTTTACACCTGCTCTGGATCTAGCTCTGTTCCAAGATACAACACCCTCTTTTCACAATCCAGTCAATTTCTGATGTTGACTTTAAGACAACAACTTTAGAAGTAATACCACTGCAACTAGAAAACCACTGCGTGTTTAGCAATAGACGTTTGTTTGAAGTACAGTTTTGATTAATGTCTAGTTTAGGATGGTGTCGATGGAACTCATTCTGCAGGATGAATTGCAGACCGATGCTAAGAGGACACCTGCACACCTTGTGGCACGGGGCAGAAAATGGACCAGTTCTGTTTTCTTTCCTCTCTTTGTCCCTGGTTCCCTCTTCTTCCTTCATTCCATAAGAAGGTTAAAAAAATTTTCTTCTATTTATCTATTGTATAGATTTTTCCACCATCTTCTGTTCAGATAAAATGCCGCCCACTAAGAAACCGTGAAGTAAACATCGTTTCATAGCTTAGCCTGAAAGGCAGGAAGAAGGAGGCGAGCGAGTAGAGACAGAGAGGGCGGTGCACTCGCAGACACACAAAATCAATGCTGATCAATGTTTTATATCACCAAGATGCTGCTCCTCTCGACCTGCTCCAACTAGAAAAAACACCTCCCAATCACCTCTTCTACAAGAGGGCGTCTAGTCCCTCTGGTGTTTTACCCAGAGTTCAATAACCTACTCCACCCTCAATCAAGAGTGAGAAAAGAGGACAATAAAGAGAAGCTGAGGACACTCAACAGGCATGTTAAAGGTTTGTCAAGTTACCAATACTAAATACAATGTGAATCACATACATCAATATATTCTGAGAAAAGCCCTCAAAACATGATAAATTATGTGTGCAGATGGGTAAAGCATTGAACGGACATTACAAATGATGACTAAAGACGTCTATATTTTTTGTACTTTTTCCTATATATATATATATATATATATATATATATATATATATATATATATATATATATATATATATATATAAACATAAGGCTGTGCCTGGCCTAGGATCCACAGTAATCCATATGGCATTCCACGGAATCTGTCCAAGGTTGGACCGATTCATTTTTTTTGATTGATAAATTAAAAAATAAAAATAAAATTCTTGTTAACGATGTTGAAAACTGTTGTGAAAAAAATTATCCTTGCTGAATGAAAGTAATATTTAATTATCTCACTGACACCAAACTTTCAACGAGATTTGCTTGAGTAAACTATGGGTGGAGTCCACTTATTTGCACATTTTGACGCTAGAAGTATTTCAAAATCCACGAATGCGTGCTGTGATCTACAAATGCACAAACAGTGATCCACAAATGCACAGAAAATGATTCTGAAATGAATGCCAGGCAGAGTTGTGTTTGTGACAAACACATTTGTAAAAAAAAAAATAATAATTATATCTCATTTTATTTATTTATGAATTTTATTCATTTTTGTAAATCTCTTTACGTTAATTTGATAATCTCAATCTATTTATTTGGAAAAATGCAACAGTTATAATGTTTAGACAATAATGCATAGTTTAACATTTAAATTATATTTAGATTTAGTTTTTATTTACTTTTAAATTGTCTTGAAAATAATGCAAAACATCAATGCAATGCAACAAAATATTTGTTATTATTTTTTACTTCCTTTTTTTCAGGGTTTTTTTTTTTTTTTTTTTTTTTACTTTGTTTTCCACAACTCTCACAAGATGTTGTCTGAGCTCCTAACACTTATTCAGTCATGTCCACTTAAAGGTGCACTATGTAACTTTTCCGTCTGCTAGAGGTCGCCAGTTCAAAACAAAGGCATAGTTTGATGACGCCAAGCTTGAGTGCAGAATCTTGGGACATGTGGTCGTCACCTCACAGCCGGTGGAAAAGAATCGGGATGGGACTCGGGCAGAAATCATGTTCATGGATGCGATTATTAACGTTACTGTAGTATGAAGCAGAGCAGGGCCGAGTGTTGTGGGAGCTGAGCAAGGCCACTGGAGCGATTGTAAATAAGATGAACGCAACACACGCCTCGCGAGAAGCGGAACCTTTATTATGCCACAGTCGCTGGCGCCATTTCCGCTTTCCCGGTCAAGAGTATGAGGTAACGCAGCTCTGTTTATGATATTAGATACATAGAGTGTGTTGTAAATGATGTTATGACGTTACTCTGTGCATTCACTCTGTGTCTGCTATGACACGTGTTGCACACTGCAGTAAGAGTAAAGCGTTTCTGCAAAATAAAACCGGAAACCAAGGGTAACGCAGATGACGCAACTGACATGCGACTCCCTCACACATCCTGGTCCAATCATTGGTTGCAAGAGCAATTTTCTCGCGATTTACAAATAGTTGGAAACATTTGGGATATTGTAAGTACTCAACTGAACAAAATATATGACACTGGACTAGTGGTTTTTGGATATTTTACTGAACATTTTTTACATAGTGCACCTTTAAGTCAAAAACACCATAGACAAACTTTTAGTCAAATTTTTATTGGCATATTTTACATAAAATTTACATTTGGCGATATGGCTCTTCCTCATCCTTTTCATGAGCTCCATGAAAAGCCAAGACAGGGAACAGCAGCAGATTCTGGGGACAACCTCCCATTTTTAAACTAGGAGGGCAGCGAAACCCCCATTTAGAACAGAGTATGCATTCAATGACAACAGAATGACATCGATTAAGTTAAACACAGTTTAAAGAGGAGCTGGGGTTGCAAAAGCAGCATGCAGCAGAAGCAGCCAAGCACCAGATTGAATTGAAGCTACGCTTAAGGCGCCCTGTTTGAGAGTTGCCAATTGAGTGCATAGGAATCAGATCAGCTGATATGGGTGGGGTTGGAATTTTTCCAAACAGCTGATAGTTGAGCTTGATTATGTGGCCTGCCTGAACTAACACAGAATGCTTGATTTTTGTGATTGATTACAAAAAGCTCATGGAATTATTCCAAAAAAACTTCCACATGTAGAAGATGTCTTTGTCTGGGTGCTTTGTCTTGTTCTGCAGCATCTTGTTTCGTGAACAGTGCGGTTTTCAGATGCTGTATGAAGTTTCATTTGGTTTAATTCTGTTGTGCTCTATTTTTGAATGCAAGAACATGTCTTAGTCACATTATGTGTGTGTATTCAATTGATAGCCCTACTAACAATATGAACTTTTATGGTATCTGCATTTTTAGACAACGCTGCTATTCCTTTATGATTGTCCTTTGGTGAAGGAGTTTGGCCTTATCTGTTAACAAGTGCACACATGCGGTGAGGAGGGAGGGAATATGATTGGTTTTGGCGATACGGGAAAAAACATGTATTGCATTCACAGATAGAGTTGGAGTATCCAGTAAGGAATATTACAGACCAAAAAGATAAGGTGTAGCACAATTTGTGTAGCGCCGCAAGCTTCTCTGTTAACACCCATAAATAAATAAATAAACAAAAGATCCAAGATATCCCATGTAATTTTCTGCCCGCCTGTGTTAAAGAGATGGAGCGTGCGCCTTGTGTAAATGGCCCAATATACTACCAAGACACTAAAATTCAATACCATCTCCCCTCACACAGTAAACAGTATTTTTTAAAAGCATGACCAGCAAACACAGAGACAAGCAAATTTAATCCAGAGTTTTTTAACAGGTCTGAGTGGATCGATACCGCAATCCCTTAGACGCACAGAGCATTTCTAAAGCGACAACAACAGCAGGAAATAATGATACTTGGGTGGGGGAAAAGGAGCAACTGTCAGAATAGAGGCTGGCACATCGGCGATGGTGTCTGTTCTCTCTAATTAATTTTCTCAGAAATGGAGACAAAGTGTGCCAGAGTTTTATTTCCAAGAAGCTAATGAGTTTCCTACAGAGCAAAGCTGAAGATAACCAGGAAGGGGGTTGCGGCGGGAGGGAACACATGCATACCATTCCAACTTAATGTGCTTCTCAAATGAATTTCCTATCAGCTCAACTTGTGCCATAATGGTGATTTTATTGCTCCTGGAGCTTCAGCAGTGGTGAATTGTGCTGCGGATTATGCCCAGGAGATAAAAACCTCAGGTTGCTTGTGAAACAATGCAAATGGAGAAATGTGTGATCTCTCTGTGAGTACTGGTAGTGCTGTTGCCTTTTGTAGTCATGCTGTCCAAATTTTTAGAACAGCAAATGTAGAAATTCACATGTATTTAAAGGAATAGTTCAAAACTTTTCAGTGAATAATGTTTTACATTTTGGGTTGTTCCTCCTTGAAAGCAATCATATGTCTACCACTTGGTTTGTAGCATAAGTTGTATGAATCACCTTATGATACTTTTATAGGGATTTTGCACAGAATAAAAAATCATTGCATGGTTAATACAGCCTTCAGAATTTCTATACTTTTTGTGTTCACAGAAGTGTGTTTAGAACAATCTAAGAGTGACTAAATAATGACAAAACTTCCATTTTTGGGTGAACTGTTCCTTTAAGGAGCTTGTTAGACCACTTTTTATTAATATAAACGTTTTATTGGATTATCACCAAATCATGTCACATGGTCACAGGTTTTTAAGACAGTTAATACTTTATTATTATTATCAACAACAGTGATTTTCATTACAGTATGTTTTTAATAATTAATGTAATTTTTATTTAAAAAGTCAGTACAACACATACAACCATGGTTTAATTAATTTAGTATTTTAAAATATATATTGTAATTTTCTTTATTACACTTATAAGAAAGATGTATTTTTGCATTTAACTGAGATTGTTTTTTTAAATACAACTTTAAACAATTACAATTATTATTAATATTTTTAATCCTACTACTACTACTACTACTACTACTAATTATTTTTATATTTGAGTGAAATAGAATGTGTTCTTGACAGGTTTCCTGGATTCAACCAATAAAACCAAAAACATTCCACAGCTCTCACCAGATGTTGTCAGAGCACCTAGCATGTTTTTCATATTCATTATAAAAAGCTGATGGTATTATTCCATGCACAAAATGGCTTGTGATTGCTTTGTTTCCATCCTAGTTACAGCCCCATGCAGTTCACTCCCTCTTCCACTTCCTGTGGAGAAACTTTCTGTTGCCAGACCTTGATTTATGTCTTGGGCTTTACAGGCCAAACAAAGGTTCAGCAGCACAGGGGATCGATGGGCAAGCCACAAAATAAAAGGCAACAGACTTAGCAATGACTTCAGCGCTGCATACTGAGTGAGCGTCTCTCAGCCCCCTTCAACTGAGACGGCGTCCTCCGTGGGCATACGCTGATTTGATGAGGCCTTAATAAGCACTCTGGAAACACTCTGAGTTTAATGATTGAGCCAGTCGTTCTGATGGCTAAGATTATGTGTTTTTATATTATTATTATATCTAATAAGACCGTGCTAGATCACGTTGTGACTGTAGCCTCTTTTCCTGCTTTGCCAGTATGTGAAGGTGATTAAGTAAGAACATGGCTGTCTTGTCTGCAAACTGATTATTACAGGTTGGACAGTGGTACCCACCCCATAATGTATGACGTGCCATCATGCATCCATCTGTCTGATTCTCTCCCTCTTTCTCCACCTTGTTTATTTTTAGGTAAACGCCAATGGGTGGGACTCGCATGCTGATGGAATGACGGTTGTCAAAGGGATTAAAACTAAAGATGAACCATGTGGGAGTTTCCTCCAAAGAGCCTGTGGATAAATCTCATTAGCATACTGGCTCTGTGGATGGCTGTAAATTTAACGAATGACATGCTGGAGAGGATGAGGTTGGTTGATAGCACAGGGTGAATAAACAAGCAGAAGCAATGCCATAGTGCCACTAAGACCACACCTGCCCACATTAATCATTAGAGTGGCACTGTGCCAGTTTTTGTGCCATCTCTAAGCCCCCCAGAAACCATTAAAACATCTGGTCTAAATACAAAGTTTGGTCATACTGTACTTTTATATACATTGCCATCACCAAGGGCGCAGGTTTAGGCTAGTCTCGCATAGCCAGACCTTCAGACTAACGGCAGAAGGTCTGGACTCTATCGCAGCTTTCATAGGTCAAGGACCGCCCAAGAGGACGTTTGACTGACATGTAAGGCAACCAATCACAGTTAGTTTTGTTCCGTGTCATGTTTAAGGGTTTAAGTCGAATAATAGGCTGGATCTATAAATGATTAATTCAAGAATGTTGTGCAAGTTTACTGCAACAATGGAGACGCAAACTTCACGTACTTTAGAAAATCCAGCATTTAGTAGTCTTCTTCCACAACAGAGTTTGGCGTCATGGCATTTGTTTCCAGGCAGACCATTAAAGAACATGACACACGTCACAATTTGCTCTTTAATTTAGAAGGCAGGGCATATTTGCCATATTGGGCGTTACACTTTCTCCCATTCATAAGCAATCGAAGTGCACCATCTTTCTATATTTAAAGTCATTGCTATAAGTAACATTACACTTTCATGTCTACTAACTCTCATTAGAGCGTTAGTAGAGTGTAAGTAGACTGGTAGGGTTGGAATTAGAATAAGTAGACATGTAGTTGCAAAGTTACTTATAGTCAGTAGAATGTCTGTTGAGGGGACCATCACAATAAAGAGTTAGCAGACATATATTAAGCAGACAGCCTACTATTACTCTAATGAGAGTTAGTTGACATGTAGTTGCAAAGTTACTTATAGTCAACAGAATGTTGACCCTCAAAATAAAGTGTTACCGGCCACATATTAAGGCCTGGGTAGATTAGATGAAAAGCAAATCATTAGTTCTCTTAATCAACGTGTTGAATGCAGGAGAAATGGCCAGGAATAAAGATCTGAGCGACTTTGACAAAGGCCAAATTGTTATCGGTCAGAGTATCTCTGAAATGGCAAGGCTTGTGGGTTGCTCCCGGTCAGCAGTGGTGAGAATTTACCCAAAGTGGTCTGAGGAGGGACAAGCCACAAACTGGCGACAGGGTGTTGGATGCCTAAGGCTCATTGATGCATAAGGGCAACAAAGGCTATCCGTCTGGTCCGAGCCAACAGAAGGTCTACTGTGGCACAAGTCACACTAAATTTTAATGATGTATATGGGAGGAATGTGTCACAACACAGTGCATCACACCAGCCAAAGAACAATCAGAGTGCCTGATGATCCCTGTCCACTGTCGAAAGCACCTTTAATGGACACATGAGTAGTTGAACTGACTTTGGAGCAGTGGAAGAAGGTCTATTTTCTTTTACATCACGTGGACTGCCATGTACGTGTGCGTTGTTTACCTGCGAAAGTGATGGCATCAGGATGTGACATTCTGGGTAATGTTCTGCTGGAAAACCTTGTGTCCGGCCATTCTTGTGGCTGTAAATTTGACAAGTGCCATCTACCTAAACATTGTTGCAGACCAGGTACAGCCCATCATGACACTGGTGTTCCCTGGTGGAAATGATCTCTTTCAGCAGGAAAGCACCCTTTCACACTGCACACATTGTTCAGGAATGGTTTGAGGAATGTGAGGAAGAGTTTAAGGTGTTGCCCTGGTCTCCAAGTTTGCCAGATCTTAATCCAATTGAGCATCTTTGGGATGTGCTGGACCAACAAACTCGATGGCGGCTCCACCTATTCTGTGTGTCAGAATCAACAGCTATTTTCAAATGGCAATATTAGATCCAGACCACAACATTTGTAATGTTCTTAATGTCATCTGTCCATCTGTTAATGTTTTTTTAAATGAAGTATTCTGCCAATATCATGGTTACATTGGTTGCACTTTATTTTACAGTATGTGTACTTACATGTACTTACAGTGTGCATACCTATGAAAGTACTGTGTAATATAAGGTAACTACATGGGTTAAGGTTAGGTTTAGGGGTTGGTTCAGGGCTAGTACCTAGTGTTTACACAGTTATTACCCAATTATTAACCAATTACTATAATAAGTACATAGTATGTACATGGGGGACTGTAAAATAAAGTGCTAACATTACATTTGGTAACTGTATGTCAGCAGAACTTTTTTGTTTTTGTTTGAAATGCTCTATTTAATTGCATTGAAACGTTTTCACCAATTAAGTTTATTGAAGGAAAACAATTTTGAGCACATTTTATGTAATTTGTTTTTGTTTTCAAGAGATCCTTTCCCCTTTCAATTTCCTGCTCTCTCCGAGACCCCTGCTACACAACAAAAACATCTGTTGTAGGTTGCTTTTGTTCATTCAACATAATTAAAACTTCTTATTGAGTGAGGGAGAGTGCAGGATACACAAGTGGTCACAGTTGATAATGGAGGTTCGAGTTGGAGGCCAAGTAGGACTGCATTTGTTGTTGTATAAAGGGAAAAATGGAGAAAAAGCACCGTTCTGTCTCGCTGTACATCTCCTTAGAGATGAACGGCCTGCCAGGTTGCCCATGATGGCTTGGGCCAAGGTGCCATATTGTAGCAATTGGTCCTGCACACTGGTGGCTGTCACTTAGCTCTGCGTGTGTGACAGCCTGAGCTCTCTGTCTGCATGCCAGGCCTCCCTGCACACCCCACCCCCTATCCATCTGCTTTCGGACCCTCTGAGATGGCACCTTGCACCCAGAGGCTTATCTTTCCCATGACTGCATTATATATTGAACAAACTGCTCCAAGCTCAGTTCCTCTCCTGTTGTGCCACATTTCCCATGTTACGTTGAGCAGAATCCATCTCACCCTTCTTTTCCTGAACATTTTCCACATGTGGTTCTCATGAAGATGAGCCTAAAGGGTCTAGGTTTGGCTGATAAGGTGGCCCTTGCTGGTTGATGCAATAACTACACCATCTGGGGGGCAAGTAGCATTATTCTCCATTGACAGCCATTAAAATTTATTATTTTTTTGCAAACAACATATTGCTAACATTTCATGTTATGTGTCATAGTAGGTGTTTTTCACCAAAGTAGGGATAGTTTAAAAAAGTGGAATCCAAAACAACAATGTATGGACAAAAACATTTGAAACATTCTTCATAATAACTTCCTTTGTGTTCAACGACATTCGAGTGAGTAAATGATGAAAAAAATTGCATTTTTGGGTGAACTATGAAATGTACTTTTTGAAATGTACTTGCACAACCCTTATGAAATATACCTTATGAAGTATACTTCAAGTTCATTTTAGTAAGTAAATTTAAGTTCAAGTATATTTTAAGTACTTTATGTAGTAAGTATTCTTATGCAATGTACTAGAAGTATACTTGTAAGTGTACTGTTTCAATTCTATTTGGGACTATGTATGTGTATGTGCTGCCTTAATATTTTAAGTTTAGTCAACTCAAATATCCAACTTAGTATAATTTCACATTTCAAGTTGACTAAACTTAACAATTTAAGGCAGCACGAACACTTACTTTTTAAGTTGAAACAACAATTTTTACAGTGTACTTTTTAGTGTATAAAAGTATACTTCTTAAGTATACTTTAAGTGTAACAGTAGTAAATATAGGCCAAACACACTTAGACTTTTCTGTCAGTATAAGTACGTAAGTGCAATTTTAAGTATATTTCTGAGAAGTACATAAAAAGTAGACTGAAAATATACTTTATTTTAAAATAAGTAATAGCGCACTTCTTTTTTCGTAAGGGTACTGTTTAAAAGTTTGGGGTTGGTACGTTTTTGAAAAAAGACTTTTGCTCATGATCAAAAATAAACGAGAAATTGTGATAATATATTACAGTTCAAAATTACTGTTGTATTTTTTTCATATATTTTAAAATATTATTTATTTCTGTGATGATGTTGCTAAATTTTCAGCAGCCAGTCCAGTCTGGAAATCTCTTTATAAAAATGTTTTACTGACACCAGACTTTTTAACGGTAGTTAAAAATGCATGTTTTCTCTCTTTCATTTCACAGCTCATGATGGTCTCTTGTGAAGGATTTGGGACTGTGCACGTCCTTGCGGTGCAATTGGCCCTTGCTGAACACAGTTGCTGGTTTGATTTCAGCATGGAATGATCTAATGGGATTGTCCTTGTCTGTTCAATGACTACTTAGTTTCATCAAAAGCTGATAAGGTACTTTGCAATGGCTTTGGTCCACAATAACTGGCCATGTTTGATGTTGTTGAATCAGGGCAAATAGAAAATTCATATACTTTGTAAATGAATTGAAACCTCATTGAGAGGGTTTCTTTATTCACGCCATCGTGAATCCAGACACGTTATTTGTGTCAGAGCAAAGCATATCATCTCCAGAGTGAAAGAGAGTGACTCCGACAGTAAGTATTGCCAGAATTCAACACTCGCTCAGTTTCTGAGCAGCTATTTTCCAGGCTGTCTGCTGGCCGCCCGTGCCAATGAAAGACTCCGGTCTGCAGCACGCAAGCCATTTAATGAGAGTTCTGTGCTGATCTGAGCACAAATGAGCCAGGGGAAGTTTGATGTGCCACTCAAAACTGGTTTTCCATCATTATCTAAATCTAGCATAAAACCCCCCATAACTTTGAGGCTCAAATTAGTTTTAGAGAATTTTTTGCTCATTAATGTCATGTCAGTCTGCAAGATGTATCCAAAAGATAAATGAGAAAATGGAAATTGTACAGCACAAAGGACTTCTCTGGTGAGAGATGCTGGGTATAGCCGTCGACTTTTCGCGCTCGTGTTTTAGTAAGCCTTCCAAATAACCTTTTTGTAGAATTGACTTTCTTCCTCAGTTAATTCCAGGGATGTTGAACATTTAGATGATACCTGTCCGTGGCACTGTGACCTAACACTTTGTGATTTGCGAGTTCAAAAAGGTCATAAATATCTTTAGAAATGCTTTAGAGAATCTGTCTTGGGGATTATGCCGGCTTGGAAAAGTAATTAGTTGCACCATAGATGTATTGCAGAATGACTCTGGTAGGGAACTAAGAAGCTTTTGGGGCTCCAATTAAAACTTCATAGGAAACTTAGATCTGTACATTACATTTGGAGAGCGCTAGAGAAAAGACACCAGGTAGGAGAAGATAAGGTTGATTTGCATATGTTCTAAATATACTGCATGTACAGTGCTGGGGTTGTTGGGTTTGCATTTGCACAGTACGTTTTAGCTGCATAATTTTGAGGTCTTTGAGTACATCCTGACTCATAAAAGGAGGCAGATGTTATTTCAGACATCATTTGCTTTTCATTATGTTTCCCAGGAAGACAGTGAATAGACTATTGACATTAATGAACTAGGTCAGCCGCAACCACTTGTTAAGCTATGCAGGGAATATTGACCTGCATAAAGGTCAAGAACTGATGCTCAGAACCGAAGTTCCTTGAAATGAGCATTAAGACTGTGTATGTATAGTGCCGTCCAAAAGTCTGAGACCACAGTGAAAATCTGGCATTTAAAATTTTAACCTTTAAGGGGACCTATTATGCAAAATTTGAACATAAATGTGTGTCAGCAGTGTACACAACCACCCTATAGGTAAAAATGCACCCACCTCTTTTTTTTTTTAATCCCCATAAATCATAAGCATTGTCTCAGAACAAGCCGTTTCCAGATTGTAGCTTTTGTGACATCACAAATGCTTAGGCCCCACCCACGACTGCTGATGGCTCTGCCCTATTATCATAGACTCCGCCTTGATTGAGCAGTACACAGTCTGCCATGTTTATCTCCTCGCCAGCTGTGCACGCTCAGAAAACCATATCTCAGAAGTTTAGACTGTTATGGCTTTAAAACGCATGCAGATAATAAACTTTCATGATGACGAAGAACTGCAATGTCACGTGAGCATGACCGTGATAGAGATGATGATCAAAACCAAACACGTTTTAGTTTTTGGCAGAGTATCTGAGGCACGAGCTGTAGGCTTTGCCCTATTCTGGAAAGCGGGGTGGGGAGCTCATTTGCATTTAAAGGTACAGGCACGGAAACAGCATATTTTTCCTTCCACTCAAAATTGGGCATTTACAAAATGGTATAATAAATGATCTGTGGGGGACTTTGAGCTGAAACTTCACAGACACATTCTGGGGACACCTGAGACTTATATTACCTCTTGTAAAAAGAGGCAAGTATATTTAAGATTCTACACTATTTCTAGATCACTAATTTAAGATAGTTTGTAAGCATCCTTTGTACAGAAAGTTTTATTTACTGTTCTTTGGATCATTCTTAAATCATGCTGGGTAACGTTATTACTAAAAATACTAAGAATATTGTATATATAGAATACTAAGGAATTCTGTAATTCATGTTAATTTTTCAGTTTAACTCATATAATTTCTAATGAATTTTATTTATTAAATCACAAAAACACAAATCAGAAACATTTAGTGTTCTCAGACTTTTGGACCCTACTGCATCTTTTCAATTGTGCACATAAATCTTCTGCTTCTTTTTGCAGTCTTTGCCAAGATATGAAGTAATGTGTTCAAAATGTAACTGGATTAGATTTTGCAACAGAAAGAAACCCTACAGCCTGTTTACCCTGAACACCTCCACTTCTTGATTACTTGGCGTTTAGCTACAGTTCTCATACACTGTATTCTAATGTAAATGCGGTAATTAATTCAGGCAGACAAGGACTTGTAAGGATGTTTAGTCTCTTGTTCGGCAAGAAACAAAATCACTACTTTATCAGCTTGCTCACTTTAACAAGTTGAGCCAGAACCAATTTATTCATGAGTAACTTTGACAAGCAAAAAACGTAGAGCAGTATGTGTGAAAAACATACTGCTTGAATACAATGTAAGTTGCTTTGGATAAAAGTGTCTGCAAAATGCATAAATGTAAATGTAAATGTAAAAAGAGTAAGAACAGGGCCTAGAAAAATGGAGGGATGTGCAAATGCATGCAGCAACTCTAGAGGTTTCCTGGAGGAAGCGAGTTAGAGTTCTAAAGATGTCACACAAACCAAGACATTTCAAAGGAGTCACGACAGGCGAGATACAATAATGTCCAATAATCGGACAGAAGGCACCAAAGGTGGCGCAATTTAGGATCAAAGGAGTGGCGAAAAATTGGAGATAATCATTCCATCTTAGGCTTGATACAAAGGGACCATGCCAGGAGTGTGGAAGTGTTTACACTCACACTAATCAGTATCCATCAAGAGCTGGCTTGGAGCTACAGTGCTGGCTTTGCTCCGTGAGATGGTTTCAGTCACTGGAATCGCTGGTAGAGGTAGAGTCTTTGATCATTGCTTCACTAAGCACACAACCTACCGCCCTCAAATAACCTTTTTCAGTTTTCCGATACTATTACTTCCTTCATTTCAACATTTTTGGTGTCCTTAAGACTTTGAAATGACCAATGTAAACTTTTCTATTAATGCTGCAGCTCCTTTGTTTCGTTTTTAGGGCACAGAGCTGCTACTGTTGCACAAGATGTTCTCTCCCAACTTCTATACCAAAAGATCATACACTGAAAAAAAGGCATAGGATTTATTTCACTTTCAGTGTATAGTGTATAGTTCAGTGTTTCAGTATAGTCACTTTCAACATTTGATGTGTTATCTATATTCTATTGTGAATAAAATATAAGTTTATGAGATTTGTAAATTATTACATTCCTTTTTATTCACAATTTCTACAGTGTCCCAACTTTTTTGGAATCGGGTTTGTATATATATATATACTCACCTAAAGGATTATTAGGAACACCTGTTCAATTTCTCATTAATGCAATTAATGAGTACAAATTGTGAATAAAAACAGAATGCAATGATGTGGAAGTTTCAAATTTCAATATTTTATTCAGGATACAACATAGATGACATATCAAATGTTTAAACTGAGAAAATGTATCATTTTAACGGAAAAATAAGTTGATTTTAAATTTCATGGCATCAACTCATCTCAAAAAAGTTGGGACAAGGCCATGTTTCCCACTGTGTGGCATCCCCTCTTCTTTTTAGAACAGTCTGCAAACGTCTGGGGACTGAGGAGACAAGTTGCTCAAGTTTAGGAATAGGAATGTTGTCCCATTCTTGTCTAATACAGGCTTCTAGTTGCTCAACTGTCTTAGGTCTTCTTTGTCGCATCTTCCTCTTTATGATGCACCAAATGTTTTCTATGGGTGAAGATCTGGACTGCAGGCTGGCCATTTCAGTACCCGGATCCTTCTTCTACGCAGCCATGATGTTGTAATTGATGCAGTGTGTGGTCTGGCATTGTCATGTTGGAAAATGCAAAGTCTTTCCTGAAAGAGACGACGTCTGGATGGGAGCATATGTTGTTCTAGAACTTGGATATACCTTTCAGCATTGATGGTGCCTTTCCAGATGTGTAAGCTGCCCATGCCACACGCACTCATGCAACCCCATCCCATCAGAGATGCAGGCTTCTGAACTGAGCGCTGATAACAACTTGGGTTGTCCTTGTCCTCTTTAGTCCGGATGACATGGCGTCCCAATTTTCCAAAAAGAACTTCAAATTTTGATTCGTCTGACCACAGAACAGTTTTCCACTTTGCCACAGTCCATTTTAAATGAGCCTTGGCCCAGAGAAAACGCCTGCGCTTCTGGATCATGTTTAGATATGGCTTCTTTTTTGACCTATAGAGTTTTAGCCAGCAACGGCGAATGGCACGGTGGATTGTGTTCACCGAAAATGTTTTCTGGAAGTATTCCTGAGCCCATGTTGTGATTTCCATTACAGTAGCATTCCTGTATGTGATGCAGTGCCGTCTAAGGGTCCGAAGATCACGGGCATCCAGTATGGTTTTCCGGCCTTGACCCTTACACACAGAGATTGTTCCAGATTCTCTGAATCTTTGGATGATATTATGCCCTGTAGATGATGATAACTTCAAACTCTTTGCAATTTTTGTCTGAGAAACTCCTTTCTGATATTGCTCCACTATTTTTGGCCGCAGCATTGGGGGAATTGGTGATCCTCTGCCCATCTTGACTTCTGAGAGACACTGCCACTCTGAGAGGCTCTTTTTATACCCAGTCATGTTGCCAATTGACCTAATAAGTTGCAAATTGGTCCTCCAGCTGTTCCTTATATGTACATTTAACTTTTCCGGCCTCTTTTTGCTACCTGTCCCAACTTTTTTGGAATGTGTAGCTCCCATGAAATCCAAAATGAGCCAATATTTGGCATGACATTTCAAAATGTCTCACTTTCAACATTTGATGTGTTATCTATATTCTATTGTGAATAAAATATAAGTTTATGAGATTTGTAAATTATTACATTCCTTTTTTATTCACAATTTCTACAGTGTCCCAACTTTTTTGGAATCGGTTTTATATTTTTATATATATATATATATATATATATATATATATATATATATATATATATATATACTCACCTAAAGGATTATTAGGAACACCTGTTCAATTTCTCATTAATGCAATTATCTAATCAACCAATCACATGCCAGTTGCTTCAATGCATTTAAGGGTGTGGTGCTGGTCAAGACAATCTCCTGAACTCCAAACTGAATGTCAGAATGGGAAAGAAAGGTGATTTAAGCAATTTTGAGCGTGGCATGGTTGTTGGTGCCAGACGGGCCGGTCTGAGTATTTCACAATCTGCTCAGTTACTGGGATTTTCATGCACAACCATTTCTAGGGTTTACAAAGATTGGTGTGAAAAGGGAAAAACATCCAGTATGTGGCAGTCCTGTTGGGGAAAATGCCTTGTTGATGCTAGAGGTCAGAGGAGAATGGGCCGACTGATTCAAGCTGATAGAAGAGCATCTTTGACTGAAATAACCACTCGTTACAACCGAGGTATGCAGCAAAGCATTTGTGAAGCCACAACACACACAACCTTGAGGCGGATGGGCTACAACAGTAGAAGACCCCACCAGGTACCACTCATCTCCACTACAAATAGGAAAAAGAGGCTACAATTTGCACAAGCTCACCAAAATTGGACAGTTGAAGACTGGAAAAATGTTGCCTGGTCTGATGAGTCTCGATTTCTATTGAGATATTCAGATGGTAGAGTCAGAATTTGGCGTAAGCAGAATGAGAACATGGATCCATCATGCCTTGTTACCACTGTGCAGGCTGGTGGTGGTGGTGTAATGGTGTGGGGGATGTTTTCTTGGCACACTTTAGGCCCCTTAGTGCCAATTGGGCATCGTTTAAATGCCATGGCCTACCTGAGCATTGTTTCTCACCATGTCCATCCCTTTATGATCACCACGTACCCATTCTCTGATGGCTACTTCCAGCAGGATAATGCACCATGTCACAAAGCTTGAATAATTTCAAATTGGTTTCTTGAACATGACAATGAGTTCACTGTACTAAAATGGCCCCCACAGTCACCAGATCTCAACCCAATAGAGCATCTTTGGGATGTGGTGGAACGGGAGCTTCATGCCCTGGATGTGCATCCCACAAATCTCCATCAACTGCAAGATGCTATCCTATCAATATGGGCCAACATTTCTAAAGAATGCTTTCAGCACCTTGTTGAATCAATGTCACATAGAATTAAGGCAGTTCTGAAGGCGAAAGGGGGTCAAACAAATATATATTTATATTTATTTTTTTTCACAAATAATTACAAAGAAATGACAAGTAACACATTGAATTAAACGTGAAATATTAAAGTACAAAGACTGAAATAGGATTTTCTTTTAAAATTTACTCCAATAATATTTTTTTTCATTTACACATTTTTTAGTGTACAGGGACTCAAAACATATCGGCTGAATTTGAAATGACTTAGTTGCACTACACTGAAAAAAAAAAGAAAAAAAAGAAAGTTGTTTCAACTTAAAAAAAAGTAAATGTGCTGCATTAAAATTTTAAGTTTAGTCAACTCAAATATCCAAGTTGTATCCACATTCCAGTTGATTAAACTTAAAATTTTAAGGTGGCACGAACACGACAATGTTGTCAAAACGATCCCCATTCACATGTATCCACGAAAAATAAATGGAAAAAATACTTAATGCTTATGAAAAAAGTGGGCGGGCACTAATGCAGACGCCTCTTTGAATACTTGATTCTGATTACAGTTTCAGTTACCCAGATGCAAAATGACCACAGAGGATGTCAGTATTAATATTTTGTTGCAGGCAGATTATTTTGTACATTGTAACAGAGTATTTATTCTTTTATGCTTCTTAGTGGAACCTTTAAAATAATATCCCATACCCAACATAACTGTACATTATTGATTGATTAGTGCGAAAAATCATTCAGTCTCTCAAAATGTACAGTCACTGCTTCAGAATCTGTGGTTTATGGTTGCTGTCTGAGCAGTAAGAATATGACTAATATATTCCAGAAAGGGTTTGCGCTAAATGACAAGCATTGCCCCACTCTCCTGCAGCTCTCCGGCAGTCAGGAGATCGGTGGTCCATGCCCGGCTTTATTATGCCACAGTGTGTGCGGCTGCCTCCCACCGCACTTCATTAGTTCCCTGTGATACTTAAGCGCAAACACACAGGCTCGGCAGTAGCTCTAAATAAAACAGCTCTGTGAGGGAGGGGGGCGTCTGAGCAGTCTGTAGAAGTCCAGGATAAATTGGCCCACGCTGGCATCTTACATTTGACGTCTTTCCTTGTTTTCAGGCTCTTTCAAAAGAGTTGGTTACCAGAAAATCTGAAATTGAGATGATTTTAGTCACACAAAAGCTCTTTCACCTGCTGAGGAACATAAGAGATGCATAAGAGTCAGCTGAAGGTATGCAAATCAGTTAGTTGAAAGAGCATGTATTCAGTTAAATGATTTCACTTCGAATACATTCCGTTTCTGTGCTGTTATAATGCAAATGTAACCCTGAAAGCAAAAAGACAGGCATAAAAATCCACACAAGGGTTTGGAAACAATGGACAAAGGTCAGTGTCCGGATTGAAGGGAAGGTAAATAAATCTAATTGCTTCAAGGTTAATGGTGACACGCAATAAAATGGATTCAGTTTCAAAGGCAAGCTGACAGGTGATTTGACAGAGAAATATAGGCCCTGGATTTAAAAAACAAAACCTTCCTTCCTTCCTTCCTTCCTTCCTTCCTTCCTTCCTTCCTTCCTTCCTTCCTTCCTTCCTTCCTTCCTTCCTTCCTTCCTTCCTTCCTTCCTTCCTTCCTTCCTTCCTTCCTTCCTTCCTTCCTTCCTTCCTTCCGTCCGTCCGTCCGTCCGTCCGTCCGTCCGTCCGTCCGTCCGTCCGTCCCTCCCTCCCTTTACTGTTTAGTAAATAAAACAATATATTTAAATCTTAAACCTAAATTTAAATAATAAATCGAGATTCCGAAAAACATTTTTATATAATCTTTACCATTAGTGGAATTCTTCACTTTTTTTTTTTAAGACCCCATAAAATGAAAACTACAGTTTTAGTCTTGTTTTTGCTAGCATTGAGGAAATCTATATGCTATTATACTTCTAAAAGTTGACAAAAGAAACTTTAAGATGATATACGCAAAATATCTAGTCTTTATGTTTTGGAAAACTATGGCAAAAACATTGATTTTTTTATTTGATTTTTACCTGAGATTTTAAATGATCAGTAAATATGATTTTTTTATAAAATATAAATATGTGTAACTAACAACAAATTCACGTTTTGTGAAATCATTTTATTTACTAAATCATTTATTTAATACTTATCATATAGACCTATTCTATTTAGACCTGTTATATTTTAATACTTTTTTATTTAATTTTAATATACTAATATACTTGTATACAACTATACTACTTTATATACTATACTACTACTATACTACTTTATACACTTGTATACTACTGTTTTATCTACTAATATACATATACTACTTTATAGGCTAATATACTTATATTTAATATACTTATTTTGGCATTTTTGTCACAATCTCATGGACTGCTTGATTTTCCTTAGTTTTCCTGTTCCTGGAAAAGCTATACACTTCAGAAAACCTATATATGAATATATATGGTTTGTGTCATGGACCAGGTTTATGATACTCCTATGGTGCTTCTGCATTGTCTATGAAGTCTGAAAGCCTCAGTTCCAGTGCAAGGAAAAGCTCAGTAAACTCTTTGAAAAAGTCATGCTGGGTGAGTAAATGATGACACAATTTTCATTTTTGCGTAAACTATTCCTCATTAAATCCACCTAGTTACTCATTGTGAATGAATTTCGCCCTGTGATTTCATCAGCGATGCAGGCCTGCTGCTGTTCTTTGCCTTTCCCCTCTCACTGAAGCCGCAGACAGAAACTCCCCGGAGACTTTCGCTTCTTGTTTAAACCGGACACAAATTCTATGTCACAATGCCCAGAGTGAAGGCGCTTGCAGGCACAAAAGCAAATATTTCCGTTTCTGGTCGTACCCAACCCCCTTTACACGTCCCCACCGACACCTGAACCCTCCCTTTCCACACCAGTTCCAGCACTGCAAGCCAGCCATTTGTCACAAAGTAATTATAGAATTATCGATTGGCGAGCAATTAACAGTCCCTCCCTCTTCTCTATTCCCCCTCCCCATCTTTTAATTTGCAGTCAGACTGGCAAGAGCAAAAAAGCTTTAGGAGTAACACATTTAATCCCTTTGGGATTTCTCTACAGTCTTCAGATTAATAGAGGGACAGGGACAAAAGGCCTTTTTTCGCCTGCTGTTTCCTGCCCGCTGTTTCCTGCTCTGTCTGGCTGCATGTCTCCAGGCCCTGGCCCTCCCCGACAGCGTCTCCATTGCCTCCTACAGACTTGCATCGAAAAGCTCCTCGTATTAGCATTGTGATGAGATGTACTGTCGGATATCTGCTGAATTTGATAAACTCTGAGTGCAGTGGAATATAAAGGAATGAGGCTGTAAATTCCTGAGGCTGTGTAATCCAACTGACCGTTTTGATCATTCCAAGGGAAAGTGTGGGGGAAGGGGATCTGCGTATACTTGTAATGTGTATGTGAATGCAGAGTGCTTTGAGTTCACTTTATTCTCCCACTTCATCATTTCAAACGGTTTTACTGTTACAGCTTAACATACAGAAGTAATGATGACAAAATGAGAAGATGTTTGCGTTTCCAAGGGATTACAGAATGATGGGTATATTAAAAACCTGCACACAAAAATGAAATAAAATATACATTTTTAAATAAATTCATTTGAACCAATATTGATTTGATAATAAAAATAGTAATAATAATAATAGTCTATTTATTTGAAAATAAACACATACTTTTAAGTAATATTGATTTGATAATAGTAATAATTTATTTATTTTTATAACCATTTTCCATTTTAAGTAATGATATAATTTTTTTAAATTTTTAATATATATATATATTACTTAAAATTAATAATTAATAATACACACATTTGAAGTAATATTGATTTGCTACTACTACTACTAATTATTTATTTTTATTTATTTGTTTTAAAATAAATTATTGAATAATATTGATTTGACAATAATAATAACTTATTTATTTGTTTAAAAATAAATCAGTTTGATGTAATAATGATTTTTAATAATAATAATAATAATAATAATAATAATAATAATAATAATAATAATATCAATATAATTTATTTATTTATTTTAAAAGACATTTTTAAATTATTAATTTTAAGTAATATTTATTTGATTATAATACTTTTTAAGTAATATTGATTTGATACTTCTACTAGTACTAAATATAATACTTGTTTTTATTTTAAAATAAATTATTATTATATTTATTAGTAATGTTTATTATTAATAATTTTTTATTTTAAAATAAATAGATTTGAAATATTGATTTGATTTGATAATAATAATAATAATAATAATAATAATAATAATAATAATAATAATAATAATAATAATAGCAACAACAATATTATGTGATAACACCTATAACTAAACAACTCCTTCAAAATTCAGATCATTTTTAATGGCAGGGAAAGAACTGGATTACTCAGATCATTTTTGGTCCATCAAAAGAGGTTTCATTTGGCTTATGAGAATTCAGAAAACACTGAGAATCAATGAAAAATCTTCTTCTTTTTTTTTTTTTTTTTTTTTTTTTCTCCTTGTGTAAAGGTCTCAGAATGAATGCCTTTTTCCTGCTAAATTGTGCAGTTGTTACAATAGAAGTGATACAATTCAAGAGCTGTACCAAAGTAAACTAATGTGTTTTAACTCGGCTTGGGTGTTTTTTGAACACTGAGGCAGGAAATTACTCTGACTATCTCTGTGTATACGCAATGATGTATAAAGCGTGACAGATGATTCTTCCTACAAAAACTCTGGAGGAATTTTTTTTCTAAATATAAAATGATCTTCAGAAGACAGTTCAAAGTGAGATATTAGTACATCTAACACAACTTAAAATAAGGATAGAAAAAAAAAAACTCCAGAGCTGCATATTTTCTTTTCTCAGTAGTCTGTAACGCCTACTCTCACTTTTTCAGCCATGCCCAGATCAGCATGCAAAGAGCCAGCTAAGACTCTGGAAGCCCAAGAGCTGGCAGATATTAAGACTGGGATCGATTTCATGGAACATCACCTTGGTAACATATGGCCACAGCTGAGGAAGTTGATTTCCTTTCTGTCGTCCTTTATAACTCCAGTCTTTTCTTTTCCCCCCCCCAAAGTGTTTCATAGCATTCATTTTTTTCTTAATCCTTCATCTTGGCAGCCCAAGATGTGAGGTTTTATTTTGTTGACTATGCATACATTAACTACAAAAACATTATCACATTTGTCTTAATGTGTCATCTTGTGTGCTTATGTTCGGGCCTTTTGCACGGATAAAGATCTTCTTTCATATTATGCATTGTAAAAATCAATACTTTCATATTCATTGTAAAAATCCAAAGCGTGTGAAGGGAGACCTTATCAGGATAATACAATATCCCCTTGCACACACCCACGGTTGGAAGACACTAACAAACATGCAGCGAAAAGATTTCTACCATTGCCACCTGATAAATGAGAAATTTTTCAATATCCAGGAAGCTGATTACCAATTTACCGCTGTCAACTTCCATCTCTGCACCAATAAGGACGTTCTCTCAATGCATATGCCATCTCAGAGAATATTTCTCTACATATTGGAAATGTGCTCTCTCAGCTAATGTAATAGAGCCCAATAGCTGGTGTGAATTTTAGTTTTCTGATTAATATGATGTCATGTACAACACTCTAAACAAGCTGCTGAGGAATTGCAGAGCGTGACAGGATTGCAGACGGTCAGGGTCATTTTGAAAGTGCTATAGTCTATAACACTGAATAACAGTAGCGGGTGGTTGAAATACATTTCTGTAACATCTGCAACTCAGTGTTTGTTTGCGCTATTTTTTAATCTAATTTCCCCACATTTGTCTGCTACAAATTAATGTTGACTTGAGATATATAACTTATCCCAAAGCTCTGTATAGAAAGAGTCCTGTTGTTTCAACTTATTTCACTGGTTTAATAGAAACCATGGACAGTAGTTTAAATTTTGCATATGCATATAAATGCATTTTGTGTGTGTGTTTATATAGTGAATTCAAACATGGTACCCGTGATAGGTTGCCACCTGTGCAATAAGTCCATTTGTGAAATTTCTACACTACTAAATATTCCACGGTCAACCGCAACTCAGCCATGAAGTGGTAGGCCACATAAAAAAATCACAGAGCGGGGTCAGCGCATGCTGAGGCGCACAGTGTGAAGAGGTTGCCAACTTTCTGCAGAGTCAATAGCTACAGACCTCCAAACTTCATGTGGCCTTCAGAGTAGCTCAAGAACAGTGAGTAGAGAGCTTCATGGAATGGGTTTCCATGGCCAGGCCGAGCAGCTGCATCCAAGCCTTACATCACCAAGTGCAATGCAAAGCGTCGGATGCAGTGGTGTAAAGCATTGGCCGCTACTGGACTCTAGAGCAGTGGAGACGTGTTCTCTGGAGTGACGAATCACACTTCTCTGACTGGCAATCCGATGGACGAGTCTGGGTTTGGCGGTTTCCAGGTGAATGGTACTTGCCTGACTGCATTGTGCCAAGTGTAAAGTTTGGTGGAGGGGGGATTATGGTGTGGGGTTGTTTTTCAGGGTTTTGGCTTGGTCCCTTAGTTCCAATGAAAGGAACTCTTAATGCTTCAGCATACCAAGACATTTCATGCTCCCAACTTTGTGGGAACAGTTTGGGGATGGCCCCTTCCTGTTCCAACATGACTGCGCACCAGTGCACAAAGCAAGGTCCATAACGACATGGATGAGTGAGTTTGGTGTGGAGGAACTTGACTGGCCTTGACCTGACCTCAACACGAAAGAACACCTTTGGGATGAATACATATATTTCTTATATCAACCCTTTTCCAGTCTATGAGTATGTTAGACACTAACAATTGTGAAATTTTTTAAATTGTGGTAGCAACTTTATTTTACAGTCCTGTTCCCCATGTACATAATATGTACTTATAGTTATTAGAGGGTAATAACTAGGTAATAACCCATGCAGTTACCTTATATTAATCAGTACTTTCGTAGGTAAGTAGAATGTAAGTATACAAACTGTAAAATAAAGTGCAACCTGAAACTGTTTATAATTATACACTGTGAAATGAAATATTCAGTCTTTGTGGGTCCAGTAGAATCAAATGGATGAAGTCATGTTACAACCCTGAAATGTTTTAGTTAATGAGTCTTGCTGCAACCAGGTGAAAGCTTTAGTAGTCAATGTTGAATCTGCTGATACAGATGATAGCGGTTCAAAAGTGATCTCCATTATTTGTGGTTGACAAGAATTATAATTCTGTTTCTTGTTGTTCTCTTATGCATTTTCTAGTGCAATGATCTGAATCAGCCTCCGTCAGATGGTCTGGCCAGTGGACGGATGGAAGAGGACTTCTGGATGCTGGTGGGCTCCGAAACGAGAGGATATGAAGCAGTGGAGCCGGTTTTGTTCCAGACGGGTCAGGTCCCAGGTGTGTTGCCCCCTCATCTGTCTATTCCTCTCTTCCTCCTCGTTCTCCTCCTCCATTCCACCAAAGGCCTCATTTTCTGCATGATTAGGCCTCCACCTGTCCTGCTCTTGGCCCCTGGCCCTCGCCTGGGCTCGAACACACCGTCAATTAACATGAGCAAGTTTTTAGCTGAGTCACATCAAAATGAAACTGAAAAGTCGGGGAGAATGAAACTGAAATATGAATTTGAAAGACAGGAGAGGAAGGCATTCATTTAGTTATACTTACTCTAACTGCACTTTTTGTGTCGCTTTATTAAAATCTTTTCTTTAGCCGTAAACATGGTGGCTTTCTAAGCTTGTTGTTTTCAAGTAAACATGCATTTGGTAATTATTTTTTTCAGTTCCAGCTCTGATTAATCTGATATTGAAACCTGTCCATGTAATGCATAATAACCCTCATATTGCCAAAATATCATTTAGGCTTCTTTTGGCCCGCAACCAAATTACTAGAGAATGAAAGGACCTGTGCCAGGCCTTTAATTTCACCCCTGTAAAATGAACCAATGAGCCAAATAATCTGGCTGGCCCTCATTGTTGCAAATGTGACACCTGTTGTAAGTGGCACGACTTAGGAATGCCAAAACACTTCTGTAGATTCGCTTATCATTCTGATTTGTGTCGTGGGAAACAAGCAAAAAGATAAAGGAGAGCAACTGTTTGTCCACGCAGAGACAGATGGTCTTGTCAAAGTTACACTTGTTTGTCAATGAAGCTAAAAGCACTATGTTGTGCATTGTCAGGTTACAGAAAAGATAAGGAGATTGCAATTCATCTAGATAGAGTCTTATTGAACTCGTATGATATATTCCAAATCCTTGAAAGCCGTACTGCCCGTACAATGGCCTGCTGTGAGGAACAGACCAAAATTTTAGTCTTATTCAAAACTGTTGCAACCAGACGCTGACATGGAGGGACTTTCTTCACATAAAACTTCAAAAGATCTCAAATATAATACATATTTTTGTTCTTTTTGGAGTTTGACAGAAAGAACAATCTGGCTTAACATCTCTTTTTATGTTTGGGACATCATGACGGTGAGCTAGTCCTAAATAAAGGTTGAAGACAGGGCTTGAGAATGTTTGGGATAATTTAAGCAGTTAATTAATAACTAATTAATAAGTGAAAATTAAGATGAATCAGATGCAATTTAAACCATTTAATTAAAGTGTTCTTTTAAGAATCAGTAAAAGGCGGGGCCCCCGACATCAATTGTCTTCTATCTTCTCAAAATGTTCCTCTCAAAGGAAGTTCTACCTGTCACCGAAGTAAATTAAATGCTACTTATCTACGTTGTTGCCTTGAAAGCTGTTTATCTTTCGTCTGCAATTCCAATCAACTCTGTTTGTCTTGCTTATCATCGAAATTAAACATGCACAGAAATATTAAAAGGTCATTTGCCTTAATGAAGCCATAAATAATTAAGTCAATTATAATACGAATGCTGAAAAGAACATTGAAAAGGATTTTCACATAAGATAAGAACAAAAAAATAAAAATTCATCAAAGCCACTAAAGTTCACCTTTCTAAATGCCTATTATTGCCCATTATAAAAAGTAATTAGAAAAATGCGTCCATTACAATACAGCATAATCTTTGCCATTATTGTTATAATTTTAAACATACAGTATTATGTAACATTTCCACCAGCCACCAACGGAGGGCGATGTGTCCCATGAAATGCATGTATTCTCTCCATGGTAAGAATGGGCCAATAAGGCTGTTTCCCCTGCTGATAAACTGCTTCCAGATTACCATACTTTCATAATATGTCCTCAAATAGTTGATGAAGTCCTTATTTCTTGACTGTTGATGATGTATGTTCTTTATTTATGGAGGTGTGTAGCATAAATAGGTTCCCATGTTGGCATTTTCCTTTGACCTGTATTTTTTGAGCGTGTGACGTACTAACAGCCATGAAATAATATGCTGGTATGAAATACAGCATGAACCACAAGGAATGTCTTTCTTGATAGCCTACGTATAGCACTCAAAAAGAGCTGTCAATGTCGTCCTAGCAAAATGTCAACTATAGCAAGATGAGTTATGCTAAAACAAACTGACAGATAAAGATTTTTCTAGGTTTTCATATAGTTTCATTTACTTCAGACCAAAGGAAACATTATCTATCTATCTATCTATCTATCTATCTATCTATCTATCTATCTATCTATCTATCTATCTATCTATCTATCTATCTATCTATCTATCTATCTATCTATCTATCTATCTATCTATCTATCTATCTATCTATCTATCTATCTATCTAGACATCTGTCTGTCTGTCTGTCTGTCTGTCTGTCTGCACTGCAAAAAATGCTTTTCTTAGTATTTTTGTCTTGTTTCTAGTCCAAACATCTAAAATTAATTCTTAAAACAAGAAGCATTTACTAAACAAGCTAAAGTTATTGTCTTGTTTTGGGAAAAATAACTCAAAACTAAATAATCTGCCAATAGTTATTTTTCCCCAAAACAAGACAAAAACTTGTCTAGTAAATGTTGCTTAATGTAAGAATTTTTAGATGTTTGGACTTAAAACAAGAAAAAAATACTAAGTAAGAAAAGCATTTTTTTGCAGTGTGTCTGTCTGTCTGTCTGTCTGAGTTAAATACTTAACACAATACTATATGGCTGAATGTGTGATTGAGATTTGTATTGATGTTTTCTACCTTATTAAAGTCTATTAAAAATGTTTAACGTGAGCTAAAATACAATAAAAAACGAGTTAAGAATATTTACTTTTTTATGCGCTAATATAACATAAAATATTCAGTCTTTCTGAACATACATTTTTAGATGCACAGATTTGAACTGTAAGCTTTTCAAACGGGTAATTTCTATCTTTTCTATCTCTGCTGAATTTACGAGCCCCTTTTGCACCAGACAAGCTTAGATTCTTTCAAGTGAATACCAACCCAAAAAAGAGACCCAGGCGTGTGCGCAATCAATATATTTGTTCTCAAAAGGCCGTAATGTTCTGACGTTTCACTTTTTTGCGCACTCGACGCTTTGATTTGTGTTTATCGCAGAAGGTCAGATCTCATAGATGAACAGAGCGTGCACGGGTGAAGCAGAAGGAGGGAGGGAGGGAATGGAGTTAAATTAAGGATAACATTGGACTGGCAGTGATCAGGGCACCTCTCCTAAGATCCTCGGCTCTGCGGCGCGCCAGATGACGTGAGAAGGTCTGACGGCGTGATGGGGAGGGGGAAGGCGGCAGTAAAAAGTTTTCCGAGCCGTCGTCCCCCTTCAATTTGCATGCTTAATGATGCTGAGCAGGAGTTAATAGTGGGTGTAATGGCTTCTGACTGACCGGGCTCTGGAGTGGACCACGGGCTGGGCCACCGGAGCAGGGGTGGGGAGGGGTTAATGCACACCATACGGCTCCTCGCTCACTCGCTCTCTCCCTCTGCTGTCTTTTGTGAGATAACAGAGCTTGCCGCTGTGGCCTTGTCTTATTAAACATGTTATCATTGCCTGTAACCTTTCTCTCCACTCCCTTCCTTTTCAAAATAGAGGAAAAGCTGCATTGTCTGTTTTTATTCAGGGACCTATCTGACCCACCGTGAGAGGAGAAAGAGACCTGAAAGAAATCAAATGGAAATTCCTGTCTACATTAATGTGGTCCTTTGTTCTGAGAGAGACGCCTTTGTGAGTATTCAGTACACTTTGTCCGTTTAGTCAGGTGGTGGATATACTCGATTGTCAGCAGCATGTCCTCTGTGTAGATACAGCCATCTAAACACAGATCAGCCACTCCAAATCACACAGGAAATACAAGCAAAGGAAAACTGGTTCTTAGATAAGCACTAAAGGGCAAAGTTCAGGAAAACCACTGTAATAATGGAAAGATAACGGTATTGTCTATAAAACGCTTGTGGTGTGAACATATTTCTTTGCTTTTTAAAGATGATTATAAAATGATGCACTTAAACATAGTGGACTTACATTTGGATGGCGTTTTCCAGAATTTTTAGAAGCAGAAATAAGCAGTTTGTATTTTTGTTGAAGTGCTTATCATCCATACAGATTGTGTTGTTCAGAAAGCTGCACACACCATTAAAAAGACCATTTAAACTAATGGTCTTTTCCGTGTATTATGTAAAAGTTACAGGCTTACCGATGTGATGCGTTATCACTTTACACAGACAATGATAGTACGAAATTTTATCACTCTAGTCTCATTTTAACCCATAATGTTAATAAGGTAACCCTTTAGACATTCTGTAGTTGTGCATTAGATTAGTGGACTGTTAGGGTTTGATTAGTGTTACTATTAAATAATATTAAATACTAAAATATTAGGTAACACTTTATTTCGATGGTCCACTTTGGATATTGACTATAAGTAATTTTGCAACTACATGTCAACTAACTCTCATTAGTGTATTTGCAGACTGTCTGCTTAATATCTGCTAATACTTTATTTTGATGCTCCTCCAACAGACATTCTACTGACTATAAATAACTTTGCAAATACATGTCAACTTATTCTACTAACATTAATAATATGATATACTCCATCTCATGTTAACATATACAATGTTTATTATTTAATATTTTAGTATTTAATATAAAAAATTATAATAATGTTTGAATTAATAACATTAAATGGGACCTATTATGCCCCTTTTTACAAGAGGTAATATAAGTCTCAGGTGTCCCCAGAATGTATCTGTGAAGTTTCAGCTCAAAATCCCCCACAGATAATTTATTATACCATGTTGTAAATGCCCATTTTTGAGTGGAAGGAAAAATATGCTGTTTTATCTTTAAATGCAAATGAGCTGCTGATCCCCACCCCGCTTTCCAGAAGACGGCAGAGCCTATAGCTCATGCCTCCGATACTCTGCCAAAAACGAAAACATCTGTTTGGTTTTGATTATCATCTCTATCACGGTCATGATCACGTGACATTGCAGTTTGTTGAAAGTTTGAAAAGTTTCATGAAAGTTTATTAACTGCATGCGTTTTAAAGTCATATCAGTCTAAACTTCTGATAAATGGTTTTCTGAGTGCGCACATCCGAAGTACACAGAAAGCTGGATGTCAGATGGCACGTCCCGTGAGTGTTAAACTATTAAAAAGTTCTCTTGCATCTTATTGCGCTTAAACTGTCAAATACAAGGTTATGTCAAAAACACACAAAGTTCACATAAACATAGTCAGTTATGTCTGTGAACGTAAATAGCAGGAAAAACAGAAAATCACTCACTGCTCTTGACTGAATAAATTTAGTAGCTTTAATAAGAATACATTTCTTACTTCAGAGCTGCTGTTAAATGCTCTGGCAAGGAGATAATTGTGTACAGCTCAATCAGGACGGGGTCTATGATAATAGGACAGTCCATCAGCAGTTGTGGGTGGGGCTTAAGCATGTGTGACGTTTTAAAAACTAGAATCTGCAAACGGCTTGTTCTTAGACAATGCTTATGATTTATGGGGATTAAAAAAAGAGAAGTGAGTGGATTTTTACCATTATAGGGTGGTTGTGTATACACACTGCCAACACACATTTATGTTCAAATGTAAAAGTGAATTTTGCATAATAGGTCCCCTTTAGGTTAATAATTTTAAAATAATCTTGTGGCATTATTTTCAAAACTGGGGGTATTGATGCATCTTTCCATAGACTTCAATTGTACATTACTGTAAACACAGTCTTTGCTTGTTTGTACAAATTAAAGGTGCACTATGTAACTTTTCCATCAACTAGAGGTCGCCTATTCAAAACAAAGGCATAGTTTGATGACGCCAAGCTTGAGCGCAGAATCTTGGGACATGTGGTCGTCACCTCACAGCCGGTGGAAAAGAATCGGGATGGGACTCGGGCAGAAATCATGTTCATGGATGCGATTATTAACATTACTGTAGTATGAAGCAGAGCAGGACCGAGTGTTGTGGGAGCTGAGCAAGGCTGCTGGAGCGATTGTAAATAAGATGGACGCAATACACGCCTTGCGAGCAGCGGGACTTTTATTATGCCACAGCCAATTTCCATTTTTCCAGTCAAGAGTATGAGGTAACGCAGCTCTGTTTATGATTTTAGATACATTTGAGTGTGTTGAAAATTATGTTACGACGTTACTCTGTGCATTCACTCGGCGGCTGCTATGATGTGTTGCACACTGCAGTGAGAGTAAAGAGTTTCTGCAAAATAAAACCGGAAACCGAGGATAACGCGGCTATGACGCAATTGACAGGCGATGCCCTCACACGTCCCGGTTCCTTGGTTAAAATGGCAATTTTCTCATGATTTACAAATAGTTGGAAACATTTGGGATATTGTAAGTACTCAACTGAACAAAATATATGACACTGGACTAGTGGTTTTTGGATATTTTACTGAAAAAAATGTTACATAGTGTACCTTTAAAGGACTTGTTTTGTAACCGATGAGCATCTGTGGAGTTTCAATTGAGTTTAACTTGAATTGGACCTATAACATTACTTTAAAGTGAAAAAAGTGCAAATAATTCACCGAAATTGTGTTAAGAAGAGGATGAGAGGTCAAAACACTTCAGCTAAAAATACTTGAGGTAATCTCAGATAATAGCGTCTGTGTTTTGTATTCAGTTAATAGGTATCACAATTTTAATGATTCAAAAGCCTCTCTGGCATGATGTGACTGATTGTCGAACAGCTGTGAGTCACGGTGACCAGTACCCATAATCCATTGTGATACACGTCGTTTTCCACTTTAATCATAATTGCACACATGTGCTCAAAGAGCAAATATCAGTAATGTGTACCCTGTCTGAATGGTTTTGCACCTCAACTCTCAGTGTATGTGTGTGTGTGTGTTATATCCCCTATCACAGCTGTTAATGTATTTCAAACATCATTTCAGTGTTGATTTGTTTGCCATGTGCTCTGGCACATACCCGCTCCAGGTTGGCATGGCCATACCGGGCCCCAGTGCCAGCACGGCTGGCATGACAGCGGCTGTTCCTGATGGCCACAGGTGCAGTTGTGGCCAGTCTCTCTCCTCCAGGTGTAACCTCACTGTTGAGTGTCACTCTGAGAAGCTTCCATCTGCTGTGGAAAGTCATGTAGATCCCAACCTCTCCTGTCTGCCTTCTTCCTATCTTTCATCTCTCTCATTGTGACAGGGCTGATGTCCGTTTATCCACCAGAGTTAGCACATAGACAAGATATAAAGCAGTTTGACACAAATTTACTGCAGTCCAAGGTTGGAGCTCTCAATATAAACTCAAATATTTTAAGACCAAATGATCTGACATATGCTATTCACATTAACTCCATAGCACTATATTCTTAATGAACATCAAAATAGTCTACTTATTTATAAAATAGAAATATTATAATTAGTGCTGTCAAATGATTAATCGTGATTAATCACATTCAAAATAAAAATTTGTTTACATAATATATGTGGGTGTACTGTGTATAATTATTGTTTATATAAATACACACATGCATGTATATATTTAAAATTTTATTTTGGACATGATTAATCGTTTAACAGCCATAATTATAATTATTATATTAATAATATGATATTATAATAATGTTTTTATTATTATTATGAATACTTTATGTGTGTATTTTATGTTTAAATTGATAAAATGTATATTTATGTTTATATTTTTTATAGAGTCTTCAGAGCTTTGAATGAAAAATTGTGAGCATGGTGAAATAGTCCTAAAACCCGGGCAGATAATAAGAACTGCTGAAGATACTCGGATGTTTCTTTGGATTGAAAGCTTTTGCAAAGCAAATGCACACAAACATCAATGAAACTGATGAAAGAGCTGCATCGTTTTATTATGGTGACGCGAGTCCACAATAAAGCATTGCTTTCACCTCTGTTATTTGCATTTGCAGAACTCTGTAATTTACAAGTGCACAGCAATCCCTTGTTGTTGTCATCTGTGGTTACGAGCATCCTGTAGGAACAGATGTAAGGGCAACAAATGCTCTGAGTCAACATGCCTAGAAAGACTGGAGCGGCATCAGAGCTCAACGGAAAGAAAAAACAAAAAACAAGTGATCTTATAATGAGTGCAGCTCTTAAATTAAAGAATTGCATGCTGTTTTTCTTGTCATTCCCCAACCCTGACCTATGCTATTGTCATCCCGTAATAACATTGTTTTTATGGCAGTGATTCATCACTCACCCAAAAGGTAATACAATACTGAGGACCTACAGGCGGCACAATTAAGTTTGTGTTTGACAGTGGGAGATGTTTGTCTCCCTCGCACACTTGCATACTTAATACTAGTTCCCCTCCCACACCGACCTACGTCTTTGAGACTCTCAGCCTGCACTTTTAAGTCAAGGATAGAAAATAACATCAGTGGTTGACCTTGTCATTAGCATTTTTTAGATATTCAAATTATACATAATTGCAAATGTTAGACGGATGAAATATATTATTCTGACATGATCCAGATGAGTCAATGTAGTTAATACTAAATCTCAAAACATATTACAGTTGGTAGTAATTATTCATAATATTTCAAACAAGATGGTGTACTGTTGTTATCAGATTTGAATAATTATTATTGCATGTTTAATATTTTTCTCTTAATATGCTTAATGTTATGCAGGTATGTATGGAACCAAGGTCCTGCAGACTCCTTGGTTCACATCTTCGGAGAACCCATCATACTTTTAGTGAGTGATTTGGCCAAAAAAAACAAAAAAACAAAAACATATGTGAAGTGTTTTGGTATGCTATATAATGTGTGATTGCTTAAAAATAATAACTTACTTACTGATGATTAACTTTCTCTACTTTGTATGTATCAAGAGTCCTGGGTCAGGCAGAATCTGTGGGATTTTCTCTTAAAATCAGTGCAAAAAATGTGAGTATATACAGAAGTATACATAGATTCCATGTATACTTGGTTATAGTTTTAGTCCAAGGGCACAGTTTTTTTTTGGAAGTGCTCTTAATGATTAACAAGCATTTCAAAAGTCTGTCTACGCTGTTCTTATTAGTAATTCATCTAGCGATGTTAAATATGTAATCTAATGTTGGTACACTACCAGTCAAAAGTTTGGAATAATTACGTTTAATGTTTTGAGAAAAAAAAGTCTCTTATGCTCACTAAGGCTGCAATAATTTGATGAAAAATTGTGAATTGTAATATTATAAAAATATTATTACAGTCTTAACTGTTTTCTGTTGTAGTATGCTGTACTTTAAAATGCCATTTATTCCTGTGATGGCAATGACTCCTGTCTTCAGTTAGTTATTATCAAATCTGAAAATTCATTATACAGATACATTATATTTTAAAATATATTCAAATAGAAAAAAGTTATTATTTGATATTTTAAAATAATACTGTTTTTACAGTAAATACTTTTAAATATACAGTAAATATAATTGCTTTACTTGGTGAGCATAAGAATTTTCGGTTACATACGTAGCTTGACAAGCCAGACCCACATCAAGATGTTGGGTCTGGGAGCACACCATTGGCAGGGCTCAATCCAAGCGGCAGGATAAACGGTTGTCTTTCAAATTCCCTCTGCACGCAATAGGATAGCGCTACAACCAATCAGTGGTGAGACAGCAATCACAAGAGTTCCATCTGTTTTCCCACCAGCAGAGCTAGTTGATAGATTAAACTTTTGCTGTATCCGGTCGGTAAAACTCGGAACATATCTTCCTTTTTTAAGAATTACTTCAGTGCTGTTCTTTGTTATCAGAGAAGTAGCAGGGAATTCACGCGGAACCGTCGCAACTCTGCTGTCATTATGTTAAGCCCGCCCACTGACTCTATACACGATGTGATTGGCCTGACCAAGGTTTGGTTTTTTCAAGCTTGCAAGCCAACAGAGAGTTGCTAGATGACCCTGGCTGCAAATTACATCTGCTTCCGCTAGTGTACTTACAGTGTGCTTACCCAAGAAAGTTCTGGGTTAAGGTTAGGTTTAGGCGTAGGTTCAGGGTTAGTATAGTTATAACCCTGTTTTTTTAAGTACATAGTATGTACTGTACATGTGGAATAGGACAGTAAAATACAGAATTTTCTTTCAAAAACAATTCCAAACTTTTGCAGGTAGTGTACTTACAAAACTGCATATTATTGATCTTAATATATAAGATCTGTATAATTAAGCTTGTTTAGGTTCATGTTCACTAAATACAATGATTATTTGGGATTTTTGGCAGCTTTCAGTTTTGCCGGGTTTTGACAACACAATATCAGCCCGATTTTGGCACAGTCCATTTGACATAGGGTGACATATCGTGGGAAATGGTAAATGACAATGGGCGTCGGGACAGAAGAATCAATCCTTTTATCTTGTATAGTGCATCATAGTGGACGATAACCGACGCCGTGTCTGCAACACTTCGCTATGTCCCAACAGAAAGACCATGGCTGCGTCCATCGCTAACTTTCCTCCATCTCGTTCACTCGGATATACTTCATTGCTTACATTGCATGAGTGCCCACTACTGGCGGAACTGAAATCTGTTTAAATGGAACCCCCTAAGCCCTTGATCACTTGGAATCTGCAATGGAGCTGATTTATTATTTACAGTTTTTTCCCCCCTTTGAATTCTAATTTTTTATTTTTGCATCCTTGTTTCCTTTCCTCACTTCCTTTCCTAGCGTCTTAGCCCCACCACCTTAGGATGCAAGGGAAGGATACACCTGTACATCCTTAATCATGAATCCTCAGACTCCTCTTTCATCGCGTCCTTGCGGTGCAATTACAGTATTGAGATGTCCTTCAAGATGGCTGAGTTTGATCGGTCAGGGGCTGGAGGACGGAGGAGTGAAGAAATGATGAAGCATCAGTTTGAGTATTGAGAATCACCCATTGAGTAGACTCACTCCCTTTGTCAAAATCGAGGGTCTGTCCAAATAAACTTCCCTCGCCCACTTGACAAAAATGAATGCACTTCAAAATGGCGTTGGGTATTCCCTCAAGGCGAAGCGCTTAGTGAAGTTTTTGAGTGTATGTCTAAAAGTGAAGTTAAACTCAGCCTTGCACCATTTTTTCTGTTCTCCACAACAGGTTCTGTCACATCTGTGACGTTGACCAATAGGAGCACAGAAGCTCTTCCATACACATACACTCACCTAAAGGATTATTAGGAACACCTGTTCAATTTCTCATTAATGCAATTATCTAATCAACCAATCACATGGCAGTTGCTTCAATGCATTTAGGGGTGTGGTCCTGGTCAAGACAATCTCCTGAACTCCAAACTGAATGTCAGAATGGGAAAGAAAGGTGATTTAAGCAATTCTGAGCGTGGCATGGTTGTTGGTGCCAGACGGGCCGGTCTGAGTATTTTACAATCTGCTCAGTTACTGGGATTTTCACGCACAACCATTTCTAGAGTTTACAAAGAATGGTGTGAAAAGGGAAAAACATCCAGTATGCGGCAGTCCTGTGGGCGAAAATGCCTTGTTGATGCTAGAGGTCAGAGGAGAATGGGCCGACTGATTCAAGCTGATAGAAGAGCAACTCGTTACAACCGAGGTATGCAGCAAAGCATTTGTGAAGCCACAACACGCACAACCTTGAGGCGGATGGGCTACAACAGCAGAAGACCCCACTGGGTACCACTCATCTCCACTACAAATAGGAAAAAGAGGCTACAATTTGCACGAGCTCACCAAAATTGGACAGTTGAAGACTGGAAAAATGTTGCCTGGTCTGATGAGTCTCGATTTCTGTTGAGATATTCAGATGGTAGAGTCAGAATTTGGCGTAAACAGAATGAGAACATGGATCTATCATGCCTTGTTACCACTGTGCAGGCTGGTGGTGGTGGTGTAATGGTGTGGGGGATGTTTTCTTGGCACACTTTAGGCCCCTTAGTGCCAATTGGGCATTGTTTAAATGCCACGGCCTACCTGAGCATTGTTTCTGACCATGTCCATCCCTTTATGACCACCATGTACCCATTCTCTGATGGCTACTTCCAGCAGGATAATGCACCATGTCACAAAACTTGAATCATTTCAAATTGGTTTCTTGAACATGACAATGAGTTCACTGTACTAACATGGCCCCCACAGTCACCAGATCTCAACCCAGTAGAGCATCTTTGGGATGTGATGGAACGGGAGCTTCGTGCCCTGGATGTGCATCCCACAAATCTCCATCAACTGCAAAATGCTATCCTATCAATATGGGCCAACATTTCTAAAGAATGCTTTCAGCACCTTGTTGAATCAATGCCACGTAGAATTAAGGCAGTTCTGAAGGCGAAAGGGGGTCAAACACAGTATTAGTATGGTGTTCCTAATAATCCTTTAGGTGAGTGTATTTCAAAAATGCTGAAACGAAAGTGAGATGATGGTATTGTTGCTGCTAGGTGGATTTATGCAATGGAGAAAAAGTTTGTGGATATTTTACCTCAAGTTCTCAAGTTCAAGGATTGACAGCCCATACCATCCTCTTCATGCAATCCAGGAACATATCCACTGTCAGGTTTTCTTTCTTTTTTTCTCTTTTCTTTCAGGTTTTCTGATGATAAGACAGCTAGTACAAAACACACCACTTCGGTAACCATTTTTTTACGCTCTTGTTTTTAGAAGTCACTAATTAAGACATCATGCATGTCGTTAAAGATGGTAAGCGATGATTGGTCAGGAAGCACCGCGTAGTCTGACAAGAATTTAGGAGTCAAAATCGCTTGATCTGACACATTGGCTGGTTTTGGTTTTGGTCCGAAATCTCATACTCTCTTAACTAGGTACTTATTTTGAATAAGTAATTACTTCACGGATGCAAAATGTTCTATATAGCATGAATGTGTGTAGTATGAATGTAATCTGGATGTACTTTATTCACCATGTTGTCATTATCATGTGACCTACCAGCATCAGTTACGTCACATCATTGCCATTCATAAATCCTCTCTCGTGGCCTCATGGGAAAGTAAAGTATCCATCGTATGAACACTTCAGAATCTTGCCAGAAGTAGTAGGTCATCTGGGTACTTTTTGCCTACTCTTTTACGAGTGCTGTACAACACTAAACGACCCTAATCTTGACACTTTCCTAGCATTTATGCTCTATAAGAGTATAAACGACTGCTGAAAAAAGGAAGTGTAAGCCTCCTGGAGAAACTTCCTCTGGTTTTGGTACAGCTGCACTCAGCGATAGCATCCCTGCCAGTCGGTCCATGCCTCTCCTGTCCAACTGTTCCTGCTGTCCAGACGCATGTGAGCGTGTGTCTGGCCGCATGGTGTGGCGTTGTGTCCTGTGGCCCTGTGCTCCCGTCATGTGAAGATGAATGGAGCTCTGTCACTTGGGCCGCTCTTCAGAGGCCCGCGCTCTGCGTGAGGAAAGTGCCAGTCATTAACGGCGGAGGCAGGATGAAAAATGAGTTCATTTACGGACAAGTCCTGCGAGAAGGGTAACGTCAGCGCCGTCCGCTCCTTATCCACCCCTCCCTCTTCGATCTCTCTTTTTCTCTCACTTAGTGTCTCTCTGTCTCTTTCACATTCTCTCTGTTTTAGTCTCCAACTGGGCACCGGAGGGAGGGAGAATTACTCAGCAGATTTTTGAAAGAGTGGCAGGGAAGTGGCCTGCGGTAAGCGAGATGAGGAGAGATGGAGAAGGGTTGGGGAGGGTGAAGGGATAAGACAGGGTGTTAATCAGACAGGGTTTTGCCAGATGAGAGCTTATCCCTTGCCTTTACAGCAGCAGTGCATGACATGGGCTGTCTACTTCACACCTTAGACATTATTATGGCCCAAAGCCACCTTTACAATCCACCCACACAAAGTGTCACGAGCACGACACGTCTTGTAAATCACCGATGGTCCACAGTCATTACTACTTTAACATGAAATAGTTTATTAGGGATGCCAGTAGATTAAAATAACCACAAGGATTTTTTTTTCTATTATAATTAACCAATGTGCACCGCCCTTGGAAATTTAATTTAATTTTTAATTTTATTTTACAAACCCAATTCCAAAAAAGTTGGGACACTACAAATTGTGAATAAAAACAGAATGCAATAATGTGGAAGTTTCAAATTTCAATATTTTATTCAGAATACAACATAGATGACATATCAAATGTTTAAACTGAGAAAATTTATCATTTTAAGGGAAAAATAAGATAATTTTAAATTTCATGGCATCAACACATCTCAAAAAAGTTGGGACAAGGCCATGTTTCCCACTGTGTGGCATTTCCTCTTCTTTTTATAACAGTCTGCAAAGGTCTGGGGACTGAGGAGACAAGTTGCTCAAGTTTAGGAATAGGAATGTTGTCCCATTCTTGTCTAATACACGCTTCTAGTTGCTCAACTGTCTTAGGTCTTCTTTGTCGCATCTTCCTCTTTATGATGTGTCAAATGTTTTCTATGGGTGAAAGATCTGGACTGCAGGCTGGCCATTTCAGTACCCGGATCCTTCTTCTACGCAGCCATGATGTTGTAATCGATGCAGTATGTGGTCTGGCATTGTCAAGTTGGAAAATGCAAGTCTTCCCTGAAAGAGACGACGTCTGGATGGGAGCATATGTTGTTCTAGAACTTGGATATACCTTTCAGCATTGATGGTGCCTTTCCAGATGTGTAAGCTGCCCATGCCACACGCACTCATGCAAGCCCAAACCATCAGAGATGCAGGCTTCTGAACTGAGCGCTGAGAACATCTTGGGTTGTCCTTGTCCTCTTTAGTCCGGATGACATGGCGTCCCAGTTTTCCAAAAAGAACTTCAAATTTTGATTTGTCTGACCACAGAACAGTTTTCCACTTTGCCACAGTTCATTTTAAATGAGCCTTGGCCCAGAGAAAACGCCTGCGCTTCTGGATCATGTTTAGATATGGCTTCTTTTTGACCTATAGAGTTTTAGCCGGCAACAGCGAATGGCACGGTGGATTGTGTTCACTGAAAATGTTTTCTGGAAGTATTCCTGAGCCCATGTTGTGATTTCCATTACAGTAGCATTCCAGTATGTGATGCAGTGCCGTCTAAGGGCCCGAAGATCACGGGCATCCAGTATGGTTTTCCGGCCTTGACCCAGTGCCAATCTCATGTCAGTCTTGAGTACCTATAGACTAGTATTGCATCCTTCATATCTCCGAAAAGTCTTTAGTTTTATCATATTTATAAAAGACAGATACACTTTCCGAATAAAACTGGAGCTGGAGGCGTATCGTGTGGGTGGAGCTAAAAAGTCACAAGCTATACGTTCATGTTGTTTACTTGATGTGCACTTACGCGCCAATAGCAACCAACACACAAACATTTGAAGCAGTTTTACTCACCACCTGCGGTTCCAACGCATGACCATGAACCTTTATCTTTGGGACCGCTCAATCTTTCAGCAATAGAAGATCTGCAAATCCGGAGTTGAACTGGGCCTTCGTTAGCGAAATGCAGGGAACAAACAAAAACACTTGCTCAACTCCGTTGCTGCTCCGTAAAAACAAACTCCATCCACTGTTCCCTTAACGCTGGGTTCTTTGGGAAGCTGAACAGGGTTGTCTTGCCCTGACAACCAAAAACACACTTCTTTGGTGACATTGTTGATTTTGTGAAGTCCTGTGACCTGTGCAGCGCAGCCGATGACTTCCCTAAAGCCGAGCAAAGCGCATTGATGGGCGTTTGCTCTCTCGCTCTGGTCGCCCTTCCGGGAGAAGTGCCTGTACAAGGAAATTCCGCCCTTGTTGATGCCACATAGGCCCATACTCGAAAAAAAAACTTTCCGAAACTTGTGAGAAGCCGGAAGGAGTATTTTTGGCACAGTATTTAACAGTGTAAAAAACTCAGAATGCATGAAATAGCATTACCCCCGCCCCCTTTTTAATTTAAAAGTAAATTAGCTGTTAAAAAGGATTTTCTCATCACCGACAAAGAACAGAACAATGGCTTGAAAATGAAAAGGGTACAAAATAGGGCCTGAAACCCTTAAAAATACTTGTTCATTTTTGTGGTTTTATTTATTATCATTAATTAATTACAATTTTCAATGTTTTATTTAGTTTAATATTGTTTTATGCCTCTAATATGTGTCTTAACCAGATGCTGACAAGGGTTAGTCATTTTACATAGCAACAGGAAAATGTAAAAAATCTATAAATTATATGATTTGTGTTGACAGTCTTTAAAGGGATAGTCCACCCAACAGTGATGGCAATTATTTACTCACCCTCATGTTATTTCAAACCTGTATCATTTCTTTCTTCTGTGGCGCACAAATGAAGATATTTTGAAGAATGTCGGTTACCAAACAGTTTTGGTTCCCATTGACTTCCATTGTATTTTTTGTCCATTCGAGTGTACTATTCCTTTAAACAAATTAATACAATTAGAATGAATATTGTTATGACTAAAGGTGGAGGTTTTCATTTGATCAGAGGTGGTGCTTGGCATGAAACGTTTGTGGTTAAACATTTTTAATTCCTTTTGAATGAATGACAACAACATTACACTCACCTAAAGGATTATTAGGAACACCTGTTCAATTTCGCATTAATGCAATTATCTAATCAACCAATCACATGGCAGTCGCTTCAATGCATTTAGGGGTGTGGTCCTGGTCAAGACAATCTCCTGAACTCCAAACTGAATGTCAGAATGGGAAAGAAAGGTGATTTAAGCAATTCTGAGCGTGGCATGGTTGTTGGTGCCAAGACGGCCGGTCTGAGTATTTTACAATCTGCTCAGTTACTGATTTTCACGCACAACCATTTCTAGGGTTTACAAAGAATGGTGTGAAAAGGAAAAACATCCAGTATGCGGCAGTCCTGTGGGGTAAAATGCCTTGTTGATGCTAGAGGTCAGAGGAGAATGGGCCGACTGATTCAAGCTGATAGAAGAGCAACTTTGACTGAAATAACCACTCATTACAACCGAGGTATGCAGCAAAGCATTTGTGAAGCCACAACACGCACAACCTTGAGGCGGATGGGCTACAACAGCAGAAGAACCCACCGGGCACCACTCATCTCCACTACAAATAGGAAAAAGAGGCTACAATTTGCACAAGCTCACCAAAATTGGACAGTTGAAGACTGGAAAAATGTTGCCTGGTCTGATGAGTCTCGATTTCTGTTGAGACATTCAGATGGTAGAGTCAGAATTTGGCATAAACAGAATGAGAACATGGATCCATCATGCCTTGTTACCACTGTGCAGGCTGGTGGTGGTGGTGGTGTAATGGTGTGGGGGATGTTTTCTTGGCACACTTTAGGCCCCTTAGTGCCAATTGGACATCGTTTAAATGCCACACGGCCTACCTGAGCATTGTTTCTGACCATGTCCATCCCTTTATGACCACCATGTACCCATTCTCTGATGGCTACTTCCAGCAGGATAATGCACCATGTCACAAAGCTCGAATCATTTCAAATTGGTTTCTTGAACATGACAATGAGTTCACTGTACTGAAATGGCCCCCACAGTCACCAGATCTCAACCCAATAGAGCATCTTTGGGATGTGGTGGAACGGGAGCTTCGTGCCCTGGATGTGCATCCCACAAATCTCCATCAACTGCAAGATGCTATCCTATCAATATGGGCCAACATTTCTAAAGAATGCTTTCAGCACCTTGTTGAATCAGTGCCACGCAGAATTAAGGCAGTTCTGAAGGCGAAAGGGTGTCAAACACAGTATTAGTATGGTGTTCCTAATAATCCTTTAGGTGAGTGTATATGTAACAAGGATTATTTTATTGATGTCACCAGGAATTTAATGAACCTTTGATTTGCTCATAGTCATTTTTAGTTCATGTTTAGCTGGCTTTGTTTTGTAATCGAAAAGAGGATTACCTAGATAAAGTGAGAAGAATTCAGCTGGTCATGTGATCTTAATATGGTGGCCATGATAGGAGGACCTTATGAAGAGCAAAATAGCAAAGTCTTCATCTCATGTGAGTGTACTTCACTTTGTAAGTTTTTCGAAAGTACTGTTTCTTTCTTTCAGTGTACTACATTTACTAAGTATGATCTAGATTAAAAAATAAGTTGGCTGTCAAAAGGGCTTTTCTCATCAATAACAAAGAACAGAACGAAACAACAGTTCCATGAAACGGGTACAAAACAGTCTTTCTCTAATCACAGCTCAGGCTTGATGTGTGCAAACATTCCCATCGATACGAGCTGTCAATTGATGTTTTGCTATATTACTTGACGCTGTGGAGACCGGTGGGGCTTCCCTGTCCTGTAGTCACCCAATCAAAAATATTTATGATCCATCATGGTTCTTTTTATTAGATTGTGGTTTGAGATTTCATCCTGCCAGAAGGTCTCAGGATATACAGAAGTAGCGAGTAAAAAAAAAAATATCCTGAAAGATATTGAAAACTGTAACTGCACTGTGTGGAAGGATGTTTTGGCATTGTGTAGCTGTTGGTCATTTGTTGTTGGGTCTTTTATATGCTTTCCATTTTACATGGGCCACTCTCTGCAAAAGTATCTTCATAATTAAAGCTACACTATGTATTTTTTTTTTCGCCGCTAGGGGTCGCTAATCTGTTTAAAACAATAACAAAGGCGTAGCCTGATGACGCAGTGAATAAGCGTGGAATCATAGAACTTGTTGTCATACCGATGGATCTAAAAATGTTTATGGGGAAATAATGTTGATATAATAATGGATGAGTGAATGCATTCATGCTTTTTAACATGACTGTGGTATGAAGCAGGGCGCGATTACTAATAAGAGACCGATATCAGCGTCAGTCCCGGGGGATATAAAGAAATGAGGACATTTCATTCTACCGAACTACCCGCAAGTGCTAAAATACTACTCATACAGGTCAGTTTATTTGACAAATTAAAATTGTGAGGAAACGCAATGCTGTTTCACTTGGTCTACATTATCTAAACTGCATTTGAGTGTGTTGAAAGTTATAATGTTATTCTGTGTTTTGGTTTGTTGGCTGTATGAGACTAACAGTAAGCTACATCAACATTAGAACATCATACTGATGATATTCTAATATTTCATCGTGTGAGCTACATAACATTGATTTGTTTTATGTACATTTGCTCACCTGCCTAAGGACGTGTTCACACTTGACGTCTTTTTTGAAGTTGCCAGCGTCTGTTTTACATTATAATCCTATGGAGTAAACCGTAAAAAGTCGTGAGGGGCTTTTTTAAACGCTAACGCCGACGATTTTTTCTGCAGTTCAGCGCGTCTTTTCAATGCCCAATGACAAGCGAGTAGCGAGACCTGACTCGTTTCCATAATAACAAGCGACATTCTCCTCTCCGTTAACTTTAAAAGCCAACGCAAGAGCCAAATTTCTCTTTCTCGACATTTTGTATCTCTGCACCACACAGCACTCTTGTTGCAGCTGTTGTTATAGCAACAAAAGACGCCCTCGGCTGCTATTTGAAACCAAACACTGGCCGCTTTTATTTTTTATTTTTTACTAAAAGAGCACTCTTGTCAACTTTTTCTTGTCCAAAAAGACGTTAAGTGTGAACACAGCCTAATAGAGCACAAGAGCGGCATCTCTGTCAAATTGAAATTTGTTGCGAAGCTCTCGCCATCTCGAAAACGCCACGTTGATACTGGTCCTCTTTTGATTTCTCATTTTGTTCCAAAGTCTGCTTGCCATGGTCCATAATGTTTGAACGAAACTACAACAGTGTGCCACTTGACGTTACGCAGTCTGTTGCCATGGTTTCTACGGCATTAAAAGTGGAAACCGAGGGTAACGCGGATATAACACCATTGACAGATGACGCCCTCACACGTCCCGGTTCCTTGGTTAAAATTTTCTCACGATTTACAAATAGTTGGAAACATTTGGGATATTGTAAGTACTCAACTGAACAAAATATATAACACTGGCCTAGTGGTTTTTGTATGTTTTACTGCGAAAATCTTACATTTTGCACCTTTAAAGCTTAATAAATACTATTTGGCAGCTTTTTATGCCTGTTCTCAGATAGGGCTAAGACACACATCAACTTGGTAAGACTTGGTAGTGAATCATGATTGCTGTGTGAACATCCATGGTTAGTGAATGTGTGTGAATGAAAGAGAGAGAGAAAGACAGTGGGGGTGTGAAGACTTTGATAATCCACTGCAATAATAAGACACCTTTTAAAAGGTAGCGAAGTGAAGACAGAAAGAAGGTGTGTTGGGTTTTGTGCGTGCTGGTGTTCCTGTGTAATTTAATTTTATACATCATAAACGCCAGTGAGCGCTGTAGTCAGGCGTGTTCCACCACTGTGGCGGAGGCTATAAATTAAAGTAGAGCGTTTTCTCTGCTCTGAACCTTTTTTCCCCCTTATTCACTTCACTTAGATGGAGAGGAAGTGAAAAGTGAGAGAGAACAACGGAAACTTATTAATGCAGGAGAACGATGGTGCTTAGTTTTCAAAATAAATGAAGGAGAATGGAGATGATGAGGGAGATAGGAGATCTGTTGCAAAAACTTGGCTTTCCAAATACAGACTCTGTGACTCTCGTCATAATATATTCATGAATCCTGACTGCATTTAATTTTATGATTCTCTTTCATATAGTGTGACTCCTCTCATTTAAAGTCTCTTTGTAGAGTGATCCAGTTACGTGTGATACGAATGAATCACACTGCGGCGTCTCACCCAGAACTCGCTTGCGATTTATTCCCGAGACAGAAGGAAATATAAAAATGTAAAGGGGAGTGGGGTAAGATGTGCCGCCCCCCGCCTAAATCTAGCAAACTGTAAAGAATTTTGTCATGTCACCATACTTTCCCATCATTTACAGCTGCCTGTGATTGACTAAAAGCATTGTTTTTGCACGTCAAAGCCAATTTTCTACATGACAGGTAAAATTAATTTAATGCCAAAGCAAATTTTCCAGGTTTAAAAATATAAATCATGCTGTTGAATTGGTGATGTATAAAACCATGCAAATTATTTCAGACAATAAATAATATATTCAGACCTTTAATAGTTAAAGACACCTATACACCAGTTTTGCTGCAACATTATGTTTTTATTTTTATTTTTTAAGTGACCTCTTTTAGCCTGTTTTTTCTGTTTTAATATTTATTTAGTTTAGTCTTTGTTCTTTTGATTCATTTCTCATCCTATTTGTGAGGTACAGTACTGTCTCCCTGGCCTCCTCTGAGAAATCGGCACTGCACTTTTATAAGCTACAGGATAGAAACTAGCATTTCAATCTATTTCCCTTTTTTAATTAATAATTGTGGTAGTGAGAAGCACATCTCTCTGCTTAATGACCGAGCGCTGGGGAATCCTCTGTGCTATCTCCAATTTCTGCCATCTACTGAAGGTCCACATTAAACGTTAATGGGATGTCAACTATTGATTATAGTGTAAATAACCTACATTACAATACCGAGGCCTTTGATTTTCTTTTACCTCTCATTACGCCTCTTTTCTAGGTGCTTTTTATGGTTTATCTGCTTTGTTTTTTTAACACTTTCTCTCTCTTTCTCTCTCTCTCAGGTGTTCTGCTGTCAAGAATGCACCGATCCTCCTACACTGCTACACTCCCTTCCTCACACTCTGGACTACATTTCCCAGCATCCCTTTTGGTTCTCACCTGCACTCATTCAGCTATCACCTGTCACTGATAATCACCTCACTGATGAAAGCACACACCTCGGATAAACCTGTTGTCTAGTCTCGTTTTAGCAAGCACTCCCAAGCTCCTGCGTTTCTCCTCTGCGTGAGTGTAAAATGACGTGTTAACTTACCACTACCTAGACCAGGGAACTCATTTATAACCATTGCGTACGCACAAAACAGGCATTGAAAGAGGTGTATGCCTTCCGAAGTTGTGATTTATGAAAGCAAACTTGACAGGAAAATTTGCGCACCTGCACGCAAACTCTGACCCATGCGTACAAACTCTTTTACTATAGAGTGAGAAAAGTAATGAAGTAAGAACAATTTTAAACTCTGTTTTCATTTTAATATACACATTTACATTAATGTTAGTTTCATTAATGGCGATTATACATTGAAATTATACATAAAGCCATTACTCAAAAATGGGTCCCACTTTATATTAGGTGGCCTTAACTGCTATGTACTTACATCAAAAAATAAATACAATGTACTTATTGTGTTCATATTGTATTGCAAAACACTTTTGCTGATATTGAGGGGGTATACGGGTAAAGTTAGGGACAGGTAAAGTTAGGGATGGTGTGGGTAAGTTTAAGGGTAGAGTTAGGTGTAAGGGAAGTATCAACAGTGTAATTATAAATGTAACTATAAATTAATTACAGATGTAATTACATGCAGGTAATTTTTAAAATGCAAGTACAATGTAAAAACATGTATGTACACAATAAGTGCATTGTATCAAATTATTAATTTAAATGTAAGTACATAGTAGTTAAGGCCACCTAATATGAAGTGGGTCCAAAAATGCTATGAATTTATACAGACATGTGGATGTGCTACTTTTGATCACTTTTCCTGTGACAAGCTGTTTTAATGACAGCAAGGATTTTATGCTAATTCCAGTAATTCCTCTTTAAACTAAACTGCTGATCTCATGTTATGACAAAATATTTTTAGCGAGAACGATGATCAGTGATGCACACTTACTTTGATATTACAGACACTGCAGGATTCGGTGGTCGAACGGTCCATTGTCCGGTTTGAATAGGTCCAATGATAATAGCTTACTGTACAACCGCAGCTGCACGGAGGTGTTGATTTGTCGTAAAAAGGCATCTTCACAAAATTATGAAAAATACCACTATTTGAAGGCTACAACTTCGTAAACGGTAAGATTTTCATGTTTCCTTTTTAAAATACTTTGTCAGCGACGCACCGAGTCAGACAATTGCATTCACATTACAATAAATAAGCAGGCCTATCTGTTTCCATTAAAAATAACCTATACATCCTAAAAGATAACTATGTTCACATTACCAGCAAAACTGCTTGAATTTGATTTAAATTGTTTAAAATGAACTAAATATTTTGACTTAAAATACTATTTGGCCCGTGGAAATGAAGGAATCAACTTTATTCTAAACTTTATCTGAGAAGTATTTTATACAATTTTGTTTTTATGTATATGTTGATATATTTATTCTCAAACAAAAGGATATTGGATGATTTTCAGCAATGTACTGTGTAAGGCACAAATGGCATTTATAGTCCGTATCTAATTTTTTTAAAAATCTGTCTTACCTTTGACAGTCTTACCTTAAACATATTGTCACGTGGATGGGAATATGCATGGAAATGATATGCAAATGAGGTTATGCATAGTAAAACTAGGTGTTGTGAGCCCCATATATGGTGATTTCGGGGGGACATACGTAGGCACAATCTTCTGCTGACTGGGATTTATAAAGGGATTTTTGCGCAGGTTCTGGTTTATGCTCATGCAAAATCTAGCTTTTGTGCGTACATGCACTCTAAAAAATGCTGGGTTAAAAACAACCCAAGTTGGGTTGAAAATGGACAAACCCAGCAATTGAGTTTTAACCCAGCGGTTGGGTTGTTTTAAGCAAACATTTAACCCAACGGCTGAGTTAATCAATCCAGTTATCATCCATTTATCATCACAAACCGCTATTATTCCAAATTGCTTGCCTGTTTTGCCATTTGCTCACTCGCTGTAATAAAGTTCCACCATTTCTCCATTAATCCTTGAGTCTTGAGTCTGCTATTCCATAACATCTGCCTGATGCTTTTCAACCTGTAGAAATATTTTAGAGAGAATATCTTTGAGGATTTCGCTCTTCTGCTGTGTTGTGTATTAACATCTCTCACAGTTTTTGTCCTCTCACCTCAGATTAAACAAATATTTTGGGCTCTTTTAAACTTCATGTCTCTGGACGGTGACCTGCTGTCAGTTACCACAGACACTTATTTTGACTCATCCCTCAGTGAGTATATGCTTCAAAAGCATTACAGGGAGTACACTTAATGGAAGCTCAGTGTGCAAGTGGGCAGCTCTGTGTAAAATATGCAGCTATTATACTTTAAAATTAAAGGTAATTGTAGGATAAGGTTTTAAATCAAAATTAAGTCACGATGACATGCTTTTTACATTACTTTAACGCATCAAAATAAGTTCAGCAATTTTTTACTTTCTTAAATAAGTTTTACAAGATTCCACTATTTTTTTTCTGTCAGTTTAATATCATTTAAATTAAAATTACTTGTATAGACAAGTTGACTGTACCGAAATTTAAGGCAGTTAACTATTATTATTTTTATTTTTTTACGGTGAAGTAAGCAACTTACAAATGAGGAACATTTCTTTTCATGAGTCAACAATATCTGTGGTATGCAAAAGAAAAGAGGTTTTCAGTGTATAACTCATATGGCTTCAAAAGACTTGCAATATAGCGCACAAGTCACATGAACTATTTTTTTTAATCCTTTTTGGAGCTTGACAGCCATTAGTCTCCATCTTTGTGCATTTTATGGAAAAGAGCAGCGTGAACAGTGTGATAAACATCTCCTTTTATGTTCCACAGAAGAATGACAGTCATATGGATTTGGACTGACATGAGGGTGAGTAAATTAGAGAATTTGATTATTTTCTATCTTTTTCAATTTCTTAAAGTTGAAAACGCAAAATATTTAGTCAAGTGCGTCACTTTTTTTTTTTTCAGTGTTCCCTCGTGAGTACACGTGAGGAATTGTTTTGAAAGCGTGTGGGAAAATGGCAACCGGAATGATTTGCCCACAATATGTCTTTATCAAACAAACACAATGATTTATCTCTCATCCACCCGCAATTAATTGGAATGTTATTTTTTTATTACTTGGTCGCCCGATCGGTGGATATAACCGCGAACCGTGCATCACTAACATACGCACGCGCACACACGCACGCACACGCATGCACACACAAGCCTCACTGCAGTCAGACAAATCAGCATGATCAAAACTTCCGCGATTGCATTTTTCCTTCAAATATCAAGTCAAAAGAGTGAACAACGCACATCAAGAAAATAATATTATTTCACTGTTTAAGATCGGCCTGCCGACAGGCTGTGATACATTTTGGAAGCCCATCTGGAAAAAAAACATAGCCCTGGGATGTTGGGCTTTCCCATACATGTCTGAGTCTGATCCCGAATCGCAGCACAATGAACCAACAACACCTCAAATAAAGGATTATCCAGCCTGTGACAGCGTGCTAAGTTATGTTCTGTTAGACACGTGCACATAATCAATAGATATCAAACCATCTGTAACAATGCAATACTGTCACATATAAAAAACATTTTTACTTTTAGTAAAATTTAGTAATTTAGTACACAACATTTAGTGTGTTGCTTCATTCATTCATGTAATCTCATCCTGTCTGCAAATCCAGTCTCTTGTTTACAAACGAATCCATGGTGAAATGAAGGAACAAACGCGCAATGTCTTCCCCACGTGAGCTGGATATTCATTAAAAAATAAAGTTCATCCATGCATTCATAATATTGGAATCCGAATGAAGCTTATGCAGCATGTTTATTGCTTGGAAATTCGATCCAGTTTAGCTCCACATAGAGCTTGGCACATTCTGAGATTGAGTGTTTGCTGGGTCTGGTGTCAATAAAAGCTTTTCTTTGACTAACAAGGAAGTTTTCAGCTCTGAAACTTACAGGATATTCTGATATCATGATGAACTTTTATATATCAAAGGAAAAGGAAAAGTTGATTTCTCAATTCATGACCCCTTTAACAAAACAAAAAATGTTTTGAACACTATTTTTATGCTGCTTGTGGAGCAGAAAATACACAGTTCATATTTAAAATATATTACTTTTTTATTTTTATATTCAGTGATTAAGTCGGTCTTTCCCCTTCAACTCTCTCTCTCTCTCTCTCTCTCTCGCTCTCTCTCTCAGAGTGTGGTGGCATTAGTGGAGCAGCTGTGCTTGGTTGCTGTGTGTCAGTGCTTGGTGGCCTGCTATGCTGTACAGAGACACAATGGCATAAATGATTATTTATGATCTGTCACCTTGCATCTCCAGACCTATCAGCACAGAGATTCATTAGTTTAACAGACTGTGTGCCACATGCACACACACACACACACGCTAAAGTATGTCTCCTCAGGCCCATACCTTCTTGTTTGCATGATCGGTGCTGTATTCTGTAATTGTTCTTAATCACCTCATGCTCTCAGCTTTCTGGAAACGATTGAAGGCCTAATAATTTAGAGCTGATTCCATAATATAACATTTGTCTGATGGAATCAGCTCAGACGCTAATAAATGACAAAATCTGACACTCCTCCATATCTCCGGATGTAATGATGGCGCTGAAGACGTCTCTCATTTGCCACTGAGACATTTTCAAACATGAAATTAATGACAGAAGGTTGCGCATGTGACCGTCTCCAGCGGAGCTCAGCTCATTTGAAGTTCACATATGTTGTTATCTTTCACTGTTTGCTGTTGTGCTTCGGATGAATTCTAGAACATTCTTTCAGGGATCACTGGGTATTCCATTAAAGCCAGTGTACCAGAATAAACAGAGACCCTCAGATACTAAAATGGGATTGCTTGGAACTTTAGATATTCCAGTCCTAATCAAATCTTTTTTTTTTTTTTTTTTTTTTGCTATCTATGTCGACCTGATGGCTGAATATTCTCTAGCGAGTATCATGCAATAGAGCTCTACCATAGAGTTGCGCTCATTGATTTTCTCCATAGAAAGACAGACTTTGACGAAAACGTAACCTTTCAAGACAGACCTACCATGAGTGTTGTCAAGCAGTAAGAGCCACATGTCCGTGTGATTTTTAAGTTTTAGAAAACGTACACCAGAAATACACTTTTCTGAAGAAAGATCCAAAACACAAGCTCAGTAGCAGCTGCTCGCTTCATAAAGCATTGCAAATGACAATCTATTTGGTTTTCCCTGTACTACTACTACATTCTTATTATTCGCCTATAAAAGACTGTGGGTATTCAGGGTATGGCTCTTGAATGGTTTAAATATTTTCTCTTTAATATGATCTTCTCTGTTAATATTGGTCAACTTTACTCCAAATCTGCTTCATTGATTTTGTGGCGTTCCACAAGGTTCTATTCTTGGTCCAATTCTGTTTTCACTTTATACACTGATCAGGCATAACAGACAGGTGAATAAAACAGATTATCTCTTCATCACGGCACCTGTTAGTGGGTGGGATATATTAGGCAGCAAGTGAACATTTTGTCCTCAAAGTTGATGTGTTAGAAGCAGAAAAATGGGCAAGCGTAAGGATTTGAGCGAGTTTGACAAGGGCCAAATTGTGATGGCTAGACGACTGGGTCAGAGCAGTGGTCAGTATCTATCAAAAATGGTCCAAGGAAGGAACAGTGGTGAACCGGCGACAGGGTTATGGGCGGCCAAGGCTCATTGATGCACGTGGGGAGCGAAGGCTCGGCCGTTTGGTCCAAGCAAATAGACAAACTATATGGGAAATTTAGCTCCACTCCGCAAATCGGTGGTTAAGAATCTTGGGGTACAGTTTGATGACTCTGAAGTTTGATAAATGGATCAACTCTGTGGTTAAATCCTGCTTCTTTTATTTGAGATCAATAGCATAGGTAAAACCGTTTCTGTCATCTATTAACTTGGAGAACATTTTTCATGCTTTTATTTCTGTAAGACTGGATTATTGTAATTCCTTGTAGGCGGGTGTGAGCCAATCACTGTTAAATCGCTTACAATTAGTACCGAACGCTGCTGCTAGATTGTTAACGGGTGTTAAATAAAACAAACAAACATACTACTTCTACTAATATATAATTTATTATAAAATATATTATTAGAAATAAATTATATATTTAAATACTTCACAATAAATGTAAAGGTGAATTTATTTATGTAATTTCTGTCCCACTAGCAAACTATAAATTATTTAAATAGCGATTGTTTATTTGAAAAATATTTTATGCTGCTAGTGTGGCTTTTAAAATATATTGCTTTTTATATTTATATTCAATTACTTTAAGTACGTAGTTTCATATAGTACAATTTTTTCGGATTATATTACATAATTCACAATGCTTTATGGGATGAGTAGTTAATTTCTTCATAAATTATAGTCTTGTACCTTTGTCTTTTTGCTATGTTTTATGTAATGTTTGTTTCAAATTTGTTGTGATTAATCCTACAACTGGTAGGTTTGAATTTTTGCTATTCAAATGAATTAGAAAATGCTACTAAAAGTAGGTGGTCACTGGCTTGCCCAGTATTGCACAACCTTCTTGACATTTTTTTCCAATGATGCAAATTTTCGAGAAGCATTCCATGGCAGAAGGCTCTATTTTTTTCACATCCATGACAAAAAGGCCAACTAAACTGACAGCAGATGCTGCCTTCACCATCCTGAGCCAACTCGCCTGCTGTCGTTATCTAATTCAATAAACTTCTCAGAAACAAGCCTCCCATTATTATTCTAATACCTTGATTAGACAAAATGCATGCAATAAGGTTGGCCACGATTGATTGTCTGTTTGCTCTTAGAGCGAGGACAGGCCGTTTCAAAGCGGGAGACGTGGTGCCTGGTCCGAACAGTCTTTTGAATAGAGAGACATTGTCTGTGGCTATTATCCTCACGTAGCGTTGCACGTACAGCAAACATGGGCAACAACCGTGGCGATGAAGGAAAGTCCCTTTCACTGAGAGAGCGAGATAAGAGAGGCTGCCTTTGCTTTGGCTTTATCACTCCACGGCCCAGACAATGGAGTGAATTTCAAAGGAACAGAAACAGGGGAGTTGTCCATTTTGCGCACAGTTATCATCCTTGCACGTTCACCACTTTGTTGAAAATGGAAAGGAAAAGCAGGATAAAAATTAGAAAGAGGACGAGGGAGAACAAGCAATGGACTGTATAGGCCTCCCATGCCCTCTTGCTGTGATTGTTTGGGGGGGAAATGAAGGGAGTGGGAAATCAAAACAAAAGACAAAAAGATGCCATGGCCATCAACTGGACTGTCTCCCTATTTAAAAAAGCCCTTTGAGTCTGATAGAGAGGGAGAGATAGAGTGGGGAGAGTCCCAAGAGAGGGGCCAGATAATGAAAACTCTTATCTGTCGTTCTCATTGTACCAGGCCAAGGCGATGAGAGAGAGTGGTAAAGGAGGAAGCTTCATAACTGTGGTCCGTTCCATCGCCTGGAGGGTATTGGGGGGTGGGGAGGGGGCTTGGCAGGGGCTGAGAAAGCAGGAGGGCCTGAGCATGTAATTAAAGCAAGGTAGGAAGAAAAGCACCTCTGAAACAGCAGGGGAAACCTGAGGAAAACACACACCAACCAAGGATCAGATGATTTGAACGTCAATCACAGTGACCAAACTTCTTGGCCATGTAGAAAATAGTAAATGTGACCGATTTTAGCTGCAGGTATTTACATGTAGGGGGCGGGACGCTTTAGATTCTAGAAAGCATTTGATTGGACAGAAAATGTGATGATCCATATTGGACCAATCACTGATCCATATTGGCAGAAGTGAGAGACTGTAAGTTTGGAATGCTTATATCTTCTAAGTGCCAATTTTTGGAGCACACTAGCTTATAGATAACAGTATGGCTAACATATTCATTCTAAAATCCAAAAAACTTTCATTTTGATTTCTTGGGGACTTTAACACACCATCAGCCTGTTAGGAGACAGAACACCGCAAACTGGGTTCTGTTTGACAGGGGCCCTACACAGTGTTCACTACTCCCTACTACTTGAAGGTCACTTCACTTCGAAACATCAATTCTCAGAATTTTTTAAGGGCAAGTTGCTTTGTGAAACTTATTCAATACACACATTCCCACAACAATCTGTCCATAGCATCACTGCATTCTTCATCCAGTGTGGTGGAAAGGAGCCGGTCTGGTTCCGTGGACCCAGTGGGACGTTCTATAGTATCAAGGCAATGAAAAGCACTCTCGCATCGATCTATAATGAAATGCCATTCTGTACTCATCTCCTCCCTTAGACATATTATTCTCCTATATATTGATTTGACATTCGTTCTCGTCCTCGGGTGCGTTCCCTGCGCAGCTCTGTAATAGTGTGGGCTGGACAGTAAACGTGAGTTATCTGCTTGAGTCCCATCTATACATACACATCAGCTGCTGTTCAAATGGCCTGGGAATCTGTTAATGGCGTCCGCAGCGAGACCATGCATTTCAGCCTTAAATAGACTTTGCATTACAAATCGCAGAAGCCTTTGGGCCTCTGTAAATTTACTTAACTAGTTGTTGAAGAATGGGATGTATATTTTATTTAAAGCACCATCTTAACTTCCTCTCTGGATGGAAAGGCAGCAGTTAATGGCTTTCAAAGCCATCAGTAGAGATTGTTCCACATGGCTTTGTGGTTACTGCAGATCTGTCTCCAAGTTTTGTTGAGCAGCCTACTGTGCAGTCTGATGCTAATAGTGTTTTTAAGGGGATCAAAACAACTGTTTTTGACAAAAATACTGACCAACATTTCAAGTGGACCACGGGGAGAAAAAATTCCCCTGAAGTTTCAGTGTATTCAAATTATACTTCTGATATTGGGCTTAGTGTTTTTGCTTTGGCATCTCTCTAAGGGCTTTTTCATGCACTTTCAATGTTCATGTATTTCTGCACTCAGCTCATCTTATTGAAAAGAAAGATAATGAGGACTTGGACTCAAATGAATGACCAAAAACCACCATTAAAAAATGTCTCGCATTTATTCATATGACTCCATGCACTACATTTCCAGGTCTTCTGGATCACTTTTTGAGAGGAACATGTCAAAACTACCACAATAGGATGATTGAATCAGAGAACCCTATCGGCTGATTAGTGAACTGGATAAATTAATTCAAAAGACTCAACAGAATGATTCGTTCAGGAATTGTTACTTTTCTCATGAACATGCAAAGAAAGTTATAGAAGATGTAAAGATCAAACCTGCAAACTTGTAACTTTTTGGCCCGTCTGCTGTTTTTGTTCAGACCAGTTATACTGTACAAATGTGAGGCTTATCATTTTATAAAACTTATTTTCTTTTTTAAATAATTTTTTAAATAATCGTTTTACAGTCATTTTACCTTTAAGGATGTATTACATTGGTGTTTCAGAACATTGCTACCTAAACAACATATAGTTCTATTCTAATATGTGACCCTGGAACACAAACCAGTCATAAGGGTACATTTTTGGAAACTGAGATTTATACATCATCTGAAAGATGATGAATATGCTTTCCATTGATGTATGGTTTGTTAGGGCAATATTTGGCCAAGATACAACTATTAAAAATATCAATTGAACGATGAAAATCTGTAATCTGTAATCAGTATTTTTGAGAAAATCGCCTTTAAAGTTGTCCAAATGAAGTCCTTAGCAATTCATATTTTAATAATATATTTTTTTTTTTGGTAGGAAATTTACAAAATATCTTCATGGAACATGATCTTTACTTAATATCCAAATGATTTTTGGCATAAAAGAAAAATATATATTATAATTAAAAAATATATATTATAATTTTTTGATAATTTTGACCCATACAATGTATTATTGGCTATTTCACAAATATACCCATGCGACTTATGACTGGTTTTGTGGTCCAGGGTCACAAATAAGAATTTTCCGAAACTATTTGAACTGTTGACTCCAAGAATTTAAGAATAAACTACTACTTCTTCTTCTTCTTTTTTTTTTTTTTTTTTCCGCCTGCAGGATTTTCAGTGAGCAGCTACTTAAATTTCTTATGTAAATCTATCATATGGCTTCAGATGATTTTACTGAAGGAGTCGTATGGACTGCTTTAATGAAACTTTTATCTGTTTTTGGTAAGTTTGCAGCTTAAACATCCCAGTCCTCATTCACTTTCATTATATTTAAAAGATATTCACCTAAACTTTATCTTTTGTGTTTCACAGAAGAGAGAAAGTCACATGAATTTAGAATGACACAAGGGTGAGTGAATAACTGAATTTTACTATTCCTTTAACTGTTATCTCTTTTCCCTTGCGATTGATCATGTTGGCAGTAAAACGAATCTCCACTGCAAGACTTCATTTTCCGTTGTCCAGCTGATCATTAATGCGGTCCTATTGATTCCTAATTTAGAGAGTGCTGTCAGGGTCACGTCCTCTCCTGACCATAGTACAGGCCCTTGTGGAGTACGGTACCCATGAACGACTCTGTGAGACAGAGTGATTACGAATAATAAACAAATACACACAAACAACGCCCACGTTCTCAACCTCTCTGCATCACCCCTGCAGCGCAGCAGCAGTCACAAATAAATACACTCTGCTGTTGCACAGTCTGACTCATCTGGTTGAGTCAGCGCTTAATTTGTAAGCAAACCAGGTCAGAAACATAGTTGAAGGGCCGGGAGGAGAGGTCCTAATTGAGATCAGTAAATGCCGAGTGGTGGTTGCGACTTGATTGTTAAAATGATTGTCGGTGTCAGGCTCAGTGATCATAACAGCTCAGAGACCCACTCGGTCAACTTTTACCATTGTACTCGGTCAAAGTTACTGTAGTAAATGCTGCACAAAAGTATCGCTTTTTACAACGTCGGACACATAACAGTAATTGATATGATAAGCCTTTTGCTTGTCTACGATATCAGACAGCTAATAATGTGTTGCTGTTACACAAACCATGTATCCCTTTCGCAATCTCAGTCTGCCTTCTAAAAATCAGCATCCTTAGAAAAGCTTTGAACATCAGAACGTCAGTAGAGAGAAGCATATTTCATCATAACATCATAATATACATCATATACATAATTCACCCGCTATATGGCTAAAGGTAGACAATTTTACATATCAACAGAAAAATATACCGGTATGGCTTCTCTTGAGACGTAATGATGACATGCTAAATCCCATCCGCACATGATTGGTTGCAAGGTAGTTTGTGACGTAAGAAACACCAGTGATTTCTTTGGTTCACTGGATTTTTAAGGAGAAAATACTCAGCAATGTTGTTGACATTGTAAGGTCCATCCGTTAGTCCAAGGACGGAATCTAACGGCCTGGTTGAAGGACTTCTGCGTGTAAGCCTTTTCAGCACTTCTGTTGAATTCCCTCAATTTATTGTTATCGAATTTTAAATCTGACTCCATGAATAATTTTTATCCGACTCCAATTCTTTGTAACTTTGTTACATTTGTTACATTTGTAACTTAACAGCTGATCATAAGTTTAGTTGTGATTTAATTTAGATTGTTGATTTCTCTTAGTATCTCTTAATTTCAAATACTCGTTCCTCCATGGGACCCGGAGTCGCTCAGAGGATAATGCTCGCAATTAATTACATTACCTCACGGATGCAAATTAGTCAGTTCTGATATTACAGAGGATTGCAGAGTGAACTATTTTACCTTTAAGTGAGTCGCACATGCTTACTCATAACAGAAAGTGTAATTTTAGCAATAGTCACGAGAGCTGCAACTTGTTAATAACAGTGACAGTCAGAAATCAGATTGCCCCTCATGCTTAGCGCCATGCTCCGGTCATGGGGTCCTCGGTATGAATCTGCCCTGACAGAAAGATTTACGGAAACTCCTACAAACTCCTCATGCGACACTACTAGAAAAATGATTTCAGAAAGATACAGAATAAATCAAGATGAACATTTATTTTGGCCAGACAGAACTTAAACATCATAATTAAACATGAATCCATGGTACACAACTTTCAAGTAATATGAAAATAGTTTCAAAGAGTCATATCTGGCACAATACATACAGTGTGTGTGTGAGTGCCTCTTATGACACTGACACAACACTGCATGGGGGCTTCTGTCTACAGAATATTCCCAAATGGCAGCCCTGCTACCCTTCCTTAAATACCCAGACCAGAACAAAGGGTTGTAAATATTTGCAACACAAACACCTAGTTTGGGGGAGAGGATCAGATATCTTTGAAAAGACCACTCAAAAAAGGAGAACACAATTCTCATATGTTTCAATCTTTCTAACCCTACCAGTGACTTCAGTGATGTTGAGACCATTTTACCAATCGCACTATGACCTTTAAAAAGACACCAGACATGAAAGGGATAAAACAATAGATTCACAAGATAAATCATATGTAGTATATCTGCATTTTGTGACTTGAATCAGGGGGAAGGGGGGAAAGGGAGGTAGAGAGGGGGAGAGGGTTTTGGTCAGGGCGGTGTCCTACAGTCTCTCTGTGAGATCTTCTCTTCAGATTGAGTTTTGTTTTATTGCAGGGCGCTGGATCTCAGCTTTTGTCTTAGCAGTAAAACCGCTCCTTACAACATGAATTTGCACATGGTTTTTCTGAAAGCATATTAAAAACACCATATAGACAAATAACATTAAAAACTTGATTTTCACCAGGGGGTCTTTGAGATATAAAAATAACTGGTGGATTCCCTGCAGCATCACAACGGATCACTTGTTAAAGACGCCTGCTCTGTTGTTTTGATCCCTAGATGTGTGAGTGGCCTTTTTTCAGAGCAAGTCTATGAGATATTTCTGTCCATTTTATGAGAACCATAAGTCTGATCACTTTGAAAACTAATAGCACACATGATTTTAGGTTTCATTGTATCATTCATGTCCATAGCACAAAACAGCACCACAGATTTTGTGCAGAGGGATTAAATGGGAACGAACCATAATAGTGATTTGCATAATAGTCAACCAAATAGCTTGCTTTAGGTTTATTTTGTGGTGATTCATCTGAACCCAGCAAGCAATTTTGTGTTTAAAAGATGTCTAATAGCTGTCCAAACACAGCCCTGACATATAGGCTAAAACTAATTTTTGGTTTGTCAGTGAAAATCTAACCACAGTGTCTAACCATAGCCCAAGAATAGACTAGTCTTCTAGAACATGAACATGTCAAAGAATTGAAACCAAACACCTAATCAATGCTGACTTTGCTTACATGATGGAATATCACACATCTTCCAAGTTATTTTGGCAGAAACGACATGTAACCAAATTCAATGCTATTTTGTCTAGAAGTGGGTTACTCATAACTGGACTATATTGGGTCTATAGTTAACCGTGACGGTGAAATGACTGCTGTTGCTTGCTGGGAAGGCAGCATTACAGGACTGATCCGTAGCCTTACACTTTCTTTGGGATGGACAGATTGTTTAATGTATCTGATATGGTTTGCTGATAAGTGTTCCATTCTCTTTCCATCCTGACAGATGAAGAGACAAATTTACGCATGAGCACCTGTTCATAAAAATAACAACAAAGTGGTTGATGATTGGTATAAACAATGAAATCACCTGAATTCTTAGAGAAGCTGGGGTACCAAAATAATGATTTGCTGATCACCTCCATCTTTCTTCTGACTCTGCCTCTGCTATTCCCTCTCTGTCTGCTAAGTGGCTCTGCAGCCCAAGATATCACACAGTGGCCTCTCTCTCTTTCTCAATTTCTTACTCCTTGTCCCCTGATTTTGTCTTTTATTACTTATAATGCGAATTGAATTGTTCAGAAAGGGAAAGATGTGACCAGCATTGAATATAATTATAAATATACAGCTCTGATTATAATGGTCATAAACAATGTTTGTGGGCTTTGCTTCTGGTAAGCTTTCAAATGATTCTTATGATTTACCAAAGTTTAGTGGGCATGCATTTGGCCAGATTTTTGACTTGGCATAAAGTCTATTCCACATTATAGCTTATTCTTACTAAGAACCGCCCACTGACATGCACATTGACCAATTAGAGTTTGTTTTGTGGTTGCATGATATTTTGTGAAGGTTTTATTTAGTGACAGGTTGTGATTACCTCATAAAATAAGAGATTAATGTCTTATAGCACTAAGCTGACAAACTTTAGTAAATTTAACCCTTAAATGAATGAATGTTTTCGTCAATCAATATTACCTATTCGGGTCTTTAGTGACCCGGATCTGTATCTAACGCAGATGGGTCTCTATCTGTCGCGATAATATAAAACTCTCCTGATATTAGAGTAACAACTACAGAAGAATAAAACAAGGCATATTTTGTTACCTTTTGGAGCTTGGAAGGGTTCAGTCTGAGCAGATGTTTTATACCGTCATCACTGTCCTCGTCAGAGCTTATTTCCCAGTGCATTCAGCATCTGGCTCATATTTGCAATCTCAAACATATTCTCAAAACTATCATTTTCAACATCTTCGAAATCAACATTTTGATCGCTGACAGCTTCACCATCAAATGAGACTGATATTTGATTGTGTTCAGCACTTGCTCTGCAGTAAATCACTGAGCCATTTCAAGTTTTGCTGATGATTCGTCCTATTCTTTTGTTTTCTGCCTGTAGTGACTATGAGTGAAACGTCACTTCATCATTGTGTATCAGACACTGCCACCTTGTGGAATAAAGATGAATTGCACTTATTCAGTCATCAAAGATTCAATTATTGTTGTGCAGAAAAAAATATACTTGCACTGTTACACACCCTGTACAGTTTTTACCCAAAAATCAATAGGAAAACAGGCATACTTTTATAATCGTTGTTTATAATGAATTGATAGAGGAATACTAAGAAGTTTGATGTCTAACTTAAAAAAATTTATGAGGCGGGGGGTAGTAAATGATATCCCGGGTCACCAAAGACCCGAGGTATGTGTCTAAGCATTAACTAATATGGCAAACTCTTTCTTACTGACATAATTTCGTTATCGGGCAGACTGATAAAGCCTGTGCATTCTGATTGGAGCTTGTGATTTATTTATTTATTTATTTATTTTTACAAATGTTTTTCAGTTTTGTGTGCAAAATGCATTGGGCAGTCAGTGCACAGTCTGTGAGCTGTTTGTGTGCTGTTTGAGGTCCAGACTATGTTATGTTTTTGTTTTCTACAAAACTTTTTATATCTCTAGACCCCCCATGATATCTCATGAATACCCTCAGTCTGGCAAACTCTGAAGTTTTCATCTCTGTTTAAAGGTCTACTCAGTCATTTTTTTTTTTTATGTCTACAAAGTTTTACACCACAATAAATAAATAGTACTTTTAAGAAACAGAACAAAGAATTGAAGTAAAATGGTAGCAGTTTTCTAAACAATATCAACAGCAATGCGTGCAAGTAAAGTCGAAGACTACTGGGACAAAGAATAGACAGTCTGAAGCTTTATATAATCATGATGCAATTGTTTGTATTATGTAATGCAAATACACAATAACAAAGATTATTGTAATATTACCAGGATGATTTATATCTCAGAACTCTCTCTTGTTAAAACTCTGTCTGGGTTGATGCAGATCAGAGATGATTTTTGGCTGAGCTTCCTGTCACTGTGCCGAGAAATACTGAAATCAAAGTTTGTGGAAAAGAACTCAGCTAAAGTTGGCATTGCATGGATGGATTCAAGGCTCCCTGTCAAGACGTCACAAGCACTTGCAGAGCGTGTCGTCACGCACCACTTCTCCACATCGACAAACGCGTTTGAGCAGTGCGAAGGAAATATTTTAATTAGGCTCGACTCGACCAGCGTAAATGAGGACTAGTCTACGTCAACTATGGACACATCAATCAGCGAGGTGGAGAAAGGACTGCCCACGTCATGCCCTGGAACTCTGACCGTATGGTTGGTTAAAATGTATTTTAACAATAGTTCACCTATAAATGGACATTCTGTCATCAGTTACTCACCCTAATGTCTTTCTAAACATGTTTGACTTTTTTCCTTTGTTGAACACAAAAGATTACTTTTTGAAGAATGTCCTGTCTATTTTCCTTATGAGTAAAAAGGGACATTTCTGACAAGCTCAAAATGAAAGGAACAACATAAGGGAAAAAAGAGCTTTTTGGGTGAACTATCCTTTTAAAATTGTTAGCACAGTCTGACTCATTTGGCTGATTTGGACTGGACTTCTACTTAGTGATAAATCAGTTAAAATATTGTCATTTAATCAGCGACCTGCTGGAATTAATCATCAAGGACCCTGAAGGGCACAAAACCCTTGCGGTCCACTTCCAAAATCTCTTTGGCGATGCAATGTCACAGACTGTTGGGAGTAGGTTGATAAAGAAAATAGTCAAAAAGGTCAATTAGTTGGGTCTTTGTAAATAGCGCGCTAGTGAAAAACATGCATTTCTGTAGAAGAGAAATCTTCAAAAACTTCCATAGCCACACAACAAGTTGCAGAGGGTAAAAGTGCATAACTCAAAATGTTCACCCGTATGAGCTCTTTATATTAAACACTTCAAAGAAGGTCATTAGAATATAGTTTTATATGACCAGGTTGATGCACCCAGTGCTTTGACAGAGGTGCTTTTTATTACGTTTTTCCACAGTGCATAACTTTCTTAACTGTAAATGTTATACATTTGAAGTCATGCAAGTATTTCCATTTCACAAAACTGCTTGTCCTCATGGCAAACAAGTCAGCGTTAAATTTCAAAGACTTTGTGGAGCATGTGCGTGCATTCGTATGTATCTAACAGAATGCCGCTGAGAAAGGGAGTGCAGTAATTCACTTTGATGTAATATTTTTTGTCAGAAGTTGAATTTAGGTTTAAAATTATTCCCCTTAACATTTATACATTTTAACTTGTTTTTCATAGGCTTCCTTTTGCACTTTATTTGAAGTAAAGCACTTGGCAAGATGTGGAATACCATTAAAAACAAAACTAAAATCAGAGAAATAATTGACAAATGAATCGATTAGCGAAACAGCTGTTAATTCACACCAGTGCAGGCTTCCATTGTAGGCACACAAGACCCTTTTGAGTCATAAAATGACAAAATGTACAGACAAACGAGTGCCACAGGACACACTTCTACAGCAAAGTGCGCAATGTTGGGCCTGGGCCAAGATCCCCTTCCAGAACCGCACGAGTAGAGATAGAAATGACACAAGAGCTGTTAGCGGCACGTCTTGAAATAACCACCCAGCAGGAACTGCAGTCTGTACTGTACAGGGCCGTGTAACACAGTCGAACGTGCGATTCCACGTTTCAGAGAGTGTGAGAAAAGCAAAGACAACAAGGCTAAAATAGAAGCTCATCAGAAATCACATTGGTTTTGTTTCATCTCGAGCTGCCAGAGAGTTGGCATAAAAAGATTGATTGCGGAAGTATTCTCCGCCAGCCGCCGAAAGTTCTGGAATGAAGGGGGGTTGGGGTGATCTCCACCTGTCTGAGTGGAGATAAAATGCGGATTGAGGCGAGCACGCTGTTTTCTTTAACATATTTTCGCTCCCTCTGTAGGCGCTCAGAGGGCACTTTGATCAGCGCGTTATCTGCGCGGCTGAGGCCTAATCCTGTGTTTGCTTCACGTTTAAGCCGGATCACCGTGTCCGAATCAAAGGGAATGGTCACAGATCAGAGGAAATGGAAGACGTACGCATACGAGGATGCACAGATTCGCTCAGGCAAAAAAGATCACCCACTCGTGCATGCGTTTACCTCGGTACAAACCCTTTGCTTGTTCTACATACACAAACACTTCCCCATACACTGACTAATGAATCCTCATTTGCATAGGTTGTGCCTTCTATGTCTTTCCTCAGGCGTACATGTAGAAAGTGCCAGCTTCACGGCAGAACTTGCTCTTGGCAGTCGGTATCTGATGGGTCTGTTCTCACTTATCTGTAAAGCCAACTGCAGCGCGGAGCCAGCCTCCACGCTCCGTAGTGCAAAACATGCTGTTTCTCTCTGCTACCAGGAGGATTGTCTTTTAGCTCAGTGCTTGGCTCAGTCCTCCTGGAGAGATTTAGCTATGACTAAACGCTTCAGAATTGGTATTTTCATCACCATTGCACGTTGTAGTTCTATTAGTGAAGTGCTATTGAGTCTGGAGGCTGACTAGTTGATTAGCGAGCGCTAGCTTGTAAAGATTTTCTTGTAAGTTTGGTGCTTTGATTTTTTTTTTTTTTTTTTTGTGTGTGGTGGTTCTTTTAAAAGGAGAAATTTGGAGCTGTATCTTCTTAAAGAGTGTTGAAATATAGCTTTGCATTTTTAAGACTTTGCCTGAAGTTAACAACAACTTTTTAAAACATCACACGACCCATGTGTTCTGTTCAATATTTTTTGTCTTGTTTTCCAATTAAAAAAACTATTGAAACATAGTCAAGCTGTTTTTAGTTTATAAACATTTGAAATTTTGAAAAGATAAAAAAAATTTTTGTCCAGATAAAAATTTAAAAAAGTACAGAAAAAATATTATTTTCTGAAAAAAAGTTTTAACAGTAAATGTTATGCTTTTTTCCCCAAACAAAAGCATCCCCAAAACAAGATAAAAATAAAGATTATGAATATTGTTTTTGCCATGTGTCCCATTTTGTAGATTATTAATTTATTTTTATTTCACAACAGGCTACTCTCACTGCTGATTTCCATTATATTGTTATGGCCGTGTCTCATGAGAAAGGCTATGCAGAGTTCTCCTTATTTTCTTGCTGGCAGTGTGATTGCACGCACTCACACACACACTCACACACACACGCACACGCACACGCACACACACCAATTTCTTCTGTAAGCTGCTGGCAAGATGAAGACAAACTCACTTGAGCTCTATCAGCCGAAATGGAAGAGCCGAATGGAAGTTTAGGTGATCATTTTAAATATTTGGACTGGGACACCATTAAAGAATGCCTCCCCTTATTTTGTAGATAATTCCACCGGCTTTCCAATGACCTCCCCATGGTGCAATCTATGCAGAGAGATAGAGCGAGTGAGTATGCCGCTACCTCTTTCACAGCCTAGGGAGATAATGAAATAACTTATGTAGATGTGCCTTTTTCCCGAAGACAGCCAAGTAATGGCCCTGGGTCCCGATTCCACCAGTGAGAGGGATTCTGGGTAGCAGCATTTCATTAAGCCTGGGTCTGATCGACTCTGCATAAGAGCAGGGCAGACTAAATGGAAGCTGTTATTTCCAGGGAAAATGAAGGGGACAAGATGAAAGAAAGGAAGAAAAAGGCAGTGAAAGCTTCAGCCATGAAGAGATAGGACTCGTGGTATTGTGGTACATTTCTTCTGAAGATAATTCCCAGGTTAGCTTGGTGCATTTACACTAAAAGTTCAAGGGGAGATGCCCAAGGAAGGTGACTTGATAACAATAGCTTCTCTGGGGAACAAGTCTAGTTGCATTCATTGATATGGGGTCTGCTTTTATGGCTCAGTCGGTGTGGTAAATGTTTGTAGAGCATGAAATACGCAGTTGCATGATTAGAAAGGACACATAAGGCTTCGGTGCAGAGGCTCTTCAGTGAAAACAATGCAGGGACTGTCACATAAAATGCTGGATGTGGTTATGTAAAAAGCAACAATGAGCAAAGGGTAATTGCAGTGTTCATTGTGTGTCATGCTGCTGTAGAAAGGGACAACTTGTATTGACTTATTTTGCTTAGAAGAAATTCAATACAAGGCTTACAAAGCTTATTAATTGCAACAGCTTAAGACGGCATTACAGAAATTGCAGTAACACTTTATTTTAGGTTACTAGTTGTTTATTAGCATGCATATTACTAGGCTATTGGCTGTTTATTAGCACTTAAAGCACATATTAATGCCTTATTCTGCATGACCATATTCTACATCCCTTAATCCTACTCAACCTAAACTTAAACTCTACAACAACTAAATTACTAACTATTAATAAGCAGTCAATTAGGAGTTTATTGAGGCAAAAGAATAGTTAATAGTGAATGTGTTTCCCATACTAAAGTGTTACTGAAATTGCTTTACTGTTTTTTTTTCTTTCTTTTATGCATTAAAACAGGAAGTTGTGGTGGGATATAGACTCACCTAAAGGATTATTAGGAACAATAATCCTTTTCAATTTCTCATTAATGCAATTATCTAATCAACCAATCACATGGCAGTTGCTTCAATGCATTTAGGGGTGTGGTCATTTCCTGGTCAAGACAATCTCCTGAACTCCAAACTGAATGTCAGAATGGGAAAGAAAGGTGATTTAAGCAATTTTGAGTGTGGCATGGTTGTTGGTGCCAGACGGACCGGTCTGAATATTTCACAATCTGCTCAGTTACTGGGATTTTCACGCACAACCATTTCTAGGGTTTACAAAGAATGGTGTGAAAAGGGAAAAACATCCAGTATGCGGCAGTCCTGTTGGCGAAAATGCCTTGTTGATGCTAGAGGTCAGAGGAGAATGGGCCGACTGATTCAAGCTGATAGAAGAGCAACTTTGACTGAAATAACCACTCGTTCCAACCGAGGTATGCAGCAAAGCATTTGTGAAGCCACAACACGCACAACCTTGAGGCGGATGGGCTACAACAGCAGAAGACCCCACTGGGTACCACTCATCTCCACTACAAATAGGAAAAAGAGGCTACAATTTGCACGAGCTCACCAAAACTGGACAGTTGAAGACTGGAAAAATGTTGCCTGGTCTGATGAGTCTCGATTTCTGTTGAGACATTCAGATGGTAGAGTCAGAATTTGGCGTAAACAGAATGAGAACATGGCTCCATCATGCCTTGTTACCACTGTGCAGGCTGGTGGTGGTGGTGTAATGGTGTGGGGGATGTTTTCTCGGCACACTTTAGGCCCCTTAGTGCCAATTGGGCATCGTTTAAATGCCACGGCCTACCTGAGCATTGTTTCTGACCATGTCCATCCCTTTATGACCACCATGTACCCATTCTCTGATGGCTACTTCCAGCAGGATAATGCACCATGTCACAAAGCTCAAATCATTTCAAATTGGTTTCTTGAACATGAAAATGAATTCACTGTACTAAAATGGCCCCCACAGTCACCAGATCTCAACCCAATAGAGCAACTTTGGGATGTGGTGGAACGGGAGCTTCGTGCCCTGGATGTGCATCCCACAAATCTCCATCAACTGCAAGATGCTATCCTATCAATATGGGCCAACATTTCTAAAGAATGCTTTCAGCACCTTGTTGAATCAATGCCACGTAGAATTAAGGCAGTTCTGAAGGCGAAAGGGGGTCAAACACAGTATTAGTATGGTGTTCCTAATAATCCTTTAGGTGAGTGTATATCGTTCTATACATCAAAGAATCCTGAAAAAATTTTTTATCATGTTTTCCACAACTATTTTCAACATTGATATTAGTATTAAATTTACCATTTTAAATACCACTTTTTAAATATATTCAAATTGGAAACTCTTTTTATGATGATTAATATTTCACAATATTATTGTTTTACTGTATTTATATAATAAATGCAGCCTTGGTGAGCATACGAGAATGGCAATTTTGACAGCTTATACTGTTGTTATTTTACATGTACATAATTTGACTTCGAACATAAAGTCAAACAACATGAGGGTTGAAGTCATATAATATATATGCATGCAGTAGAGGCTTCAAAGCTATGCGCTGAATTCGCATACTAGTATACTACTCGTACTACCTTTATCATATTTTTTCTATGGCGGAAATAGTAAGAGTAGTATTTGGTTCTGAACTCAGCAAGGGACTAAAAGTCACAAAGCTCTTTTGATTTCATGCAGTTTTAATAGTGCTACCAAAGATAGGACACATTTCAAAGACTCTTGGCTCTTTAATAAGAGAGAGATGAACAAGAGAGGCCTATGAGGAGACTGTAAGGGAATGAATAGGGTCATAAACAGAAAGAGACTCACAGAAAGAGATAGAGGGCAGCATAGGGAGAGCGAAAGACCGAACGTGAGAAAGCCAGAGCAGAGGAGCATAGAAACTGACACAAATGATGTGGGATCAGTCTCAGTAAATAAGCACCTCTCTGAGCACAGATTTCAATAAGAGAGAGCCTGGGCAGGGCAACGCTTTAAACCCATCCATTATTCATGAGTCCAAAAGAGAGACGTGATCCAGCACAGAGAATGAAGAAGAAATCATTTCACCATGTATAAAGGCAGAATCCAATCTAGCGTCCATTAGTCCACACCTAGTCCTCGGCAAAGAGCGGGACAGCCACACGCTCTGAAAACAATTATGGAAATGAAAAGAGGCAAATGGATGGTCCACATCACTGAAATGACCACGGAATGAAACTACACGCATAGACAAGACTCATCGGAGAGATAATCCCAACCCTATAGGGGCCATTGCGGTGACCAAGCAGATGTCCTAAGTGCTATTTTCCTTCTAACCGAATAGCTAAAGTGCTATTTAATAATTGCCTGTGCGACAAACCGCTAAAAAAAGCACTAGCAATTATTGTTTACTTCTTTCTTTTCACTGCAGGACATTGAGGTTGCACAATCAATATAAATACACCTGTTAAGCAAGCTGGGCACTTTGCGTGACTATTATTTTAACCAATCATTCCCTAATGGGGCCTTTTGTTTCACGCTAAACACTGCTAAGATTAGCCTCTTTAGTGGTGGTTTTTACCAATTAGCCATTCGCTCATGGTGGTGGGGCGTAAGGATGAAAAAGTGCGCTTTCATACCAGGGGAAGGGAGGTAGGCATCTTTTTAATATGAGGTAAATGGCACATTCGGAAATGAAGCAAAATGAGAGGCAATAAACAAGAGACGCTGCAGTTGCTAACTGCCAAATAGGCTAGTTAGTGCTAATAGGAGCATCCATGGATTGAGGTTTGTTGGCTGCACAAAAATGAAGACATTATATGTTAAAAAAACAGTGCAAATATACATTAAAGTGTGTAACTGGTTTGGTGTTATATCTTATTTTAGCATAATATGTAAAGCTTGCAAGTAAGCTACACTACCATTCAAAAGTTTAGGTTTGTAAGATTTTATGTTATTAAAAGAAGTCTCTTATGCTCACAAGGCTGTATTTGATTACAAATACAGTAAAAAACAGGAATATTGTGAAATATTATTGCAAATTAAGTGTAACAGTACAAACTTTGAGTAGGCCTACACAACTTTTTTTATTTTAACTGCAACTCTACTACAAGTGAAATAATAGGTAGCCTACTGATATGTTACTTGTAGCATATTTTTTCAGTTTATGAAAGTACACTTTGAAGTACTTTTTTTTTTTTTTTACCAAATAGTGTGAGTTTGGGCTGGGACTATCTACATTTGAAACAATGTTAGGAAAACCGTACATGAAATGACGTACGTGAAATGACTTTAGGACTTTATAAGTCCTGTTACATCATATCCTGTTGTTGATTCAGAATGTTATAACAAACCATTGTGCTAAAGAGGTCAATGTGTGACCTTTAGATCATCTGTTGATTGCAGGTTGGAGTTCACCAAACTTGAACATGCAGCAGAAGACTAAACTTCTTTGCGTTTCAGCTCGTGGAAGCCAAACGTACAGGTAGATTTATTAAAATGTAAATGCCATTATGATACAGTAGACCACAGGATACTCTAAAAATCTTTCATGTGATGTGTATTTAAATATATTAATATATTGCTGCACTAATTGTCTTTTGACCCGAAAGCCAAGGTCTTTAATGGTGATCTGTGCCAGCAATTTTTTTAAGGTCAAATGTCACCGCTGTTGTAGATTTCAGAATTTAAAAAAAGTCACACACAGATACCAGCACTTTTTATTGTGACTCTAACAGCTTTGGCATGTACAAGATGGCAGACATCCTATTTGTTTGGATAATCCCAGCCTTCATTTGTTAAGGCCGGATCGTGGGCTTGGAACTGCTTCCAAAATACTAATCGCTATAATTAGACGGCTCGTTTCCAAAGTTCTGTGACACGGGAACAGGTACAGATGCGGTGCATTACTCATGTATAGTAAGCACCTTAATGACCAGACTCTCAATCTGCATTGTAAATGAATTAACAGTGTGAAAAAACACACCAAACAATCCTGACAGGTCGATAATGGAGCTCACATTCGGTCGGTTTCAGAAGCCACTGCTCTCCTCACCCTTGTTTCAGAATGATGAGCTTTTTCCTGGTTTATTTACAATATGGGGGTGGGGGTGGGGTATTCCTCCTGGTTGTTTGTCTTTTTGCCCCCTCATAAAAATCAGAGAGTGAAAGTTATGAATAAACCAACGCGGCTAAATGAGACTTATAAAGAAATAAAAACCTCAGCATGCACTACTGCGCTCAAAGCTGGAGATCGCTGTTCCGTTAGATGTTTGTGGCTGTGAAAGGATATTTACAGTCTGCCAGACTCCTGCTAGAGTAGCGGCAAATGTGAAAAGACCTGCAAGGCCGCCGCAGACACTGAATACCTCATATCTATTGCTTTTTTTTTTTAATATGGGATGCTAAATGTCTCCCGCTTTGATCAGATACTGCACTGGTGAATTTGAGGATGGCATTTTGGTGACTTGTGTTTTGGATTATGATTTGACTTCAAAACTCCATATTTTGCTCTCCCACACGATACCTGAGGACGTTTTCACTCGCTGAAATTGCAAACATTTAGTTGTCTTGGTTTGATGAAACTGCAATTATTGGATGTTTTGAACTGTGTTAGGTAAATATAGCATTTTTCAACTCTCCATTTCAGTGACACTTTATTTATTTTTATTTTTTTTTCAGTGTGATTTTTAAGATCCGTTAATAACCCCCCTACCTAAATGTCAGAGTTTGGGGGGTTTACGTGATTATGAGTGTTGGCTCTATTTGTGTCTGTGCATGATTAGATTAATACTCATTAGAGACTATCTGTATCAGCCTCATTCCTGTCCCCTCAGGTGCTAAGCAACAGCAACCATGGCAATTAAAAACAGGAAGCTGTCATCCTCGATCACGGTGGCATTGTGCTGGCCCCCCGAGACGTTCACTGATATCATTTTTAGTCTTCTATCTTCACTCATACCTCATCCCCTCTCTGTTTCTTCATATCTTCTGTACCAAATATGCACATACACTCTCACACACACACGCTAAATGCTTTGTTGCTAACTTGAAGAAGGTTTATCTTTCAGAAAACACATCATTATAACTCATCAGATTTATCATCATTAATTTCCCACCAGATGAATTGCCCCAAATTTGTTACATCCACTGTAGTCTTGATGTATATGTTTCCCTGCTTAATAGAAGAGCTGCTTAAATCAACCTAAGCTGTTTTGCTGGTCTCCCAACCTGGTCAGATGGATCTCATTTGATTTTTGGGTACTTTTCAGTTTGTCAGACTGGAAGATCCACTCAAAGTTTTTCAAGCAGGGTTTTGTGTGTGTTTATATATATATATATATATATATATATATATATATATATATATATATATATATATATATATATATATATATATACATACACAGTGTGGAACATTCATGTGTTTGTGTGAATGTTAAATTATCCTAAGCTGGTTTCTTGGTCTCCCAGCCCTGTGTTGTTTTAGTATTATTTCTGTACTATTATTAATATTTATTTTGTTTTTGCATTTTAGTTTTCATTTTAAATTGTAGCTTTAGTAATTATGTGCTTTTGTAATTTTTATTCATACTTTTATACATTTCTGTATAATTTATCTTTTATCTTTTAAATTTTAGTTTTAATTTTAATTTTTTTATTTAGCTTTATAATTTTAGTACTTCAGCTTGAACTTTTTTTTTTTTCCAGTTTTTGCAAGGGAATTTTTATTTCAATTATAGTTTTTATTTTTTTATTTTTTATTTTACTACTTCAACCTGACCTTTTTGTTTTCAGTTTTGCCAGGGAATTTGTTTTATTTCAATTATAGTTTTTTTTTATTATTTATTTATTATTTTTTAATTGTAGTACTTCATCCTGAGTTAGGGTTAGGGGTTTTTTCCACGCAACTTTTGTTCAGGTTTTTGTTTTCCATTTTGGGCAAATTTCATAAAAAAATAAAAATAAAAAAAAGCAGCAAAAAAATTAGATTTTTGTCAAAGAATTTGTCCGGATTCAGAACGATGATCAAAGATGGAGTAGATTGAGTCCATCAACACCGCCCCTAAGCCTCACAGTTGTTTCCTCTTCATGGGTTCGACATTTCATTTTGTAACATTATGCGGTTTTTATTTATACACTCGAAAAAATGCTGGGTTGTTTCAACCCAAATTTGGGTCAAATATGGACAAACCCAGCCATTGGGTTACATTTTTTGATACATTTTTTTAACTAAACGGTTGAGTTTGTCCATATTTAACCCAAAATTAGGTTATAACAACCCAGAATTTTGGATGCTGTTTAATGTTTGATGATCGCGTTGTTTTACATTTGCGTAAGCAATCTTCTATGGCTGAATCCGAAATCGCCCCCTTCTTCTTCACCTGCTTTTTGATCTGGACATTCTGTACTTTACTCTTTCCTACCATATAACAGTGAACACCTGGATAGCTGGAAAATTCAGTCAGTGCAGGGAAATAGTAAAGCAGATTTGAAGTCATTTCCTATGTACACTACCAGTGGTCTAGCATGCACAAACATTCAGACACTCAGAATTAGGAACATATCTGTTTTCTTTATAAATCAATATTTTCAAACAATGTAAGTTTATAAGACTGTATATAAAACTATGAGAAAACCACATTTAGAATATTTAATTATACTTTTAAGTAGCCTATATCTCGACCAAAAGATTGAGTATAGTCCAAATATACTTAGACTTTTCTGTCAGTATAAATCATGTGTGCTTAAGTGCAATCTTAAGGTTTTTTTTTTTTTTTGAAAAATACATAAAAAGTAGACTGTAAGTATGCTAGTTTAAAAGAAGTATACTAATAGCACACTTGAATAAAGCACATATTCTTCTGGGAATGTAACAGTCTAGTTGTATATCCACATTCAGAATGAATTAAAAGGAACATGTTGAGAAAAAAAAAAAAATTCAATAATTAGGCCCAGCTACATCTGCACTGCACATCCTTCTATCATCATAATTGAGCCTTATCAAGATGCATTTTGAAACATTTTGCTGCTCTTTTGGTCGTCCATTAGCTATTGGGAGATATAAAGATGAAAGGCAAATAAAATAAAAAGGCCCTTTTCTACAGACTTAAGAGAGAGCCTCTTACAAAGGAGACAAAAGTTTTTCTCTCTCTTCTGAGGAAACTTTAATTGCATGTGTCGTGGGCCCTTACTCGCTCGACTCGAAGGGAACACCACTCTGATCCATACTTAAAATAGCTCCTCAGATGTTTGTCACCCAATGGCTGGCACGTTGTTGTCTTGGATCTTCTCATCGGTTGAGTCTCTCTCTTTCTTAATTAACAGAGGTGTGAGCTGTTTTTTTCCCCCAGAATTTCTTGTGTTTATGCTCCCTTCCCTCTCCCTTTATCTACCTCCACCTCGTTTGAAAGCTGTGGAGAAGAAACACAGGCAGACACACAGAGAGAATAGTGACGCATGCCTTCAGATCTTGGCTGTGGTGAGGCGGAGGGGTGCAGTCTGCTCCGCCTGCCATGGCTTACACAAAACAAACGAAGTGCGTCACGATTAGGCCGGGCTCCATGGTCACTGTCAAAGGTGTCATGTCGACTTTTTTTCTCCGTTCCTTTTTTTTTTAGCGCCTCACTCCCTGTCGCCCCATCCTTCCCTGCTGCTATGTGTCACTTCTCTGCACCTTTTGTCAGATGGCTATAAAGCTGAGGATGCCAGACCGGGTGTATGTCCACACGGCTCCCATTAAGTTTCCATTAACGGGACCTGTCCGCCCACGTCCCCCCATCGACCAGCTACGCCCGAAAACAGATCCTGCAGGCTTTTAGTATAACCGCTTACTGTATTTGTACCTAAATACATAGATTGTGTTTTCACACCTATAATCCACCATATGAGCGTCATGTGTCTACACGACCATTCAGATTTAAAAAATAAATTATAATACTTTTATTCAGCAAGGATACATTAAATTGATAAAACATGACATTGACAAAGACTTTTACATTGATACAAAAAATTATATTTCAAATAAATTCTATTCTTTTTAACTTTTTGTTCATCAGAGCATCCTGAAAAATAATGTATCACGGTTTCCACAAAAAATATTAAGTAGCCCAACAATTTTTAACATCGAAATAATAAGAAATGCTTTTTGAGCAGCAAATCAGCATGTTAGAATGATTTCTGAAGGATCATGTCACTTTCAGCAGAGTGAGTAGACCTCCAAACTTTGTGTGGCCTTCAGATTAGCTCAAGAAAAATGTGTAGAGAGCTTCATGGAATGGGTTTCCATGGCCGAGCAGCCTTACATCACCAAGTGCAATGCAAAGCGTCGATGCAGTGGTGTAAAGCACGCCGCTACTGGACTCTAGAGCAGTGGAGACGTGTTCTCTGGAGTGACAAATCACGATTTAGTTGTTGCTAGCAGAGCGGTACTTGCCTGACTGCATTGTGCCAAGTGTAAAGTTTAGTGGAGGGGGGGATTATGGTGTGGGGTTGTTTTTCAGGGTTTTGGCTTGGCCCCTTAGTTCCAGTGAAAGGAACTCTTAATGCTTCAGCATACCAAGACATTTTGGACAATTTCATGCTCCCAACTTTGTGGGAACAGTTTGGGGATGGACCCTTCCTGTTCCAACATGGCTGCGCACCAGTGCACAAAGCAAGATCCATTCAGACTTGAATGAGCGAGTTTGGTGTGGAGGAACTTAACTGGCCTGCACAGAGTCCTGACCTCAACCCGATATAAACCTTTGGGATGAATAAGAGTGGATACTGCAAGCCAGGCCTTCTCATCCAACATCAGTGCCTGACCTCACAAATGCGCTTCTAGAAGAATGGTCAGAAATAAACACACTCCTAAACCTTTTGGAAAGCCTTCCCAGAAGAGTTGAAGCTGTTATAGCTGCAAAGAGTGGGCCAACTTCATATTAAACCCTACGGATTAAGAATGGGATGTAATTTAAAGTTAATGTGCATGTAAAGGCAGGCGTCCCAAAACGTTTGGCAATATATACATATATACACTCACCTAAAGGATTATTAGGAACACCATACTAATACTGTGTTTGACCCCCTTTCGCCTTCAGAACTGTCTTAATTCTACGTGGCATTGATTCAACAAGATGCTGAAAGTATTCTTTAGAAATGTTGGCCCATATTGATAGGATAGCATCTTGCAGTTGATGGAGATTTGTGGGATGCACATCCAGGGCACGAAGCTCCCGTTCCACCACATCCCAAAGATGCTCTATTGGGTTGAGATCTGGTGACTGTGGGGGCCATTTTAGTACATTGAACTCACTGTCATGTTCAAGAAACCAATTTGAAATGATTCAAGCTTTGTGACATGGTGCATTATCCTGCTGGAAGTAGCCATCAGAGAATGGGTACATGGTGGTCATAAAGGGATGGACATGGTCAGAAACAATGCTCAGGTAGGCCATGGCATTTAAACGATGCCCAATTGGCACTAAGGGGCCTAAAGTGTGCCAAGAAAACATCCCCCACACCATTACACCACCACCACCAGCCTGCACAGTGGTAACAAGACATGATGGATCCATGTTCTCATTCTGTTTACACCAAATTCTGTAAACAGAATGAGATATATATATATATATATATATATATATATATATATATATATATATGTGTGCATCCCACAAATCTCCATCAACTGCAAGATGCTATCCTATCATATATATATATATATATATATATATATATATATATATATATATATATATATATATATATATATATATTATTACTATTATTATTATTTTATTTTTTTTTAAGTATATTTTTATTTTATATACTATACTATTTTAATAAAACAGGATAGGATATTTCTGTTTTTTTTTTTTTTCCCAGTAATAAGAAATAGTGGCAAGACTTAATTTTGTTCTTTGGGAATTTATTGAATTGTGCAAAAAGTGACCTTTACAGGTGGTTTGCGGGGATGGTTAAAAAATAAGTAAGTACATTTTATTTATATAGCATTTAAACATAGCAGAACTATCCAAAGTGCTGAACAGAGTAAAGAAAAATAAAATCAAAACGATAAAAACAAGAATAAGAATACAATAGAAACAAAGTGAAAACCAGACCAAACAAAGTCAGACAGAAGCATAATAATATTAAAATGCCAGGGAATATAGATAGGTTTTCAATTTTGACTTAAAATAATAATGGAAGGTGCAAGGTGGATGTCCAGGGGCAATTGGTTCCAGAGACGGGGGGCGGCAACAGAAAAAGCTCTATCTCCCCTAGTTTTTAGACGAGAGCAAGGGATGGATAAAAGAAGATCTTAAAAATCTGGACGATGACTGAGTAAGAAGATCTTTAAAATAATGAGGAGCTTGATCATTAAGAGCTTTAAAAACAAACAACAAGAGTTAAAATAAGAGGCATTAGTGATGTCACCCGAAAAAGAAAGTTGTTTAAATAGGGTCAATGTGATCTCATTAACTTTAAGCAACATATTTGTGTACGAGTAATCTTAAAAATGGAGAGTTGATGTTTTAAATCACAAATCGGATAAATTGTGTGCTAAAATCCATCAGCAGCTAGATGTGAAAACTAATAATCGCATCTTCTAGAAGTAAATGCACACACTGAATATTCATGCTGACACTGTTCATGTGCTATCAGTGTAAGGTTACTTTTTTATAGCATCTTGGAAGTAGTTAAAAAAAAAAAGCCACATAATCATGTGCACACATTTCAAAACAATCTCATTGTACAGCTCTCTCCAGTTCAAAATGAACTCACTCCTGTTCCCCATCCTGTCAGGCAAACTTTATTAGAAGATGCTGTGTCTTTCATTCCTCTCCTAGCTGCTAGCTTTGTAGGAATGCCTGCTTTCAAATCCATCTTTCCCTCCCTCTGCCAAACTCTAGAATATAGCGGTTTGTCCTCTGGGCTCTCTCACTCCCTCTGTTTGTGTGAATCACTCAATTTTCTCTCTGACCTGAACACTGTTTTTGGAGGGACGAACTGGAAGAGAAGACTAAGTGCAAATGGAGCCATTAGCTGTAGATTTTTTTAAAACAACATTATTATACCCCAAATTCTGAGGTATCCCACAATCCACCACTAGAGACTGCTGGAGAGCCCCATTTAACTACAGGGGCATTGTGTTACAGGCAGACACTTTAGAGGTTGCCAAAACCATCCACTGTTAGCAAACTAGGAAAGTTTGAATACTAGGAAGTGAGAATACTGCATTTTATTTTTTGCTTTGCTTTGCCTTTTTTTTTTTTTTTTTTTTTTTGCATTAAAACCACACCCTGCAAGAAAGCTTTGAAGACTCGAAATGACTTAAAATAAGTTCCAGTCATTTTCTTTCAAATCGATCAGTTTAAGGTTTTAGTATGGCATATACATAACATTAAAGCTAACTAATGCTTCATATTTAATTTTCGTAAATATGAGTTTCCTATTTAAAAACTGGACATGAACGCCTTCTCAAGTCATGCACTGGGAAGCTTGGGGATAATTTTGATACAGAATTGTGCGGGCCATAAACTTTAAACATGGTGGAGGGGACTGGTATTTTTTACATTTTTCCTTTTCCCACAACAGCTACATCACCTTGTCTTGTCATTAAATTTACAAATATGAATAATCAATCATTTGAAGCGTACTGTATGTTTTATACACAGCGAAAACAGCCTGCATTTGACAGAAATCCCAGAATTGTCATCAAGCTGATCTAGGTAGCGTGGTGAATGTATATATGCTTGTCAATGAATGGGATGCTAAATATAATTTTGGCTTAAATAAGATTTTCCCAATAAATACACTGTCAGAAAAAAGGTACATTGCTGTCACTGGTGCGGTACCCTAAGGTACAAAACCGAAAAGGTACTAATATGTACCTTTAAGGTATTAATATGTACCTTTAAGGTACTAATACGCACTCTTAAAGTACTGATATGTACCCTTTAAGGTACTAATACGCTCTCTTAAAGTACTAATATGTACCTTTTAAGGTACTAATATGTACCATTTAGGGGTGAGTAAGGTACAAAGATGTACCTTTTCACTTTTGTACCTTAGGGTACCGCCCCAGTGACAGCACTGTACCTTTCTTTCTGAGAGTGTTGGCAAGAATAAACCTGGTGAACCATACGCTGCCTTCAGAAATGTCACAATTCCCACTTCAGAAGTCGTGATTATGAGCTTGTTGCATTCAAGTGCTTTGTTGTCGGAACGAACAAGAATCATGGCAGACACCAGGGGCCCGTTTCAGAAAAGTGGTTAAGTGAAAACTCTGAGTATGTTAATCCTGAAATGAGGGGAACTCTGGGTTTTCCAGATTGGGAGGTACCAGAGAAAGCAGGGTAAGTCAAGCCCGTTTCTGAAAGAGAGGTAACTTATACTCAGAGTCAGTTACCATGGTCCAGTTACCTGGTCTGGAGCAGGTTTTCTTCGGAGTTTCTTTCGGTCTCCTCCCCCTTTTTAAAGCGCCAGCGGTGTTTAAATACTTAAAGGGGTACTTCAGCTGGGAAGATGAATGTGTATTTAAACTGGGTCATTTATGTAGTAGAAATGTGAAATTAATTTTGAATTTGGTGCCTTCTAGACTGAGAAAAGACAGAAAATTTATTTTTGTCTCGTGGATGAAAGACAACAACTCCCAGAATGCACTTGCTTCGCTGCCCTACGAGGCCACTCCCAAAGCCACAGCTACTGGTTATCACTTGCCCATCATGACACCGCCCCCACCGTCGTTTTGATTTTCATAGTAATAAAATAATTTTGTTCAGTTAGAGAATAGACACTAAAATTAGAAACTGAATGCATCTGTTCAATAAAGTGTGAGTGAGCCGAACAAAAGTCACGGCACAAACGCAGCAAGAGTCAGATTTCATTCATCACGAGAGCGAAGAGCTGAGCAGAGCTGAGGTAAACGTGGGCGCGGCATACGTTCACAGTGCATGTCCAGTCTGGCGCATTTTCAGATCATGCCTATGGAAGCTTAACTTTAATAGGAATTCATTTGAAAAGTTGAAACACTCACTTTGCTCCGCACCACTCCGTTATGAATGCCCGGGCCAAGTGGCCGTGCGCATACACAGTCTGTGAGTGAGATCCCAGCTGGCGGGTTGATAACATGCAGAACTAACTCCTACTACTATCTGTAGTCTTTAGCCTCGGGCCAAAAATTCCTCAGATGACGCAAAATGGCGATATTTGCGTCATCTGAGTATTTTCTTTCCAGAAACAAAATGCATAAATCTCTCATCTCAGGGGGATATGAGTGGGGAAATTACGATAATTTGAATATTCTACTGGGTTCTACTGATACAAAGCTTAATGCTAATCGCTGAAGTAACCCTTTAATTCATTCATTCAGAGTATTTTTTCTTACACTATTGGCAGATAATTTGCAAAATAAATTCTTCTTCTTTTTTTTTTTCGTCCCCCAGGAAACGAGACTAAATACTTATGTATTTTTTTACTTATGTAGGAAATTGCACATTAATTTAAGAATCTTTAGATATTTTGACTGGAAATTACAAGACAAAAGAAAAGCATTTTTTTGCAGTGCAGGTCTATTCATTCACTGCAAATATTTTCATCAAGAGGACAGTCAAAATGACAAAAATAGCATCCTGTAGATGAGGAGGCTGCAATAATTTGAAGGGAGTTACATTCATGTCAGGAGAGGATTTTTTTGCTTGCTATATCCACATGCATATTTATTTGAACAGTACCATTTTTTTAATGATAGTTTTCTATATAATATCAGGAATGCAGAGCATATTAGTAAGGTCGCTGCATGCAGAGTGGTAAGGAAAGGTTGCCTCACTCTCACGTGAGCTCTTTCTGAATATGTTTGTGTGGTTTCCTGGGCACAAACCCATGAGAGCCTCAAAGAGGAGTTTCACAGGACTGCAGGTCAGTGGTGTAGAAATCAGGTTAAATGATGTTCACTTGATATATTTTTGCAACCTCTAGAAGAAACCTAATAATTAGAATTTCCTTTAGGATTTCCAATGTGGTTAGATGCATTGGTACGCATATTCCCATCATCGCACCTTTCGAAATGAAACAGATTACTATATGGAATGGAAGAATACCAGAAGGAAGGGTAGTCTGAAATATATGCCATACACCACAGGTGTTAAATAAACACAAAGTATTCACAATTTATTTGGTCATCTTATTTTGCTGAACACAAAAGCAACAGTTCTTTTTTTTTATATTCTTCCTCATCTCCTCTTCATCTGTCAGTGCTGGTGTTTTGCGAGCCTCTTCCTTCTTACTGTTGGTCAAATGTTCATTTTATTACCCTAATTCAGAAATGTAACAGGTTGGATTAGAGAACATTATGTGAAAAGAGCATTAGACTATGAGGAAAAGATTGAAATGATTGAATTCAATGACTGAAAAAGACTCTGAATGATATTTAATTCATATGTCAAATGTTTGTAAAGTCATGAATCCTACACCCATGAACCTTTTATGTTTAAAGCTTTACCTTATTAAATTATATTTTTATACTTAATTTTTAGCTGCTACCACATTCTTTTTTCTTCTTTTTTGCGCCGTGGGATACCATGAAAATGAATATTAGTTCAATAACTTGCCGTTCTGCCAGTTTTCACCTCAGTGATATTATAACAATGATTAAGAATTAAACTTACGTTTTACTCGGAAGTATGCGGACGTCTTTTTGTTTGGTGCTGTTGCCATGGTGAATCATAATTTCGGAGCTCCATTGATCATGGCTTTTCATAGTCAAGGTGCACGCACTTAACTCAGAGTCAGTCTACTCAGAGTTGATTGAATTACCTCAATTCAGCTGTTCTGAAACCCAAAACTCAAGTTTAAACTTAGAGTTGGTTGAACCTCCTTACTGAAACAGGCCCAGGATTATTTTTGCTTATTTATTGGGAAATTTGTTATTAAAGCCAACATGTTTAAAGTTTATGGCACACCCATCTCGGGAATTTGGGTATCAAAATTATTTCAGAACTTCGTGTGCATTCGATGGACACTTTACTATCCCATGAGGTCACGGGAGAGGATTTATGAATAGCAGTGAAGTAATGTAACTGATTCTTGTAGGTCACGTGACAGTAACAACATGGACAAATTTCATTTATACTACCCATATTCATACTATATAGAACATACTTTTTTAACAATCATAAAGTAAGTTCAAATTCAAAGTAGTACCTATAACACAGTACACAATTTCAGACGCAGCATCTGTGTTTGTTTTATCCAGCTTTATTTTCTTGCTTTAAACAGGAATTTATTGTAAAAAATGTAACTTTGCTGGTGGCCAAAAAAAAAAAAAAAAAAAAAATCCTCTTGTGTTATTAATGAAAGGGCAGTAGTATACACCATCTTTTCCCACAAGAAAATTAAATGTTTCAGTTTCCTTGAACTGGTGGCTTCATCTTTTTTTTTGTTTATTTCGTAAACAGCATCCAGTGCCCTGAGCCAAGAATGTGCTTCCACAAATGTGTGTACATCATCTCTGAATGGAGGGCAAATAAGGTCGACTCATCAGGTGAGAGCTAAACACAAAGTAACATGTTCTGACACCAAGCCCCCCAGGTTTAAGTGTGAACGTATCTTCAAAGGAAAACACGCTCCGATGGTCTTTAAGGGCATTTGCAGATAGCAGCACTAAGCTGAAGCAATGCCAACGCTTCCTTTGAGAGTGAATTAGTTGAAAGACACAAGATCAAGCATGTCAGGGGGCTCTAGTTTTGGTCGAAGGCTCAGGGTTAACTCTGATTCATGTTATTAAAAGGTCCAGTCTTCTTCTAGCATAATGCTATGTGGCTTCCATGCTTTATTGTAGTAAAACCATATTGGTACTCTCCTAGCATGATGCCATGATTGAAAACAACTGGCAAGGAAATATATACCGCATTAATCGGCTTTGTTTTTGTTGCAGGAGACAAAAGGGAAATGTTCTCTATTTTTAGAGGCTTTGATGCTAATCCACATACATCTTACATGCAATCATATCTCCATAGATAATAGGACACATCAAATCCTATAACGTTTCTCCGTAACATTTTGAAGCCTGTAAAAGTGACGACAATGTCACTTTTGCATATCCTTTTCACCCCCTGCTTTAAACAGGAATTTCTTCCAAAAACAATTCTCTTTGCTGGTGGCCAAACAAGGAATCCTCTGGTGTTATTAATAAAGGGGCAGTATTAAAGGGCTGGTTTTTTTTCCACAGTTTTTTTTTTTTTTTTTTTTTTGTCTGTTTCACTCCCTCCATTCTCTCTTTATTCCCCACCCTCCCTGTAACCTTCTCTTTTTCTACCCTCCATTTGAAAGACTGCCAAGCTCTGTTTGCCTTGATAATTAGGACCCAAAGCGTGCAATCGCAAGTCCATTATAAAAACAGCCAACGCCTGGGTGGTTTATTGATAAGGCATTACGTGTGTGGAGGTGTGGAAATGTACACAGGGCTGGTGGCACATCAGATTCTCCTGTGCCTTAAAAAAAGAGGCCTTTATCCAGATTAAATGCCATTATGGCCCAACATTGTAATTCGCCAGCTTTCATGACAAGGAAGCAAAAACATATTAATGTAAAAGGGGACGGCAGAACAGCTGTTCAGTAAGAGAGAGTGCAGTTGCTAGTGGCTACAGTAAAATGTCAATGAAGCGTTTCTTGTGCACCAGCAAAACTTCTCAGTCGTATTTCTGCTCATAAATGTGTTTTTTACATTTTATTTGTTTCATTTTTAATAAGTAAATCTTATTCTTTAACATTAAGCAATATTAACTTAATGTTTTCCTGCCTGCCCTGTAAAAAGTCAAAATGTGTTAAAGACTGATTTCTGATCTGCTCACTCTCTGATTAAAAACAATTATATTTAGTTTTTAAATTGCATCTTTTTGGTTAACTAATTAAACATTCCATGACTTTGTGTGCATAATGTGTATATTCCAGTATAACTTTTGTGATACATACTGTGTGTGTGTGTGTGTGTGTGTGTGTGAGCATATTAGGGTACAACGGGGCTAAAGGCACACCTTAAGAAAAATTTGCTTTTCACTACTCCTATAATGTATGATATATAGAAAAATATATATGTTTGTATTTAACATGTATGGAGCAACAGATTTTGTATGAATATAAATCATAAAAGTGGTTTCTTTTATTTTAAAATCTTAAAAATGTATAGGTGTCGAGGGGGAAATGTATGGGGCTCACCAGCATGGGGCAAAAGGCACACAGTATTAATACAAATACTTCAGCTAAAATAATGTGTTTTTAATAATGTCTAAGTTATATTTGTTCAAAACAATGACTTTAGCAAAGTTTATTTTAATGAATAAAAGAATTCATTTTTGATCAGTAAATATGCTGTCATTAAAATATGTTAATATAGAAATATATCTGAAAAATATAGAAACAAAATCATTTAAAAAAGTAAAGATTCTGAAAGCATTGAAGGAGATCACATAATAATTTAATATAGCTTTACAGTAGTGACAATAAATTATATTTTATTATATGATATGATTAGATCACATTTTTAAATCTGATGGTTTCATTATAAATATGGTGATTATCTCTAAAGTGGACACACAACTTAATATATGATACTTACAATCTGAATCTAACCATGTCATGTCAACAAATGATAAATTAAAGTCAGCCGCTGTTTATGATCATATTAAATATGGTGCTTTTTGCCCCAACAGCAGGGGTGCCTTTTACCCCAAATACCATACATTTACATATTCTTCCGTTATTGTAAAACTGTTGCTTTAATTACCTTGAACAAAACTGACAAACATTAACAAGACCTTTGTTTCAAAATATGTTCAATCTTTTTAGCAATTCTTATTTGCATTTTTAAAAACAACTATATTAGATCAAAATAAGCGTTAGACCACTTTGCGCTGCTGCCCGTGATCACGTCAAAGATCAGACAAATTTCCACGTGCATCTTGAAAAGCGGATGTTTTGGAAAGTGCTGAGGCAAGTTTTTGTGCCATCTAGTGGTTTAGAGGAAAATCAAATCAAAGGAGCCTTTTACCCCATGGAGCCTTTTAGCCCGTTGTACCCTATATATTTTTATTTTTTAGATTTTAATTTTTATATGTTTTAGTCATTTTTGTTACATTTTACTTTTAGTTATTTTAGTACTTTGTATTTAATTTTATTTCAATTAATTTCCAATCAAACATTTATAATGTTCATTTAATTTACTTTTTCATCTAATATTTATATTTTATTCAAGCTTAATAAGGTTTCATTAGTCAACATTAGTTAACTACTTTAGATACATAAACTAAGAATGAACAATTCTTCTACAGCATATATTAATCTTAGTTAATGTTAATTTCAGCATTTACTAATGATTTATTAAAATCAAATGTTGTATTTGTTAACATTAGTTAATGCACTGTGAATTAATATGAACAAACAATGAATGACTATATTTTTATTAACTAACATTAACAAAGATTAATAAATAGCTAACAAATGTATTGCGCATTGCTAGTTCATGTTAATTATTACATTAACTACACTCAAAAAAATACTGGGTTAAAAACAACCCAAGTTGAGTTGAAAATGGACTAACCCAGCGATTGGTTTGCTTTAACCCAGCGATTGGGTTGTTTTTATGAGACCTTGTTGTAAAGTGTTACAATTTCATTTAATATTTATAATTTTTTATTTTATTTAAGCTTTATTTAAAGGGATAGTTCACACAAAAATGAAAATAATCCCATGATTTACTCACCCTCAAGCAATAGGTATATATGACATTCTTCTTTCAGACGAACACAATCGAAGTTACAAACCTGATTCCAAAAAGGTGTGGACACTGTACAAATTGTGAATAAAAACAGAATGCAATGATGTGGAAGTTTCAAATTTCAATATTTTATTCAGAATACAACATAGATGACATATCAAATGTTTAAACTGAGAAAATGTATCATTTTAAGGGAAAAATAAGTTGATTTTAAATTTCATGGCATCAACACATCTCAAAAAAGTTGGGACAAGGCCATGTTTCCCACTGTGTGGCATCCCCTCTTCTTTTTATAACAGTCTGCAAACGTCTGGGGACTGAGGAGTTTAGGAATAGGAATGTTGTCCCATTCTTGTCTAATACACGCTTCTAGTTGCTCAACTGTCTTAGGTCTTCTTTGTCGCATCTTCCTCTTTATGATGCGCCAAATGTTTTCTATGGGTGAAAGATCTGGACTGCAGGCTGGCCATTTCAGTACCCGGATCCTTCTTCTACACAGCCATGATGTTGTAATTGATGCAGTATGTGGTCTGGCATTGTCATGTTGGAAAATGCAAGGTCTTCCCTGAAAGAGACGACGTCTGGATGGGAGCATATGTTGTTCTAGAACTTGGATATACCTTTCAGCATTGATGGTGCCTTTCCAGATGTGTAAGCTGCCCATGCCACACGCACTCATGCAACCCCATACCATCAGAGATGCCTTTAGTCCTGATGACATGGTGTCTCAGTTTTCCAAAAAGAATTTTAAATTTTGATTCGTCTGACCACAGAACAGTTTTCCACTTTGCCACAGTCCATTTTAAATGAGCCTTGGCCCAGAGAAAACGCCTGCGCTTCTGGATCATGTTTAGATATGGCTTCTTTTTTGACCTAAAGAGTTTTAGCCGGCCACAGCGAATGGCACGGTGGATTGTGTTCACCGACAATGTTTTCTGGAAGTATTCCTGAGCCCATGTTGTGATTTCCATTACAGTAGCATTCCTGCATGTGATGCAGTGCCGTCTAAGGGCCCGAAGGTCACGGGCATCCAGTATGGTTTTCCGGCCTTGACCCTTACGCACAGAGATTGTTCCAGATTCTCTGAATCTTTGGATGATATTATGCACTGTAGATGATGATAACTTCAAACTCTTTGCAATTTTTCTCTGAGAAACTCCTTTCTGATATTGCTCCACTATTTTTGGCCGCAGCATTGGGGGAATTGGTGGTCCTCTGCCCATCTTGACTTCTGAGAGACACTGCCACTCTGAGAGGCTCTTTTTATACCCAATCATGTTGCCAATTGACCTAATAAGTTGCAAATTGGTCCTCCAGCTGTTCCTTATATGTACATTTAACTTTCCCGGCCTCTTATTGCTACCTATCCCAACTTTTTTGGAATGTGTAGCTCTCATGAAATCCAAAATGAGCCAATATTTGGCATGACATTTCAAAATGTCTCACTTTCAACATTTGATATGTTATCTATATTCTATTGTGAATAAAATATAAGTTTATGAGATTTGTAAATTATTGCATTACTTTTTTCACAATTTGTACAGTGTCCCAACTTTCTTGGAATCGGGTTTGTACATTAAAAAAATTTAATTGATTTTCCAAGCTTTATAATGGTAGTGAATAACGTTCCTGATTTTGAAGTGCATCCATCCATCATAAAAGTAATCCATACTTACATAAAAGTAATCCAGACTCCAGAGGTTTAATAAAGGCCTTCTGAAGCAAAGCGATGGGTTTTTGTAAGAAAAATATCCATATTTAAAACTTTATGAACTAAAATAACTAGCTTCCAGCAGACGGCCTACGCAGGTGTATGCGATGTATGACATAGGATGTAGGAGTAGTGTAAGCTTTGACGCCTCTTGCGGTTCAAACAAATAGGGCTGGGCAACAAACTCAAGGTCCTCTTCTCTATATCAAAAAAAATCTTGTTTTAGACTCGAATTCATGACCAGGGTTTTGTTTTGCTCTATTCTCTTCACTTCCGCATTCATCAATACGTCATGCGTCAGGTCCGGGGCTACTCTTCCGCTAGTTATTTTAGTTTATAAAGTTTTAAATATGGATATTTTTCTTACACAAATGCATTGCTTCACTTCAGAAGGCCATCATTAACGCCCCGGAGTTGTATGGATTATTTTTATGATGGATAGATGCACCCCCATTCACTGCTATTATAATGTTTGGAAGAGCCAGGACATATTTAATATAACTCCGATTGTATTCGTCTGAAAGAAGAAAGTCATATACACCTAGGATTGCTTGAAGGTGAGTAAATCATGAGGTTATTTTAATTTTTGGTTGAACTATCCCTTTAACAAAAGTGATTTGTAGTTTTAGTTAGCAATAACAACTATTACTGAATTATGACCAAACCTTAAAAAAAAAAAATTCCCTCTACATGTTAGTGATACATAGGAAAGCAATGGTGTGAGACTGTATGATCTGCTGGTGACTTAGAGACACTGGACCGACACGCCGGTGAGAGAGAGTGTGAGAATGATATAAAGGCGAGAGATGGGTAGAGAGAGAGAGAGTAATTGTTTGGAGACAGGGGGCTGTAGCAGGATTTTAATATGTTTGCTGTCTCCCGGTTCCAATTGGGCCCCTCAGGACGTTGTGATATTTAAAAGTGACATGTCTGACCCTGCACATTTGCGATGTGTCATCATGCATCAAGCACAGAGGTGTGGATTAAAGCTCTCCCTAATGCTGTGTGCATTGGGATTTATATTTCCAATTAAGTCTGCAAATTATATGATCATCCAGAGCTATGTGCAAGGGCCATTTTGGAAATGGGTGGCGATGGTGTGTGTTTTTCCCCCCTCACTAATGGTAATGTTGGAAATGCGATCCACTTTGTGGCTGGAATATTAATTCGCTTCTCAACTGTCCAATTACATTGCACATCGTCACATTGTGACACTAAGGGAATTGTCTATCAAAATACATACAACTCAGCTATAGCGTGCAGATTATAAAGTGCAGTTCAGGGTGACCAGAGTGCATTATATAAGGGTTATAGAAGAACTTGGCATGTAAAGATCACACAAGGCCGTCGCTCTACGGATGCTGTGGAGCCAGCTGTCTCCACTCTTATCTCAGCTCAGCTGGCAGCTAAACAGACCTTGGTCTGTATGGAAAACTGAAAATTCCAATAATCCTTAGAGTGTCGACAGTTTAATTGAATCTCCACTTCAGATGGAATAACAACAAAAATACTAAGTCAAATACTAAGATTAATTCTGAGATTTATAATCCTACCAACTCAAAAAATTAGCCTAATTTTTGTCTCATTATACATTCCTTTTCATCGTTATATTTTTATTACCTTAGAATGAGCCATTTCTATCTACATACACTGCGGGTCCCCTTACAGTGAAGTCACCATTTTGCGCCGTCATGTTTCTACAGTAGCCCTAAGCGGACAAACTTCTCTATAGAGCGCTATATACTCTCTGGTCTCTCAGACAATGATATCTTTGTCCTGTGTCGGCCACCGTAGCTTCTCTATGTGCTTCAAATGGGAGGGGTGAATGGTGGGCGGTTGAAATCTGTAACCTCACCACTAGATGACACTAAAATGAAAAAGTGCACCTTTAAATTGATCAAAAGTGACAGTAAAGTCAGTAAAGTGACAGTTTATTTCAAGTTATTTTGAACTTTCAATAAAAATATCCTGAAAAAAAGGTACATGGTTTCCACAAAAATATTAAGCAGAACAACTGTTTTTATGAAAATAAATATGCAGTGCTGGGTAGATTACTTACAAATTGTAGTCCATTACTGAATACAAATTACATGATACAATTGGAGTTAGTAATGTAATTACATTACACATTTTAGGTAATATAATTGGACTACTTTTTGATTATGCTTAGATTACTTTTAAAGTAAGATATTTATAACATTGATTTGAATATATATATATATATATATATATATATATATATATATATATATATATATATATATATATATATATATATATATATATATATATATATATTCAAATCAATTGCATTAAACATTACGTTACGCCAGGGTTCCACACAGCAATTTGTACATATTTTACGAGTTGCCCAAATCGTATGAATTTGTATGAATGACCTCCCCTAACCCCGCCCCTAAAGCTACCCGTCATTGAGTTTAGACAAATCGTACAAATTCGTACCATTGAGGTCGTACATATATGTAATGCAATTAGCCATCTCATAAAATACATATGAATTGGTCATGAGATAGTGTTGGGGTTTCCCTAGGAAGGAACTGCAGGGAGTGCATACATTTATGAAAAGCTTAATGAATTAAATTATAAGAAATAAAAAAATAAAAACAATCGAAATAAAATGCTAACTAAAAATATTTTATTTGTTTCTTGCTGTGTGGCAATTCCACAAAAAATGTAAGGAAGGAACATTTGAAAGATAAAAAAAAAAAAAGATTAAGGAGAATCAATGAATTCTGAATAATTTACTGCCATTTTGAGAATATTAAGTAATCATGTAATCAATAAAGTAACTGTATTCTGATTATGAGTTCATATTTTAAAGTGTAATATATAACCACATTTTCAAGTATTTGATTTTGGAATCTTATTACGTAATCCACATTACATATAATCAGTTACTACCCAGCCCTGATAGTAAGAAGTTTCTTGAAGTTTCTTTCTGTAAGTCTTTTTAGTCTTCTTTCTTAGTATTATTAATCCTCATGTCAGTATTTGTCTTAATCTTAATCTAAGAATTAATATAAATCTCAGTATTACCTTAAGAGGAATATGAAGACTAATAACACAAATAAGATTAATACCAATATCTAGAATTCTAATAAATTACAATATTGGTATGAGTATCTTGGTCAGTCATTCCTGAGTACACTTTACCTGTCTTTTTCAATCAAGCATGCAAATATGAGCATGCCAAGACAGTGCCAGTGTTTTGACAATTTCCTGCTTAATGAGACAGGGCTCGTATCACTCCTTATCTGTGCGAATCCAGCATGCCAAGCACCCGGTTCAGCCGTTAATTGCCTAAGGAATTGATAACGGTGCTGAGGCCGGTCCGCCTGATAAACCCACATGTCCATCTGTCAAACCTGGGCGCCGACCACACACACACACACACAATCACACACACCTCTGACAGGAACACCATTCACACCATATTCTCAATGGTGTAAATTATTGATTTTAACATGACAGCTATTGGAGATGGTGCCTTGAATGCATTGCTGAAGGAAAGGAGGGAAATATTTAGCTATTTCTGACCAATGACTGCAAATAATCATTTCTTGGAAGATGCTGAACGAGAGTGTTCAATATTTAGAGAGAGGGGAAGAAGCGGAGGCTTGAAGAAGAAACCAGGAATGAGGGAGAGGTTAAGTTGGATAGTGGTTGAGCTCAAAATACAATCATGTTAACATATAGTTTTGAGAGTAAAACCACATAGAACTGAAGTTACTCCCTTAACTTGGGCTACCTACCAACCAGACCACATTTCCAACTTGTCCCGATGTGTATCTTGATCATCTGGTCACTCTAGTAGCCGGACCAATGACTGAAATGGAAACATTTTTTAAGAAGAATGAATAATGTGAGGAGTATAAAAAAAGTGGTTTCAGAAAGAGTGAAGATGAAAGAAAGAATGCATAGACGGAGAGGGAGGAAAGAAAAAGATTGGAAGGGGGAGGGAGAATAGGAGTGATGGAGGAAGACAGCCTGAGGAGCGAGACCGAGGCAAAGTGAGAATTGAAACTTCTTCAATCTGACGGCGCGTGTCTCCCTGGGGTCCATTTTGATCTAAGCATATTTGAATGTAAATATAAGACCGGCTGCTTTTATTGAGTGGTGTCGGCATGGCACAGCTGATGACCACTGGCGCTGTCTGACACTCCAGCTAGATCCATCAGAGAGGAAATGCATTCATCTATATGATGTGCCTCTCCCTACAATTATAGATAATTTATACGCCTCCTGTTTACACCCGTCTGTTTAAAATGTATAGCTTTTGTTCTCCTCTTATTCTAGAAATCTCTGGGGTCTGTAATCTCAGAGACTTCTGTTTATAGAGTCAGATCCGTATAAAGAACACCCACCCTTCTGCTGATGGTCAGGCATGTTGTAATTCATGAGTAGAAAGGGATCAGCTCCGCAAAATCAGGACCAAAGCATGCACATCACCGGCAAAAATATGCTCAAAGTTGGGTGCTCGACAAAAGAGATAATAAAAAACAGAAAAAAGTCGCCACACCACAGCTCCAAAAATATACCAAAAATGTAATAGACTCACAAACAGGTTATGTCTCGGGCATGCAGTCTCTTCATTGGATAATTAAAAGTTTATACCCAACAAGTCTTTATAGCCACAGGTGACTAATCAAGGATCACATGACCAAAAAAAAAAAAAGTATATACATAAAAATGAAAATACAAAAAATAAAGTCATGGAACACAAAGCAACAAAAAAATACAAGATACTAAATGTGAAAAGTCAAATTTGAAACATGTCAAAATAAATAATAATAACGAAAATCATGATACCTACCAATAATAGAGAACCAAGAAAAAAACCTAAAGAAACGGACAAATATCAAAGTCTTCATTTAATCCCCTAGGTGCTATAGTATCAAATGTGTAAATCCAAGAGGTCTCACTTTTCAACAGTAGATTATTAATGTCACCTCCATGCTGTGAATATTTGACTAATTCAGTTCCTACATATTGTAAGGTAGAGACTGGATGTCTAAAAGTAGCAAAGTGCTGAGCTACAGGACTTTTGAAATCTTGATTTCAGTGCAACAATGTTAAGAAATGTGGGTTTTTTAAAGGTCTAGTTTTACCCACATAGACCGCAGATGAGGATGGAAAAAGCGTAACTGGCGCAACGTATGACGGAAGTGTTTTGAACTGCGAGAGGCGTTACACTTTCTGCATAAGTTGAATACGGAAGGTGGTCTGGAGGAAGCTAGATATTTTACTTTATAAAGTTTTAAATATGGATATTTTTCTTACAAAACCAATTCACTTGAGAAGGCCTTTATTAACCCCCGGAGCCATGTGGAGTACGTTTATGATGGATGAATGTGCTTTTTTTGAGCTTCAAATTCAATGGACCCCGTCACTGCCATTATAAAGCTTGGAAGTGTCAGGATATTTATTAATATAACTCTGATGTCTTATATGTCATAATGTCATATACACCTAGGATTTCTTGAGGGTGAGTAAATCATGGGCTAATTCATTTTAAAGTGAACTACTCCTTTAAGCTGTATGATAGTTTTGTTTGACAAATATACCAAAATGTACATCACTATTACAGACATTCACCTTAGATAACACAGTACTTTCCTATAGTGAAAAACAGCATGTGAAAAAATAAGTATGTCTGAATTCATAGTACTCATAAAAGAGTAGGCAAAATGTACCCGGATGACTTACTACTTCCGGCGAGATTCTGAAGTGTGCTTACGATGGACACTTTACTATCCCTTAAGGCCACGGGACAGGATTTGTGAATGCCAGTGAAGCGACACAACTGACGCTGGTAGGTCACATGATAATGACAACATGGTGAATGTAGTACGTGCGGATTACATTCATACTATATCGAACATACTTTTTTACTGCTCGCAAAGTAAGTACTTATTCAAAATACTCGAGAGTATGTGATTTCAGATACAGCCATTGTCTGATTCTTGAGTGAATCGTTATTTTGAGTCAGATCTTTTCAACGAATCAGTTTATCCTGATTCCAAACCCAGTTTGAATAATTTTGTTATGAATCTTATTCGGTACTAGAGTTCAACTCACTGTAAACAGGCTGACGTCACAATGAAGTGCAATATTTTTAGTTACTATTTTTAGTTTAGTTTGACTTCTGCTGTATGATCTTTTAATGGTGCTTTTGAATCTTTTTGAAGCTTGAAAGATCCACTTCCCATTAATTTCAGTATAATTCTTCAAAATGTTTCTTTGTGTTCCACAGAATTAGAAAGCCATACAGGTTTGAAACAACATGAATGTGAGTAAAAGATTTTTCATTTTTGTGTGGACTAATCCTTTGAAAGTACGAACAAGGTATTTCCAATCTTTTTGTTCAATGATTAAAAGACAATTACTCAAAAGAGAAAGTCGATTTAGGTGACATCTCATTAAATGTACATAGCGATTGCTGATGATGTTAATCTTTTAAGCAGGGCGAATATTTCATTAATGTTTAAATAATGGAAGATTAAAGCATGCAAAATTTAAGGACCAAAACTCAAAGGTATATCGTTTTAAACTTCTAAAGCTAAAACCACACCAAGTCTTCAAAGATTTCAGTGTGGACAACGACAGGAGCGCGATCAAACGTGTCAGGTGAACATCTTTGCACATGTTGTTGCACTTATTTAAAAGCTTCCCATTTTCATTTAAACTCAAACTCTATTTAGGGATTTCTGTTTTCATGCCTTTCAAATGGTAATGGATCTCTTCAAAGTCTCTATCGCTCATTAGCAGCAGTTCAACATAAAAAAGAGTGTAAATGAGAGTGAAAAAGGGTGAAGAATTTATTATTATTTCTAACTTAAGATATGATTTTCTGGTGCTAATACAAAGGATGAAATAATTTTCAGACTTATTATATCTGGAATTCATTGGACTCAATTATAGTTTAGCACTGTTTTCCCAGTGGCTGTAGAGGTATTTAATATTCTATAATCTAGAGTAAAGTCTTTATTAATGGTGCTAAGGCAAGCAAAACTATAATTGCTCATACTTAGGGTATTTTAACAAAACCCTAACCCTAAGTATTAAAGTAACAGCATTTGTGCTAAAGATTGATACTTACTTGTTGAGATGTTGTATTACTATTCCAAATGATCAGCCTTACTATTTTGGCCTGGCACATGAAACACATGATAATAAAACACATTAAATAATCGAATAAACTTACATTGAAAGAGCCAAGCCATATCTAGAGACTAGCAATGCCCTGAAAATCACCCACAGTATAGTGACTGTGACTTCTGGCGTAGTTTCCGTGGTTGTGATTAAATATGCTTGTAAATGTAAATGGCATCCAGAACTAAGGGCCATATGAATATGAGAGGACTTGTAGCACAGTTCCTCTAGGAAATGAAAGTTTTTCTTTTTCTTCTTGAGTGACAGCATTCTAACCAGCATGACTCTTCGGTTGACCTTCTCAAACGAGTGCCTGCAACCAAAAGTATGCAAAAGAGGCAGAGAGGGGGAGCGGATAAAGGGAACAGATTGCCATCCGTCACAAGATAAACCCCCAGGTTTACCATGCGATTCTTGCAACAGAATTCAAAATGTAGTTTCTGATGAGTGTAGATTATATAACAACATCTGGCTAATCCTCGACCTACAGGCACACAAGCATATTTTTCTCTAATTAGATTTATTTGTTACCTTTGTTTGATTTGGTTTTACCCCTGGCATTTTACTCCAGAAGCAGATGTCATTAAAAATTCCTGTTCCTGAGGAATGGATCCAAGATACAATTTTTTTTTTCTTTTTATGAAGAGACGGGGAGTGAGATGATGAAACATCAAGGGTGGCTTTCCTTGATCCTTTTACCTTTGAGGGTTAGCATGAACCATCAACCAGCATGTCCTCTGTGGCGCTGTGATGGCAGAGAGGACACTTGGTGTGATATTTGGTGTTAGTTCTGTCATCATTTACTTAACCTCATGTCGTTCCAAACCCGTAAGACTTTTGTTCATCTGCAGAACACAAATGAATATTTTTATGAAATCTGAGAGTTTTCTGCCCCTCCATTGACAGTCCAAGCAGCTACCACACTGACACTCTTATAAATAGTATAATATCATCTGTCTGTCTGTCTTTTGTTCTATCTATCTATCTATCTATCTATCTATCTATCTATCTATCTATCTATCTATCTATCTATCTATCTATCTATCTATCTATCTATCTATCTATCTATCTATCTATCTATCTATCTATCTATCTATCTATCTATCTATCTATCATCATTTATGTCCTTCTTAGAGAAGTTCCTCAAATTTAGCTATGAAATAATAGACCAGAATCTTTTAAATTTCACCAAAGGTCAAATATCTTCTCTGCTCTTCACTCCGAAGTTTGGTGAAATGACATGATTAGATAATTTTATATTTATTTTATAGTCATATTCTTTTATATAATTTGGAGTTTATCGGGGGCCCGAGAAATTCACAGCTGACAAGTTTATTTTGAGTTCAAATATTTGAAACCTTTATTTGAGTCAGACTCGTTGGGATCCTGTCAAAGATAAGATCCCATCCAGTTAATATCAAGACATATGCAGATGTGAGGAGAGCAGATGAGAGAAGAAAGAAGGAGAGGTGAAGACAGTGATGGGATTAGAACGATGCTGACATACGATAAAACTCCTGCAGGTTGAAGTGTAATGGGAGGCCAATGAAGACTTGATAGCTTCAATTTTATGGTTAAGAGGAATGTGAAAATGTATCCCATTGGCCGACAGATCGGAGCAAACAACTGTCTCCCCATCTCTGATTCCAATCGTCCATGGAAAAAAAGAGGGGGGAAATACTGACTCGCTGAGACCACCGTTGCGCTGAAAGGTAGATAACGTTTGGGAAAAATAATGGCTTTCACGGCAGAGAATTTCACACATTAGCTCTGCGATGGAGGATTATCATCAGGAGCACAAGTCAAAGAATTTGAACCTCTTGTCACAGAAGAACCTGCTTATGCCCCTTTTTCTTTCGTCTTTGTAATTCCCTCTGGGTTTAAATCTGTCAGACAATAAGATAAAGTACAAAACTTTTATGTTCCGTCAGGGCACCCTGCGACGCGTCTCTGATGAGCAGACGGCGACAAACGTGACCAATCCTGATTAAAGCACAAACACTGGAGACATGGGCCTGGCTGGAGTATCTCACCATCTCTCTTGCCATCTTCTAATAAAGTCAGTCATGCAGGGGGGCATCAGTCTGAGCGTGCCTGGCAAAGGGTCAAGGTTTGGCTGAATATAGCATGGCCATGTCTATTATGGTACATGGTATCTTACTCCATGCTGAGTTATTGAAGTTTTGAATTTCTTTATTTTATTTTGTTTATTTATAGCTTAGATTTGTTAGCTTTCACTCTATAATCTTAAATGTAAGTTTAATTAGATTTTGTTTATTTAGTTTTCATTTTAGTTTTTGATTTAGTATTTTAGGGTTAATTGTGTTTTATTTTTATTTCAGTTAACGAAAATGTTTTCAATGACTATGTTAATGATAGTAATACTGTCATTGAAAATGAGCCATATATTGTGACATTTTGGCCCCATTTACACTGCATGGTTCAAGTGACCCAATTCCGATTTTTCCCTCTCATGTGGCATAGATCGGATATGACATGTGACCGTGTAAGCAGGAAAAAAACGCATGAATTCCGATATCCTCAGATCGGCTTCAGGCCTCACTCATATGTGGTAATAAATCCAAAATGATTCGGATACGTGCATTTGCGTCTGCCATGTAAGCGGTCAAATCGGATATATCCTCAGTAAATGCGAGTCGTACGTCATAGAAAAAGGGACGGAGGCGAATGACGTCAACTCAAGGGATCAAGGGTTCTCCTCTTTTTTTCTCTGCCTTACGAGAGCAATGTTTTGCTGACCTTTAAAGATAGTGCGGAAAGCAAAACATTGAATAATCATTTTGTCTGCATCCATTGCATATTGCGCCGTTTTACTTCCGTTTCCTGGGTCAGAACGTCTTGGGCTGTTTCGCCCGTGTACAGTGTAAATGCAAATATCGGATATGGGTCGCTTTTAAAAGATGATGTAAGCAGGTCTTAAAAAAAATCGGATATAGTCACCAAATCGGAATTGTGCATCAAGACCTGCAGTTTAAATGCGGCCTACATGTTCTGTTCTGTGGTCCCATTAGCAAAGATGGCACATTTCAAATCATGCATTTCGGGGGAGCCATTAAGATGAATGGGCATGCTAAAGGACAGCTACCGCCAGGTATTTAAGGTATCCATTGTTGAGCAAGAACGTGAACAACTGGATTTGGTGCTCAATCATGGAGGGCTGGACTGTGGGATGAGAGTCCCGTCAACAGAGTGCAGAGATAATTGTGTACATGAGAGTGAACAGCCTGTGTCTGGTCACGGAGTGAGACGCGAGCGACTTTTTAAGTGTCCCTCTGCATCCGCGTTTTACTGTCTCTGTCTGCCTCCATGTCTCCCCTGGCATCCACTGTCTAATTAAACGTGTCCTCCGGCAAGAAGCTGTCCACTTAACACCTTCAATTAGGAAGCACAGCTCCATCTGTACACACTGATGTGAGAGAGGATGTGGATTTTTCGGATGTGGCATTGACAGAGAAAGGGGAACTATTTTTAGTTTGTGTATCCATGCTTGGGTTAGCGGGAACGAGGTTGAGGCAATGGAAGAGTGTGCGCACCCGTGTCTACAGTACATGTACATGGGAGTGAGAGGTAGAACAAAGCGTGTGTGTTTGTGTGTATCTGCAGGACACAGAGTCTTTGTAATGCACCGCAGATCCCTCTGAAAGTCTTGTGAATAATTGACAGGTCATTATTTATTATCAGAGGACCGGCGCTGTGCTGCTGTACATGGCCCTGCTTCGTTAAGTCAAAGTAAATGAGTGAATTCATGCTCCAATTACTCTCTGGCGAATTTCCTCTCTCGAGCCGCTCTACAGGAGGAACCGATCGCCACAGCTGCTGCCGTAACTTTCAGAGCACTTATTTACCATTATCTGTAATTAGGGAATCTGTATTACCTGCTTGTGAATGAATTCACATGGAGAGTTCTTGGCCTGTTTCTATGTTTCAAGTCTAAACAAAAATTTTGAGAGTACAAGGAGAGTATTTTGGTTTTGCTGAAAAAAAAACGCAACTTGCTGAAAAATGAAAGGGAGAAATAGCAAGGCTCAACATGACAGTAAAGAAATTATGAACTTCTTTATATTTAATAGTTAATTCACTTTCATTTCGTGGACAATTTTATTGTTGAATTTCTTTGAATTTTAATTCAGTAAATTTCTCTTCCTGTCATTCTATTTCATATTCCAACTTCCAACATGGCAAATTTAGCTCATAAATTAAAAGGGAGCCATTAAAAAAAAACATTTTAAAAAGTCCTAATGGCTTAGATTCATCGGAGAAAGAAAAATGACTTGTTGAATGTGGGTGTACTAAACTTTACTGCCTCAGCATGCTTTTTTGCTAAATGTAAATTACTTCTGTAAATAAAAACTGAGCCACCATGACGACAGGTTCTGGAGATTTTCAGGTTTGAACTTCTGCTTCTCTTGTTTCGAACTTGTTTCTTGTTGCTTTGTAAAAAAGACATCGTTAGTAAGCTAAAGTCTTGTGTGAAAATCACAAACGTACAATTTGGACCAGTCATACATGCTGAAAAGTCTTCCAGTCTGGTCTGTCTGGTTAGGCACATCTGAACTACAGCAAATCAGCTGGTTTTTCGAAAACGTGATTCATCAGACCAGGCCACCTTCTTGACTTGGCGTTGGACGGGGGTCAGCATGGGCACCCTGACTGGTCTGCGGCTATGCAGCCCCATACACAACAAACTGTGACGCACTGTGTATTCTGACACCTTTCTATCAGAACCAGCATTAACTTCTTGAGCAATCTGAGCTACAGTAGCTTGTCTGTTGGATCAGACTCCCTCGCTCCCCACGTGCATCAATAAGCCTTGGCCGCCCATGACCCTGTCGCCGGTTCACCACTGTTCCTTCCTTGGAGCACTTTTGATAGATACTGACCACTGCAGACCGGGAACACCCCACAAGAGCTGCAGTTTTGGAGATGCTCTGACCCAGTCGTCTAGCCATCACAATTTGGCCCTTGTCAAACTTGCTTAATTCTTAGGATTGACCGCTATATAATTATGTAGCAGCTGCTTTACTCAATATAATTGAATACATCAGACAACTCTGACACGAATCATGCAAAATGGCTTCTATTAGAAAAGACATCATCTGCGTTTTATTCTAGAATGTGCAAGTGTGTTATCTGGACCAGCCTGGAAGGTACAGTGTTTTTGAGCTAAAGAAGCTAGATTTATTATGTTATTTGAATGTATGCTTGGCAGCTTTGGGGCAGCTCCTTTCTACTAGCCTGACAAGCCAGACCCACATCAAGATGTTGGGTCGGGGAACACACTATTGGCAGGGCTCAATCCGAGGGGCGGGATAAACGGTTGTCTTTCAAGTTGATAGATTAAACTTTTGCCGTATCCGGTTGGCAAAACTCCCAACACATCTTCCTTTTTTAAGAATGACTTCAGTACTGTTCTTTGCTCTTTTCTCAAAGAAAAGCTTAACTCCAAGTCTTCCAGAGTTGTGGCCAAAGACGATTTGAAAGACCGCTGTTCGTCAGCTTCTTTGTTTTCAAGTAGCTGGGAATTCACGCAGAACCGTCACAACTCTGCCGTCATTATGTTAAGCCCGCCCACCGACTCTATATACGATGTGATTGGCCTGACTAGAGTTTGGTTTTTCAAGCTCGCAAGCCAACAGACAGTTGCTAGATGACCCTGGCTGCAAATTACATTTGCTGCCGCTAGGGTGTGTCTACATTTCTAGGCTACCTTTCTACTTTATTGGGGAAAGACCGAAATGTGTCTTTCTCCAATCAAGTAGAAAGGAGCTGCCCTGGGGCAGCACCAAGATGGCCATCAAATGGATTGACTTGCTTTAAATGGAGTAGAACAGCACCTGATAGCTTATTAGCATCCACTCAATCAACTTTTTGTCTTGTCTGCAGGTCCTCAGTCTGCCTATGACTGATCGAGAGATAGAAAGTTCTGGCAGGCTGTTATATCTTGGCAACGGCGGACCTGAGGTTGCTGCGTCAGACCTGGCGCCCTCACACACTTTTGTCTGTCTAATTAACACCTGTGTGTGTCTGGCTCCCAGAGACCCAGACACCTGTCCCCCCTGTTCCTAGAACTGCTGTCAAGCCCCTATATGTGTCTGTGTATATACAGAAGTGTCTGTGTGGGTGGGTGGTACTGTAGATGGCCATCACACTTGAATCCATACAATTCTTGCTAAGTTTTGTAAGTCTGAGAAGAAAGTTACCTATAAGTGTACCAGGGAGCGGAGGTGGTAGCTGGACCACATGAAAGCTCTTTGTTTTTTGTTGTTTGCTTTATGGTGTTGTTTACTGTGTCTGAGCAGGAGTGATAAACAGAAATACTGAGCGCAGGAGGTGAGGAAAAACAGGAGAAGCACACATCACACTTCTGCCGTTTCCTCCATTGCAGAAAGAAATTCTTGGGGTATTTTTCTTTTTTTTTTATTCATAAGCTTCTCTTTTGTATTATTGGCCATTCTTGACCCTCTTTGTTTTGTCCACTGCCAACCAACCTGGTCTTTCAAAGACCTTCAAAGACATGGCAAGGTATGTCACACCCTGCGAGGAAAAGAATATTTCCATTTTTGGATCTTTGCTGATTTTTTGATGTGTTGAAGCTCATTTCTAGGTTGTTTAACATTAACTATAATATAGGTGGTCTAATACGTGGAGATTGTTAGCATTTCCATTTAATCTTAATGGCAGGAATGACAGAAGCATGTGAGCATTTGAAATCTGCCATCTATCCTCATGGGTAGCTTTTGTTGTACTGTACATATTAGTAATAATGCCATGCACTGCTACTGTTAAGTGACTGTCAGTGGAGAAAGATGGATTGCACTTTATTGTACAGTACCGTGCATTTCCATGTACTTTTCACACTTGAAATAGTTAACCCTGGGTCATTCTAAACCCTGGGCAAACTGAATCCTGGGTTACCTTGCTTCACATTTCACAATGCTCATAATTTACCTGGGGTTAACAATTAATCCTGGTATTCATAAACTGACATTTCACATTGTACATTCCTAAACCCTGGGGTTCACACTGTAGAAGTCTGGCACCATAACACTCCAAAAGCGGTGGGGGTTCATAACCTTGTGTAAAAATCAGTGCTAACCCCGCTTCTAAATTACAAGTGTGAAACGTTCCTTTACCCGGGGTTAAAAGCAGTGTTTAGAATGACGATAACCCAGGGTTAAGCACAGTGTGAAAAGCCCTACAGTGTACTTACCTAAGAAAGTACTAGGTAATATAAGGTAAAATTAATCGTGGGTCTTTTTCACAAAAATAAATAAATAAATTAAGGTGATAATTAAAACTGTGTATATTTTCTTAAGAAAATTATGGTTCAGTGTTGTATAGAAAATATTGAGACCATTTCACTAATAAAACCAAGAGATACAATTTCCAAATTTTTTTAAGCTAATAAAATTAAGGGAAAACGGCTACATATTTATTTTAAAGGGTTACTTCAGCATTAAACTTTGTATCAGTAGAAACCCGGTAGTATGTTCAAATTATCGTACTTTCTCCCCTCATATCCCCCTGAGACGAGAGAATTATGCGTTTTATTTCACATAATTCTAATTAATATTGTCATTTTGCGTCATCTGAGGAATTTTTGGCCCGAGGCTAAAGACTACAGACAGTAGTAGGAGTTAGTTCTGCATGTTATCAACCCGCCAGCTGGGATCTCACTCACAGACTGTGTATGCGCACGGCCGCTTGGCCCGGGCATTCATAACGGAGTGGTGCGGAGCAAAGTGAGTGTTTCAACTTTTCAAATTAATTCCTATTAAAGTTAAGCTTCCATAGGCATGATCTGAAAATGCGCCAGACTGGACATGCACTGTGAACGTATGCCACGCCAACGCTTACCTCAGCTCTGCTCAGCTCTTCGCTCTCGTGATGAATCAAATCTGACTCTTGTTGCGTTTGTGCCGTGACTTTCGTTCGGCTCACTCACACTTTACTCACACGAAGCAAGTGCATTCTGGGAGTTGTTGTCTTTCATCCACATACATTTTCTGTCTTTTCTCAGTCTAGAAGGCACCAAATTCAAAAATAATTTCACATTTCTACTACATAAATGACCCAGTTTAAATACACATTCATCTTCCCAGTGCTGAAGTACCCCTTTAAGAGAATTAGTTATATTACGCCGTTAGGTTGTGAATAACTGCATGTACTAATAATATGAAGCATGTTGCTTTGTTCATTGAGCAATAACTTGCTAGTGCCAGTACAGTTTGTTTCTGCTTGTGCTGTGCTGTAATAGCAAACAGTCTATTCCTTGTATAACATAAATCAAAGTCAAATATAAACAGGTCATTTCCATTCACTCTAATGCACCCTTTTGAGAGTCAACATTTATTCAGGTAGATTACATTAAAGAAATCAAGCATTAAAAACTACTCAAAAATATCATGTGTGATATTGTTACCATAATTTTTTAAAGTAAATAGCACATAACATATTTTACAGTGTGGGTTAAGGTTAGGTTTAGGGGTAGGTTCATGGTTAGTACTGAGTTATTATTGTAATTACTACAATACGCATTACATAGTATGTTATGGGGAACAGGATGGTAAAATAAAGTGCTACCGAAAATCAGCTACAGGGTCACATTAACCAGCCAAGACTTGACCCCTTGATTTCATCCTTGATCTACCTCAGTTTTAAAGGAGTAGCTCCCGTCAGAATTTAAATTTCCTGATAATTTACTCACCCCATATCATCCAAGATGTTCATGTCTTTCTTTCTTCAGTCGAAAAGAAATTAAGGTTTTTGAGGAAAACATTCCAGGATTTTTCTCCATATAGTGGTACTTCAGTGGGGTACAATGGGCTTAAGGTCCAAATTGCAGTTTTAATGCATTTTCAAAGGGCACTACATGATCCCAGACGAGGAATAAGGATCTTATCTAGTGAAATGATCTGTCATTTTCTAAAAAAAAAGAATAAAATGTACATACTTTTTAACTTATTGCTCTGCTCTGCAATGCTCATCACGTTGGAAAGTCACACTTAACGTAGGGCGAAAAACTCATTTTCTCCTCCAACTTCAAAACCATCTGACATTGTTGCTTTACCTTTTTTTGTGAAGGACGTTTGACTTAGTCTTTGCACATTCTCTTTGTAAACACTTGATCGGTACTTTCGCATGAAAATGACTGATCGTTTCATTAGATAAGACCCTTATTCCTTGTCTGGGATCGGTCAGAGCCCATTGAAGCTGCATTGAAACTGCAATTTGGACCTTCAAACCATTATACCCTACTGAAGTCCACTATACGGAGAAGAACATTTATTTCTTTTTGACTGAAGAAAGAAAGACATGAACATCTTGAATGACATGGGAGTGAGTAAATTATCAGGACATTTTAATTCTAAAGTGAATTACTCCTTTAACTCACCTGTCTACCAAAAATCCATTTTACTCAAGTAGGCTACGCCTTGCAGACAGTAAGCTTTCATTTTCACCCTCTGTTTAGAAATGGCCTTCCCATCCTCTCACAAATTGAGTTATTGAGTTCACACTTTCCTCCTCTTGCGCTCCAGCCTTCAGTCCTCCATCCTGCTGGGAGTCACTGTGGCTGCTCAAATCCAGTTCTCGTCTCTGCTCTCGTGGACAGCAAGAGATTATGAGCGGCAGTGTATCAGCTGAGTGCCGCTGCTTTCGCCTCGCGCAAGTGCAGAATGAATAATTTAAAGTCAAATCCAGTTCTCGTCTCTGCTCTCGTGGACAGCAAGAGATTATGAGCGGCAGTGTATCAGCTGAGTGCCGCTGCTTTCGCCTGCGCCCGTGCCACAGCACAGAATGAATAATTTAAAGTGCCAGCTCGGGCATGCGACGCCACCTTTTCTGGACTATTAGCTACACAAGCAGCATTAGGCTCATCGCTGAAATGTGGTGCTGTCTCTCTCTCTTCTCTCACTCGACACGAGTTGCATCCCATACAGACAAAGCCGATCACAAACTTTCAAAGAGGAAAAGTTTGAATCAGATTGGATAGCAGAGGAAGTTGGTTTGTGATTAATTACATTTTTTATTGATTAGAGCAGAGGTCTTCAACCTTGCTCCTGGGGACCCACTGTCCAGAAAAGTTTATTTCCAACCTGCTTCAGCACACCTGCCTGTGTATTTTCAACAAGTGATCGTGAAGAGTTTGATTAGCTTCAGCTGTCTTTGATTAAGGTTGGAGCTAAACTCCGCAGGACAGTGGGTGCCCAGGAGCAGAGTTGAAGACCTCTGGATTAGAGTACATTGATGTCATAAACCAGATTGGACCACTAGGTGCAAACATTTATTATTTTAGTATCACTGATATGCTGTCCTGTGTTTAAATGACAGTGTAGCCTCTGTCATAGCTACATCTGTCACTGAAGAACTTCTAACACACGATACCTGAATAAAAATGTAGGTAAAACAAATAGTTGAGTGGTTGTTTTTACTAATAGTGTTTAAGGATGGTTGAGATAGCTTTCAAACACAGACATCAAGGCAAAAGACCTTAACCCCTTGCCTAACCCCCACCTCATTTTGACAAGTGGGGCATTTTGACATACCCCAAATAAAAAGGCTTCTACTCACAAGTTATTCTGAATAGACGCATAACCAATATATATTTAGAAAGCCAAAACTTGATAGTTTACAGCTGAAGACTCAGTTATTAATATGGACATATAGAGGCTCAAACATTAAAATAAAATTACAAATTATTAAAAATATATATTTTTAAATGTATAACCACAACAAAAGTGAAGCCACAAGTGTAGTCATGTTTCATTTCAAATCTGAGGATGAAATCTTTAAAATTATGCATTTTATGAAGCATATTGTATGGCATGTCATGTGAATTTTTAGCGAATGCTAAAATAAGATGCTATCGTTATGTTATTGGCCTGTAAAACACATTCTTGCAGTCTACTAACTAGTCTTTCAACTGGTCAATTCATACTCTATTGTTTTCACTCAATGAACTTTTCACAAGTCTGACATGAATGACTTAATCCTCATTATTCTTTTATAGTAATTCTTTTGTTTGTATTCAGCCATTATAGCCTATTCAGACATTTTGAATTGGCCATCAAACACCACAACCATCCCACTTTACATTAAAACCTACTATCTGAAGTCTTTCTAGCAAACAGATGAACAAAAAAAAGCATGCTTTTGGTGCACTCTAAAAAATGCTGGGTTAAAAACAACCCATTTACTGGGTTAAACAACCCAATCACTGGGTTAGTCCATTTTCAACTCAACTTGGGTTGTTTTTAACCCAGCATTTTTTAGAGTATGTGAAATAAAATATAGCTCCTGGCGTGACAGGTGCATTAGAGCTACAGTTAGCATGAAGCTACATACCACAACATTAAAGATTAGAATTACACTTTAACTCCAAACTCCCTTTAAACAGCCAGCAAGTGTATTATTTACTTCCGCTATCGCTATATAATGTGGATTTCAGTGATGTTTAATGATGTTAAATCATGTTACACCTGCTTAGCATGTATACTGGAAACATTCTTTATTCATATGTAAATACACCAAATCGCATGCAAATCACACACAAACCATATGCCATCGTAATCGTGGGTATATTAGCTTCTTGGTTCACATGTTAGCAATGTTTATCACGGGGAGATGAGAATGAGGAAGTGCACTGAACAGCATGACCAGATGGGGCAGGATTGTTGTCACGTTGAGTCGTGTAAGATGATTGACAGCTGTACAGCGAATGAGAGAGCTCTGAGATCATAAGTGACGTGCAGCATGAAGAATCAGACACAGAGATCACTCTGAATGTCATTCAGCTCTTCAAATCAGCATAATTCAGTGAGAAATGAATAGAAATGTTATTCTGTATGACGAAATATTTTGCAAACGTGATAATAAATCTATATTTGTCCAAAAATGCACACTTTTTGACTAAGAGCCTGAACGGATGCGGTTTAGTGCATGTATGTGACCACATATAAAACGGAGAAGACGTGACTGGCTTTTTATTCTTGCTGATATTTCATTCAAAATATTGTTCATTACAGATCGATTATTTTGCACTCTTGGCATAAATTAAGAAATTAATGTCACTGCAACCTCGTTTTATCATAATCAGTGGTCAAATAACAAAGTTGGTGGCTTTAATCTTTATAATTATACCAAGTTTTTCCAGATGAAGTTACAACTGTAATCTGGGGCTGTCAGTGATCCTTGACTGCAAAGGTGTTTGAGTGTGGAACTGAGAAAAATTACTTTAAATTACAACACGAAATTATGACTTTAAAGATTTTTAGTTGTCCAGCCAAATTAATTATAGTTAGGACAGTGGAAATCTGGCAATTAGATGTTTAAAGGTGCACTATGTAACTTTTCCATCTGCTAGAGGAAATTTTTTCAAAACAAAGGCGTAGTTTGATGACACCAAGTTTGAGCACAGAATCTGGGAACATTTGGTCTTCACCTCACAGCCGGTGGAAAAGAATCGGGATGGGATTTGGGCAGAAATCATGTTCATGGATGCGATTATTAACGTTACTGTAGTATGAAGCAGAGCAGGGCCGAGTGTTGTGGGAGCTGAGCAAGGCCACTGGAGCGATTGTAAATAAGATGGACACAATACACGCCTCGCGAGCAGCGGGACTTTTATTATGCCACAGTCACAGCACCATTTCTGCTTTTCCGGTCATGAGTATGAGGTAACGCAGCTCTGTTTATGATATTAGATACATTTGAGTGTGTTGAAAATGATGTTATGACGTTACTCTGTGCATTCACTCTGCGTCTGCTATGACACGTGTTGCACACTGCAGTGAGAGTAAAGCATTTCTTCAAAATAAAACCGGAAACTGAGGATAACGCAGATATGAAGCAATTGTCAGGCGACTCCCTCACACGTCCCGGTTCCTTGGTTAAAATCGCAATTTTCTCACGAATTACAAATAGTTGGAAACATTTGTGATACTGTAAGTACTCAATTGAACAAAATATATAACACTGGACTAGTGGTTTTTGGATATTTTACTGAAAAAACATTACATAGTGCACCTTTAAGCTGATAAAATTAAGGGAAAAAGGCTACATGTTTATTTTAAGAGAATTAGTTAAATTATGCAGTTAGGTTGTGAATAACTGTATGTACTAATAATATGAAGCATATTAAAAAAAAATCTTGTGACTTAGACTTGACTTTTGACCCCTATTTTGAAGTTTTCATTTGTTTTGTTTCCAAGTTTTCAAATTTGCATTTGTATTGTCTGCAAAAAGTGAGAAGTCACACCAAGGCAAAGGGCAGTAACTTCCACATTATCAATATATGCTTGCTGATCACCATTTACAAAATCACTATAGTAACACCTGTATAAAATCTAGTGACCATGGCATTAATTTTGGAAGATTTACAATTGCGTTTTTATATGGAGCAGCTTGTTAGCCTATTCATTGGATAGATGACTAGCCTATTTATGCTATAGCCTGCTAGCTAAACAAAGTAGATTGCGATCTGTGTAATTTGTTAGTCTAATGCATCTTTTGTGTTACAGTTTCTTACCTTGACCTTGATGTCTGTGTTTCCAAGCCATCTCAACCAGCTTTAAACACTATTAGTAAATACAACCACTCAACTATTTGTTTTACCTACATTTTTATTCAGGTATTGTGTGTGTGTCAGAAGTGCTTCAGTGACAGATGTAGCTATGACAGAGGCTACACTGTCATTTAAACACAGCAAACTTTTATGGACAGTAAAACAAAGGCAGAATACAGTAACTCACAGTAATTTCTAAACAATGGCTAAACAATAGCAGAGTATCCTAACTCAATTTGAGCATTCTAAAACAAAGACAAAGCACGGTAACTAGTGTTAAGGTGTTCTGCCTTGGCTTCTCCTGGGCTTTTGGAAGTTACTGTTAAAACAACCTATTATTTTCTCAATAAAACAGCAGAATTGACTCAAGATACTTATCCATATGATAAAGGAGGTTCTGAATGTCCCCCCAAAAATATAACTAACTAATTTTCAAAACCAAAAAAGAAGTTATTGCCTTTTGCATTTGTAGGGCATTTGTTTCAATTGGGAATGTTTCAGCAGTTTTTCTCCAACCAAATTAACACCCGATTCCAAAGAAGTTGATACACTGTACAAATTGTGAATAAAAAAGGAATGCAATAATTTACAAATCTCATAAACTTATATTTTATTCACAATAGAATATAGATAACATATCAAATGGTGAAAATGTTTAATGATATTTTGAAATGTCATGCCAAATATTGGCTCATTTTGTATTTCATGAGAGCTACACATTCCAAAAAAGTTGGGACAAGTAGCAATAAGAGGCCGGAAAAGTTAAATGTACATATAAGGAACAGTTGGAGGACCAATTTGCAACTAATTTAGGATTAGGTCAATTGGCAACATGATTGGGTATAAAAAGAGTCTCTCAGAGTGGCAGTGTCTCTCAGAAGGCAAGATGGGATACAAATAGTGGCGCAATATCAGAAAGGAGTTTCTCAGAGAAAAATTGCAAAGAGTTTGAAGTTATCATCATCTACAGTGCATAATATCATCCAAAGATTCAGAGAATCTGGAACAATCTCTGTGCGTAAGGGTCAAGGCCGGAAAACCATACTGGATGCCCGTGCTCTTCAGGCCCTTAGACGGCACTGCATCACATACAGGAATGCTACTGTAATGGAAATCACAACATGGGCTCAGGAATACTTCCAGAAAACATTGTCGGTGAACACAATCTACCGTGCCATTTGCCGTTGCCGGCTAAAACTCAAAAAGGAAGCCATATCTAAACATGATCCAGAAGCGCAGGCGTTTTCTCTGGGCCAAGGCTCATTTAAAATGAACTGTGGCAAAGTGGAAAACTGTTCTGTGGTCAGACGAATCAAAATTTGAAGTTCTTTTTGGAAAACTGGGACGCCATGTCATCCGGACTAAAGAGGACAAGGACAACCCAAGTTGTTCTCAGCGCTCAGTTCAGAAGCCTGCATCTCTGATGGTATGGGGTTGCATGAGTGCGTGTGGCATGGGCAGCTTACACATCTGGAAAGGCATCATCAATGCTGAAAGGTATATCCAAGTTCTAGAACAACATATGCTCCCATCCAGACGTCGTCTCTTTCAGGGAAGACCTTGCATTTTCCAACATGACAATGCCAGACCACATACTGCATCAATTACAACATCATGGCTGCGTAGAAGAAGGATCCGGGTACTGAAATGGCCAGCCTGCAGTCCAGATCTTTCACCCATAGAAAACATTTGGCGCATCATAAAGAGGAAGATGCGACAAAGAAGACCTAAGACAGTTGAGCAACTAGAAGCCTGTATTAGACAAGAATGGGACAACATTCCTATTCCTAAACTTGAGCAACTTGTCTCCTCAGTCCCCAGATGTTTGCAGACTGTTATAAAAAGAAGAGGGGATGTCACACAGTGGGAAACATGGCCTTGTCCCAACTTTTTTGAGATGTGTTGATGCCATGAAATTTAAAATCAACTTATTTTTTCCTTAAAATGATAAATTTTCTCAGTTTAAACATTTGATATGTCATCTTGTTGATATGTTGTATTCTGAATAAAATATTGAAATTTGAAACTTCCACATTATTGCATTCAGTTTTTATTCACAATTTGTACAGTGTCCACACTTTTTCGGAATCGGGTTTGTATTTTGTGTTTAAGTCATACAGGTTTGCAATGACATGAGGGTGAGGAAATGCAGACAGAATAAAATGTTTTGGGTGAACTATGCTTATAATTGCTTACTGAACAATACGCCATTTTTTGCGCTGAAATACTGCACGCCAAAAAAATAGTGCAACTATCTGAGTTCATCCCAGAGAGAGGATCAAGTGAGTAGGAACAAGTGTGAAAACCGGTGATGGAGTGGGTGTGAGGATGACGTGATGGTGAAGTAGAGATGCTAGCTTTAATGAAAGATTGTGTTCAGGCTGAGGAGTGTAAGTCTGTATGGGTGCTGACATTCGACATCCCCCTCTGTGACACCACCCTGTCAGAAAGAACAGACTGAAGAAGGAGAGCAGGAGCACATGCCATGTACACCCAGAAACAGGGAAAGAGAGACAAAGGTAGATCTGGAGAACAGACACTCTTACATTTAAAGGAGTAGTTCACCCTAAAATGAATTTCTGTCATAATGTACGTATTCACTCTCATGTTTTTCCAAACCTGTATATTCTTTCTTTCTTTCTTTCTTTCTTTCTTTCTTTCTTTCTTTCTTTCTTTCTTTCTTTCTTTCTTTCTTTCTTTCTTTCTTTCTTTCTTTCTTTCTTTCTTTCTTTCTTTCTCTCTTTCTCTCTTTCTAGTATTGTTTGTCAACTCTGTTACATACGTTGTCTCTCTACCTTGGTAACAGAGTTTGATGTGTTTTTCACCAATGTATGGTACGGTAACAGAATTGAAGATTTATGGACACATTTTTTAAACATTATTTAGGGCTTTTATAAATACAATAAATGAAATATTACAAAAGAAAAGTAATAAAATATTTTAGTTACACAATGATACATGATGGAAAAAATACACTGACTAATTCTAACAAGAAATCATGATTTCCAGCTATATAAGACTCTTTTACATAAAATATGATATTGTTATGGCCTGTAACATTTTGTGATCCATGACAATGAGTAACAAATAATATAAATAATTTAAAATATAACCATTTTATGTACAACCAGGCCTTAATTAGAATATTAGTAGACTGTTAGGTATTCATACATTTTATTGGATCTAATTTTTCAGCAAAAACAAACATTTTTGACAAGAAAGTAATTAAGCTATGAACATTTTATTAATTAAACATGTATCAATATTATCTAAATCATGTCCTTGTTGTGAAAACTTGATTTCCTGAAATAACACATTGTCACATTTAAATCATTTCACTTTTCATTCTGTTATGCATCTTCTTTTGTTTCAAGGAGGAAGAAGAAAAGTCAAACGGGTTTGGAATAACATGAGGGTGAGTAAATGATGCCAACTTTTTCATTTAAGGTGAACTATCCCTTTAAATTCAAGACTTTTTGAAAAGTCTAGGTCCTTGAAAAGGTCATGGAATCTTTTAGTGAATCCTGGATAAAAGTCTGTTCATTTCCTCCCTGAAGCCTGATGTTTTTGACAGATTTCACTGACACTATTGTTTCCCCCCCCCTCTGCAGGTTTGGCACTGACTGAAAGCTGGCAGAACTCTGGCAGACACTCGGAACAAACCCGTTGTTTGTCAGAGGTGTCACAACGAGAGCCCCGCGTCCCTGTCCTCTTGCGCTCCTCATTTCCTCCTCAAGCAAAGCTTGTTTAGAGTGGGCGTCGGCCGCGTGTGTGTGCGTGTGTGATAGGGAGCCTGAGGGATGCGAGTCGGCATGGCTCTCAGAGTAATTGAAAATGTGACCTGGAAAATGTTTGCCCAGCAGAGCATGAAAGTTACCTCCGGAGCGCCGGCTGAAGCTCACCTGTGGTGCCGACTGGGAGGGCCTGGGAATGCTGGGATATCGGGCTGAGAGCCACTTTATCCCTGCAGAGCCATGCACACCGACGTCTCATGCATTATTCACAGCCTCTAAATAAGCACAGATCAGACCACTAAAACCCAACCTGCTGGCCCTTTCCTGAGGAGTACCTCTCTCACCACTGACCTCTGCAAGGGCATCACAGATCTGTAAGTGAGTTGCCGTGTATGTGTGAAAGAAAAAAGGACAAGAGAGTTTAGAATGACAGTAAGAAATATAGTGGATTTCACAAGTCCTTGCTTTATAATGCGTTCTTTAAAAACAATTATGGGAACCTCGTTGCCATCACTTTCCTAAATATCATTCATATATTGAATTTTATATCTAATTTTAAAATGAGGATTTGGTTGCTAAGATGAATGGATAACAAACTCCAAACCCTAAGTATTACACTTCAGCATATAAACGCACTGTTAGTGCTACCAAAAAATGAAAAACAAAAAATAAAACCCTACTTATTCCAGCTAAGACCAGGAAACCAGTTTAGGTAGGTTTTGTTACCTATCTAATGCAACCTGAAGCTGGTCTTCAGCTGGTCTTCAGCTGGTCTAGCTTGTCTGTCAACATAGCAAAAAACTGACATTTATCTGGTTTGGTAGCTTAGCTCAATAACCTTCCAGTCTGGTCAAGTTGAAATTTGTCCAAAACAACTCTAAAACCAGCCATTTGACCAACATAGGGGACCAACTTAGACTGGTTTAAGAATGTGTATCAGCAAGAATGGACATAAATTATATCTTAAACCATGTGGCTAGTTGAGGAGCAATACGCTTTTGATAATTAGCAATTCAATTTGTCTCATGGATAAAATTTGTGACAAAATCCCTTAGATTTGAATTAAAAAAGGACTTGAGTGAGATATAGAGACTAGAATTTCATAAAGCCAATTTACCACCAGCTAAGACCATCTTATGTAAACTCATCTTAGACTGGTTTAAGAAAAGGTGTTTTTTTTTTTTTTTTGTAAGAATGGACATAAATTATACCTTAAACCATACACTGTACACCCAAATAAGTTTAGGGGCTGGGGCAAAATAAACCAGAATAAGGCAAAACTCAAAGAAATTGAGGTAATCAGTTGCATACATTTTTTTAAACTTAAAGTTTAAGTAAGCAGAAACTTGCATATTTTTATTTTGTACTCAAATATTTTAATTGTTCATGTAATCTCAATATAAATATTTTAGTAGTGGAAACTTGGCTAGCTTTAACAAGCTAATTCAGCACATGCTAACTTACTAATTGGTAAAACAATGCTTTGATAGCATAGCAATTGCTGAATGAGTAAGGAAATATAAAACATTTAACACATACCTGTTCTCAAACCAAGAACATGCTCCTCTCGTCACCATGATAGGACCCCATCCCAAAAAACCCACAACATAACAAAACTCTTCACATTATCATAACAGAAACTCTAAATTCTAACATTATCACTCAGCTTAAAACGTGACTTTAAACACTACTAAATTGCACTGCACACTTAACATTAATATTGTTAACCACATATTTATAAAAGTTTACTCAAAAAAAAGTCTACTTCAATTAAATCCACAGCCCAGTTTTACCTTCAAATTAAGTACAGATATGTCTATATATTATAGAAGAAATTTCAAGTGTGTTTTTTAAATTTGCACAAAACCTGTTTCACTGTTTTGTGAACTTGTATATAACTGTGTATGTGACAAATAAAACTCTTGAAGAAAAGTTAATATTGAAAAAGAAAAAAAATACTCAGTTTAATCAAAAAGTATGTTAATTAAAAGATTGAAATCAAAATTTGTTTGTGAACTTGAAAGAAAAGAAAGTTCTAAATACTCATTAATAAAAGGATTGAAATAATTTGTTTACTTTAAGTTGGCTCTACTCAAACCAATTAATTATTTTGAGCAAGCTTTACAGTGTATGGCTAGTTGAAGAGAGGCAACTATTGCTAATAAGCAGTTAGATTTGCCTCATTATGGATAAAATTGGTGACAACATCCCTTAGATTTGAATTAAAAAGGGACTTGGGTGATATCTAGAGACTATTATAGAGTCAAATGAGCAGCCATGGGGAAAGGTGTGCTATTGCTAATAAGTGATCAGATTTGTATCTTTGTGGATAAAATTTGTGGCAAAATCTCTAAAAAGGGACTTGAGGGATATCTAGACTAGAATTCAATAGAAACTTTGTGATGGACTTTTTAGACCTTCCAAAAAGCAAAAGTCCTTTAGTTTAACCTCATCTTGTATTTTTCTGACCTTGGAGATGATGACAGTTCAGTGGTGAGGCTTTTGTTGATGTAGAAAGCCAGAACACATCCTCAATAGCTTTGGCACAGGAACGGCTAAATATCTAATCGCCTTGTTTTGGCACGAAGAGAGCGCCAGTCTGGCAGGTCCGGCGGCATTCTAACCCCACACCTGGTCCACACACACCTATTGATTCGGCTAAATAAGCAGATATGGGATTGATCCATGTGCACACACCCCAACTAGCATGCAAATCAGACAGAATCAGACACTGAGAGACAATTCTGGCAATCGTTCTGTCTGATCATACAGAATTGAGGTGAAAATCTTGCTCGGAATGAAATCACGCTCGGAAGCATCAGCAAATCTGACTGCAATTAATGGTGTGGATGAATGCAATCAAAGCATCACCTCTATCTCATATGACCAAGGTCCTCTGGGTCATTTTCATTACCCACTATAATTATTTCAAGAAATCTAATTAGCAAAAGGGGCTTTTGCCCATTTTATTGAAAGAGACAAAGCAATGTCAAATCACAAAGATATCTGAGCAGTCATTTGCATATGGTAGTCGAAAGGGGGCGGGGTTACACACTTCAGTCGGCTTTCTGAGTTTGTTTTCTCTGTCTTTCCAGTTTCTGTGTTTGTTTGAATGTCTTTTTTCCTGGTGGGGAATGTTTGCAGTCATGTGTATGTAGGAGTGTGAAGCTGAATGCTTTTGAAGTGCTGCCGTCTGTGTTGGATGCAGACTGGCGAGCGTCTTTATTCCCAATCTCACGGCCCGGCAGTCATGTTGAGGGCTCGGTGATGAATTGGATGGCTGCTCTCTCTCCCTGAGTTTCACTTTTTTCTCTCTCCCTCTCTCCTTGTTTCTCACCGTTCCTATCTGTCTCCCTCCCTCCCTCCTTTTGTTTCTTTCTTCCCCACTCTTGATCACTGAAGTGGAGGCTCTCTACAGGATGGAAATTGTCTCTCTCTCACACACACAGATATCATGAATATGTAGGGAGTCCTTGCCGGAGCACATCCTAGTCCATGAGGAAAAGCCAACACTGTCTTTCCACAGGCTCTCATGTAAGGGAACACTAGAAGGAGAAGACAAAAGTGGCTTGGCAAAACACAATGTCTTCAGCCTAGTTCTCCAGCAGGGTCTTTAGCACTCCAGACCTGATCAATTCTGTCTGCTGAAATGACCAGGTTTGATCAGGCTGGTGTATTTCTAAGCTTGACTACTGCAATGCGCTTATGGCTGGACTTCCATCGTGTGTGATCAAGATGCTTCAAATGATTCAGAATGCAGCCGCACGTCTCGTCTTCAACAAGTCCAAAAGGGCCCACGTCACACCTCTCTTCATCTCTCTGCACTGGCTACCACTCGCTGCTCGCATCAAGTTCAAGGCGTTGACGCTTGCTTACAGATCCACCACAGGCTTAGCTCCCGCATACTTCAAGATTCAAGAGTTTTATTTGTCACATACACAGTTATATACAGAGTATACAATCGGCAGTGAAATGTAAACAGGTCCGCTCCATGGACAGTGCAAATTCACAGTTAAAAACACAAGGAGGAAATTATAATAGAAATAGGATAAAAAAGTACTATATATATATATATATATATATCTATATCTGTAGAATTATAAATAATCAAGTCAAGTAGAAGAAAAAAGTAAAAAAATAAGAATAAAGAAGTGGAATAAAGTAATTGAAGTAGACTGTGCAGTGAGTAAACTGTAGGCTTATAAATATGTGGTTAACAAATGTATAAAGAGTATAATGTGCAAACAGGTTTATAACAGGTTGTTACACAGTAACAACGAGAACAGAAAGTGCAGTGCAATGTCAGTGTATCGATGTTTATCCTGAAGTGAAGTCACGTGATGTTAAGTGACTGAGTTCAGGAGTCTGATGGCCTGGGGAAGAAGCTCCTCCTGAGTCTCTCAGTTTTGGCCATCAGGCTTCGGGAAGCGCTACCAGATGGCAGCAGCGTGAAATAAGGGTTTGCAGGGTGATTAGAGTCCTTGATGATCTTAGTAGCTCTACCTTTGCAGCGTTTGGTGTAGACGTCCTGCAGAGACGGGAGAGCTGACCCTGAGATACGCTCGGATAAGCGCACGACTCTTTGCAGGGCTTTACGGTCATGACTGGTGCTGTTCCCATACCACGCTGTGATGCACTGAGTTAGTACACTTTCTATCGCCCCTAAATAGAAAGTTTTCAGGATAGCTGGTGAAACCCTGAATTTCCTCAGCTGGCGCAGGTGGTACAGTCTTTGCCTGACTTTTTTCACCTGTGTCTGAATGTGTGCAGTCCAGGTCAGGTCAGGTCCTCGGAGATGTTTACACCCAGGTACTTGAAGCTGCTCACTCTCTCTACTGGTGACCCGCTGATCATGAGGGGGGAGTATGTCTGTTGCTGTCTCTTCCTGAAGTCCACAATCATTTCTTTGGTCTTGCCAACATTCAGAGAGAGACAGTTGTCCTGGCACCATGATGTTAGATGCTCCACCTCGTCCAAGTATGCCGTCTCATTGGTGTTGGAAATGAGGCCCAGGACAACAGTATCATCAGCAAATTTGATGATAGAGGTGGAGCTGTGTGTGGACAAACAGTCATGCGTGTAGAGCGAGTAGAGCAGGGGACTCAAGACACAGCCCTGTGGAGCTCCCACACTCAGGGAGATGGAGGTGGAGGTGGACTGGCCTATTCTCACCACCTGAGGCCTGCCAGTGAGGAAGTCCTCAATCCAGTGGCAGAGAGAAGGGTTCAGGCCGAGATCCAGGAGTTTGGAGGTTAGTTTAATGGGAACTATGGTGTTGAAGGCTGAGCTATAGTCAATAAATAGCAGCCTTACGTAGTTCCCACTTTTGCTGTCGATGTGAGTGAGGGAGGAGTGGAGGACATGAGAGATGGCATCTTCAGTTGCTCTATTGGGACGATAGGCAAACTGAAGAGGGTCCAAAGTGTCAGGAATGGAGGCGCAAATGGTGTTTTTAATGAGTCTCTCAAAGACCTTCATGACTATAGACGTGAGAGCCACTGGACAGTAGTCATTTAGGCAAGAGGGTTTACTGTTCTTAGGGACAGGGATGATGGTGGATTTTTTGAAGGAGGTGGGGACCACAGATGTAGCGAGGGACTCATTAAAGATAGATGTAAACAACCCGGCGAGCTGATCAGCATCAGACCGCAGAACACGACCTGAAATACCATCTGGCCCGGCAGCTTTCCTGACGTCCACACGCTTGAGTGCTCTCCGAACTTCATCTTCCGAGACAGAGATCACATGATTGTTGCTGCTCTGAGTAATTTCCTCTAACGCGCCACTTGGCGGAGTCGCGTTGCTGCGGTTACAGTCAAAGCGCGCGTAGAAAGAGTTTAACTCATTCACAAGTAACGGATCAGCGCTCACCTCTGCAGAGGATTTAGATCCAAACGAGCAGATGGACCTCAGACCTTGCCACATGTGCCGCGAGTCGTTGAGTTGGAAATGAGACTCCACTCGGTCTTTGTAACGGAGTTTTGCAGCTTTAACTGCGCGTCTGAGAGCATAACGGGATGATCTGTATTCAGTCATGTTCCCCGATAGGAGACCGGCGTTGTAAGCGGCAGTGCATGTGTTCACTGCAGCACGGATTGAATTGTCCACCCACGGTTTCTGATTTGAGAAGGACGTTATTGTTATTGTTTACGTGGCTTGCTCTGTAAGTGTGTTGATGAAGCAAAGCGCCACGTCCGTGAACTCGTTTACGTCAACTGAACTCGCTCGGAACATGTCCCAATCCACATCATCCAGAGCTGCCTGTAGCGCGGTCTCTGAATGGGCTGACCAAGGCTTAACTTCCCGCCTCACCGGGGGTTCCTGAACGAGCTTTTGTTTGTATTTGGGTGTGAGGAAAATGGCGGCATGATCCGATTTGCCAAACGCTGGAAGTGACCGCGCTTTGTAGGCATTCTTAAACGGAGAGTAGCAATGATCCAGCGTGTTTGCTCCTCGTGTAGGACAGGAGACGTGCTGGTGAAAGTTTGGCAGGACTTTCTTTAGGTTTGCTTTGTTGAAATCGCCCGCGACAATGAATGCCGCGTCGGGGTGTTTGTTTATGATGCCGCTGGCAACGTCATGAAGGCCAGATAAAGCCAGCGCTGTGTCTGTCTGCGGTGGAATGTAAACAGCGGTCGCGACGACCGCAGAAAACTCCCTCGGCAGATAGAATGGGCGGTAGATGATTGTTAAATGTTCCAGATGAGGCGAGCAGGACCGCAAGAGAATGGTGATGTTCCTGGGATCGCACCATTTCTTGTTGACCATGAAGCATACTCCACGACCTTTGGATTTACCGGCCTCGGCTGTTCTGTCCATCCGAAAAACAGAGAAGTTCTCCGATGGCGTCACAGCTGTGTCCGGGACCGCGGGCGTGAGCCATGTTTCGGACAAACAAAAGATGTTACAGTCTCTCATGTCCCGTTGAAAACTTATCCTGGCTCTAAGATCGTCCATCTTATTCTCCAAGGATTGAACATTTGCTAGAAGAATGCTCGGGAGAGGAAGGCTGAATGCTCTTTTCCTCAGTCTGTTACGGATACCAGCGCGTTTCCCGCGGTGTTTCTTGGTTCTTCGCCGCCAGCTCTGTCCATTGTTCAACTCTGCGTTCCGAAGGATCTCAGATGGCCACAGAGTATCGGTGAAAGTGTCCTGAAACAGTCCAGTATAGAGGTAACCAATGTCCAAAATAGTTTTGCTGTCATAGTAGATCAATGCAGTTGAAAAGAAAGTAAAATAGTAAATAAAAGCACAGTCTTCGCGGAGCGACCTGAAGAGTCTACACCCCCACCAGAACCCTTAGCTCAGAGAAGGAGCGGCGGCTTGTGGTACCATCACAGAGAGTCATGAAATCCCTTTCCAAAACATTTTCGTTCACTGTTCCTTGCTGGTGGAACGATCTCCCCACCTCCATCCGGTATGCAGAATCGCTGACAACATTCAAAAGACGGCTGAAAACTCATCTCTTCCGTGAGCACTTAACCTCATCTTAAAATAATAATAAAAAAAAATACATTTTCCTCTATCCCCTCCCTATTCTAGCTTATGCTACTCTAAGCAATGTCCAAATATTTTGTGATTTTTCGCCTCTTCATGATGGATAGCTTCCTGTATTCCTCAGTTGTAAGTCGCTTTGGATAAAAGCGTCTGTTAAATGAATAAATGTAAATGTATAAATGTTTATATTAGTGCTGGACTAGTACTATTCATCAGCAAGTTGTTATGGTGTATTAAAGTCATGTTGGAAATATCATATTTACGATTTGAACACACATGACTGCCACCACAATGCCTTAATTAGTGGGAAGTGCGGGATGCGGGAAAAATGAACTTCTAAGAAGGACTTGAGCCCACCACTTTTTTTAAAGGGACTATAGAGTATTTATAAATGATTTATCTGTACACATAATTTTCTTTATTTTTTGATTAATGTGCCCTCATCATCTTTAATCTCCCACTTGCAAGGATGTCTCTGATGACTTGTTTATTAGCAAAGAAAGAGGGTGAGGCAACCTGTCAATCATATGAGATCGCAGGAATAGCAAACCACAATAATCCAATCAATTCCTGATGGACAAAAAAAAAAAAGTTCATGTCTGAAAAGCCATTTCAGGATATGTCACAATAGGGTAGAACAGTGGTTCCCAAACTGGGGTACACATACCCCTGGGGGTACTTGAGGTGACAGAGGGGGTACACGAACAAAATGCTGAGTTTTGCAGTTCATTTAATTCTACACCCTTTAAAATAACATTCAAACTGAGCATGCATTTCTAACAGGCAAAATGCCGAAAATACATGACATCCAATCAAATTACCTCATCTCTCGCAGTCAAAACGGACTGCATCCACACAAGCAGTGTGCATATATGATAGGGTTGTGTGCAGAGTATGCTGCCTTAGCAAATCACGCTACATTACAGCTGTTCTTGACAATGTACCTTTGTAAAAGTGTGGATTTAGCACTTAGGCTACTAACATGAAAAACAAATAGCTTATAGACACAGCCCAGCAATTTTGCATTTAAAAGATGTCTAATAGCCATCCAAACACAGCCTTGACGTATAGGCTAAAACAAGGCAAAATTTGGGCTGACAGTGAAAATTCAATAGACGTCTAACCATAGCCCAAGAATAGACTAGTCTTCTAGAACATGAACATGTCAAAGAAATGAAACCAAACACCTTGTAATCAATGTTGACTTTTCTTACATGATGGAATATCATACATCTAGCAAGTTATTTTGGCAAAAATGACATGTAACCAAATTCAGTGTTATTTTGGCTAGAAGTGGGTTACTCATAGCCAGATTATATCGGGTTTAGTTAACAGAATGACGGTGAAATGACGGTTATTGCTTGCTGGGAGTTTGTGCATAGAGATCGATTTAAGACTCAAACTCTCTTCAATACAAAAACAGTGCGAGTTCATGCTTATAATGTTTGCAAACTGCATTCTTGCACGTTATCAATGTGACATTGATTTAATACAACAGTTCAACAAGGGGGTCATATTAAGTGATGCACATTTTAAAAATTTCTTTTCAGTTTTGTTTGCAGTATTTTAGGGCCCTATTTTAACAATCTGTGCACATGGTCTGAAGCGTATGGCGCAGATGCACTTAGGGCGTGTCCGAATCCACTTTTGCTAGTTTAACACTGAAAAAAACAGGCAGCCAGGCGCATGGGCCAAAAGGGTTGTACCTAGTCTCTTAATGAGTCATGGGTGTGTTTTGGGCGTAACGTGAAATAAACCAATCAGAGTCTCATCTCCCATTCCCTTTAAAAGCCATTGGCACTTGCACTATGGTGAATCCTCTATTTAAATGGCGGAATTTGCAAGCGAAAAGACTGAACGCTTCTCCAGAGAGGAATCCTTTTATTTTTTATATTTAAAAATGTTTGTGTTGTGTGTTTGAGTGTATGCGTGTTGTGCACCCGTCTATAGGCGCATATTACTAACATGCCCTTTAAATAACACCAAATATACTGCGCTATTGACTTTAGACCAGGTTTTTGTTGGTCAATTGCGCGGTCGTTTTCAGTTGCCTCAAAATAGCAATGTGCCAACAATGCACCTGAACACACCTCGTTTTCAGACCAGCATGTCCATGGCCAAACAGATGGGCGTGACTGCATTTTCTATTTAAATAACTTGGCGCTGGATGTAAAAATGATAACTGCGTTGGGCTGAAACTAGCAAAAAACATTGCACCAGGTGTATGATAGGGCCTATAGACTCACTCATTAAGACAGTGACTTACCGCCACCTGCTGGCGGTTTTAGTTTAATATTTAATAATATTTATAAAAATATCACTTAGTTTTTGGGGTTTTTAACCATCATTGCATATTTCTCTATATGCAAAATTTTTTATTTAAAACATTTATTTTAAATATTTAAAATAGTATTTATAAAGTAAAAAAAAAAAAAATCAATTTAAGGGGGCAAATATTGTCCCTTAATGGAAAAGGTGTGAGAGGGGGTACGCAGAAGGATATTAGATGCCTCATGACATTGGATACACCACTATAAAAAGTTTCGCAACCACTGGAGTAGAAAATACTATCGCAACTATTTTCTGTTTCATGCCAACTTTTTTTATTGCTAAACATTGAAGGTGAAGCATCGTCAATTCGTGATATCGCTTTTATCTGTTTTTAAACAGGTTTTCCATCTTCGGTTGGTTAGACAAACAGATGGTCCCACCTCAATCTCATGACATTACCCGGTCAGGATGCTCAAACGCCCTTCAATGTTTTGGTGCCACCGCTGTGTTTACACATTTTGCAGAAATCAGCTAGGCAATGGCCAATGTAGTTCTCTCTGCACATTAAACTGGGACAGAAGAAGGTATTTTAATGAATAATTACACACATCACCTTTAAAGATTCAAATAAATATCCTACAGCATCCATATAGAGTGCATAAGTTGGGAAAGCGAACCGTTGCAGCATTCCACACATCAGTAGCGCACAACTATGGATAAAAGCATCCACCAAATGAATAAATGCAAATAAATTTAAATATAGATGTGCTATTAAATGTCATACATGCCTTGGGAACTTCAGAAACTTCTGCTATAACTTGCTAAAGTTGTACTAAATCTTCCAATCATGATTCCATATCAGAGGTTCTCCATTATGTCTTGACCCCCATGGAGCCTGTCCTCCTTCTCCCTGCAGGAGTCCATTTGCATAGGTCAAGATATATTATGATGAATACTCTCATAATCCTAAAGTCAGTCATCATATTCGTGCAACATCGGTATGCATCAGCTGACCCTCTTTTCGGTTTTGTTCACCAGTCCAAGAGAAGACTCATTTGCAAGCTTCATGTTAATCGCACTTATTCGTACACCATTGACCTTTTGTGGTCGGGTGGAGATGAGAGAAAGCAATAATGTTTAGCGGAGGGTAAACCCATAACAGAACCTGATTATGACTTGAAGAACTTGGAGTGGTTCTCTCCATACAGAGACTTAAGAATGAGAAGAGAGACAACTTGCATTCCAGTTTTCAGACAAACTTTCTGTGAATTTTTTTTAAATAATTGTCCAGACTCTAAGCGGGGTAGGGAATATTTGATTTGATTTGGTTCAAATCCTTTTCAGTTTTCAGATTATGTGTTATTGTTTTGTTTGTTTTACTATATTAAACTTCTTAAAAATATAGATGAACCAAAGATTTGTTGAGTGGTGTAGTTACATGAAGGCTTTATGAAGAAATGAAGCTAAACATACATAAAAGAAACAGTTCAACCAAAAATGAAAATGGACAGATGTTAAATTCATTATTCACTTATAAACTTCTTCTGGGCTGTGACCCTCATATCTCATTCATCATTCCCTCGCACTTTGTAACAAATCCTTCCCTGTGGGTCAAAATGTCCCGAAGCCATAAAATTATACTTATTTTTTGTTGTTGTCCAGAAAACTTCATTACATTTCATTTTGATAATATTGTTTCTATTTTTAATGCATTTTTAAAAAAAGTTTTTCTGTTTGTTATTTTTTATTTAATTTACCTTTAAATTATTAGATCTTAGCAATAAATAATAAATAAATAGTCATTTAAACACGTTTTCACATTATTTCAACTTAAATTCAAAATAACTTACAATTGAATGCATAACCCTTTTCAGCTTAAAATTCAAGGAGTTTTGTGGTTGAAATTTAAAAAGTAACAAATCCAAATCCAATGGGTGTCATTGCCAACCTCTTGTGGAAAAAATTAATATAACATGATATTTTATGACTCTTGCCTAGATGGCCTCATAGCTCTATATGGATGATGAGCTGTTCCGCTGGGTCCTAAATTAATTTATCTTCAGTATGCTTTCTGATACACATGTAGACATTATAAAATCTTTTTTTTTTTTTTTTTTTTTTTTTTTTTTTTAAAGGTTTAGCTATTTTAGTTTGAATTTTGAGAAATTTTAGGATTTTCTATGTGTATTGATACATTACTCGCATCCCATTAATTCCTATGGGGGTCAAATTGACCCTCAAGTGAAGGATTTGTGACTTTTTAAATTTTAACCACAAAACCTCCTCGAATCCAGTTAATTCTTTTTTTGTGTGTGTATGTGTATTTGTTGTTTAAGTGCGAAAAAGTCCTAGGTTCTTGGACCACTCCGATAAACACTACATTTTTAAATTCAATTTAAAAAAAAAAAGTTTTGTGTCAAAATGACCCGAGGGAAGCATAAGGGAAGCATAAGCAGTTGTCAATGACATTGTGATGCCTCTGATGTCACACCTGACTGGAATGGATGTGGCTATCTGGGAAAAACAAATAAAAAGCCAGTGGGTTTGGAACAACATGTGGGTGTTTAAATAATCCCACAATTTTTATTTTCAAGTGAACTATTTTTTCATTTACAGAACAAAAATAGAAAGAGTATAATCACTATTTTCTACGTCTTCACTTGATTTTTAGTCCAAAAAAGAAAAAGTAATTTCTTCTGTATATTTATTCTTTAAAATATCTTTTCATTTTTAGTTTGTAGTTATCCCCAATTGTTTATTATATATATATATATATATATATATATATATATATATATATATATATATATATATATATATATATATATATTACACAAAATAAAAATAGGAATAGTATTTTTTTGTAGCAGTATATTTACTTTTGCCAATTTCTTATTGTCTTTTTTTCTAATCTCATCAGCTACTTTGAGACCCACAATGTCCCAACTCTTCACTGAATGCCATTTTTTTGTTGAATCAGAGGTTGAATTTCTATTCTGTCCTCATGGCTGTGCCCCTGTGGAATTCATTTCGGGTTCTTTAGACCAGAACTGAGGCACAATGGCAAGCCAAAGCTAGTGAAACTCCTCAGAGTGGGTCGGCTTACACTCCGCTCTTTAATTAGTGCATTAGCATCTCATTTTCATTAAGGTGATGTATGCCTCACCGAATGACTGCTGAGAGGTGGGCGTGGGGTGTAGTGCCTATGCATTTTTAGTGGTGTTTAGCCCCTTGACTCGCCACCTGGGCCATCAATCACGAGAGTGGGGGCTGGATTTACACGGCCTGACTCTGATCTTCATCATCACGGCGTGGAGCGGTAAAATCTACATCATCATTACTGTAAGCCTTTACCATTAAAATCCCTGCCTCATCTGGCCCAGCCTGTGTTTGAACTGCATTTAAAGGAATAGTTTTAATCATAAAAAAAGTTCCTTACTCTGTGGAAAAAAGAAATATCTAAATTCTATGCCTGTTCTGAATGATTAATTTACAAATCTGATTGAGTTTTCAAGTTTACATATACAGTGCATCTAGAAAGTATTCACAATGCTTCACTTTTTCCACATTTTGTTGTTACAGCCTTATTCCAAAATTGATTAAATTCATTATTTTCCTAAAAATTCTACAAACAATACAACGTGAAAGAAAATAAATCACATCTTCTTTGCAGGACCTCTCAAGATCCATCAGATTGGATGGGGAGCGTCGGTGCACAGCCATTTTCAGATCTCTCTAGAGATGTTTAATTTGGTTCAAGTCTGGGCTCTGGCTGGGCCACTCAAGGACATTCACAAAGTTGTCCCATAGCCACTCCTTTGTTATCTTGGCTGTGTGCTTAGGGTCGTTGTCCTGTTGGAAGATGAACCTTCGCCCCAGTCTGAGGTCCAGAGCACTCTGGAGCAGGTTTTCATCAAGGATGTCTCTGTACATTGCTGCATTCATCTTTCCCTCGATCCTGTCTAGTTCAAGATTCAAGATTCAAGATTCAAGAGTTTTATTTGTCACATACACAGTTATATACAGAATATACAACCGGCAGTGAAATGTAAACAGGTCCGCTCCATGGACAGTGCAAATTCACAGTTAAAAACACAAGGAAGAAATTATAATAGAAATAGGATATAAAAAAAGTACTATCTATATATATATATATATGTCTATATCTGTAGAATTATAAATAATCAAGTCAAGAGAAAAAAAAGGTAACAAATAAGGATAAAGTGGAATAAAATAATTGAAGTAGACTTTGCAGTGAGTAAACTGTAGACTTATAAATATGTGGTTAACAAATGTATAAAGAGTATAATGTGCAAACAGGTTTATGACAGGTTGTTACACAGTAACAACGAGAACAGAAAGTGCAGTGCAATGTCAGTGTATCGATGTTTATCCTGACGTGAAGTCACGTGATGTTAAGTTCAGGAGTCTGATGGCCTGGGGAAGAAGCTCCTCCTGAGTCTCTCAGTTTTGGCCATCAGGCTTCGGGAAGCGCTTACCAGATGGTAGCAGCGTGAAATGAGGGTTTGCAGGGTGATTAGAGTCCTTGATGATCTTGGTAGCTCTACCTTTGCAGCGTTTGGTGTAGACGTCCTGCAGAGACGGAGAGCTGACCCTGAGATACGCTCGGATAAGCGCACTACTCTTTGCAGGGCTTTGCGGTCATGACTGGTGCTGTTCCCATACCACGCTGTGATGCACTGAGTTAAAACACTTTCTATCGCCCCTAAATAGAAAGTTTTCAGGATAGCTGGTGAAACCCTGAATTTCCTCAGCTGGCGCAGGTGGTACAGTCTTTGCCTGGCTTTTTTCACCTGTGTCTGAATGTGAGCAGTCCAGGTCAGGTCCTCGGAGATGTTTACTCCCAGGTACTTTGAAGCTGCTCACTCTCTCTACTGGTGACCCGCTGATCATGAGGGGGGAGTATGTCCGTTGCTGTCTCTTCCTGAAGTCCACAATCATTTCTTTGGTCTTGCCAACATTCAGAGAGAGACAGTTGTCCTGGCACCATGATGTTAGATGCTCCACCTCGTCCAAGTATGCCGTCTCATTGTTGTTGGAAATGAGGCCCAGGACAACAGTATCATCAGCAAATTTGATGATAGAGGTGGAGCTGTGTGTGGACAAACAGTCATGCGTGTAGAGAGAGTAGAGCAGGGGGCTCAGGACACAGCCCTGTGGAGCTCCCACACTCAGGGTGATGGAGGTGGAGGTGGACTGGCCTATTCTCACCACCTGAGGCCTGCCAGTGAGGAAGTCCTCAATCCAGTGGCAGAGAGAAGGATTCAGGCCGAGATCCAGGAGTTTGGAGGTTAGCTTGGTGGGAACTATGGTGTTAAAGGCTGAGCTATAGTCAATAAATAGCAGTCTTCACGTAGTAGTTCCCACTTTTGCTGTCGATGTGAGTGAGGGAGGAGTGGAGGACATGAGAGATGGCATCTTCAGTCGATCTATTGGGACGATAGGCAAACTGAAGAGGGTCCAAAGTGTCAGGAATGAAGGCGCAAATGGTGTTTTTAATGAGTCTCTCAAAGACCTTCATGACTATAGACGTGAGAGCCACTGGACGATAGTCATTTAGGCAAGAGGGTTTACTGTTCTTAGGGACAGGGATGATGGTGGATTTTTTGAAGGAGGTGGGGACCACAGATGTAGCGAGGGACTCATTAAAGATAGATGTAAACAACCCGGTGAGCTGATCAGCACAGGACCGCAGAACACGACCTGAAATACCATCCGGCCCAGCAGCTTTCCTGGCGTCCACACGCTTGAGTGCTCTCCGAACTTCATCCTCCGAGACAGAGATCACGTGATTGTTGCTGCTCTGAGTAATTTCCTCTAACGCGCCACTTGGCGGAGTCGTCGCTGTCGCGTTACAGTCAAGCGAGCATAGAAAGAGTTTAACTCGTTCACGAGCAACGGATCAACGCTTGCCTCTGCAGAGGATTTAGATCCAAAAGAGCAGATGGACCTCAGACCCTGCCACATGCGCCGCGAGTCGTTGAGTTGGAAATGAGACTCCACTCGATCTTTATAACGGAGTTTTGCGGCTTTAACTGCTCGTCTGAGAGCATAGCAGGACGATCTGTATTCATTCATATTCCCTGAATGGAGACCGGCGTTGTAAGCAGCAGTGCGTGCGTTCACTGCCGCGCGGATTGAATTTTTTTCAATTCGTCTTTTTAGTCGAATTTAGTCGTCAAATTTTAGTCGAATTTAGTCGTCAAATTTAGTCTCCCAGTTCCTGCTGCTGAAAAACATCCCCACAGCATGATGCTGCCACCACCATGCTTCACTGTAGGGATGGTATTGGCCAGGTGATGAGCAGTGCCTGGTTTCCTCCAGACAAGACGCTTGCCATTTAGGCCAAAGAGTTCAATCTTTGTTTCATCAGACCAGAGAATTTTGTGTGTTTTTGTGGGATGTCATGTGCCTTTTACTGAGGAGTGACTTCCATCTTGCCACTCTATAGGCCTGATTGGTGGAGTGCTGCAGAGATGGTTGTTCTTCTGAAAGGTTCTCCTCTCTCTACAGAGAAATGCTGGAGCTCTGTCAGAGTGACCATCAGGTTCTTAGTCACCTCCCTTACTAAGGCCCTTCTACTCCGATTGCTCAGTTTGGCTGGGCGGCCAGCTCTAGGAAGAGTCCTGGTGGTTCCAAACTTCTTCCATTTATGGATGATGGAGGCCACTGTGCTTATTGGGACATTCAATGCTGCAGAATTGTTTTCTGTAGCCTTCCCCAGATCTGTGCCTTTATACAATCCTGTCTCGGAGGTCTACAGACAATTCCTTGGACTTCATGGCTCGGTTTGTGCTCTGACATGCACTGTTAACTGTGGGACCTTATATAGACAGGATAGTATAGATAGTTGTAGAAACATCTCAAGGATGATCAGTGGAAACAGGATGCACCTGATCTCAAAAATATACACTCACTTAAAGGATTATTAGGCACACCATACTAATACTGTGTTTGACCCCATTTCGCCTTCAGAACTGCTTTAATTCTACGTGGCATTGATTCAACAAGGTGCTGAAAGCATTCTTTAGAAATGTTGGCCTATATTGATAGGATAGCATCTTGCAGTTGATGGAGATTTGTGGGATGCACATCCAGGGCACGCAGCTCCCATTCCACCACATCCCAAAGATGCTCTATTGGGTTGAGATCTGGTGACTGTGGGGGCCATTTTAGTACAGTGAACTCATTGTCATGTTCAAGAAACCAATTTGAAATGATTCGAGCTTTGTGACATGGTGCGTTATCCTGCTGGAAGTAGCCATCAGAGAATGGGTACATGGTGGTCATAAAGGGATGGACATGGTCAGAAACAATGCTCAGGTAGGCCGTGGCATTTAAACGATGCCCAATTGACACTAAGGGGCCTAAAGTGTGCCAAGAAAACATCCCCCACACCATTACACCACCACCACCAGCCTGCACAGTGGTAACAAGACATGATGGATCCATGTTCTCACTCTGTTTACGCCAAATTCTGACTCTACCATTTGAATGTCTCAATAGAAATCGAGACTCATCAGACCAGGCAACATTTTTCCAGTCTTCAACTGTCCAATTTTGGTGAGCTTGTGCAAATTGTAGCCTCTTTTTCCTATTTGTAGTGGAGATGAGTGGTACCCGATGGGGTCTTCTGCTGTTGTAGCCCATCTGCCTCAAGGCTGTGCGTGTTGTGGCTTCACAAATGCTTTGCTGCATACCTCGGTTGTAACGAGTGCTTATTTCAGTCAAAGTTGCTCTTCTATCAGCTTGAATCAGTTGGCCCATTCTCCTCTGACCTCTAGCATCAACAAGGCATTTTTGCCCACAGGACTGCCGCATACTGGATGTTTTTCCCTTTTCACACCATTCTTTGTAAACCCTAGAAATGGTTGTGCGTGAAAATCCCAGTAACTGAGCAGATTGTGAAATACTCAGACCAGCCCGTCTGGCACCAACAACCATGCCACGCTCAAAATTGCTTAAATCACCTTTCTTTCCCATTCTGACATTCAGTTTGGAGTTCAGGAGATTATCTTGACCAGGACCACACCCCTAAATGCGTTGAAGCAACTGCCATGTGATTGGTTGATTAGATAATTGCATTAATGAGAAATTGAACAGGTGTTCCTAATAATCCTTTAGGTGAGTGTATATGTGAAGTCTGTTTCTCACCTATTTATGACATCTATAAACTTAGTGCTTAGGAATAGCACTAAAGGGAACCACTATATTTCAATCCACTTTAGACATTCTACTAATATACTAACTATAAGTAACTTTGCAACTACATGTCAACTACTAGTCATTAGAGCATTATTAATTAATGCATTGTTAAGCATTAATGACTGTCTGCTTAATATCTGCTAACACTTTATTTTGATGGTTCCCCAATAGACATTCTACTGACTATAAGTAACATTAAACTGTAATCTAACAGTTTACTATGACACTAATGAGAGTTAGTTTCAAATTTATGAGAGTTAGTTTACATGTAGTTGCAAAGTTACTTATACTTAGTAGAAAGTCTAAAATTGATCATCAAAATAAAGTGTAACCCACAAAAATTGCATTCATTGCATGGAAAAGAGCAACCAGCACATTTTTCAGAGAAAAAAGAAAGTCATACTGATTTAGAACAACATGACTGTGGGTAATTGATGACAGAATTGTCATTTTTTTGGGCGAACTATCCCTTTAAGAATGGGATAATGTGTGAAATTTTGCTGCTGCAGTTCTTGCATCAGTTTTAGATTGAAAGTCCAGGTTTAATGGTCCTTCAAAGAAATAATCTATTAAAGCGTCAGATTAAACAGTTTTTCAATTACCAGGTAGTGTGGAACTGATTATCTGTAGTTTGATCAGATTATTTAAAAGAAATACATTTAAGTTTAAAATGAGCTTTCCGATCAACCCGCTTAGCGCCGGAGAGAGTGTCAGAAGGACTTCCCAAATGATACAGTAACGCATTTTTGCAAAACGATGTGAATTTAATTAAAAGATAATGTTGTCTTTATTTTTATGAGATACTGGACCTCCTACCTCTTTCCCCTTTGAAATCACTTTGTGTAATTATACTGTGTGGGAAGCGGTAAGCTGTCAAGGGCTAAATATTTGGCAAACAGAAGGACCTGGGTTGAGCACTGTTACAGTGCCATTTGTAATGTGTTATACTGTATGCAAATAGCTTGAACTCTTAGGACTGTCACGTGTCTTCAGTTTTGGTTTAGTTCTAGAACTTATACCTGTTTCCTTTGTTCCTATTTTCCCATTTTATACTGCCAGGCCAGCACAATCATCATTATGTATGTAAGCATAAATGTATGTCATGAATATTCAATCACCCAGCCATAGTTAACAGTTATAGTCTGAACGCACCTTATGGGAATCTTGAACCTTTTTAATAAATATGGTTTTAGCATAGAAAATATTGTTGGATTTAATAGAATTCCATGACGGCACACCGGTTATCTGCTTCACCGCAGATGTAGCAACACCCGGACACTTGATGAACACTTGAAAGGGAAGCCGGCCTCAGAAGTGAGTTCTGCTAGCGCCACTGACGGGCGACTTCAAAGACACCGCTATACAACATGACAGGCCGCGGACGCCGAGCCCTTTGAGACCAATTCCAGTTTAGAGAGAAATTTACTGTCTATTTCCAAATTATTTTTTTATCATCTGAGATTTCCTTTTACTGTACATCTGTGCTGCCGTTGCCTGGAACGGCTGATGTGTTTATACCAAGGCTGATTTTGATGCCATTTTGGCAGCTGTGGATATCAGGCGCTTTGATTTCGGGGGAGTTCTAAAGGAATACCGACCATAAGCCCTGAAGGTAGAAGTTGTTTATTTGCTCAGATATATATTAATTTAATCAACTTGCTTCCTGTGCAGCCAGCGCAGAATTTAGATTGGCTGCATGGATGGAGAGACTGCATTTTCTCTAAAATAAAATGAAATAAATCAGATGGCTACCAGCTGAGCTATTTGAATTCAACAGTGGTATTTATGTCTGCGGCAGAGATGAGTTTGATTGTGCATTCTTGGGTTTATAAAGACCTTTCAAGGACAACGGAAAACAGATAATGTATGCCAAATAAAACAAAGGCTTCAGAAATATAGGTGCAGAAATGAGGTGCTCTCTACTCGTTTTTGCAAAATTTTCTGAAAAGAATAGAGTGCAAATGTCTGTCTGTCTGTCTATCTGTCTACCTATCATCTGTCTGTCTGTGTATCTATCGTCTGTCTGTCTATCTTTCTCTCCATCCATCCGTCCACCTGTCTGCATCTATCTATCTATCTATCTATCTATCTATCTATCTATCTATCTATCTATCTATCTATCTATCTATCTATCTATCTATCTATCTATCTATCTATCTATCTATCTATCTATCTATCTATCTATCTGCCTGTCCGTCCGTCCGTCCGCCCGCCCGCCCGCCCGCCCGCCCGCCTGTCTGTCTGAAACTTTTTCTGTTAAGACGACCATTTTTTGGTGTCATACAACTTAAACAGGGGAAGTGAGTCAGAGAATTCTTTGTTTTTGCATTAGTGTGGATGGGATACATGGATACACGTGTACATATCTGTATGTATTTGTAGTGTCATCTTGCCGTCAAATATGACTTATTAAAATGAAATTACTCAGCTCTCTGACCCATGGCAAATAGCACAAGCTGCAATTTGTCTAACAGTTGAGCTGTGAACAAAATCTGATTGGCAATAATTTAGCTTTACAGTTGCTATACCCTGTGCCGCCCCATCCCCCATCACCTGTGCCATCCAAGTGTGTGTGTGTGTGTGTGAGTGTGTGTTTGCACTCACATGGAGGAGGAACATGGCAGATAGGAGCTGGGGGTCAGTGAGCCAAGCTGTGTGATGATGGCAAGTCTCCGGGGGCTGATGGGAAAAGTAAATGCTGACGGCTCTTCTCTCTCTCTCTCTCTCTCTCTCTCTCTCTCTCTCTCTCTCTCTCTCTCTCTCTCTCTGATGAAGGCTAGGAAAGGAGAGAGAAGAGGAAGGTGGTGATGAAGGGTGTTTGTGTGTGTGGGGGGGGGGAGGAGGAGGGGGTTGTAGTGCTCACCGAGGCACAACAATTCCGCAGGGCTGTGTTTTCACTGTGTCGACAGCCACCTGCCATCCTATCTCTATTTCTCTCCATCACACACGCACACACACACACACACACACACACACACACACACACACACACACACACACACACACACACACACACACACACACACACACACACACACACACACACACTCTCTCACATCTGAATTCAGAAGTTGAACAATCACTATCCATTTTGATTCTGTTCATGTGATATGTTAATTTGCTATTATTTTTTTTTACTGTAATGTTAACTCAGTGTTAATGTATTAGTTTATGTAGATACTGTAAAACATTGCTCATTGTTAATGCAACTAATGTTAACAAAATAAATTATTTAATAATTATTATGTAATTATTTGATAATAATTATTTAATGAATAAATAACCTAATTCATAATTTTTATACATTTTTATTTAAAAAAATTGAAATTATTTTAATACCCTTACAAAAAGTATGATGGCAGTATTTGATCAGTATTTGACATGGTATTTTCACATTACTCCAAGAAAACCTAAAATGAATATAAATATCATGGCATTATCTTAGTACTATCCAAACAACAAGTAATACCGTGTATTTTTTATAGCAGTAATAAGCCTGTGTTTGGCTTCCTCGTTCTCTCCTTGCATTTACAGTCCTGTCGATAATTTGAGGAATATATATGTGTGTGTGTGTGCGTGTGTGTGTGTGTGTTTTAATGAAAGAGTCACAGGAAAGAGGTAGTGGATATGGGCAAGAGAATGGGAGTGATGAAAGAGAGGGAGAGAAGGAGGCGATGGGCTTGCAGTAGCTCTAGACAGGTTGATGTAGCTTCTGCAATGAACATCTCATAAAAAGTGCTATCCTTGGGCCTTAAGAAGATATTCTATCTCCTCCTGCTAACGGCAAGGCCTGAAATCACCCTCTCCATCAACGTCAGGCCCTTCTTGGTACATACACTAGTGCTGCATCCAAACAAAAGGAAATAAACCTCATTGTGGCTCTCAACACAGAAATGTTGAGGTAAAGTCAACATGAAATTAAAACGGTCCCTGTTTACTTTCCTAATGCACATTATTGGTCTGATTTGTTACCAATTCACTGGTGTGCGTTATTCCAAAGAAAATGTGTCTTTGTGATCCCTTCTGAAACTACTGTCCTTTTCCGCTGACACCATGTAAGCCTGACATCATGTTGTCATGATAAACAGGCGGACGCGGACGTAAGTGAATCCAGGTATGTTTATTAATAGCAAACCACTGAAGAGGCACGGAAGGGACTGAAGAGAGACAGAAAAGGGCTTAAATGTAGCGGAGATCCAGGTGGTGTTGTCCAGGTGGAAGAAAGCGATCACGGAGATAATACTGGAACACAGGCAAGACGGAATAGGAACCACAAGCGTGGGAGTCGGGTTGTCTGAGACGAGACCGGACAGTGAGTGCAGGCTGAGGGCAACATTTAAGGGTGTTGGTGATTAGTGACAGGTGTTTCAGAACTCGGGTGATTGGGACCGTGTGGGAGGAGTGATTGAGTCTGGTGTGAGGGACATGGTTGGATCTGTGACAGTACCCCCCCCTCCACGGGCAGCTCCGGAGGACCGCGGCGGACGACGACGGGGCCGGCCTCGACCTTGGGGTGCAGGACGAGAGGGATTATTGGCGTGGAATTCCCGTAGAAGGTCTGGGTCTAGGATATCGTCGCGGTTGACCCATGAACGCTCTTCAGGGCCAAACCCTTCCCAGTCCACTAGATACTGCAGTGTGCCGGCCCGTCGTCGAGAGTCCAAGATAGAAGCAACTTTGTAGATGTCCTGGTCCGCCGGGTCCATGGGAGGAGGAGGAGGTATGGCCTCAGCACCAGACTCTGTGGAAGAAGGAAGAAGAGGTTTAGTGAAGGGCTTGAGAAGGGAAACGTAGAATGTTGGTGCAATTCTGTAGTGTGAGGGTAGTTGTAACCGGTATGTGACCTCATTAATCTGCCTCACCACCTTGAAAGGGCCTATAAAGCGGGGACTCAGCTTGCGACTGGGCAGCCGTAGGCGAATGTCCCTCGTCGACAACCAAACGAGTTGGCCGGGATGGTATTGAGGTGCCTGGCGGCGGCGGTCGGCTTGAGTCTTCTGCCTACGGACTGCCCTTTGCAGATGGACGTGAGCTGAGTTCCATACCCTCTCGCTCTCCTGGAACCAGTGATGGACCGATGGCACTTCCGTGGGCTCGCCTGACCAAGGGAACAACGGGGGCTGAAAACCTAGCAGACACTGAAAAGGTGTGAGGTGTGTGGAATCCTGCCGGAGTGAGTTTTGGGCGTATTCTGCCCACGGAAGGAACCGGTTCCAGGTGTTCTGTTGGTGACTACAATAGGACCTCAGATATCTCCCGATTTCCTGGATCTTTCGTTCCGTCTGGCCGTTGGTCTGGGGATGGTAACCAGAACTAAGACTCACGGAGACTCCCAGAAGGCGGAAGAAGGCTTTCCAAACCCTGGAAATGAACTGGGGCCCCCTGTCGGAAATGATGTCTTCGGGGATGCCAAAGTGACGGAAGACTTGGTGGAACAGGGTCTCCGCCGTTTCCAGAGCCGTGGGCAACCCTTTGAGAGGGATCAATTTGCAGGTCTTCGAGAACCGGTCAACAACCACGAGGATGCAGGTATGACCTTCAGATGGAGGCAGATCCGTCAAGAAATCCACCGCAATGTGGGACCAGGGCCGGCGAGGGATGGGTAGTGGCTGTAGCTTGCCTTCTGGGAGGTGGCGTGGAGTCTTGGAAGTGGCACAGACGGAACAGCCTTTGATGTAGCGGGAGACATCACGGTCCATCCTGGGCCACCAGTAGCGGCCCCGTAGGAGCGAGAGGGTCCGCTGGCTGCCTGGATGTCCAGAGCCCGAGGAGGTGTGGACTTGTTCCAAGAGGGGCAGACGGAGTCGAGATGGTACATAGACCTGCCCCTCAGGAGCCCCCGGCGGAGCCGGTTCCTCGCGAGTTGCTTCAGCAATCTGATGGTCCAGGGCCCATTGGATGGGGCTCACAATCAAGGCTGGAGGGAGCACGGGTTCTGGAGGTTGTGGATCATGGTCAGGGGAGAATTGTCGAGAGAGAGCGTCGGCCTTCTGGTTCTTGTCGCCTGGTCTGTAGGTCACTGTAAAATTGAAGCGGGTAAAGAAGAGTGCCCAACGAGCTTGACGTGGGTTTAGCCTTCGTGCTTCCCGTAGGTACTGTAGGTTTTGATGGTCTGTTATCACCTGGAATGGGTGAACTGCCGCCTCCAGCCAATGCCTCCACTCTTCTAAGGCCAGCTTGATGGCCAGCAACTCGCGGTTTCCGATGTCATAGTTCCGCTCCGCCGGGGACAACTTTTTGGAAAAGTAGGCACATGGATGGAGTTTGGGAGGCTCACCCTGCCGCTGGGACAGCACGGCTCCTACCCGGTACAAGATGCATCCACCTCGACGACGAAGAAGGGCAACTGGGGATCCGGATGGCTGAGGGTAGGAGCCGTACAGAAGGAATGCTTGAGGGTCTGGAAAGCGTGGTTGGCTTCTGGTGTCCAGGACAGAGACTTGGGCCCGTTTCGTAGCAGGGATGTCAACGGTGCGCTGATGATACTGAAACTTCTTATAAACCGGCGATAGAAGTTGGCAAATCCTAAGAAGCGTTGAAGTTCCTTGATGGAGGTGGGTTTGGGCCAGTTCCGTGCGCGCTCACCTTCCCCTGGTCCATCTTGACGCCGCTCTGGGTGATGATATAACCGAGGAACTGGATGCTGCTGCGGAGGAACTCGCATTTCTCCAGCTTCAGGAAGAGGTGGTATTGGCGGAGCTTGGTCAGGACCTGTTTGACGTGTTGATGGTGTTCAGTGATGTTCTTTGAATAGACAAGAATGTCATCCAGGTACACGATGACGAAGACGTTGAGGAATTCTCTGAAGATCTCGTTCATGAAACCTTGGAATACTGCAGGAGCATTTGCCAGACCGAATGGCATGACGAGGTATTCGTAGTGTCCTGAGGGTGTAATGAACGCTGTTTTCCACTCATCTCCTCTTCTGATCCGGATTAGATTGTAGGCGCTGCGTAGATCTAGTTTAGTGAAAATCTGAGCCCCCGCAGCTGTTCCAGAGCGGCGGGGACCAGGGGCAGTGGATACCAGAATTTGACCGTGGCGTGTTCAGGTGTCGGTGTCGATACAGGGCCTCAAGCCTCCGTCCTTCTTGCCCACGAAGAAGAAGCTTGAAGGCAGGGGAAGTAGATGGGCGAATGAACTTTTGTTGAAGAGCCTCCTTGATATATTCATCCATGGCCTGTTGCTCCGGGATGGACAGGGCATAGATTCGTCCACGAGGAAGGTGGCCCCAGGCAGCAGGTCGATGGCACAGTCCCATGGCCGGTGAGGTGGAAGTTCCGTGGCCCGTTGTTTACTAAACACGCCCTGGAACGCCCGGTATTCGGCAGGGATCTCAGGAGGCGACGAAGAATTCTGTGGGCTCTCAATGGATGTGGAAGCAAGCGGGAGTTGAGTGATTCTGTCGGAGGTCTCAGCGGGTTGGGACTTCCTGACGATGGTTGAAAGACAGTTTGTTAAGCAGAAAGAGCTCCATTTTAACACTTCACCTGAGTCCCAGCAGATCATCGGGAATGTTTGGACATCCACGGGCGCCCCAGGACGATGTCCGTAGTGGCTCCTTCCAGCACCAGAAAAGTAAGTTCCTCTAGGTGGAGCCAGCCGATTTGGAGCTGAATAGGGGAGAGACGTGCGAATGCATCCATGGCCCAGGGTTTTCCTAGGATGTTATGGGCTCGGAAGGGACGGTCAAGGCGGGTCTTGCGGGCTTTCAGTCTGTTAAGTAGGTTGGTGGATATGAAATTCCCCGCCGAGCCAGAATCCATCAACGCCGAGGCTGAAACAGAGAGGTCATTGACAGTGACTAGAACCTTCGTTAGGGACATCTTGTGGATCACCGGCATAGTGTGAATCGTACTCACCCCTGGGCGTGGTGGTCGGGTCGGACACTGGATGCGGGTATGACCCTCACCACCACAGTACAGACATAGGTGCAAGCGAATACGTCTCTCCCTCTCTGCAGGTGTTAGTCGGTAGTGGTCCAGCTGCATAGGTTCTGGTGCTGGAGGATCTGGTGCCCTTGGTGGAGACGGAACGTGTAATGCAGGGGTTTCTCTAGAACAGGTGGAGAGGTTTTGTGCTATTAGGGTGGATTTCTGAATAAACCTTTCCAAACCATAACTGTCATCATAGATGGAGAGGTGAACACGGATCCGGGGGTCAAGCCCCTGGCGGTAGACTGCCAGTAGGGCCGTCTCATTCCAGCCGCTTGACGCCGCGAGGGTGCGGAACTGCAGAGAGTAATCTTGGATGGACTGGTGGCCTTGTCGTAAACTGAGAAGTTGGTCGTTAGTGGAGATTGTGTCAGTAGCGTGACCGAACACATCCTTGAAGTGACTTACGAATACTGTTAGTGATTGCGTGACAGGGCTGTTGGAGTCCCAGATAGCGCGCGCCCACTGAAGCGCAGCGTCCGTTAAATAGCGAGATGATAAAAGCGATCTTGGCTCGCTCGGTCTCAAACTGGCGTGCATTAATTTTGAAATATAACTGACACTGCAAAAGAAACCCGCTGCATTCTTCCGCCTTACCACCCGAAGGCGCTGGCCGAGCCATGGGACTGGGTGAGGCAGATGTAGAAGAAGCACTCTGCAGGACATGGTGGAAGGCTTGCATTAAGTCGAATAATGGGTTTCGTTCTGGAGCGGCTGCTGGAGCTGCCGCCCGCCGGTTATATCTTCGGGTCTGCTGAGGGGTCCGGTCTTCTGTCATGATAAACAGGCGGACGCGGACGTAAGTGAATCCAGGTATGTTTATTAATAGCAAACCACTGAAGAGGCACGGAAGGGACTGAAGAGAGACAGAAAAGGGCTTAAATGTAGCGGAGATCCAGGTGGTGTTGTCCAGGTGGAAGAAAGCGATCACGGAGATAATACTGGAACACAGGCAAGACGGAATAGGAACCACAAGCGTGGGAGTCGGGTTGTCTGAGACGAGACCGGACAGTGAGTGCAGGCTGAGGGCAACATTTAAGGGTGTTGGTGATTAGTGACAGGTGTTTCAGAACTCGGGTGATTGGGACCGTGTGGGAGGAGTGATTGAGTCTGGTGTGAGGGACATGGTTGGATCTGTGACACATGTAAGGATAACATTAACCAATAGCTAACTTAGGCATTGTTTTTGGCTTCATTCTGGTATATGTAATGCCTATTCTTTTTACTATCAGATCCCTGCACCCCCACCCCCTAAATAAATAACTTTAAAGATTCACCTGGTTTTGTCCTGTAAACTGATCTTTAAACTGAATGTCCAAACAACAAACTACATGAAATCCATCCTGAAATCTCTAACAAACATTTAGTCTCCCCTGAAAAAAAGATTTGATCAAGTGGTGTTCACCAAATGCTGTATAGGTCATACAAGACTTAAAGGTGAAGACCCAACTTTATGTTTTGCAAGACCCCCTTTCCATTAAACATATTTTATTGGACTGTCCACTTTTAATGCAAGTAGAAAACATTTTTATGAAGTAAAATGTCGCTTAAGGACTTATTTAGTTTTAGAATTTTTATCATATGTTAATGTTAAAAATCTTTTATAATATTAATAGCTGTATTTTTGTTTGCTTTAAAAAAAAAATGTTGTTATTGTTATTATTATTATTATTATTATTATTATTATTATTATTATATACAGTATGTAACTCTTGTATTTTTATAATTCAGAAGATGCCATGGCATTAAATAAAACTATACTGATACTTAAACTGAATGTCACAAAACATGATCAATAGTTAATAGTTAATTATTAAGTGTCACCAGTGTTTTTGTTGTTGTTGTTTTTACTATGATTTACACACTATTGTATTATTTATTAATATTTTGAATTGGCTTTTATTTGTATATTTTCATTTTAGTTTAAGTTTTATTTTTAGTCATTTTGTTAGGGGCTTTTGATATTATTATTATTATTATTATTATTATTATTATTATTATTATTATTAATGTGCATTTAGGGTGCATGGTAAGGGTTGTCCCTAGTCTCTTAATGAGTCATGGGTGTGTTTTGGGCATAACATGCAATAAACCAATCAGAGTCTCATCTCCCATTCCCTTTAAAAGCCAGTTGTGCTTGCACCATGGTGGATTCACTATTTATGGTGGAATTTGTGAGCGGAAAGACGATTCTCCAGAGAGGAATCCTTTTATTTGTAATATTTAAAAATGTTTGTGTGCTGCTGTGCTTCCCTGTGTGTGTAACAAGCAGAGTGTACGTGTGTTGTGCACCCGCTTATAGGTACATATTACTAACACATTCTTTAAATAACAAAAAAAAGTAATAAAAATACTGTGCTATTGACTTTAGGCTAGGTTTCAGTTGCTCAATGGTGCAGTCGTTTTCAGTTGCCTCAAAATAGCAAAGCGCCAACAATGCGCCTGAATGCACCTCGTTTTCAGACCAGCAAACCCATGGGAGCACAAATGCATTTAAACAACGTGGTGCTGGACGTGAAAATGATAACTGCGTCGGGCTGAAACTAGCAAAAAGCACTTGTGGCGAGCCAGGTGTATGACAGGGTCCTTATTGTCACCGCAGTATTAAATCAGTTGCTGCATTGTTAACATGCTTTTTTTCCCTTTTTCTTTTTTTTATATTTAGATCACCTGAGACTTGCAGTGAAGAAAATCCTCTCAATCATCCCTTGCTTCAAAGGTGAATCGCCAACGCTAGTTGAGTCCCAGCTAGACTAGCGTTTTTCATTCCTTGATTGATGTAGCTCGAGTTCTCTGATGTTAGCATCCTTTTTCACAGTGTGTGAGGGATTCACAAAGGCATTTTATTACCTTGGTTAAAGCCGTAGGGGGTTCTGGAGGCCGTGCTATTGCATGCGTGCTGATGTCCAAGGGAATAACAGTGGTAGCTCACCCCTGGAGGAGGGATGAAAGCTGGATCTGATGAAAACTGCTCCTTCAGCAGCTGCCCACAGACGTGCAGACTACGGTGCTCATCCTACAGGAAAGGATGAGAGAGGTTTAGATTACAATGGTAATATTTTTCACCATTATGGTTCCTTCTTTGGAACTAGGTTTGCACACATTCATCATGATCTTAGAAGACACTGTATGTCAAAACCTCTCATCACAGAAAACGTACATTTCTTCCTCAGCTAATGGAAATTTAAGTCGCCACATAACTCCATAAAGTTTCAAATCTGCACAGCATGGCAAGACCCGAAGGAAATGGCTTCAGATGTCATTTATTTTACAGTTCTCATTTTCATCTGTCTCCTTTCTGCACTTTTCCCTCTCTCCATATCTTTTCATGATGTTTGCTGTCATTGGCGCTAGCTTGAGTGGCCGTGTTTTGAATTCTCTTTTCTGTCTAGCTCCTTTACAACTGCTTCCTCCTTCCAAATCCACCCCAAACAAGCATATGGATCTTTGTATTTCTGTCAAAGTACTTGCTTTTATGACTTCTATTAAATGCTGAGCTAATGATATTTCTTAACCTATTGTTTAACCTAAAACACATGATTTATTTCCAGTGACTTTATTTCCCGTAATTGTAACTTTATATCTTAAAACTGTTATTATATCTTACAAATGTAACTTTATTTCACATTATTGTAACTTTGTTTCTCATAATTACTAGAACAGTTTTAGTTTTAGTTTTTTTAGGACATCAAGTTAAAATAAATGAAAATAGGAAATGTTGCCTTGGGAAAAAATGTTGCCGTGTTTTTTTTATATATATATATATATATATATATATATATATATATATATATATATATATATATATATGTTATTTTATTTTTATTTTAAGTAATGAAAATATCTTAATGGTTTTTGTTTCAGTTATTATAATAACCCTGCTTGACATTTTTCTAAGGGTTTTTAAAAAAGTGACAGCTAATGATATACAGTATGACAAAACAAACGGTCTGTTTTGTCTGAATTGTCTGAATTTGAAAAGCATTAAATCCAGACATTTTAATATAAATATTTACGTTGCCTTTATGGTTCTTCTGCCCGAAGCGTCACATAAATTGTAGAATATGTGTCAAATGTCTAAAATGGCAGATAAAAGACTATGCAGCCAACAGCCTGAATATCATAAACACATTAAAATATAAGTTATGTTTGACTGAATAACACTCTGACATTCCTCCTGTCGTTGAATCCTAGAGGAAAATCGAATTAATTCACAAACACACACACACACACACACACACACACACACACACACACACACACACACACACACACACACACACACACACACACATGTTGCTATCTCTCACACACCCCACATTGTTTGAGTGTGTGGTCCTGGTAAACCCAACATTGTGGGGACAAACGACACCTCATGAGGAAAACAGCTTTTTTTTTTTTTTAAATGTAAAAGTGAAAAGTCCCCATAGGTAAACCCTACGTTATGGTGACAAAATGTCCCAACAAAGATGGCAATGTCCAAAATCTTTGTAATAGGATCATTGGTTCCCATGAGAAAAACACCCCGTACTATGTGATGTGTTTTTTTAATGTAAAACTGCATAACGTTTTCTGTGACAGGTAGGTTTAAGGTAAGGGGATAGAATATACAGTTTGTACATGTCTATGGAAAGTCCCCATAAAACATGAAAACCCAACCCAACGTGTGTGTGTGTGTGTGTGTGTGTAACCACAGGCACTGCCTAGGTCAGTGTTTTGTGACCTTTTAGCACAAAACAAGCCTATCACCAAAGCCACCTGTATCATCTCCCTGGTCTGTGTCTCTTTAACCATGTAGACAGCAGACTTGCTTGTATGCAGGATACCTGTGTAAGGTAATTAAATCCATTAGAGTGTGATTAAGGCCTGTCAGGTGCAGCACAGATGATAAGAGTGGCAGTGTTAATAGACTAAAGCTCGGGGGAGGAGGCCCAGATAGCAGCCCGATCCGTCTTTATATACACCCGATGTCTTTTCCAATTACTCTCCAACTTCTGTTTGCTTGTGTCCTCACGCTCATCCGCACAGAGCGGCGCATGACTTTCACCCAAATAAAAGCCCACGCACGGATACTCTTGTACAAACAAACAAACATTTTCTTTTCCCCATTAAACAAGAGAATGCCACTCAAACAATAAAACATACCCAACAAAATGCTTCCTATTTCAGTATTGTTGCAAAATTTGGACTTTGTTTTGATACTTACGCATCTCTTTTTCTCTCCTTTCGCTTAAAGAACCGAATTTATGCCTCAAATCATATTGAAGATAAATTCCAAGAAGTTCTTAAGAAGTGTGCAGTTCTGAAAAAATTAAAAAATAAATAAAATTAAAAATTAAAAATCTTCAGAAGTTCTATGATATTTTCTTAAGAACATATTTTTTTGTAATATCTAAGATGGACCTAATTTTCAACTAAGAAAAAATAATTATTTTCAAAAATTATTTTCAAGAACTTCTTAAGTTTTGTCTCAAGAACTAATAAAATAAAATAAATACAAAATATTTTGAAATAAGAAAATAAGAAGAAAATATAGCAGTTACAAAGAATTTATTCTTAAGATAGACCAAGACCCTTCCCCATCCTAAAATTGACTTAGCTTAATATTATTTTTTACATTTTTACACAGTTTTTCTTGACTTTTCTACGGACCCACTAGCATTCTCTTGCGGGCTCCTGAACCCCAGTAAAAAAAAACCTAAAACTTAAATTCAGTTACTGCCGTAAATGAATTATAATCAATTAATATTTCAACTTAAATTTTATTAAACTGACTTACAAAAGATAAAGAGTCTAGTATAACATTAAAAAAGTTGAAATTTCTTAAATTATTTTGATGAGTTAAAGTACTGTAAAAACACAAGTTGCCATGACTTACGACCCAGGGTTCTCATTTTGCCCAATTGATGATATTTATATCCCTTATATTTGCATTGACAGAGGGATCCAAGCCGTATCCGGAGACTGGAAAATCAAGACTTCAGGATGGCCTTTCAACAAGCAACCACATGGGAACCACCAAGAATCCCCTAACAACCACATAGCAACACTCTAACAGCTAGAACACCTTAGCAGCTGCATAGCAAAATCCTGGCAACCACACACAGGGCTTAAATGTAAGTTCTTGTTTAATATTTGAGTCCATAATAGAAATGTATTTGAAAGGACGTGCCTCCAATTTTTAGTACCAGAGATACGTGCACATTATATATATATATATATATATATATATATATATATATATATATATATATATATATATATATATATATATATATATATATATATATACATACACACTCACCTAAAGGATTATTAGGAACACCTGTTCAATTTCTCATTAATGAAATTATCTAATCAACCAATCACATGGCAGTTGCTTCAATGCATTTAGGGGTGTGGTCCTGGTCAAGACAATCTCCTGAACTCCAAACTGAATGTCAGAATGGGAAAGAAAGGTGATTTAAGCAATTTTGAGCGTGACATAGTTGTTGGTGCCAGACGGGCCGGTCTGAGTATTTCACAATCTGCTCAGTTACTGGGATTTTCACGCACAACCATTTCTAGGGTTTACAAAGAATGGTGTGAAAAGGGAAAAACATCCAGTATGCGGCAGTCCTGTGGGCGAAAATGCCTTGTTGATGCTAGAGGTCAGAGGAGAATGGGCCAACTGATTCAAGCTGATAGAAGAGCAACTTTGACTGAAATAAGCACTCGTTACAACCGAGGTATGCAGCAAAGCATTTGTGAAGCCACAACACGCACAGCCTTGAGGCAGATGGGCTACAACAGCAGAAGACCCCACCGGGTACCACTCATCTCCACTACAAATAGGAAAAAGAGGCTACAATTTGCACAAGCTCACCAAAATTGGACAGTTGAAGACTGGAAAAATGTTGCCTGGTCTGATGAGTCTCGATTTCTGTTGAGACATTCAGATGGTAGAGTCAGAATTTGGCGTAAACAGAATGAGAACATGGATCCATCATGCCTTGTTACCACTGTGCAGGCTGCTGGTGGTGGTGTAATGGTGTGGGGGATGTTTTCTTGGCACACTTTAGGCCCCTTAGTGCCAATTGGGCATCGTTTAAATACCACGGCCTACCTGAGCATTGTTTCTGACCATGTCCATCCCTTTATGACCATCATGTACCCATTCTCTGATGGCTACTTCCAGCAGGATAATGCACCATGTCACAAAGCTCAAATAATTTCAATTGGTTTCTTGAACATGACAATGAGTTCACTGTACTAAAATGGCCCCCACAGTCACCAGATCTCAACCCAATAGAGCATCTTTGGGATGTGGTGGAATGGGAGCTTCGTGCCCTGGATGTGCATCACACAAATCTCCATCAACTGCAAGATGTTATCCTATCAATATGGGCTAACATTTCTAAAGAATGCTTTCAGCACCTTGTTGAATCAATGCCACGTAGAATTAAGGCAGTTCTGAAGGCGAAAGTGGGTCAAAAACAGTTTTAGTATGGTGTTCCTAATAATCCTTTAGGTATATATATATATATATATATATATATATATAGCTATGAGACATGGCCTTTTATCTGCTAAATAAAGATTGGGATAGCACAGATAGGCCTAGAGGAGAGTTGCTCTCCAAGGGAGAGGCCAGACCAGAGAGGAGAAAACAGACAAGTTCTTTATAAACCCCCTTCCCAGAGAAGGCGGGGGAGAAAGAAGGGGGCTTATTATCTTGATCAGCTGCTTCTTAGCTGACACATAGGAACACTTTACTCAAGATAAGGTCTAATCTGGCTTACTGAAAAAATGCACTTGTTTATTTATTTATATATATAGCTATCTGTTCCTTCAAGGTTACGCTGCTGAGGTGGGTCAGGGACAGGGAGTTTCTCTTCCATCTCTGTTTTTCAGTGCTTCTCTTCTCTTCTCTTCTCTTCTCTTCTCTTCTCTTCTCTTCTCTTCTCTTCTCTTCTCTTCTCTTCTCTTCTCTTCTCTTCTTCTCTTCTCTTCTCTTCTCTTCTCTTCCCTTCTCACAGTTCTGCTTATAAATCTCCATGCTGAATCTGCAAAATGTCTATCTATCTATCTATCTATCTATCTATCTATCTATCTATCTATCTATATCTATCTATCTATCTATCTATCTATCTATCTATCTATCTATCTATCTATCTATCTATCTATCTATCTATCTATCTATCTATCTATCTATCTACCTACCTACCTACCTACCTACCTACCTACCTACCTACCTATCCGACCATCTCCGTCCCTCCGTCCGTCCATCTGTCCAGCCATCCATCCTAAGCATCTTTCAGATTCTGCTGGTGGTAATTAAAATAATAAATTATTATAAAAGTAATTATTTTATAAAAGTAATTGGTAACGCTTTAGATTACGGCCCGGAAAGTACTACGTAAGTAAAATGAATTTACAGCATATCTTTTGGTAATTATAGTGTTATAAAGTATGTATAAAGTAAGTACGTGTAGGTATAAGGGAAACTATGTAATATTGGGGGAATAAAGGGGTAACTATCAGGAAAATGAATTAATTATTTATACTGTAAGTAAGGGATAATGTACATCCAGCCGGTCTTGCAGAGGGGTCTTATTACACAGCTACTTGTCTCAAAAATATTGTCTTGTTTTTAAATATTTTATTGGCTCTTACGCAAAGCTTCCGCGAAGAAAAACAGTTCCAAACTGCTTTAAGCCTTTATCTATTGCTGAAAAGATTAGTTTTTACCACATATGTTGAAATTAATGCTGAAAGGGATAGTTCACCCAAAAATGAAAATGATCCCATGATTTACTCACCCTCAAGTCATCCTAGGTGTATATGACATTCTTCTTTCAGATGAATAAAATCGGAGTTATATTAAAAAAGTCCTGGCTAATCCATGCATTATAATAGCAGTAGTTGTAGCTCTGTTTTCGAAGTCCATAAAAAAATGCAACTGTACGTCAAATAACGTGCTCCACATGGCTTTGGGGGGTTAATAAAGGCCTTCTGAAGCAAATCGATGCGTTTTTGTAAGAAAAATATCCATATTTAAAACTTTATAAAGTAAAGTTCTGGACGATTGCCTGCCGTATTCAATTTATGGGGAAAAAGTACCAGGTGAGAATTTATGGGGTGAGTAAATCATGGGCTAATTTTCATTTTTGGGTGAACTAACCCCTGAAGTCTTCCATTGTAACCCGTGGTGGTTAAGAGTTTTTCAGTCACAAGATGGCGCTAGACAGTCGACGACAGCAGAGTTACACGTTAAGCATACAAGTAGTACCGGTCAAGATAACTCGTAGTACCCGGATGAGCGGTGTGTTATTCACTTTTTGCCGGTTGTTATCTGGGAATAACATACCGCTGGAATTGACTAGTCAGAATCAAATATTCCACAGAGCCGTGTAATAAGTATTTTTTTAATTATCCGTACAGGGTAAGAATGAATCTACTGTCCCCCTCTTGTTTCATGTAGTTACTGGGTAAGTATAAAAACATGTACACTATCTGATATCACTCGGAAACCTTTATTTAAAAAAAAAAAGTTTTTCGTTTCACTTTTCAAAAACACTTGTTCGTTTCTCTTGCTTGGCTTCATCCTTCTCTTGTTCCTCTTCTTTTCATCATTGCCACAGATGAATCTTAAGAAGGAATCCCATGTCTCTAGCTAGTATTCTGTATTATGTAGAACCACTTTAATTTACAGTCTGTAGATTCGTACTTACCCTGTAACTACATGAAACAAGAGGGGAACAAGCACCACTTTAATTTACAGCCCACAGATTCATACTTACCCTGTAACTACACAGATAATTAAGAAATACTTACAGTATAAATAATTTGTTAATTTTCCTGATAGTTGCCCCTTTATTCCCCAATATTACATATTGTTCCCTTAAACCTACACATACTTACTTTATATACTATAATTACCGAAAGTTATGCTGTAAATTCATTTAGTACTTTCGGGCCGTAATCTAAGGTGTTACCAAGCATTTAATAAAAATAAATATTTTAATTGTCATTGAAGATTGTATAATCTATATTTTAAAATACTGAATATCTTTTAGAGTTTGCAGGTTGTATGATTAAAATAAAATTTAAAAAATCAATGTACACACAAAGATGGGCATGTAAACGTATAAGCACAATTGTATATGCATAAAGATGCTTAAGAGAGAAATCTTGAAGTGCATTATATGTAGAAATGTTTGCAAAAGCTATGACTGAAAGTAAACACAATTTCAGTTTTGCTCTTTTGACGCCCCCCGAGTGCCTTAGCGGAAATTCTCAGTTAAGGACAGAGAATATTCTGACTTTTGACCCACGATGCATTGCAAAAAAGGTCAAGCTGACAGATGTTGTTTCGTCAAGTGGGCGGCTCCGTTTCTGCCAATCCGTAAGACGGTCCCCAGAGCGGTTGTGAGCGGGCTGGGAGGTCCATTCCTCAGCACACCTGCTCCTGACCTTCACGGTCGCCTTATCAGTGAGAAAGGTTAGAGCAGGGCTCCAGAATCCGGGATCGATCCGTAGGCCCTGTGTGCTGCTTTTTCTCCTTTATTTATCTTGGTGGACATGCTGCTCATGGTGTTTTTCAGGGCAATGGTGAGAGTCAGATAAGAATCTATTGTTGTTGCAGATCTTTCCCTCCTCACGTCCTGCCTTCCTTGCCCTCACAGGGGAGCCTGACTTTGGGTCAGATACTCTCACTCTCTGTCTTACTTTCCCTCAAGGGATGCTGGAGGTGAAATGGAAGAGAATATACGATTCCGGTATGACCACACTTCAAAATTTTGCCAGTGACAACTGCATTTAAACCACATTAGGAGGACAAAGTTCAGAGGTCATGCTCTGATACAGCTAAATTTCACAGTGAGCTAATGAAAATGGACAATTTAGGTGAATCACACTCTTTTTTGTGGCCTTTCCAAGGTTTTTACTGTGCTAATGGCCTTGTTTTATCGCCATTCATCATTTGAGCGGCTGTACAGACCGCGGGATACAACAATTACAAGACAGGGACGTCCATGTGGTCCAGAGCAGGCTTGTAACAAATCTATTTATGCCACAACAGGAGACTTTGAAAGTTGTGTGATAGACAATTAAATGTATTTTCCATAAACTACAAAACAAGTTTGGTGTATACACACGCTCATATATATTCACATTCATGTCTGTCAGACTCACATATGTAGACATGCGTACACGTTTATGTGTCCCACTTACCAAAAAAACCCACAATCAAATATTTCACTATTACATGGCCATCATGGACAATTAGCACGACACTTTTCCAGCTTTTATCTCCTAAACCAGAGTCCTCATCTGTTATTTATGTGTTATAGGCCTTGCTATGAATTATTCAACGCAAGAAAATTTACTGCTCCCGTCTTTCTACACACTGGCTGTAAATCCAGAGACGAAAGGAAGGGGGAGAGAGAGAAAGTTGTAAGAAGGGTAAGGAGGAGAAGGGCTGGAGGCAAGTGGCCCCCGGAGGGTCATAGACTCACACAGGCAACATCATAAAGTTACTATTAGAATGCTGTATTTATAACAGTCAGCTGGCTCTTGCTGTGCAGCAGAGAAGGGGAAACCCAAACCGCTCCTTCCACTCTTAAAAATATAGCTTCTTCAAAGCATCTTAGGTTCAGCATCTCTGTCAAAAAGGGCTTCCGCACAGGAGTTTTTAAAGTTCCTTTAACTATTGGCGGTTTCGCTTTTTTTTCGCCAAACATTTTAGCACATTATGATTTTTATTTTTTTTTTTGACTTTGAAAGGGTGCTCACGTTTTTTTTTTTTTTTTTTTTTGGGCCATAAACTTATTTGAAAGTAGAATTCAGAAACACTTCAGCGACACCAGTGGCCATCAATGCACTCATGCACACATAACATACAAGAGACTGAACGTGATTCAAAGTCCCGATATACTCGATATACTTATTTTTGCTTAGAAGTAAAAAGAATTTGGAAATACTTTCACTGTGGTATATTGTTGACATGCTGACATCGTACACGCTGCTGAGAGTAACATTTAGATGAATATGTAAACATGCTGCATGCTTTCCTCTCAATAATAAAATGAAAACACAACACAAATGACAGTAGTGAAAAAGCAGCAGTTAAGAAAGCATCTGATCATAGCGATGTGGATATGTTTGCACCAGCTCTGAAATTCACAGGCATGATGTGGACAAACGAGGTAATTCAAATGACACAGCTGATGTGGTACACGCTCAGAAAAAAAGGTACAGTGCTGTCACTGGGGCGGTACCCTAAGGTATAAAAGTGAAAAGGTACATCTTTGTACCTTACTCACCCCTAAATGGTACATATTAGTACCTTAAAAGGTACATATCAGTACTTTAAGAGTACGTATTAGTACCTCAAAGGTATATATCAGTACTTTAAGAGTGCGTATTAGTACCTTAAGGGTACATATCAGTACTGTAAGAGTGCGTATTAGTACCTTAAAGGTACATATCAGTACTTTAAGAGTGTGTATTAGTACCTTAACGGTACATATCAGTACTTTAAGAGTGCGTATTAGTACCTTAAGGGTATATATCAGTACTGTAAGAGTGCGTATTAGTACCTTAAAGGTACATATCAGTACTTTAAGAGTGCGTATTAGTACCTTAACGGTACATATCAGTACTTTAAGACTGCGTATTAGTACCTTAAGGGTACATATCAGTACTTTAAGAGAGCGTATTAGTACCTTAAAGGTACATATCAGTACTTTAAGAGTGCGTATTAGTACCTTAACGGTACATATCAGTACTTTAAGAGTGCGTATTAGTACCTTAACGGGACATATCAGTACTTTAAGAGTGCGTATTAGTACCTTAAAGGTACATATTAATACCTTAAAGGTACATATTAGTACCTTTTCGGTTTTGTACCTTAGGGTACCGCCCCAGTGACAGCAATGTACCTTTTTTTCTGACAGCGTAGTTAACAGAATCATGACGATGAAGATCACATATTAAAGTTGTTTAGTTGGAGAATACATAGATGAAGACATACATAACATTAAATACTGACATGAAGATAAGAACTGACCGTGAACTAAATGAGACAGACTGAATGAGGAAATTAAATGACAGACAGCTGAATGTAATCAGTAACCAAGGAGACTAACTATAATGCAATTAAGACTAAACTGAACTGAAGCACATGAAACAAACACAAAGGAATGAAACTAACACAAAACATAATCCTGACAGCGCCCTTACGCTGAATGGTCACGCAAAAGTCCAACTGTGGAGGGAGGGAGGAGATTTAGAATGATGGCGAGGAGAGGCTGGAGATGGACAGGAGACAGGAAAAGTCAGCAGAGAGGAATACCATGGCAGAACTGGTGGAGAGAAGAGCCAGGGCAGAGTCCTAATTGTCTTACTGGGCAGAGCCTGGCAGAACGGGGAAGTGAGGACCACAGTGGAACCGGAGGGAAGGAGGAGCCTGGTGAAGCTGGAGGGGTGGATGGTTGAGGTGTAGCTGGAGTCCCGGAAGTCCGCAGCAAAACCAGGGTGATGAGAGACCAAGGTGGTGCTGAATGAACGAGGGAACCCAGTGGAGCCTTAGTGATGATGGATCATGGCGGAGCTGAGGGAGCGTAGAGCCAAGGTGAATCTGAAGGGCTGACAGGTCGAGGTGGAAAACTGGGCTTGGTGGCCTGACGTGTAGTCAGGGGATCCGCAACACAGAGCCATGCTGGTGTTGCCTAGCCCGAGGTGGAGCCAACAAGCTTGTGCGGATCAGCGACGAGGGTGGAGTAGAGGAGCTATGAGACACCAGTGCGGCAGGTAAGTCCAGCGAATTTTATGGAACTGGGGCAGGAAATTGGGTTGGATTGGGTCATCCATGATAGAGAGTGTAGTTGTCCTCAATGACTCCCGTGGTGAGGGAGGATCCACACATCCACAAGGCATAGTCAATGAACTTGATAAACGGATGGTGATCCTCCCCAACATCAGCATCTGGCCGGGTATATTGTCCATCCTGCTCCAGAAACACTTTCAAAGTTTCACATTTTCATCGTCCCAGGTAATTCCTCCACATAATCCTCCAGTGACCAGATGTTTTGTGAAAAGCAGTCCTAATGATCAATTTTGTGGGTCGGTTCTTCTGTCACATCTGATATGATAGTTAGAATCATGACAATGAAGTTAAAAAATATTAAGTTCTTTAATGAACACAAAGAGAATACATAGACAAAGGCATAGCCTATAGCAACATTAACTACTCACATAAAAATGAGAAATGGCCATGAGCTGAATGAGATGGAGTAAAAATACACAGGGAAACTTAATGACAGACAGCGGAACTAACGTAATCACTAACCAAGGAGACTAACTAGAATGCAGTTAAGACTGAACTGAAGCACATGAAACAAACACAGAGGAATGGACCTAACACAAAACACAACATAATCCTGACAGACAGTTCAAGTATATTTGAGACTCTAAACTATATAGGGCTAGGCTATAGTTTGAATGAATCCCTTTTCTTTCCATGACACAATGACATTACAGTACAGAATAGCTCTTTCGGCATTATCCTGAACATTGTATACGCATTATTTTCTTGTGTCATTGAACGGAAGAGAGGCTCTCTGGAGTGCACGTAAACATCGCATCCTTTTAGTTTCCCAGGCAAAAACATCCCGAGTCCTTCACATAATCAGTCTGCAGGCTTTCATTGACAACCTAGGAAGTTGGGGAAGGTCTTGTTTTTTAAGTTTCGTTACAAGCTGTTCGCACATTGGCAATAAAAAAATGATTAATACATTAAAATGATTACATATAGCCCCTTTAAAGACATAGAAGCCTTTTTTATTTTTTTTATCAGCCTTCTACTGATTTACTCAATCAGTAGAAGGGTTGTTGTGCTAGCTGGGTGCATATCAAATATCCATCAGATACCGCAAAGGTTATGTATTATACTGGTTACATCAAATATGTTCACAACCAGCACCAACATAATCCTAACATTCTGTATTCATTGAATCTACTGTATGAGCTGTGCCTGATGACCAAGCCTTTAATGAGGTGGCACACAGGCTTTCAGACCACCATCTGAGAGTGAGTCAGACTTACCGTACCAAGCATCTTCTGCCCGGGCAGCTGGAGAAAAACTTGAGGCTCTTTAATGTTGTTCCTGTCTGAGTGAAGCATTCAGCATGAGACCATGGTCAGAGAATATCAATGGAGTAATGAGCCAGTCAGTCTTCCCGAGGCACTGTTGCATCGACTTTTCTCAAGAAAACGCAAGAATTGATATGGCGCCGTTTACAGCGAGCCAAACACTCCTGCCTTGCCTCCGCTTCCTCTGTTCCTGTGGGTGATGCAAAGAACTCCTGGAAGAGTGACTGTAATCAAACACTCCTGCAGCTTCAAACAAACGCCAGATTCCACAGCATCTGGTCATTTCTATGTGACAAATGAATTCAGTTTAATTCAGTTCATTCAATTGATTTTAATTAGGACGCATGCAGTTTTGCTGAGCCCTGGTAATTGACGGGGATGCTGTTAATCATGGTCAAATGTCTGTTTGACAATTTTCATTTCAGAGTTTTGGATTATCAGATGGTAGGGAATATGGCCAGTTGCACTACTATTAACATCACCACGCACATTACGAATTGAGTCAAAATATTGTGTGTTTGCATGCACTCTGATTCCTTTATTGATTCACCAAAGAAATTATTTATTTTATTTATTATTTATTAGTTATTTTAACTTTTTTGTTAACAAGGCTTTGTTAAACCTGTATTGAATTATACCTTTCCTGTAGCTCAAACAATAAGCGTGTGGTGCTAGTGACGCCAAGGTCATGGGTTCGATTCCCAGGGAAAGAACTGACAAAAATGTAAAAATGTGTACATGCAATGTAAGTTGCTTTGGATAAAAGTGTCTGCCAAATGCATAAATATAAAAAAAATATAAATTTTTTAATAATTTCCCTGAATTTCAATTCATTTTCATTCTTCTTCCTTGCACTGGAATTTGAGTTGCAGTTCTACATCCTGTGTGTTAAAGGTGGGGTAAGTGATATTTCTAAGTTGTTGCTGAACATTGTTGATATTTGAAATCAACCCAAACAAACACACCCCTTTCTTCATTGCTCCGCCTCCAAAGCTCCAATCCTAACCGCCATGCTCTGAGTCGTCTCGATCCCCAAAACGGTGGCATGCGAGGCGAGTGCACTAACAAGGACGCTAAACAGTAAACGCAGCATTCTCTAGCAGTCATCAGCCTGAACAACTCTCACTAGCTAACATCCTTTACACACGATTTGCACGAGTGGATGTCTATTTATCGTAACGGAAGCGTAACTAAATAATGCTTCACGAAAAATAAAGTGAAGGTGATGAACGAATGACAGGAAGCACAAAAAAAAATTACATTTACAGTACACGAGAATAAATACAAGCAAGAGTTTGTTGTTAGTTGCCAACAGCACAGCAGCTCCAGACAAACAATGACACTCAAAACCAGTGCTACTCACGTATGGAGCGGAACCAAAGCAACCTTAGCTATCTCCAGCGCTAGGAACCTTTTCTAATATTAACGCAGGTCCTAAAGCTCTTTCCTGATAATAACCCTTCATTTTCCAATGATATTCTTATGATCTTTTCTCTTTTGTAATATCTCTCAGGCATCTCTCTTTCAACAGTCTTTCTTCAAATCTCCCTCTTGCTCGTTCTCTCCTCCACCATCATACGCCCCCTAATGCTGATTGGCTACATGTTTGTTGTTATGTCTGGTTGTGTTGGTCTGACCAACTTTCAAACAGCATTTTTAAAATACCGCTTACCCTACCTTTAATGTAATCAATTCAATATTGATATTTGATATTTGTAATATCTCTCAGGCATCTCTCTTTCAACAGTCTTTCTTCAAATCTCCCTCTTGCTCGTTCTCTCCTCCACCATCATACGCCCCCTAATGCTGATTGGCTACATGTTTGTTGTTATGTCTGGTTGTGTCGGTCTGACCAACTTTCAAACAACATTTTTAAAATACCGCTTACCCCACCTTTAATGTAATCAATTCAAATTCAGTTCAAATTCAGAAATTGAACAGAATTTAAAAGGCATTCTCTGTTCAATTCCAAATGGTGCAAAACCCTTATTTGCACAGAAAGGTGTATTTACACTACAAAAATAACTAACTTGATTAAAATGCATGGCACAGTAACAGTTCTATTGTACAGATAACACCTTAAGGTGGTTATTAAATAAGATGTAGGTTTCTACATCTTGCGAAAATTTGCTAGGTTGACAGGTATGTTAGTATTTTTGTACTTTGTCTTATTAATCTGCATTGTGGTAGCCAGTTACATGCTATGAATTTAATTTCTGATGTTTATCTAGTCCTCTCAGCTTTATAGGTCCCGCTTTTGTAAGGTTTTTTTTTTTTTTTTTTTTTTTGCAGTTCTTTTAAACCTGATTTGCAATTTTACACAAGCTCTTAGTGACTCTCAGTGAATATATCAAAAGAAAGAATAGACCCTTTGCTTTAAAAATTCTAGCTTCATGCAATCATTTTTTATCAACACTTAAATATGGGCAAGTTTCATAATCATCCAGATCAGATTCAACGATGATCAAACACAGATGGAGTAGATCGAGTCCATCACCAACCCCAATGCTTGCACAGTCCTATAGCTCGTCCTGGGTCAACATTTCATTCAGTAACATTAGGCAGTTTTGATTTATATGATGTTTAATGTTGATGATCACGTCATTTTACATATGCATCTGCTTACATTTGATCACTTGTTTTATTGTGTCTCCTTCGCCTGTGTTTTGATCAGGAGATGCTGTACTCATTCAGAAGATGCGTAATAGCGCCCCTAGCATCTAACAGTGAAAGCACGGAAAATTCCGCGTTTGGCAGGGACGCGCTTTCTCACAAATAACTGAAAATTCTGTGTTTGGCGGGGAAAGAGTTAAGTGAGGTGTCACAGCCTTTGTCTCTCCATTTTTGCACATGCCATTCCAGTCTAAAGTATAAATTGGGCAAAATACAGAATATTAAAAGCCTTTTAAACCACACAAAGACCTTTCTTGGGCTAAAACAAAGTTTTAAAGGAGAAATCACCATTTGTTCACCAAGGAAGGGTAAAATAATAAATCTCCCGACCTTTTTGATGAGATGAAAGCGGCTAGTGCTTGAAGATTCAATGGCAGTGATATGAAGCAATCTATGGCTGATTTGGGCCGACCTTGAGCTGATGGCAGGAGCACTAGAAGGTATTTGAACACTCTCTTGCACAGCTGGAGAATCCCAACCTCATTTATTATCATTCATAGAGCTCCTCTTCTACACACCGAAGATATATGACTATAGACTTTGTATCTTTTGTAGGCATGTGTGCATTACTTATGAACATTTGAGTATGCCAACGTGCAATGCATTTGAACTCAGACCGTAGATTTCTCCTAGGCAGCTGCTTTGATATTGTTTAAGCACACTTCTGAAATATGAGTGAAATCCTTTAATTTCTTATTCATAGGTCCCTGATCCACTTAAGTAGGTTGTAAACTGTGCCATGGGATCAATCCGAGTATCGGTTGGAGAAAGTTTGTGCTGTGATGTTGCGTTTGAATTCTGGTCCTCGTGGTCTCTGTAGCACTTGGCTGCTGAACTTATCGCTGTGGAGACCGGAGCACACTGGGCCCTTTCATCTCACGGTGACAACAACAATGACAAAATCAATGGCGACTAATAAATGAAGCCTGTTGTATGTGATTGCTAAATGATTGCAATGTCAATACTGTGTTGAACCATGTATCAGGGTAGTTTTATGTGTAACGTATTGTGATCTCATGTTGTAAGTTGAGCTGACTCCGCCCCACTAGGTCAGAGCATATACCTGGTATTAATATATATATATATATATATATATATATATATATATATATATATATATATATATATTTTTTTTTAGCAGTCGCATCACAAGTAGTTAATGCTAAGTAAGTAAAGGTGTAAATGGAGTTTTAGAGCAAGAACATTTTTGATAGGAAGTTGCCAGAAAAGCATAACACAATTTCGCATTTGTAACACCAATTTGACAAATCCTGGACAATATCAAATCACCACCTATTCACCTGTCAATCGACAATTGCATTTTAAATGAAAGCAACCATCTTTTTGTCTCAAGATGCTCACCAGTAATGTTTTTTTTTCTAAGGCACACTAATAAAAGCTTCTTAAATATCCTAATTGAACAAAGGTTGTGTGTCCACCAAAGGGTTTTTTTCCCTGTTGCTAGCGTATTTTTTCCCAGTTGTTTTCAATGGGAGTGCCATTTTAAAACGCAGATCTCATCACTGTCAGTTTTTTTTTCCCAGCCGTCCAATCTCAGTGGAAATACAGTAATTTAAAACAAGAGCCAGAGTAAATACTTTACATTTTATCAATATTTTGATATAGAAACATTACAGAAACAAACTATCTGTGACATGAGGTGACACTTTGTGGACATGCGGCCTAAGGCCTAATCCTGGCTTAATCTAAGCTTTATTTGTGAAACCAGGCCTTTGTTGGTTAAATTATACTTTGTGATTATGTTCAAATTTATGCAGATAAAAATGTACATCTGGCTGATATACAAAGTTCTGTCATGAAACTCGCCATGAATTTCATAACTCAATCTGCTTGCAAGCACTTTATTCTCTATAGGGCACAGCTGATTGGCTCCTGCTATATTAGTAGCCAATGAGCTCGTCGCTCAACTTTCAAATACTTGGCCAGCCTTTGCTTTAGCAGTTTGCAGCATGCTTTCAGAAACCCTCCATCTTCCCCAGCTCCAGCTGTATAGATCTGCTACAGGTAATTCATGTATGCTATATTGTACAGCAGCAGTGTCTTGTATGTATTGGTAGCAGCAAGTCCCTCTGCAACAGCAATAACCAACAGCAGCAGAAGCATATAGCAGATCTATTCCACCAAGACCAAACATATCAACACTGTCATATCCATTACCATGCTAAACGCTCACACCAATGCATTTTACCAGGTGTAAACAGAAATGTTTCACGTGACCACTTGTGAACGGATCATCTGAGATGAATCTTAATAAAAAGGGCCCTATCATACATGTTTTTTGCTATTTTCAGCCCGACAGTTATCATTTTCACATCCAGCACCACGTTGTTTAAATAGCAAATGCACTCGTGCCCATCTGTTTACCGCCCATCGAAAAATAACATTTTTAATAACATTTTTGTGTTATTTAAAGGGCGCATTAGTAATATGCATCTATAGGCGGGTGCACAACGTGCGTACACTTTACTTGTTACACACACAGGATACACGCAGCAGCACACAAACATTTTTAAATATTACAAATAAAAGGATTCCTCTTTGGAGAATCGTCTTTCCGCTCGCAAATTCCACCATGTAAATAGCGGATCTGCCATGGTGCAAGCGCAACTGGCTTTTAAAGGGAATGGGAGATGAGACTCTGATTGGTTTATTGCATGTTACGCCCAAAACACACTCATGACTCATTTAGAGACTAGGTACAACCCTTTTTTTTGTTGTTAAACTAGTAAGAGTGGATTCGGAAATGTCCTAAGTGCACCTGCGCCATGTGCTTCAGACCACGCACTTAGATTGTTAAAGTAGGGCCCAAAATGTAAACAAAGCCTAAAAATATAAAAGAACTGAACAAAGAGTCCCACTATAGAATACTGTCCCTGAACTGAAACAATAGCGACATTGTAGATTGTTTCTGTAATTTCCCCTTTTTGGAAGGTTATCACATTTCAGCAGAGAAATGCATGCGACAGCTCATGTGCACAGTAATATGTTTGACAGTAATATGATAATATCAGCTTTTGTGGATTTGTTATCTTCTCTCGAGCAAACAGCATGTTCCTCTGCAAATGTCGAAGGCATTAGTTTAACATATTACCTACCATTAAAACCAATTAAAATGTATTATTATTTAAACCGTTTACTTAGTGTTTGAGCTACTATCCTCGAGAGCCATGTAAATCAAGAACACATTCTAAATGACTAGTCCCCATTAATGTTGAAGAAATGGCATTAAAAATTTAATTTATGTAGAAGGGATGTTCATTTGAGTATCAGGGGTGATTTTTTTCCTCTTAAAGATTGCAGTTTATAAGGCCAGTGCTTGCATAAAGTGGCTCTCACATAGAATATCAACTAAAAGATTTGATATCTAAGGAATCCACATGGATAAAGACTGTTTTCTTATATATTATTATTTTGAGTTTGCTCAGTCCACATTGGTGATACTAAAATGTGAATGAAATGATTTACGAGTTCTGAAAATAATTAGATGTATTTATTCCCCTTGTTAGAGAGAAAAACCAACATGTAGATTCCAAAATGAATACGATCATTTACAGATGGTTACTTAACATCTCTTTAATTCAGAATAAATGGATAGTGTATTTTTTTCATTACAGATCAAATGTGATAGGAATTATGTACTTTGAGAAAATGTCTTCCACAGCAAATTATTTTTTAAATTATTTTTTTATGAAATATTTTAATGATGTGTGTGTGTGTCTGTCTGTCTGTCTGTCTATAAACATAGAAAAGACATGTAAAGCATCTTAAACATAGAAGACCTAAATCAATTTCCGCTTCTGATCTTCACCCCAACCCCCTTTGAAGTCTGGTTGATCAATAATTTACATGCATCAGTACAGGTCTAGGAATGCACAATGGTTCTTTGCTCCAATGTAGGTTTAGTGAAGAGGTGTTTTGCTGCTGTGCAATGACAGCTTATCTTGCCAGTTATTAAAGTGTTTTTGTGATTGCTATGTAATAATAGCTATGTGTCACTGGCTGTTGTGTCTTTTGATGGGTAATGTTGTTATTCAGGTGCACAATGTTTTATACATACTGATGTTTTCATATATATATACTGATGTATACTGTATGTGCAGCGTGCGAAATTGCATCAACATGTCTGTGTCAAAAGGTTTTTCGAGGCATTCGTGTTTTTGCAGACGCTGAGGTGTTGCATGACTTCAGATTTGCTTAGCTAGCATACATATGTGCATTGCTGTTTCTGGCCTGTAAAAGCATTTTATTTGATTCCCATTTCGCTATTTGAGGGATTTGTTCTGATAGACTGGATTACTAGACCACCACTCCATTAGCCAAAAAAATTGATTCAGAGCGCTTAGATCATGATTCTAGCTCCATTTTTCATTTTTCCATCTTCCATATTTTTCTGAATAACACAGCATCAAGGGCACTATATGCACACTCTTAAAAATAAAGGTTCTTTATTGGCATTGATGGTCCCATGAAGCACCTTTAACATCCATGGAAGATTTCCATCCCATGAAAGATTTCCATCCCATGAAAGATTCTTTATAATGGATAAAGTTTCTTAAGATTATTAAAATTTTCTGAACACTAAGAAAAACATGGCTTCAAAAATGTTTCTTCTATGGGATAGCTGCGAAAACACCCTTTTGGAACCTTTATTTTTTAATAGTGTTGGTCTGTACACACCAATCAGGTATAACATTATGACCACCTTCCTAATATTTTGTTGGTTTTGCTGCCAAAACATCCCTGACCCGTCGAGGCATGGACTCCACTAGACCCCTGAAGGTGTGCTGTGGTATCTGGCACCAAGATGTTAACAGCAGATCCTTTAAGTCCTATGCGAGGTGGTGCCTCCATGGATTGGACTTGTTTGTTCAGCCCATCCCACAGATGCTCGATTGGAGATGCACAGACCTGGGGAATTTGGAGGCCAAGTCAACACCTCAAACTCGTTGTTGTGCTCCTCAAACCATTCCTGAATCATTTTTGCTTTGTAGCAGGGTGCATCATCCTGCTGAAAGAGGCCACAGCCACCAGGGAATACCGTTTCCATGAAAGGGTGTACATGGTCAGCAACAATGCTTAGATAGGTGGTACGTGTCAAAGTAACATCCACATGGATGGCAGGATCCAAGGTTTCCCAGCAGAACATTGCCCAAAGCATCACACTACCTCCGCCGGCTTGCCTTCTTCCCATAGTGCATCCTGGTGCCATGTGTTCCCCAGGTAAGCGATGAACGTGATTCATCAGACCAGGCCACCTTCTTTCATTGCTCCGTGGTCCAGCTCTGATGCTCATGTCGGCACTTTTTCGGCAGTGGATGGGGGTCAGCATGGGCACCCTGACTGGTCTGCGGCTATGCAGCCCCATACACAACAAACTGCGATGCACTGTGTATTCTGACACCTTTCTATCAGAACCAACAAATTTCTTTCTTGAGCAATATGAGCTACAGTAGCTCGTCTGTTTGAACGGACCACACGGGCCAGCCTTCACTCCCCACGTGCATCAATGAGCCTTGGTGACCCTGTCGCCGGGTCACCTCTGTTCCTTCCTTGGACCACTTTTGATAGATACTGACCACTGCAGACCGGGAACACCCCACAAGAGCTGCAGTTTTGGAGATGTTCTGACTGAGTTGTCTAGCCATCACAATTTGGCCCTTATCAAACTCGCTCAAATCCTTACGCTTGCCCATTTTTCCTGCTTCTAACACATCAACTTTGAGGACAAAATGTTCACTTGCTGCCTAATATATCCCACCCACTAATAGGTGCTGTGATGAAGAGATAATCAGTGTTATTCACTTCACCTATCATAATGTTATGCTTGATCGGTGTATATTACATTTGTTTGACTTTTTTCCCAGATGAAAAGAAAGTTGTGAGCAACATGAAGATGGATAAATGACAGAATTTTCCAATTTAAATAAAATAATCTGGTCTTCCCTCATTGGACTGACCAAATTTAGACATGGGAATGTCTAAAACGCTGTGACAAAAACCACACAAATTTTTACCAACAAAAATCATGCACACAAATTTTCTTTGCAAATTGCAGTTTGAATGTCCATGATGGTGTTTTTTAATGGGGTGGGGTCCCTGAAAATGTGTAAGAACTAAAAGAGATTTCTAATCCAGACAGTACTGCACCTTCGTTTGAGGAGCTGCAAAAAATTGCCGAAGGAAATTGAAAGCTGTCATGGATGGATTAGTCCTGTAATAGTGGGACACATATCTTGAGTCTGCGAGCTTCACTCAGAGACTGTGGGCAAATGAGGGGAAGGGATAGAAAAAGGAAATGAAATTCATTTCATAGCTCCTCAAGCACACTTGCCCTCACCCGGAGAAACCCTCTCTAAAGCCTCCGCACAGGCTCTCCACCAATGACTGACTGGAACCTTTGGTAGCGTTTCCCTTGCTGGGTCTTCAACACCCAAAAGCATTCCCTTCCAGAGGGAGACTGAGCAACTTGAAGGGCTCTCTGTATGCAGCGCTGAGAGCGGTCTGCTCAATTATGAGATTCATGAGTTTCAAGCAATTTTCTGGAATCGTGGCTGTTTTTGCAAATGCTCAGAGATTGAGATTTTTGCTGAACCATGAAATGTCCTGAAAATTACCCAGACTTTTGAGATTCCTGTAATAGGCTATGGATAAAAGATCACTCTTTTGTAACTTAAAATCTTCTCTGATAAAGAGACTAGTACTCTAGTTTGTTGGTTGATGGTGTTCCAACAGCAAAGCTTTAGCAAAGTAAAGCTTCCTTAATCAATATATACATATTACAATATTTGCAAAAACAACAACAACCAGGGCTGTTTCCAATAAGTATAAATGTGTTTTAAATTCAGATGTTTTAAAGCATCACTAAGGAAATATCTCTAGACAATCTCATTAATTCACAATCCTGAGCTAGTGGCAAACTGGATTTGAACTCACTTCGCCCACATGAACATAATGGCTTGTGTGTAGGAGCATAACCGCTAGGCCACAACATCACTGTATGTAGAATTTGGACCAAGCATATTCACCAGTGCTTTATATTTTGTATGTTTCTATTTTTGTATCATTCTATGGAGGAAAATTATCACTGTATGTGGAATGAAATCTGTTAATGCACTCTTCTTTCAAGTTTCTGAGGTAATTATGAATTTATAATGTGTGTGCACACGTGTGTGTGTGTATGTGCACAGGTATATGTGGTTTATGAGGAATGTGTATAATGTGTATAATGACATGGGTATTACAATATAAACATGGTTTATGATGATACTTCCTGTGTCTTCGTCAACCAGATGACTTAAAAACATATTAATCTTAAGTTTTTTTTTTTCTTTTTTTTTTTTTTTATGCAGAAAGTTTAGTATGATGGGTAGGTTTAGGGGTAGGGTTTGTGTAAGGATAGAATATACAGTTTGTACAGTATAAAAACCATTACACCTATGGAAAGTCCCCGTAACATATTGTGTGTGTGTAGATATATAGACATTTAATAAAGTACAATATGAATTTGTTTCTTATTTCTTAAACTGTATCTCACAATTATGTGCTTGATGTGCAAGATATGTGCTTGATTTTTACCTTTTTAATATGAACTCTCTTGGCCTCTTGTCAATTAAACAAGAATAAGCTCAAGAATAAAGAGTGCAAATATTAGGCATGAACTCTTTCTCTCTGTTTTTCTCTCTCTACATTACCAACAGTTATACTATACTATATAATAAGATTACTTACTTGGATATGGCCAGCACCCATCCATCGCTTTGAAGAGTCAAACCCTCACTTGGAGTGAGAGTCAGAGAGAAAGAGAGAGAGGGAGAGAGGGGAAGGAACAAACTCCCTCAGATGAATTATACAGCATATGTCAGCTTTCTGTGGACTGGCTACTTGAAGTGCCCAAAGGTCTTGGATCATTAAAATTTCATCCCTATACTCCTAATCAATCATTGATCTATGGTATTATTAGATGTAATTCTTTCACCCTGTGTGCCCATGTCACAATGTCTCACAAGTCATTTGGACTCTACGTGTCACCTTTGTCTTTCCCATATTTTTAAACTTTTCCCTATCTCTTTAATTGCGTGAGGTAGAGGTCTGAACTGCGACTTCCAGCTCGGCTGTGACAAACTGCCACTGTATGGATACTTTTGGTATGACATGAGCCACAGGTTTGTGTCTAGATGGCTTCCTTCCCATCTAATTCATTTAGTGGGTCTGGCACTCTGGTGGCACTGGGAGATAAGTGTTAATCTAGGACAAGTGAAGTGTGCAGCACGGGCCCGCTGTGGAGCTGAATCTTCCAACTCGCACGATAACGGGAGACTAGCCCGGACAGGCCAGGAAATGGGGAGACTTTATCGCACACAAGCCATTGCCATATGCAGGTGGGATTGTGGATTGTGTTCATTTGTATGATCTCTCCATGTCAGTTTGCACAGAATATACCAACGCAATGAGATGTATGCTTGTTCATTGATTATGTTAGACACAGGCATTGAGGTGCATATGTCGTAGGCGTACACAGAAAAGCTATTCATCCATTACAGAACTGTGAGGCCTGTGGGAACTCACTGAGACAACAGGCCATCAGGATGTCATTGAGTTCAAGAAGGCGGCCCAGGATGAGACGGTATTCAAATATAGCACATCAAAACACATCCTAGCAGGTTTGTCATCAGATATATTTCATTTATGACTTAAATATCATCTGTTTCTCATAAAAGCTGTTGTATGGACCACTTTTATGATGCATTTATGTTGCTTTTTGACATTTTTATGAAAACAAGCACATTAAAGTTTAGGGTCGGTAAGATTTTTGAAATGTTTTTGAATGAGTTCTTTTATTCTCACCAAGGCTCACCACTGTTTGTCTAAAATAACAGCATTTATTTGAAATAGAAAACTTCTGTAACATAATAAATGTCTTTACTGTCACTTTTGGTCATTTTAATGCATTCTTGCTGGATAAAACTATTAATCATTCAAAAACAAAAAATCTTACTGACCCAAATGTAAATTCTTATAGTGTTTGACTTTCATGTCAAAACTTAGAACAGGCCTTTACCTCACTGAACTGAGAGAATATATTTTATCCAGTAGTCTATGCAGGACTATTTCCCATCTCTGTCATGCAAATTTTTTTCACAGTATTCCCCCCTAGGTATCACAAAACAGTTTATTCTTCATAATAATATCATAAAAAAGGCAAATGAAGAAAATGACCAGTGGCATATAGGTCTCTTTATTGTAGGCAGCATTTTTGTCATTTAGTACCGTAAATGAAATCTCAAGGCACAGATGACTGCTGCTCATGTTTATATTAAATGCCAAATTCATCTTTGTTGCTCGAAGGCAAACACTAAAGTTGGAAACGTAATGAAATCTGTACAGCTAAAATATTAAACAATTTAAACAACCAACCATTGAAATTTCAGCACAGAGCGTCTCTCGTTGTCACATATCAAATCATATATTTGCGCATCCTGATTTTGTTAGTTGATTCTGGAACAAAATTCCTGTCCGAAAATGTTATCCTAAATATATACCTACTCCTAAACCTAACCCTATACCCATAACTTATCCCTACACAGTAAACCCAGTTGGCAAAACTCAGGAAATCAGTTACATCAAACTTTTTAAGTCAAGAAATTTAATGTTTAAGCAGAGCTGGCAGATTTCAAGTTTGTACTCTTACATTTTAATTGCTCTTAAAATTTTCAGTAAGTTTCATACAATTAACTTAAAATCTCAATTTAAAGCTATACCTATAACTAGCTAATTCAGCAAATCTTAATTGGTAGCACAATACTTTGATAACATTAGCATAACGTTGCAATTGCTGAAAGAGTATGACAATATAGAACACTTAACATTTAACACTTAATTTTTGCATTTACTCTTCCTTTTGAGGTAAATTTAAGTTTGTCTGAAATGAAAAGAAATGATTTCATAGAACTCAAAACGATGCAACAGGTCATATTACTTAAAATATGTCAGTTTCGTGAACTCAAAAGAAAGAGAAAGTTCTAAATACGCATGCAAGATCATTTGAATGAACTATTGTTTTTATAATTTGAGTTTGCCCTACTCAAAAACCAATTCATTATTTTGAGCGTTAGGGTTTACAGTGTAAAATCAGAGGAAAACGATAGGTGAATAATACTGATGTAGAAGCACCTAACCCTGGTTGTAAGCCTAAACTTAACATAAACTGTAAACTTGTCCCTCAAATCTGATTGGTTGATTGGAATATTGTTCTAGGATCAACAAAGCTGTTGACATGTTGCATCTTTAAACCTAACTGATTAACTACAACTAAGAAATGCAATATTTTATTCTATAAGAAGTTATATTTATTATTATTATTAATTATCGGAATAATCAATTATTCTTCATAGCAATTCAGTACAGATTGTTGAGTCATCTGTGCGTTTATATAGGTCGGCATTATTATCCATTTTATAATATGTTATGCATATACTGTCTAATTTTCTCCCAACTTAATCCAGGAACAAAATGAAAGTAAAGCTGATATTCAGCACACCTGCATCATATTCCACACCTCAGCTCCTCAGGTTTCCAGCCCTTCATATCTACTCATTGTTTCATTGTCTCATTAATTCAAACTTGCTTTCTTTTCCCAGTATTCAGTCTAGACCCATCCCCTCTTTTCGTCTCTGGTCTTCAGCTCTGGTTTTATCTCTCTCTCTCACTTTCCCTCAGCTGCCAGTGATGGGTTTCATTACTGTACTCCATCTCAGGACACGGACAGCCTCTCCCTTGCGCCGTGCGCCTTCATATAATCCTTTTAATTAAAGGCCCTGCTCCTCACCCGCGCTGCCCCGAGCTTTGCTTCCGCCACACGCTCCCGCGCCCTCTCCTTTTGTTCTCCTGAAGCTCACCCGCTCATTTTGTCAAGCCATGCTCTTGCCATTTGAAAGAAGGTGGCGTCACCTTTGTCTCCCGTCTTTTATATGGCTTTAATCTCCACACCAATATTGCCGGGGAGCGTGTGAGCGCATACAGCTGCCTTTTGTGTGGACACGTGTCTGTGTGTGTTTGCAACGGGCTGGCCATTGATCCGTCTCGAGGCTCATCAGGGTTAAACGCAATCAGGGATTTAAAACACTCTCGATAGCGTACGATTGGGACGTTGGATAAGAGCTTGCAGGAAGCGGGAGCCATTTGTAGCGAAGCACATCGATTTTGCTTTATATGTTGAACAAAATCCTGCGGTGAATGGTGCTCTGGTGCCGCATCTAAAAGTGAAAAGAAACCTCTAAAATTAGAACGAAGGAACGGAGGGAAATGGGATTGAATGCCCAAGCGCATTTATTTTCCATTTCCTTTTTCCGCCCTCCATTCCTCTTTCTCTCACACCAGCATCCATTCTCGATTCTTCACGTGAAACTTCCGGCGTATGTGCGGCCCCTCTGTCCCGCTGGGAGTCAACGGCTTGTCCAAACAAATTCCCCATGCCGGCTGATTGATAAAAGACTCTTTAACCTGTGCCTCCATGCCCTTGACCCAGCCCATCCACTATTCATTCGGGTTTTAAAGTCACATTGGGCTGTCAGGAGTATCTGTCTCTGGATCTACAGGTTATTAATCTCCCTCTGGAGCCCTTTGTTTTATGCATGCGATCCCCTGTGTCAGTGTGAGGGGCTCCCTACGCCGCATGGACGGGGTATTTATTCACCCACGCTTCACACTGACCACGTAGGGCCCCACACTGCAGGGCAAACTTCATCCCACATTTGCAAGGCAGCGCCATATGGATATTTCTTAAATATTCTGGTTAGAGGTTCATTCAAACACTGAGTTTGTCTTTATGTAAGGTTTTTGGCTAGTAACTGTTAATGTCTTCAAGAAACTGAATTTGATGACGCTTCACATGGAATTTACATATATCTAATGTTACTTGCTGCACTTTCTTTGTTCCTAAACATTTTCCAAAGCATATAGAAGTGTATCAATGTATTTGCTGTCATCAACAATAAAGGTACAAATGGCACCATTTTTAGCAGTCAATGAAAAATAATTTCATACAGTAATTCTGATATTATGTGAACCTTAATTATTAACTTTCCCAATGGATTCAGCCTGAAAGTCTCGAAAGGTAGCTATTTCATGTTATTCAGACCATGATGAGTTTTGCTTGGTTATATTTTTTTACATGTATTCTAACTGCCTGTTTTGTGATTGATGTGCCATTTTCACATTTGATCTAGAATTGCTTACAATTGCTTTCTTGCTGGAAATGTATGTGTGCGCACTTAGTTAAGACATGCTATCTATTTTTACAGCTTGTAAAGCCATTTCTCATTTCTAGGGTTCTAAGAAGTCGAAGCTGTCATAGTAAACTTTTACTGTATAGAGATGAACTGAATGTACAACATACAAGCTCGCTCTCTCTCTCTCTCTCTCTCTCTCTCTCTCTATATATATATATATATATATATATATATATATATATATATATACACACTCACCTAAAGGATTATTAGGAACACCTGTTCAATTTCTCATTAATGCAATTACCTAATCAACCAATCACATGGCAGTTGCTTCAATGCATTTAGGGGTGTGGTCCTGGTCAAGACAATCTCCTGAACTCCAAACTGAATGTCAGAATGGGAAAGAAAGGTGATTTTAAGCAATTTTGAGCATGGCATGGTTGTTGGTGCCAGACGGGCCGGTCTGAGTATTTCACAATCTGCTCAGTTACTGGGATTTTCACGCACAACCATTTCTAGGGTTTACAAAGAATGGTGTGAAAAGGGAAAAACATCCAGTATGCGGCAGTCCTGTGGGCGAAAATGCCTTGTTGATGCTAGAGGTCAGAGGAGAATGGGCCGACTCGTTACAACCGAGGTATGCAGCAAAGCATTTGTGAAGCCACAACACGCACAACCTTGAGGCGGATGGGCTACAACAGCAGAAGACCCCACCGGGTACCACTCATCTCCACTACAAATAGGAAAAAGAGGCTACAATTTGCACAAGCTCACCAAAAGTGGACAGCTGAAGACTGGAAAAATGTTGCCTGGTCTGATGAGTCTTGATTTCTGTTGAGACATTCAGATGGTAGAGTCAGAATTTGACGTAAACAGAATGAGAACATGGATCCATCATGCCTTGTTACCACTGTGCAGGCTGGTGGTGGTGGTGTAATGGTGTGGGGGATGTTTTCTTGGCACACTTTAGGCCCCTTAGTGCCAATTGGGCATCGTTTAAATGCCACGGCCTACCTGAGCATTGTTTCTGACCATGTCCATCCCTTTATGACCACCATGTACCCATTCTCTGATGGCTACTTGCAGCAGGATAATGCACCATGTCACAAAGCTCGAATCATTTCAAATTGGTTTCTTGAACATGACAATGAGTTCACTGTACTAAAATGGCCCCCACAGTCACCAGATCTCAACCCAATAGAGCATCTTTGGGACGTGGTGGAACAGGAAAGCCGTGCCCTGGATGTGCATCCCACAAATCTCCATCAACTGCAAGATGCTATCCTATCAATATGGGCCAACATTTCTAAAGAATACTTTCAGCACCATGTTGAATCAATGCCACGTAGAATTAAGGCAGTTCTGAAGGCGAAAGGGGGTCAAACACAGTATTAGTATGGTGTTCCTAATAATCCTTTAGGTGTGTGTGTGTATATATATATATATATATATATATATATATATATATATATATATATATATATATATATATATATATATATATATATTTCTTTTTTTTCCTTGATTGAAAAGTCACAGAAATGCTATCGTGAACTTTTATTTTTCTATTGAGAGCATAATTATGCAGTCAGAATAAAGATAGATGCCAAATTTGCCGTCAATCCCTCAGACGTATTAGAAAAACTCACAATGCAGTGTTAACTAGTTTTCTGTAATTTAATTCCAAGGTAATATATCACAAAGTATAGTGTTATGAATATGCATTGTTTTTTTTTGTTGTTTTTTTTATGTTGTTTTTTTTTAATATAATTTTTTTAAATAAAAATGTCATTAATGAATTAATTTATTTATAATATATATTTATATTAAATTTAATAAAATTTATATTAATTAAAAAATATTAAATACATTATATATATATATTCAATATCTAAATCTCCCATCGACTATACATCTATATTTTACAGAAGGAGAAGAATCTGGGATTGAAGACAGAGAGAAGCTCGCCTTTGCATGCAATGCCTGGTCCCTGACTAATCTTTAGTGGTACTGGTTGGACAGGAGTAGATGGACGGTTTCTAGAGGTGTGTGTGTGTGTGTGTGTGTGTATGTGTGTGTTGGGCAGGACGCTTTGGGTTGGATGGAGGGCTGACCTTCAACAGCATTCACAAATCATTGGTGCGACATTGTCACGCATTGTGTTCTGATCGATCGAGGAGACAATAGGTTATTCAACACTGCCCGACAGGTCACCGATGTCTCCTGCACCCTTCACAATGAGAGACCTCTCAAAATACCAGATGGGACCACGTCTACCCATTTAGGGTCATTGAAAATTACCAATTAATGTCATGTTTGCACTGTCCCAGCACTAAATTGCCAGAAAAGAGACACAATGAGCACCCATTCCACTTGAGATATCCGATGACTTTATAGGAGCTGTCTGAGCTGTCGGCAGACAAGGGGTTAAGTTCCCACCCAGCATTTTTCATTTCCTTTTATCTGCAGTTCATATATTGTAGATGTTGCTCTCTTTTGCAGTTTAATACATTGGAGATGACAGGTCTGCCTTTTTGACCCCTTCGGCTGTGTTTGAATAAGGAAGTGATCCAAAACCACTACCCTCTTCTTGGACCGCAGACATATAGGTAGACGACTGCCGGAATAAAAACTAATCAAATACAACATGTGAGCTTTCTGCAAGTAGCGAAGAAGGAGAGAAATAGAGATGGAGAGAGACAGAGCGAAAAGGGCTGAGGCTGGAGGATATGAGAGTGAGAGAGATTTGGAAAGAGATGAAATGGTCCTCCCACATACATTTTCTTTTCTCTTTCTTTTCTCTCTCTTTCAATGAAATGCAAATGTAAACGGTCCGAGCTTCAAAGGGGCCCTTAAAATTCCATATCGACCAATAGGCATTTGGCTACGTATATATTACAGCCCAACGTCTATTCTAAGTGAAGGGTGTTTGTATCTAGCCACTATAAATCAAAGACCTTTGGGTTGTTTGCATTCATGTATGTGAGGTAGTGTTTGACCTTATTCAGCTGAGGAGATGGATGGATCCCTGCTGTGTGGAACATTCAGTATATTGCAATTTGAGAGCCTTGAAGAGGATGTGCTTTTAGTTGGAGTGAATATAAGCTTCATATGCTTAAAATATATACAAATAATATCAAGCACATATATATATATATATATATATATATATATATATATATATATATATATATATATATATATATATATATATATATATATCAATGATTTACTTGTCTGCTATTATAACACAGGCTTTGAATAATTGTTATTTTGCTGTTCTCTGCAAATAGAGATAAATGTGATTAATTGTGAATAATTGTGATTAATTAATCTGCATATCACGACAGCCCCATTTCAAAGACGAATGCTGATATTTGGAGCAGAATGCTGGAAGGAGATGAACTTTTATCATCCATCCTTGGCCTTTACAGCTCCGATTCTAATAGCGCAGGACATTGATCTTAATAATGGCCGGTTTATGACCAATATGCACCACTAATTGATTCAATTTGGCCATTTTTATTGTAGCACTGAATTTCCATGAAGCACATTGTTCATTGTGTATATGTTTGAAACATGGGGGACAGGTGCTTTCTAATTTATAGAAATTTCATGAATATTTCAGCATTTGGAAAATGTCTCAGACAGACCATGCATTATTCAAGACACATGGTGCATGTGCTTGCATTCAATTATAGATGTGACAAATAAGCCCAGTGGGCAAACGTATGCAGTTATTTATATGTGTGCTTAACACTAGTTTGATATGAGTTATAAAAGTTTCATGCATTTATTCTGCTGTGTAATGAAAGGACATTTTAATGTACATTGTGCCGTTGATTGCAGGAAGCTGAGCAGCATGTGTCTTTATCAAGTATTAAATTGGGTTGTCAGTTGAATGTGTTAATTTATTGCAATTAATTATAGCAAAAAAAAAAAGAAAAAAAATGCATTATCACATTTAATAAGGCTTAAATGTACATACCATTGAAGCAATTCAAGCTTGATGTAAAATTTTAAATGCAAGTCTGCATAGTCAGCCCTAGCTGCTATATAGGCAAAGTGCCTTGCCAAACGACTCTTATCTTAGTGTCGAGACTAAGAGTTGACAATTGAGACAATAGATTTTTTGAAAGTCTTGGTCTTGACTCGCCCTGCCTTTATAACGGACAGTAAGAACTGTGCGTGTAAATCTCACTCCCCTGGCCTCAAGATACACACTAGCGACTAATGTTAGCGCATCCGCCTCCCACGCCAGAGACTACGGTTCTGTAAGACTGGAGAAAACTGTAAGAGATGGCAACTCTCTGAGAAAACAAAAGAAATTAACATCTGAACTCTCTCTTGTGAAATTACCATCCCCATCCAAGACGAAATCAGTGTTGATCTCCCAAGTATTCCCTAAATTTACATTTCATTCTCCTCACCCTCATCTTTCCTCTCCATATGTTGAAATTCACCCAAAATCTACATGGGTTAATGTGAACAAGTGCTATTATACATGTTTGAAATCATTTGAAATGTCTGTGACTGGAACAAAGGTCTCATTCCCACAGAAGTAAACCAAAAGGTAACAAAGGTTTTAAGAGTTTAGAGATATTTTGCTTATTGTGTGTCCTCTGCCAATTGGCCTTTACCTCCTGCCCTCAATAAGGTGTAAATTACAGGTCTACAGGCCTTGATTAATGCAAATTCCCATTGTGATTTCATGTTTACATTTGAAAGAGGTTTCTGTCTTGGTCTAAGTATTTAAGGAGATGTTGCAGGAGGTTCAGGGCGTGATTCTGTTGCCAGATCCGCCCATAATGCTATGCATTATGTATCCTATTTCCTTGAGGTCAGGTATGCATTTCTTACACTTTACTGCAGAGCATTTGATGTTATGGATTGATTATCTTTGAATTGATTATGTAATTGGCATGATACATTTACCTGACTAAGTGTAAATGTGCCCACCTCCCACGCCAGAGACCACAGCTCAATCCAGCTCGGAGCGGGTCAAGTAGGACCAGTTACACCATGGTCTTAGTTTCGACCACTCAAAGTCTTGACTTGGTCTCAGTTTAGGTGGTCTTGACTACAACACTGCCTTATTGAGAGCAGGCAGCACAGAATGAGTTAGAATGAATATAATTCAAATATTTAAGCATCAGCCTCAAAAGGAAAGGTCATTAAAGAAAGTAAAATTCTGTTTTTGTTTACTTACCCTCACCTTTCCTTACATTTCACCTGCAGAACACCACTTAACACATTTTGAAGAACACTGGAGCCCATTGACTTTTGTTGGACAAAAAACACACTGAGAAATTTCTCAAAATATCTTCTTTTATGTTCCAAAAGAAAGTCCTACAGATTTGGGATGACATGCTAGTGAGCAAAGATTTTTGAGTTTTTGTTTTTTGAGTGGACTACAGTATTCCTTAAAAATCAGAATGTTTTTTGAGATCAAGAGAAACATATTTAGTCAAGTGTGTTTATTGGCGTTCATGCTGTAAACATGCAGCAACTGCCATGACAGTAAAGAAAGAACTGGTACCCTTTTCACCTCATAGCTCATGTCAAATTAATTGTGTAGATTTACTCAGTTCTTGTTGGTTAAGGCCTTTCAAATAAGAGAAACTTTGGAAACAGCTGGGGGTGGAATTCAATTTTACTGCCAGAGCTCCACTAGACTCCCTACTGATGTTCCCTACTGTTCCCAGATCCTCACAAAAACGCACCACCATCCACAGGATTCCTCTTGTAAATCTAGATGTGTTTTGCAGGCACATACCGTTTGCACGGCAAATGTGCATATTAGCGCCGTGTTAGCATGTCAGTGTTAAACTTTGCAGCTATGACGGTGAAGTGCAAATCAATTAGAATGCAAAACCGAAAAGATTTCTGAATATGGACTAGCAGAGAATGCTAACAACTGTCGGCATAATCGTGCTGTAAGTTAGCGTCCGCAGAAGAATGTAGCGTAGAGGCATTGTTGTGGAACGTGGGGCCGCATCGCATTAGGAGAGGCTGTGTTGATGAAGCCGGTGGTAAGGGAGCGTGTGGCGCTGAACGCTCAAATTAGACCACTGTGGATAGCACTGTACTATTGTGTGCCTTCACAAATGAGACAAATGAAAACCTGATGAGTCCCTATGGCCTGGTGAGAGACAGCCAACACAAACAGCGCTCCTGGTCGTCCCCTAATTGGACCCAGCTGGGACTTATTTTCCCAACCATGGGTGTTTCAAGGACTTGGTATTTACCAGGCTCCCACAAAGATGTTATAACTGGTCTGGGAGTGAGAATTATGGAAATATGATTAGTTCAACTCAAACTTTTTTTTTTTTAATAGAACACTGATTTAGAGTTGAAAAGAATTCTAGTTGTAGGCTTGAGCAATGTATTAGCGTAGAAGCATTGTTGTGGAACATGGGGTCGCATCGCATTAAAATTTTCAACGAAAGATCTGTCATTATTTTCTCACCCTCATCTTGCTGCAGGGAATACATATTATTGTAGGCCAAGCACAGAGGCTGCGCCCGAAAACCTCAAAAACACACAAACTGACGAGCAAACGCAACTTTCGGACGCCATCTTTTTTCTCTAGCTCAACTGTCACAGAATGGAATGCACAGGATTGTGGGAAATCAAAGGCAGCGAAGGATACATTAATGCTGCCTTCAAAACTCAATCAGATGAAGGTATCTCAGGAGACAAAAAGTGAAGCTAACATTAGATTCAGACGTGCCTTGATGGCTTCCTACCTTGAAATGTGTCCTCCGAAGTCAGCATTTTCCAGGTTTTGGATGCAGCCAGAGTTTTTAAGCATGTTTTTTTTTTTAGCATTAGCATTTTAGCATTCTTGAATGGGTTTTTGGTTAAATGCATGAAATAAGGTCTGTGGTTAACACAAGCTCAAGATAATTTTACATTATATTCTACAACATAAAATACATCAGTAAACCCCCCTTGTGACTTTTTTAAAGCTTTTTCTTGTCTTGAAAAAGGCAGTTGCGAACAATTGATTAATGGGACTACAGAGGTTTTCGGGGACATTAAACATCACACTGAAAACTGTAAACTCCACTCACTAGTTCCCTTTCACAGCCCCGTTGTGTTTATAATCATGCTCTTGCAAACTATTCTAACTAAAACATTCAGGGAAAATGTGAAAAAGCAAGACTGAAAGAGCAAGCTTATGATAGTGACATTGAAGTCATGTGACCGCGGAGTAGTTCAGTTATAGACTACGTTTAGCGTTTTACTTCCAACAATTATTTGTGAAGATTAATTGTTCTCAGTGTGAAAAAATGGATCTCATACATTCACTGCTGGAAAGGGATCAAATATGCAAAAGATGCTGGAAAACTGAAGAATTTGCAGGACCTGAAGGATTTTTCTGAAGAACATTGGGCAGTTTAACTGCTCAGGACACACAAAGGACTCATGAACAACCACCACAAAAAAAAAAAGAAAACAAAAGAAAGAAACCCAGCCATGTCACCCAGGTATCAGATGACAGAATAGAAAAAAATAAATAAAAAAAACTATGCCTTAATAACCAGGTGTGCCTTTCCAGAAAGCTTCGTTAGCCAAGTATGGTTGCAAGTTCCGTCGTTATCAGCATAGTTCAACGAGTCTGTGTTTCCTGAAACCATAGTTCCAACGAACATTCGCAAACAGCATCGCAAAGTTGTATGATTGGAAAGACAGCTCTCGACCTGTGTTTGAAAGCATAGTTTCTTGTTTTCACATTCTCTATTAAAAAACTTTCAAAATGATGTATGATTTGTTGGAATCAGATAAAAAAATTACTGAGCTACACCTGTTTGAAATCAATAGAGTCAGCAAAGTCAATTTTGAGAAAAATTGAGATAAAGTTTTCTAAAGGTTCCAAAACAAAATCACCTAGCAACCATACCTTACATCCCTGGTAATAACATCAAATTTGGCATTCACCAAGTTAAAACCAAATATCTATAGGAAAAATATATATTCAACTTTTTTTTTTCTTCATGATACCACAATTGTTTGATTAACATTAATGAAGCACACAGCCTACATATTAAGACCTACTGTACCGCACAGATCAATATAATGTTACACATCAGATGTTTTTCCACAACAGTTAACCAAACATTCACATAAGACATAACAGGTAATGTTTGTCTGAATACTTGCCAAGACAGATATTTTAAAAATACTGTAATTCTGTGTATATGTGTATATCGGGATTGTGCAAGGTCTGTGCGCGCGCTTCGGATCTGCGCGGTTAAGATCGTTTTATTTACATCAGCATGAGTTTGAAAATCTTGGTTCAGACTCATGCCATCAAGAATTCGCTATGAATATTCACAAAGTTGGAATGCTGTGCTTTAAAACGATACCAAACTTGTGCTGAGGGGAAGCACCAGAAGCAGGCAGGAAAAAACATTTTTCATGGACAAAGAAAAGGTACTCCTCTCAGAAAATGTACAAATAAAGATACTTTTAGATGTTTAATTGCTATTTTGGACATTGGGATTGCTAGACGAGGGCTTAATGAACTCATTTTTGTGAAAACTTAAAATTCAACCAAAACTGACATTTTTCACTTGTTTCTGTAGCTTGTAATTAGCCTTTTGCCAGCACAGGTCACAAATGTCATTTTTGGCTTTTAGTTCGTCAAGAGATTGAAAGCACCGTTTTTTTTTAAGGGTGTGCATGTGCATATGTGCTCTAGTACGTAAGAACGAGCCTATGATTGAATCTGGAAATAAAGCAAAATAACCACGAAAAATAATTTATAGCAAAAAAATCTAGCACTAATTGGATCTCAAACTAATTCATTAAAATAAGTTATTACTCCACCACCTTCATGACATCATTAACCAACATGGTTGAACGACAAATTTGCTACAATGTGGTTTTGGGGAACAGTCATGACTAGTTGATTTCTTCAACAATGCATCGTACTATGGTAGTTAAGCAGTGAGTTACGTTGTTGTTCGGGAAACGCACTCCAGGTTGAGTTAATAAGCCACACTTAGTGGACAGATTCGCTGTATATCCAGGACTTTACATATGTTCAGGTTTTTTCTTGGGAATTCCACCCTGCTAAATTGACTTTTTTTCTCGTCCACACTGTCTGAGGTAAATATTTGCTGATAGGAGGAGGGGAAAAAAGTCATGCAAAGTACGTTACCCCAGAGTGCAGAGACGGAAAAAGAAAAAATCATGAGAACAAATATTGAAGAAAAATATGCAGCCAGGCAGCTTTAGCTAATTAATGTTGAACACCAGGATTATGACTTGTATAAAATGCATTAAGAGCCGCTGAATAATTTCTGATGTGAGAGAATATGCAATGCAACTTTAGGACCTTCCTCGTGGGACACGGTTTTAAATAAATGAAATTCATGTTTGCATAAATTATTGTTTTAAACAGGGGCCATGTCCATTGCAAATGATGATTAGCATTAAAACACTGGCTGGTACAACAGAAAGCGTTCATTAGCAAGTTTTTCTCACAGCTGTCAGAAACCTTCTGTCACCTTGTGCCAAGACAGCATTCCGCCCACTGCTATTTCACGCCAGGGACAGAGAGAGAGAGAGAGAGCGAGAGAGAGAAAAGGAGAGCGAACCGGGCCCCAGACGCGGCATCAACAAACAGGTAATTGAATGAACCTGCGAGCCTATAGCTTGAAGTTGCTGGCCTGAGGAGATCAATATATTGTCACTTGGCCTTTATAGGAAACTGCTGCATTGCTAAGTTGCTAAGTGCATGAGAGAGTGCGTGATCCAAGGCCAGATGGAAAGCCCCCTGCTGTCAGTCGGCAAGTGACAGGCCTGGTAATTCGGCTGGTCTGCCGCTCCTGTCCTCCCCTTCAGAAATATATATTTAGATATGGACGGATCGACAGCCTGTCATTGCCACACAGACTGTGATGAAAAAAACCCCTGCAATATGAAGCCAGTGATGGAGATGACCTTGTGTCGCAATTCAAACTTTCGATTTTTGCGCCATGGACCTGAATGTGTGTGCAATTTACCGAGCTGTGGTTTTCATCAAGAGCGTGCATTTCACCGTGTAAGCCGTGGTTCAGGGTTTATGTGAATTTGTGAGCATCAACAATGAAAGCAATCTTCTCATGCACGTAGTATGTAGACTGTAAATGATTCTTACATCAAGTAAATTATGCTTTAAAATGCTCCTTTTGCTGCTTTAATTTATATTCTGCAGTTCTGACAACTTTCAAAAACATTTCTATTCTAAAATAATCTGTAATTTAAGTAATTTAAGGCACATTTGAATTTGAACTTCATTCAGGACCGTTGTTCTATAGTTATAATATAGTAGTACGAAGGAAATCCAGACATACTACATCTGTCATGTGACCTACCAGTGTCAGTCGCTTCACTGCCATTCATAAATCCTCTCCCGTGGCCTCATGGGATAGTAAAGTCTCCTTCGCATGCGCACTTCAGAATCTCGGCGGAAGAAGGTCATCCGGGTACTTTTCGCCTACTATATGTATTCAGACATACTACTACTACTTTTGCATATTTTTATGCTGATTTTGTTTGCATACTATATGGATAGATATTGGACGTGGTGATGATTCCATTGTTTGATTGTTTACCAGTTTTTTTGTTTTTTTGATGTTGTTGATTTAGTCACATTTAGTTACTTCAGTATTAGTGCCACATCATCATATATTAATTTTTTTATAGATTATTCATTTATTTATTGATGTTAACAATATTATAGGCCTGTATTTAATTTCTCTTGCTAACTGTCTATATTTACTTTGTCATCATCTAATTCTCAATCATCTTTAAGATAATAAAGATTTAAAGATTACATATTTAGCAAATCTCAAAATTAATATGCATTTTCATATCGTCCATTAAATGTTGTGATGTCTAAATTCACTTTCAGCATGATTAATTCATAGTTTTTAGACAAAATAATGTCAAATTTGAATGGTTATTGCACATAATTCTAATATTGGTGTATCCCTATATAGCTTATTTAGTACGAATTGTGAACCATCACTTTGCTCTCCATGACACATTTCTCATAAAAATATTTTAAAAATTATAATGTAAATAAAGGGAACGCTTTGCATAGACTCTTTTGTTGAAACAACAGCAATAATTTAAGTGATTAATTTCTACAATGATGGCAGATTAAACCATGACAACTTTACTCTTTATAAGATATTTACACTATAAATTACATAAATGAATTAAAAGCCATTTAAATGTATGCATTTAGTAGACACTTTTATCCAAAGCAACTTACAAAAGAGGAACACAAACAATTTGTCAGTTTGCAATTTGTTTCCTTCATTTTTTACAGTGATAAGCATGCAGTTGTTGTAGACATAGACTAATTCCTGAGGGATTTGTAACTTCATTGCTACATTGTGGAATGCTCTCTGTACACAATTCAGATGAAGAGAAAGCAAGGAATGAGAAATCGAAGAAAAACAGCACTGTAGCGACTAGTCAGCCCTGCCTCTGCCGACTGGATATACGACAACAAAGGGCAGAGAAACAGCTGGCGCTTCTTTCTCACATGGCATCCTGTAGTTTGTGCGGTGGAGGCGTCTTGATTTATTGACTGTAATGATGCATTTGGGCTGACGAGGGTGAGGGGGTGGATTAGAGAAGAGGGGTGCGGGTTGCCGATACGAGGCGAACGGGCTGAGTCGAAGGAGTTTCATCCTTCCTATTGTGGGAAGCATGGAGGACCACTACTCATGGCTTCAAGCTTTTTTTTCTCCATCAGCATGCCAAAAAACAGCTGTGCCGTCTGCGGTAAAGCAAAGTGCATCCTGCTTAAGGAAATCACAGTAATCCGCTCCCCACATCCTGACAGAAGCTGACGCAACTCTAGAGGTAGAATTATCCTGTCAAGTGGCCCTTTCGGAACCCGTATGTAAATATGGCGACAGAAAGAAAGATTCCATCGGAGAGGGAGAGGAAAATAGCTCTAGAAATGGGTAAAAAGGCACACTTGAGCAAAAGACAGGCTCTCTGGGTGTGCCAAGATAATGATCAATTTACTCCAAGCCCACTCCGCTGATATCATCGTGACAGAAGTGGCTTTGTTTGTGGCTGGATAGCGATGTGTAGGATGGCTGTTTTTGACTGAAATTTAGATGGGGATCATTAGATCTGCAGAGATATTCGGTGGTTGTTTGTTTGCTTGTCATTCTATGACAGGAAGGAATGAGTAATAACTAGCAAAGAGCTTTGTTCTTGTTGATTACGTGGCTGAAAAGATTAATTGCATGCTAAATATAAATCACACGGGCAGCAAATATTTGAGTTTTGAACCGCCATTTTTTTTGTCTTCATGTTTGGTTTATGTTATTAAAGGGATAGTTCACCCAAAATGTCATCATTTACTCACCCTCAAGTTGTTCTAAACATGTATGAATTTCTTTCTTCTACTGAACACAAAAGAAGATATTTTGAAGAATATCGGTAACCAAACAGTATTTTTTCACCTACTATGTCAAGCCAATGGGGTCCATCAACTGTTTATTTCCCAATATTCTTCAAAATACTGTATATTCTTCTGTGTTTAGCAGAAGAAAGAAATGCATACAGGTTTGGAACAACCTGAGGATGAGTACATGTTGACAGAATTAAAATGTTTGGGTGAACTGTCCCTTTAAATCCCCCATTAAATTATTTAATTTTTTATTGTTATCCATGTTAACTTAAATGCTAAAATGGCCATTGGGTCTTTCAGATCTCAGGCAAAACATGAGGGTTACTTAACTAGTTATAGTGTAATATAGGGAACTTTTTTTAACAAGATCAAGATCTTCAGGCTGTTAAATGGCATTTGAGAATGGAAATCAGACCATCATTAAGGTCATTTCAACACATATAGCATGGTGACGATGATAACGTGACACAACATGCATTGTTTCCTGTTTAATTATAGAGGAATTAGCTTGAGATGACTGGTTGTGAAATATGTCTTGGTGTTATTTTTGGGATGCTTATTTCCTCTATTTATTCTCATCTCAAAACTGTTCATGGTTAATTTAGAACAAGAGTCTCAAAATCTCCCTCCTTGCTGGCATTCATCAGTCTTACTAAATGAATGCTATTAAGCCGTCTGTTGCGTTTGACTGTTTTAAAATACCACTGCTACAAAATAGTAACTGATCAGCTGCAAAATAGGATGTCTTGTATGTTTTGAAAGATTACTTTGCCAGAATTCTATGCTAATTCTGCAGCATGTGACTTGGTTATTAATAAACACCACCACAATCGACATTCACATTGTTTGTTTGAGGTTACACGCAGACCTAATCTGAAAATTAGTTCTAAAGTCTCAATAAAATAACTGTAATTTAGTTCTTATACCTCAATAAAGGTTTATCGCATCATAAACTAAATCTTAATAGATGTGTCCTGTAGTTTAATCACTTGGTATAAAAAAAGACTGTCAGTCTGTGCATTACTGATTAGGGATTCTGTCTGCAGTTTGCATTGTTATGGTGGCAACAAGAAGCTGTATTTGAGTCATTGATTCATTCACTCAACTGATTTGTTCAAAAACAGATTCATGCAGGATCAATATAAATGTAACAGACAGTACTGTGTTTAAAAGTTAAATTACTCAATATTACTTGCTTGTTTATGAGGTGTTCAGTTGTATACACTACCTTTTAAAAGCGTGGGGTCAGTAAGATGTTTGTTTCATTCAGCAAGGATGCATTACATTGATCAAAAGTGACAGTAAAGACCTCTACTCTTTTCAACAATGATAATGATAACATTATCTTGAGCACCAAATCACCACATGATTTCTGAAGGATCATGTGACACTGAAGTCTGCAGTAATGGTTGCTGTGTGACTAAATAAAATCATATGCATAGTACTAATAATAACTAATGGACTTTCCTTAACTTTAGTTAAGGTTAGGGGTTGTTGAACTAAGTATTAAACTTCAGCAAATAACACATCCCCTTGCCTTGTGGTGAATGTGATTTCACAAGTAGAATATGTTCCTGGATCAACATCTTTAGCCATGTTTCCACCGCAATTACCTGGAACAATTTGTCCAAGGAACTTTTCCCCCCAGAACTGTTGCTCTCTGCGTTTTCATCGCGGTCTAAAGTACCGTGAAGATTAGGCAAATTAGTCCAGTGACGTAGGACTATGCGCGACTTTCCAGTTCCCGCTGGATTTCGTCCACCGCATATAAGCTTAATAAAGCCTGAATCTCGTCGTCTGTCCAACAGTCGTATTTTTTAAACTCCATTGTTGATTCGAATAGCAAACAACTTTTACGGCACGTGCCGCAACAGACTTTTAAAAAATGGTGGTTGAAATAAAATGCTAAGTCAACCAATAAAAATGCTGTGTGAACTCAACCAATCAGCATGTTCAGTGCCCAAGACCCACCCCCAAAAGTTCCTGAACTTTGAAAAAGTACTACCTCGCCACCAGGGACATTCTGAGGGGAAAATTTTTACCCAGGACTTAATTTAGACTCTGGTCCCTGCAGTTAAAACCACACCGAGTACAACCCCAAAGTCCACTGGAACAACATTTCAATCAACCAATCAGATTTGAGGGACAAGTTTTCAGTTTATGCCAAGTTTAGGCTTAAAACCAGGGCTTCTACATCAGTGTTATTCACCTATCATTTCTTTGATAGGTTATTCACCTACCCATAACTTTGATAGGTTATTCACCTATCAAAGTTATGGGTTCGGTTTAGCCTGGATGCCAACCGAACTTAGCCCCGCTCACAACATTTGAGGTCAGGAAGTTCAGTCTGGACTTAATCCATTGTGGAGTAACTATGCTCGAAACAGAGCTATACGGACCAATCAAATTGTCAGTGCAGGCTTTATACGATGATGGACAGATGATAAGCAGTAACATAATCATTCATGTCACCAAAGAGCGCTTTGGTTGAATTTGTTCTAATCCTAAACGGAGAACTTGTTCATATATGCGTTCACCTTTACTATTTCTCTCAAAAATGATGATTGTGTTGGTAAGTACTCTGTGTATCCTTAAATTCTTTTTACAACATCTTTTACAAGATTGTTTACACTCATCTTCTTCGTGCAGTTGAGTTCTGTTGACAACTGTTAGTGATGTGTCATTCATGAACGATTTGTTCTTTTTGAACTAATCTTAAAAATGACTCGGGAACAACGAGTTGTCTCAGAGAGCGATTCGTTAATTTTGTGTTGACCGTGCATGCGCTACATGCCATCGGTTCTGTACAGGATCTTCTGCATTCAGCCTATGGGGCTGTGAGTTGGTGAACGAATGACTCTAACCCGAAGACGGTGAACTAATCAATTCTGCTTTCGGGACTGCCCGCATTGCATATAGGGCTGTCATGGCACTGATCAGACACTGATGACGGAACTACTAACGGCTCGAACCCGAAGACAGGAGACGTGTACTAATCTTTCCAGGGAACAGACATGATTAAATGTGAAGTGACAAAAGAAAGAACGACTCGGATTCGGAATCGGAGGTGAGGTGAACTAACAAACTTCATAGTCTGAAGACCCAGCTAAGCAATTAATGAATCATTTCTTTCTTAAAGTTTGGCCTTGGCTGCATTAGCTTATAATTTATTTTTTATTCCAAATATGATCAACGTTTGCATAAGTACTAGATGTGTTGGGGAATTTAACATATGACATTTTAATCATATTCTGCTGAAATGAATGAAATGGCTTGAAAAAAGATTTGTTAATTTTGCTGAACGAGATTCAAAGTCCGTAAAATGATCCGAACTTCCCACTACTACTATGCGTCACTCAACATACGTCACTTACTCCGCTGCTCTGATTGGTTGTAGGTCTATCCAACTGAGTGCAGATGCATTTTCTTTCCTGGTTCGGTTTAAACACGCCCCATAATCACAGCCCAATGGAGCAGTATCACTCATATTCTGCCTAGAATTGAGTATGACGATGTCAGGTTAGGTTGGGTTAGGTTTAGGGTTAGGAAAAAAAATTCTGACAGGAATGTTGTGCAGGGATACAAAATATGTTGATCCACAAACATGTCTGTCTTGGCAAAATCACAGTGACCATCACATTGAGTAGTCTACTGATTTTACATTTTATGTGACAGAAAAGTATTTTGTTCAAATTTGTCACAATCTCCAATGTACAGTACACTTCATGTGAGCTTTGATAGCACTGATCCCATGACCCTCTCCAGGATTACAGTGAATCCTCTGTGGAAAATGCCCATTGTGGCCAGTCTTAGAATGAGGAGGCTCGATTCATTCGTCTCTGCAGGCGCTCTAATGCTGCAATCTGGATGACTCCCTCTGTGCGGCTTTGTGTCCGACTCGTCTGTGAACACAGTGATCTAACACGGGCTGCTGGGACACAGCTGGGGGACGGAGAAGCAATAAGAGACATCAGGCTCGAAACACGGCAATCTGTTGACTTTTCATAAAATATGCATGCACTCCTTGTGTGGGGAAGTCTTTGTACAAAATGTCTTTGTGCATATCCCCAGTGTATGTGTGTGTATGCTTGGTTTGGGTTATTTCTCTGTCTCTGTGTGTGTACGTGTGGTAGGTAAATGCTAATACATATATGCACTTTCTCTAATTATGAGCAACAGTATCAGTGATTTAATTAAATGAGTGTGTTCAAGAAAATATGGGAAAAACAAATAAAATATCATGTTATTGTACTTTTTATGTTTAGATTTTAGAATATAACTATATATGTTCACTTTGCATGATCGCATATAAATGACATCTGTAAAAAATAGATCTGTAATTATTGTTTTACATACAAACAGTTGAGGAAAAGAGAAACTGGAGTAAATGAGAAAGCATGGGAATGAATGTTGTAGAGCAGGGTCTTTGGGGACAAGAGGTCCATATTAACAGGGGATGAAAGTGCTAATAAAACGTGAGAGCAGTAGAGGTCACAAGGTCATGTGCTTGTGTAATGAATGGAGAAATTTAACTCATCCAATTATAGGAAAGTAAGACGAAAATCCATAGCGTTACTCCGGGCACTGAGCCCAAATGCAAAACTAATAATGTCAAGCAAAGCTCTGGCTTTCCCTTTACTTTGTGTGTGCGCGTGTGTGTGTGTTGAGAGAGAAAGAGAGAGAGAAGAAGTGAGATAAAGAAAAAGACAGAGAAAGTATATATGCATTCGCTTCCTGGCAAAGTTTGCATGCATTTTTGATGTTCAGAGTGCTTGTTTGTATAGTCTTTCTGCTATAGCATGTTTGTGTGTATGCCACCGTCTTCAGCCGCAAAATAATGGGCTTCTTCAGCGGACTGCCATTCACTGGTCCATTTAGAAAGACTGGCCTCTTTGTTTGCGGCCTGCTGCATACTAAAATAAAAAGGTCGATAACACTGAACAATAATAACAGGTTATAGTCCCAGCGAAGCCAATTTGGCCCCATTTTGAAGGAGTTTGCTCATGAAATGTGGCCTTAATGGACAAGTTTATGTTAAGCCAGGCATTTGTCGACCAATATATGCAGGAGTGTGTGCTTTCAAAAGGTGATGAGGAGAAAACGAGTATTCTGGCCTTGTACCGCATGGCCTCTCCGAACATCAGAAAATATAGATTCATTCTGATTTAAATACAGCAATTCGGGCGTCTGAACCAGAGGCGCAGCGCAGACCTGCTTGGCTATAACTCATATTTTACAAATAACCACGACGCTCTCTGCGCTGTGCCAGCAGACAGTCGCAAACACACATGCATACGAAAAGACGACACTTCTATCAATCACTTCCCTCATCTCCAAAAGGAAACTCATAAAACGGACGATTATTTGCGAAAGCAAGCTGCCGAAGGAAAGCTTTAATTAAACCCCTTTATTTATATGTCAAGTGAAAATGGGGGGAAATCTAAATCAAATTCTTTTTCTTTTTTCGCTCTTTTTTTTTTTGTGTGAGCTGTAACCCTTGGAGGCAAGTCATTAGGGCTTATACATAACCATCACGCCACATTAAAATCACATTACACAACAACGATAATCATCACGTTCAATTACATGTGGTAATAAATGCCTGTGCAATCTTTGCTAAATCTATTAGTGTGCCATCGCAGGAGAGAGAAAGAGAGACATGCAAATAAAGAAAGAAGGGAAACCAGGTCCGATACATAAGTCTTACTTCATTCTTTAGTTCGAAGTGAGCCCGTATGAAGTGTATCGTGGCAGACGGTTTCAAGTGGTCATTTTTTTCAACTAAATTACTGATGAAAATGTGTCTTGGCCTATTGACAGTTATTCACCTTTTCATCTTGCCTTAATTGAAGAAAGAATTGATTCATTCGGCAGGTTAATCATTTAAAATATATATATAATATCTGTACCGAGAAGGATTAAGGTTACTCTGAAATCAAATATCAAACATAATATATTGCAAATGAGCACAGTCATAAAGAATTTGACTGGCAAGTGATGTTCGATTTTTTTAATGAATCGTTCTTTTAAGCTGGTAACCTGCCGGACTGGTTCGCAGAATCAAAATGATTTGAACTTTAGCTCCAGTTCGATGACGCAAGATGCACATCCGAAGTAGCACGCAAGCACCTTGCGCAGCACCAAATGAGCATGTCCAGAGTTACTGGAGTTACTGAACCAAAGAACCAGTTCAAAATGTACAAATCAAATCTATAGAAAGAGTTAAAAGTCAGCTTTTCTGTCATGTCCGACTCCAAAAGAACCAAATGTGCTAGAGTACTTTTCTTTTTGAGTCTGTTAATTTCAAACCAGTTATCAATCAGTCACCAACGATTCATTCAAGAATCAAACATCACTACTGGCAAGCCTGCACTACACACTACACATTTGAGATTATACATATTAATAACAATGGTAGCACACAAACACAACATGTGACATTACAGTAAAATGTAAACCTACACCTAATTATGAATAACCCCCTAAACCCATTTCAGAAACATTTCAGAATACTCTTAGTGGGTATTCAGATCAAACTAAAGGCCCGTTCACTTCAACGATAACGATACAGTTCTAAAAATCATTCTAAATATAAAAGAATAGAAGAGTCCACATCAAAACTATAACTATAATGGCACAGAGAAACAATATTGTTGGAATCACTTTCAGAATTTTTTTTTTGTGAAATGAAGATAAAAACATTGACAGCCAATCAAAATCCTGCTTTTGATTGAGCATTTAAAGAGGCAGGTGACAAAACTGCAACACACACTTATAATAAACAGAACAGTATCGTCTGCTGTTATGGATGCTATAGTTATCTTTAGAGTTGGTGTGAACTCTGATTTGAACTCAGCCACAAAGCATGCTGGGTAACCAACAGCGCCACAGCGATATAGAGTGGTATGACATAATTTTGTAGGCCAAAACACGGAAGTGAGTTAGCATTTTAGCACTTCCTGTTCCATCTTCCCAAAGTCAATTTTTTTTTATTTTACTGGATTTTGTTTAAATGGCTGAAATAAAGTCTGTGGTGAACACAAGCTCAAGAAGACAATCTCACGTTTTCTACAACATAAAATACATCAGTATTCTCGTGATTTTTTTAAGCTGTTACATGTCTTGGAAAAAGGCGGCTGCTAACAAGTGGCTAAATGGGACTACAGAGGCTGTCTGGGACATTAAATGCCATCACGCCGAAAAGGTAAGCTCAGTCCGCTTTTATAGCCTCATTATGTTCATAATTGTGCTCTTATAAACTATTCTAACTCAAACGTTCTGGGAAAATGTTCTGAGATAAAAACTGAAAGAGTTGTCGGAAGCTAGTGATGGTGACAGTCGAGCGAACTTGGTGTAGTTCGTTTATAGCTTTTTACTTATGGTGACTGCATTTATGCTTCACAATTAATAAAACTTGAGTTCATCTGTGATAATTATTGTTTTTTGCAATAATCCAAAATCCTATGGGGAAATCCTATTGGGTTTTTGTAGAGGGAACCAGTGTGATGCTAACTGCCGGTTCGCCTACAAAGTGACCTCATACCTACACCACTCTATTGCCACTTACATTTGCAAAAACACAGAAATGAATTTACATGTGAACTTGAACTAAGTTACAGTGCACGCTAGTGTAAATTAATCAGTTTATACATAATTTTGACATAACTATCTTTTGTTGAAAGAAATTACTAAAATGGATTAAAATAAAGTGAATGTGACATGACATTATATTGATTAATCGTAACGGACATTTTCGTCAAAAGACAAACAAAAAGCAATACAAATGACCACATCTCAGTGCTGCATGTCTAAGGTTTGGCTGTTGTTGCAGGTGGAGCCATACGAGAGCACTTCAGGTCACATTCACACTCACTCAACATTCACACAGCGGGATATGGCAGAACCTTAAGTGGGGCACTTACCCCTACTTGCCTCAGTAAATATGCAGCTGTATAAACTCTTTAAATTAATGATATGTAACCAGAAAAAGAAGAGCTTTGCACTTTCTGGTAACATAAACGCTATTAGGCTGCCATCAGCGGAGGAGTCTGAAACGCTTGTGCTATGAAACGGACAGTTTGCTCTGCGCCCTCGAGCCGAAAGTGTATATATCATGCGCAGATGATAACATTCAAACATCTGACACGCTATTAAGTTGATGCTCAGCCATTTCTAAGTAATACTTCTTTTGTTACCTAAAGACTTCACGAATATTTTATCTCGGTACATTTCCTTGAGTCCAGTTGGCTGCAGTTTCTAACATATATAAAGTGTCCCAAAGTTTGTCTCTTTTTTTATATATATACAGCTTGTAGAGTTGCTAACCATATATGGTACCATTTTAAGTGTTTTACATGCTTAAATATATCAATTCCAGAACTAATTGTTTGTAAAACTTTATAACATCACTTATTTGACCTGCCCCTTTAAATTCTATGATGAAGACGAAGTGACATCGTTGAGTCTTCAGAGGAGGAAATCTTACACTTAAAACAAAAATAAATAAATCTTACACTGCTACATAATGGCTTGAATCATCATAAAATATATAATGCATTAATGAGATACTTAAGAAAGGTATATTTGTTTAATAGGATTTAGACGGTAATAGATTTTTTTTTTTTTTTTTACACTTTAATTTATTTGTTTATTTCTTCCCATTCCATCATGGTCCACACTCCAGCCCAGTAGGTGGCGGGAATGTTTGCAAACCGCCATAAAACGCTAAAAGAAGAAGAAGATTCAGAGGATCTCTTCATTAAATGAGGAAACATCCTACTGGGTTTTGTGACCAGTGCCAAATACCTGAGACTGTAGAACATGTGCTTATTAATTGTTCAAAATATGAATTACAGAGGATAGATATGATAAAAGACATGGAAAAAATAGGACTAACAGGACATGGAGTAAAGAGTATAATGGACTGCAGTAGGAGTGAATAAGGAATGAAACATTTGATATGCTTTCTGACTAAAACGGGACTAATGACAAAAATATGATGACTAAAGGATATGGGAAATAACTAGAACCAGAAGATGGCAGTAATGGAACGTCTAGGATGCAAGCTACCGTTAAAACCCAAAGAAGAAGAAGTTTCAGAGGAGCCATTTTGAAAAGGTGGTAAGTTCTTCTCACATTAAACATTCATTACTTGCTGTAAATTGGTTTTTTTTTTAGGATCTTGACCAGATTTTTATGTATAGCATATCCCTGTCACTTAAAATGAACAGATTTTTCTTTTTACTGTTTATAGAAAAGTCTTTTGGATGTTAATGTCACAAAGCCATAAGTCTGATAAGAGGGATATCAGTCATTTTGGTTTTGGTTTGAAATGTTTCACATGTTATATTCCATATGTATTCCTCATTACAAATTGCTGATGAAGCATTTAGAATAATAACATTTTTAAATAGATGTATTGAATGCTGAATGGTTTATGTAAATATAGTGTTATGTACATTTGTATACCTTACTTTACGTCTAGTTCAGATTACTCTTTATATATATATAATATAGTAAATGTCTACATGCTGTCAAAGGAGAAACATGGTTCACCCATAGAATGGTTTAGTTATAGCGTTTACCAGCAGGGTCTAACTGCTGACGCTACCTAGCTAAACTCTGAGCCCTTGGTTGCTTGATAGATGTGTCTTAATTTTTAAAGTGTTCAGATGTTTAGTACTCCGGGTTAATGGAGGGATAGCCTTGTAAGGCATTTTTCATCAACTTTTCAAACTGTTTTTTTCTTCATTTTCTCTGTTCAGCACCTTTTCAGCTCTATATTTGCCTTGAGTCTTTCTCTCTCTTATTTCCACCAGTCTTTCCTCAAAATGGACGTGAGCTGTAATTAACTGTTATTTGGGATTGATTGCAGACAGCTTACCATTGACTGGCTGCATTATGGAGTCCCTTCAAAGAAGGATTCCAGCCCTGCCAATACACTGGGTTTATTTCAGCACAGGATCAATAGTGAACGTATTAAAAGCTTTATTTGGACTTTGTTGGCAGCAGATTGCCGTTGTTCCTCAGTGCCAGTGGCTGAGTCTCTGCCTGTGTGCCCTGACTTCACCTCTTGACTCAGTGCAGAGGTGATTCTCTGGCCTGAATTTCACTTGCATTTAAGTTCATTCAGATATAAAGTACTGCTGTACAAATGACCGCATCACATATTAAACCCAATTTAAATCAGTGTTTAGTTTTGTGCCAATGGTTCAATATGAAGTCTGGCAGCGTTTTCACACTGTTGTTGACAAAAGTGGTTTTTGATGTCAGAGTTTGGTTCATTGGTTGGTGGGAAATTGCTTTCTGAGCTGGAAACTGTGCTTCAAAATGGCTTGGGGACAAAAATATGAGTGCTCCAGTACAAATTTTGATGCATTTGATGTAAATTTGTGGTCTTTGTTCCTTTGTCTATGAGGTCCACAAGACCACAAAAGGTGTCCCATTTGTTATTGTTGTGATTCAGATAGTTTCTCATTGTGATGCCACAAAACAATACTGTGGTTTGAAGTCAAATAGTTAATTCTGAAAAGAGCTCAGTGGGGCCAGAGTGAATAAAAATGTGATTTGAACCAAGCAGAAAACAAATTTACATTAATCGCTAACTAAAACCATTCTTTTTTAAATCGCTGCATTTAATGAATTAATTCACATTGCACACATCATATTTATAATTTTGTCCAGATATTGAAATGTGACCCCAAGTTTGGGCTTATTTTCTGCTCAACATTTGGAATCAGCTGTCCTCTTGGCAAGTACGAGAAAACAAAACAAAGCATTTAGTCCTTTGACCTCCAAACCTCTCCAAACTGAATCAAGGCTTTTGAATGAGCTACTTCTGTCAGGTATACACAGCTGAAGTAGGTTCTTGTCTACCAAGCCAAGTAGTTGTAAAATTACATTCACTTGTCAAGCCTCTTCACACTTTTAATATCAGCGTTTTCTAAAATTTCTTGCTTCACTCAAGTGTTTGGTTGATGGCCATCATAATCCCATGCTGTCAAAAATGTCATTCTTTCAAGCTGAGATCTGTGCTGTTCTTGTGAGTCTACAGTATGTATGAGCTCTTAGGCCTTTAAAGTCAACATGAAATGGTGTTGGTCTGTGAAATTAGATTTTTAATTTAGATGCTGTGTCGTGAATTCTTAAATTTCTGTGACGTGTTAAGAGTAAAGCGATATGTTAAGCGATTAACAATGTAAGGTGGCACTTTATCCATTGGGAATAGACTGGTTTGGGAAAGGTGGATGTAGAAAAAAATAGAGCTTGATGTCAACTGTAAAGGAAAGTCGTTTCAGAGGCAAAGCTAATTGTCACATTTTGATGGAATTTTACAATGATTTTGTGCATGTGTGAATTTTTATGTTGACTAAAATTGACACTGTTATCTATTTCCTAATTTTCCTAAATTCCTAATTTTTTTGGTGGGGTCTCCTACAGCAGGTTTATATGCATCCAAGGACAAAAAACACAAATGGTCTTATAATATACATTGCACATCACCTCAATTCTCAAAGAGTCTGAAAATGATTTGTTCAAAGATTCAGCCTCTGTAAAGCCCTCCTTTCCACGAGCCAACTTTGGTCTGATGGTCCAGTCTGTTGTGATTGATCTAAAGCTTACAGTACATGTTGGAAACAAAACGCCTGTTGTCATTAATTCCAGCTCCGGAGGCTTCCTCAGCACTTGATGCATAATAATATCTACGTATTAAGAGTGAGTCCCTGTCATTTTGTAGTGCATGCTAAGTTGATTTGTAGCGTTGAATACGGCGTCTTCTCGACATGTTGATAACTCGAACCAAACTCTTCCATTCTCAGCTACAGCTACAGTGTTTGAAGGTCAAACTTCTTTCAAAGAAGTCATTCACAGGCAGCCAATGAAGACCATTGTTTTTGGGTGGTCACACTGCACTTTCATTCAAATGCATGCGAATGCGCCAGGCCAGAAAAACAAACTCATGCGAAACGTTTTGCACTTTGCTGCATTCCAAAGTTCAAAACTCTGACCTGTGAATTCGCATCACGTTAAGACGTGACCAGTAGAAGATCAATACGTCACGGCATGACCTCTTGGCTAAATTACAAGATCAATATTTTTGCAGTAAAGTCGAGTAGATTTGTTTTTTTGAGTGTATTACTATTTGTTATGTTGAATTCATATTTATATAAAAAATACACTGTTGCAGTGTCCAAAGAGTTTTTGCATGCTCAAATTGTGACCTCGGCTTTACATAGGTACGTAACAGGAATTGAGCCTGGAATCGTGAGCCAGGAATTTTCTTTTTTTCCTTTAGGAGACAATAACTTTATTTGACATGCACTTTGATATTTAAAACTTTGCAGGCCTTTTACCTTCACAAACAGTTGTATTATACACTGCATGAAAGGTAATAGAAAAATACTTTAAGTGCTTGTATGACAGGCTATAGGGCAGGGGTTGAGGAAAAGAGGGTTTGAAACTTCTTTGTGGAATAACGTGCACCAATTAATTGTTTGCAATAGATAAGGCAATTTTTTTTTTAATGCTTTTTATTTTCTTCTTCCCAAAAGTGCCTCTTACACTTCAGTAGTGAAATCATAATATTGGTATGAAATGACATTGATTTACACAATTTAGGTATAAGCTTTATGTTAACCCTTAAATGCATGAATGTTTTGCCAATCATTATTACATATATTGGTCTTTAGCGACCTGGATCTATATCTAATGCGGATGGATCTCTACCGGTCGTGATAATATAAAACTCTCCTGATATATTCTGCATCTTGTTATATTGTTCATAATGAATTGATTGAGGAATACTAAAAAGGTTGATGTCTAACTTTAAAAATGAAAGAGGAGGAGGGTAGTGAATGAAATGTTTAAGGGTTAATCTATAATAGATGTATGTGAATATTATATAAATTTTAGACCCATAGTGGTTCAAGACCTTTTAGAGAACTTTTTACAGACATTGAAACAAAATGTGTTACAACACTCCCTGGGCTTTGCTATCATACTTTTGATGAATCAAACTTTTGGCTATGACCAAAACATATATAGAAGGAAAAAAAATTGCCATATCTTTCAGCCTGACGAAAACATCCAGCTGTGATTCCGTGAAACATGACCAAAGTATAATGAGACTGGCTTCTCATCAACAAACTGACTTTCTGTTCTTTTTTTCCCTCTTTCTTGCTCACACACACACACACACAGTCACACACGGGTTGTCTCTCTGATGAGATATCATTTTGTCATTTACCATGCTGCGCAACAAGATGTATCTCCTCCACTAATGCATCAGCGACAGCAGCAGTTCTGTCCTTGTCTGTGCTCTCCCTCAAGGCTACAGCAGGCTCAGTGCTGTTTGGCTCTGCTCGGCAGTGGAGGAGGCGAACGTGGCCGCCACACTATAAATGACTACACTCTTCCTCACTGTCAGACCCCCCTACGCACACGTTTGTTCCCATACGTGCCGCCACACACTCTCTCTCTATGGCATCTCACCGCTGCCCAGCTCTCACTTGTCTCATCTCGAGTGCGAACGTTCGTGCAATGGAGCGTCGCTCAAAAGGAAATACTGTAGTGTATATGCATCAGATTTAATAAGGCGTAATCACTCAAACTGAGCAGTGATTAAAGAACGATTTTGACATTTCTGTAGTTGCCTGTCACCGAGCAACGCTCTACTTCAAAGCTTCTTTTTTATTTAACATTTTTATGAGTGAAAATTTATTTGGATACTTGTTCCAACCTTTTCTTTTTGCAACCGAATCAATTTTGTTGCTTCAGAAACAAAAATATTCAACCGTGGCACCTGCAAATCAATGTTTTTCCGAGTCATTTTTTTTCAGTTAGGCCTGATTTTAACTTCACCTTTTTTGAGCCATTTTTGTACATTTCTTCATCTGTGTCAAAATGATTTAATGTATGTAGTCAGTTCTCATCAAGATATAAAAGTACACTGTAAAAAAAAAAAAAAAAAAAAAAAGGTTGGTGCCTTAAATTAAGTAATATCAACATGTTTAACTCATTTCAACTTAAATCGCACTAACTTAAAAAAAAAAACTTTCATTTGACTTTAAAAAATTAGTTGAATATTGTATAACTTATAAAACACTGAAATATTGCTTAACTTGAAGAGTTAATATGTGAATACTAGTGCTGTCAAATCGATCAATTTTTTGTTTACATATGTGTGTACTGTGTATAATTATGTATATTTGAATATTTGCATGTGTATATACTATACATTTTTATATATATATATATATATATATATATATATATATATATATATATATATATATATATATATATATATATATATATATATATATATATATAATATAATATAATATAATATAATATAATATAATATATACACACACCAAATTTGTCTTAAATATATACATGCATGTATCACATACACTCACCTAAAGGATTATTAGGAACACCATACTAATACTGTGTTTGACCCCCTTTCGCCTTCAGAACTGCCTTAATTCTACGTGGCATTGATTCAACAAGGTGCTGAAAGCATTCTTTAGAAATGTTGGCCCATATTGATAGGATAGCATCTTGCAGTTGATGGAGATTTGTGGGATGCACATCCAGGGCACGAAGCTCCCGTTCCACCACATCCCAAAGATGCTCTATTGGGTTGAGATCTTAGTACCATTTTAGTACAGTGAACTCATTGTCATGTTAAAGAAACCAATTTGAAATGATTCGAGCTTTGTGACATGGTGCATTATCCTACTGGAAGTAGCCATCAGAGAATGGGTATATGGTGGTCATAAAGGGATGGACATGGTCAGAAACAATGCTCAGGTAGGCCGTGGCATTTAAACGATGCCCAATTGGCACTAAGGGGCCTAAAGTGTGCCAAGAAAACATCCTCCACACCATTACACCACCACCACCAGCCTGCACAGTGGTAACAAGGCATGATGGATCCATGTTCTCATTCTGTTTACGCCAAATTCTGACTCAGAAATCGAGACTCATCAGACCAGGCAACATTTTTCCAGTCTTCAACAGTCCAATTTTGGTGAGCTCGTGCAAATTGTAGCCTCTTTTTCCTATTTGTAGTGGAGATGAGTGGTACCCGGTGGGGTCTTCTGCTGTTGTAGCCCATCCACCTCAAGGTTGTGCGTGTTGTGGCTTCACAAATGCTTTGCTGCATACCTCGGTTGTAACGAGTGGTTATTTCAGTCAAAGTTGCTCTTCTATCAGCTTGAATCAGTCGGCCCATTCTCCTCTAACCTCTAGCATCAACAAGGCATTTTCGCCCACAGGACTGCTGCATACTGGATGTTTTTCCCTTTTCACACCATTCTTTGTAAACCCTAGAAATGGCTGTGCGTGAAAATCCCAGTAACTGAGCAGACTGTGAAATACTCAGACGGGCCTGTCTGGCACCAACAACCATGCCACGCTTAAAATTGCTTAAATCACCTTTCTTTCCCATTCTGACATTTCAGTTTGGAGTTCAGGAGATTGTCTTGACCAGGACCACACCCCTAAATGCATTGAAGCAACTGCCATGTGATTGGTTGATTAGATAATTGTATTAAATTAGAAATTGAACAGGTGTTCCTAATAATCCTTTAGGTGAGTGTACATACATGCATATACATACATATACACGCATACAATACACATACATACAGTAAAAAAGTGCAAAAAGTCTTAGGCTCGCTAGTATTTTTACACACAAAAAGTGGGTTTAAGCCAGTTATTTATATCTTTTGCTGTAGTGTGTCAGTAGGAAATATCAGTTTACGTTTATAAATTAATTGCCATTAATTTTACTAATCCAGTGAGATTTTTGTATGCATAAAGAGTGTGACAATAGTCTCTATGCTCCACATGGAGATCTGATCTCATCTTCATTGAGTCTGTCTGTGATTACATGAAGGAGATGGACTAAATCCAAAAGAACTGGGGCAACGTCTCCAAGACACTTGAAGAAACCTTCCTGCAAAACTGAATAGGTGTAGGAATAGATGCAGGTGACAAAAGCCGTTTTAAACTCAAAGGGTGGTCACCCCAAATATCCATTTGATTTAGTTAATAGAAGTTCATTCATAAATAAAAGCTATTTATGTTATTATTTTTGACAGCATTCTCACTTTAAAGCATTCTGACAAGTGCCTAAACTTTTCACAGTACTGTAGTTTTGCAGGAAGGTTCCCTCAAGTGTCTGGGAGATGTTGCCTTAGTTTTTCTGGATTTAGTCTGTCTCAGTTTTTTCTGTTTCTTCATGTAATCACAGACAGACTCGATGATGTTGAGATCAGATCATACCGGCTGCTGTCAGACTTCTTGTGCATAAAAAAATTAAAATTAAAATCTCACTGGATAAATAATTACAATTAATTGCAAAATGAATGTTTGGAAATGTACACTGATATTTCCTACTGACACACTACAGTAAAAGATATAAATAACTGGCTTAAAAACATTTTTAGTGTGAAAATACTAACGTGCCTAAGACTTTTGCACAGTACTGTATATACACACTTACAGAACACACATGTATATGTTAACACAAACTTTTTATTTTGGATAAATCGATTAATCGATTTGACAGCACTAGTTAATACGCATGTTGTCATAAATTATTGATCATATTTTTTAGTGTATGATTAAAAGGTATCAAGGTATTAAGCATAATTTGTCTTATAGGCCTATTTTATTTTATTTTATTTAACAAACTGTGCAAATGTGCTTTGTGCTGTTTTTCTTTAAAAATAATCTGACATTGTTATATGCTATATGACATTCATTCATTTTTTAAATGTGGCTGAAGCATCCACATACTTTTCTGCTGTACCCTGAGGTAGCCTGAAGGACTTTATATCTGCAAACTCAGCTAGAAAAAAATACCTGCAACACACACACACACACACACACACACACACACACACACACACACACACACACACACACACACACACACACAGATGATTTTGCTAATGCCAGCCATCTTGATATTTAATGATTTGGTGGGTTTTTTCCATCCCCCTGACTTTGGAGGGTCAGGTCAGCTCGTTAATGAGCGTGGAAGGAAGAGTCCCATGCAAACGCTTAATTTCTGCGTTAAAAGACCTGCGTTCCAAAGCAACCCAGTTATTTCACTTAAAGCATTGTTATATTTGTGCAAAATACCCCAAAGTGTTTTCAAAGTATTCAAAAAATCCCATTAGTTCTCAGAGCTTCTCTTACTTTTCACAAAACGGTGCAGATTTGTTTTACCTGTCTTCACTGTCAGAGGAAAAGAAATGTTTTTGGCAGCCGTTACTGAACATGGATCAAGGGTCAAACTAAGAAATATGAACACCTCTGGTGTACATCTTGAATGCTGAACTTTTCGAGCAAGAGCCATATTTCCTCAAAAGACAGAGAGCATACGTTATCCAGCATACATGGTCTGCATCTAGAGCAACAGAATGACAATCCAAATGTCCCAAGATGCAGATCCCGTATGACAGTATGAGCCATACATCTCAGTGTCCATACATCACACAAATCATGAAGATAAATGCCTTATTAGGTGTATCTGTAGTCATTTTTAAGGTTGCCATAGCCACTGCAAGGTAAAGGAATGCAATAACAGAGTAAGAAAAGACACAAATTTGTCAAGCACCAAGAACAGCGGTGATGGCTAAGGTTCTTTGAAAAGCATGTTAATTACAACATTTTTATGCAGCGTGTTTCTCCGAAACCTTCCCTCGTACCATCTGAATTTTCAAAGAGTAGCTGTCAAAATGTGTAAGCATTCAGCTCTGACATGTCATTAATGAATCATTATCTATTAATGCATGAATATTAACAGATAAAATAAATTAAATCATTGATGTGGATCGGAATCAACTGGGAGGTTACATAATTACAAACGGCATGAGATTTCAGGAGAAACTGGAGTTACTGGCTCTGTATGTATTTGTTTAATTTCAAGCTGAGGGAAATTTCATTGCTTTTTCATGGTCAGTAGTTCTCAGGTCTCATTTAGGTGTCGCCGATGTTTGTGCACAGAGCAGGTATGCAACATAGCTTCATTTGTTTGTTTTTGGAAGATAAATGTTTGACTTCATATTGAAATCTGTGATTTCTAAATAGTTACTAATAGTAGACCATTGAATAAGGTGTAAGCCAGAAGTCTTCTAATACAAAAGTTATAAAATAATGTTCAGTCTGCAGTACTTCAGCTTATATAGAGCAGCTAGCGTAGCTAATCATTATGCTTGACATTGGCTGTCAGAGTCATACGTTATATTGTACGTAACATAGCCAGCATACCAAATGAGAAGCCCACAAAAATAACACTAATAAGGAAATCATTAAATACTACTCCATTGACCTTTTAAAATGCTGGCTTCTCAACTTCTTTTCCTAAATCCCCAGGTTATTGACTCGGCAGCTTCCTAAACGTTACTTGTAAAAGTGTGGGGGGGATAGATTTTATAGCACCCGCCTTCGCCTAACCTTGCCAGAAGGGCCTGACAGGCGCTTAGCATTAATGATCCTCAGAAAAAGGATCCAGAGACGTTGTGCTTCTTGTCATCCCAGCTTGTGGGCCAGTCACTCTGTCCCCGGGCTCGTCTAGTCCATATACTGCTGTCTTCCCCTTTCCCTCCTTCTTTTTCTCCGTTGGGACCTCAACCGTAACAGTCCATAGCATCAATATGCATAGACTATGACAGCATATGACCCACATGTCATAGTCAATCAGTAACTAACCACTCTAAGATGATGAAGGATAGAAAAGAGCATAGTGCAGTTTGTTGAGTCATCGTGTGTAACTGTCGCAGCTGATAGACGCTGTTATTTAAGGGGTTAAACGGGTTTGATTTCGAAAGAGGAAGCTGGCGGTTGACCCTAATTGCATGCATCGGCTTGATGCTGCCTTCCTATGTTCTCCTCAGCACCAGAGTCTCGTATATCAGACAGATCTCCGCGTATGCTCCTCTGAGAAAGGAGGTTATTAGCCCTGTATAAATCACTGCAGCTATCATCACTGTATTATGCTGCAGATGAGAACATCAGCTGTTTCCCTAGATCATCCAACTCTGTGGGTAACTGTTATGACAGTGCTGTTGGTAAATGTCTGTTGGTTTTTGCTGTGGCCTAATTTGAGTTATTTTGAGAATCATTTTTGAGGACTTTGAGATGCGACTGTTTTTTGTATTGGAAAATGTAAGTAGTGCTTGCCATGATGTTGAAGTTGGCCTGATTACTCAGTGGCATTGCTAGTGTGTTCTGTGTGGTTACTAGGGTATTTCTATGCAGTTGTTTAGGTGTTGTGAGTGGTTGCTAGGGTGTTGCTAGGTCCTCAGACAGAAGAGCCCAACCTAGAGGTAAGTACCTTGGATTTTCCCCCCACCTGTTTATCTGCTGAGTAAAATCTGTCTAATAGTTTGGAAAAATAATTTTCAACCTGAGGTATCATTAACATGCAAATGTCATTTTGAGTCAGTATTTTCCAGTAAATATTCTTAACACAAAATAATTTTACATGAGAAGCAAAATGGCATATTAAAAAGTATTAACATTTTGTTTTCAAAGAAAATTATTCGTTTATTGTTATTTATTAATCTGAATGTTAATTATCAAATTTTAAAGTTAAATTCTTGAATATTAAGTTCTTTCTTTTAATAATCCCACCGGGAAAGTATTCCTTCGTAGATCTAACCTGATCTCCAAAAAAAGAGAGAGGGGAAAAAAAAAACTATTTTATGAGGTTGTGATTTTTGTTTGTTTGAGTATAGTACGAAAACGTAGGCTATATTTGGTAACACTTTACAATAAGGTTCATTAGTTAGCATTAGTTAACGTGAACTAATAATGAACTGCACTTATAAAGCATTTATTAATCTTTGTTAATGTTAATATCAACATTTACTAATACTTTATTAAAATCTTGTTAACATTAATGCACTGTGAAGCAATACGAACAAACCATGAACAGCTGGATTTTTATTAATTTACGCTAACAAAGATGAGCTAATACGGAAACAAATGTATTGCTCATGGTTAGTTCATGTTAGTTAATAGATTAACTAATGGTAACTAATGAAACCTTATTGTAAAGTGTTACCGTATATTTTGTGCGTTAAAAAATGACAAGTGGGATAAGTTGAGAGAAAATTCATCCTGACTATTCTGAAAAAAAAAAAAAGCAAAAGTTATATTACAAAAAGTTTATATTACTAAGTTTAATTTAATTTTCTCAAATAAAGGTATTATATTTTAATGATATTTTCCAGGAAAATGGATGGATGGATGGATAGACAGATAGATGGACGGATAGATAGAATATAAAAACTGCTGTGTGAAATTCGGTCCAAATCTAACTCTATCACCACAGTATCCTCTAAAGGTGCAATTTTAGGTTCTTTAATTTTCATTCCACAATGTGCTGTATTATTAAACAAAGCCATTAGACCTTTAACCAACTGATATTGTCTGTCTGCAAGTGGCCATAAGGGTTAATAACCATGGTGTAATGTGAGGCTGGGGATCAGGGCGGAAGCTGTCCAGCTTTGATTCTCTTTAGTCTTAAATGGCTGTTTAGCTAATTAAAGGTCTGGGTGTTCTCCTTTCTCATGATTTTGGCGTGACTCTTCATGATTTCCATCTGGATGTCAGGTCGACTATTTTGCTAATGATGCCAATTAAAAGAAAATATAGCAAATCTCAAGGATTAGCATTCCACAGCAAGGGAAGGTGGAGGGTGGGGGGGGTGTCTTGACTTTGGTGTCATCCCGTCTGTCGTATCAAAGTACAAACAGAGGCCCGCTGTCATCAGGAATGCCACATGCTAATTAAGAGCAGATACATTCACAGGTTAAGTACTGAGGGGACTTGGAAACATAATCAACTGGAATACATTAAAAACTCGCAGTGATCAAACACCTCTAATGTTGTTCCCCAAGCAAACGTGTCTAACAAAGGAGCTTTTCCAGGCTCTAGCTTGACTCCCTGGAGTTCTAACATTGCCATAGAGACCAAATGTTCGGAGATTGCCATAGCGACCTACTTCCCACTGGTTGAGGGGAGTACTCAGGCCATCATCAGCGTGGCTGCTATAATCATCTCCGCTGCAGTCATATCCTTGTGATGGTCGTGTTCGCAATTACCCAGCAGAATGTCATCAACGCAGCCCAGGGCTTGGCCCGAGGACAACCCAAGTTCAATGGCACGCATTTAACGGCCATCAGCATTACAGCACACTTTGAGCTCGTCATGCTTTGGGAAAAAATCCCGGAGTACTGATGGAGCGAGAGTCTTAGGGGCTGCTCTGTGTGTGAGCTGTATACAGGGAAGAAGACATGGTTGCACATTGTTAGAAATTTTCCATTTTGTTAGATTCCCATACAAACGGGGCAAGTGCGGTATTCAGTGTTCTTCCACTAGGGGGCACACTCTCACTCTGGGGAAAATCTGATTACTTTGTACTCTGGTTAAAAACATACTTGATGGATCGTCCATTTATATGACTTCCATCTGTCAAATCAGTCCAAAAATTGGCACTAATGGAGCAAACAATATTATTTTTTTGGTTTTTACCAAAGGCAAAGCGAAGAGTTTGATTGTATCATGTCTGCTCCAAGAAACTCATTTTGTTTTGGTTTTTGCTTGCATTCAACCTGCATAAACACTTACTCTGCCACCATCATTGCAAACCTGATATCTGAGCTTGCCTTTGTAAGATTTGTCCATAAGTCCGTAACATAAATCAAATACGTCATGTGTCATTATTTAATCATTTGTTTTATCAGTGAATCTGAGTGAATCTTTTATTTTTACTGACTTTATGATTTTAACTTGCCTAAAAAAATTTATATTATATATACTGTGTGTGTATGTGTGTGTGTGTGTATATATATATACATACATACATACATACATACATACATACATACATACACATATATATTTATTTTATTTTTATATATATATATATATTGTATTTTATTATATTAATTATATTATATTATATATATTATATTTTATTATATTAATTATATTATATATATTATATTTTATTATATTTATTATATTATATTATATTATTATTATTATTATTATTATTATTATTATTATTATTTCCGTGTTTTCACTGTTATATGGTAGGGGGCGCCCCTACCACAAATCTTCTGAAAGAGTACAGAATCTCCTGATCAAAACACAGACCAAAAAAGGGGTAGAAGCAAGCAATCGCATCTGTAAGCATATGTAAAATAACACAATCATCAACATTAAACAGCATATAAATCAAAACTGCCTGAAATGTTAACCCATTACGATGTCCAGAACTGTTACCTAAAGGGTGTTGATGGACTCGATCTACTCCATCTATGTTTTGACCGTCGTTCTGAATCCGATCTGGATGTAGACTCTGACACAAACACGATTTTCTCAGCTTTTTGCTCAATGTTGCTTTTTTATATAACTAACCCACATTCAAGTGTTGATAAAAAATGCATTAAGCTAGAATAAAAGTTTTTGTTTGTTTGTTTAAGAACATGTTTGCAAAATCAGATATTCATACATCAAAATATTCTGAAGGCCATGAAAATTTTGTGAAAATGATCAAAAATGCTGGCGGTGGCTGGCAAACGCTGATGGGGAGAAAGTTAAAGGGATAGTTCACCCAAAAATTCTGCCATCATTTACTCACCCTCAAGTTGTTTCACACCTGTATACATTTCTTTGTTCTACTGTACACAAAGATAGATATTTGGAAGAATGTTTGTAACCCCATTCTCAGCCCCCATTGACTACTGTAGTAGGAAAAAAAAATACTATGGTAGCCAGTGGGGGCCAAAATCTGCTTGGTTACAAACATTCTTCCAAATGTCTATCTTTGTGTAAAGCAGGACAAAGAAATGTATACAGGTGTGGAACAACTTGAGGGTGAGTAAATGGAAAAAAAAAAAAGACAGTTTCTCTCATTAATGTTTCTACAAGTGGTCCGTCTCCTCCTCCTCCTTATACTGTCTCGTCTGAAATGTGAATCATGTCCCGACTCTATAGCACTCATTTTAGCCTATGATATTAGCATACAGAAAGAGCGAGCTTTTCGTGGTTATTGGACTGACATTATAGCTGATCAGGAGAGATCTGAGCAGTGACTAGCAGAGATGACAGGTGAGACAGCGCCGGCTGCCAAGCTCAGGGCACTGGGGACCACGACGAATGAAAGTCATCTAATCCAGGAGAAGACTATAGGAAAGCATGGAACAGCCTGAGGGCCTGACAGCCACTCTATCTGTCTGTTTCTGTCCAGTTCTCTAATTTCCTTACTTTCTCAAGGTTTCTGTTTCTCAAACACGTTTTTGTTTGCTCTCATATTTGCTGTCTTTCTTTTTTGCGAGTCTAATGCTGCGTCTGGCTTCTGACTACACCATGCTTCTACCTCACATCCTTAATGTCACTGTAGTCTCAGCTCTCAGCTTGATGGCTCCCATCTCGATTGGCCCCCTGACCCAGTGAAATTAGGGGCACTGAGGGAGATGAGTTTGGTTTGAGTAGAAGAGCAGGGTTAAGGGACACGAAAGCTACCTGACAGGTTACTGTCTCATGGAGGCAAATCCTCTGCCTTGATATTTACCTTGACTTTGTGAAGCAGATTAAAATTGCGGATGCTGAATTGTGTTATGCCAGGCGAGCAGACAGCAGTGTCAAAGGGGCAAATAACAAGTGTGTATCTTTTGCAGTATTAAAAACAAGTAGCATTTGTTTTAAAGAAATAAAGTGCATTTTATTATTATTTTATTAAATATTTCATAATATAACCAAAATCTACATTTATATCAACATGGCCGCTGTAGGAATAGAAGTCTCTTATAGGTTTTGTTGTTTATATTAGACAGCAAATCAAAATGTTGTCCTCAAAGTTGATGTGTTAGAAGCAGGGAAATGGGCAAGTGTAAGGATATGAGCGAGTTTGATAAGGGCCAAATTGTGATGGCTAGACGACAGAGCATCTCCAAAACTGGGTCAGAGCATCTCCAAAACTGCAGCTCTTGTGGGGTGTTCCCGGTCTGCAGTGGTCAGTATCTATCAAAAGTGGTCCAAGGAAGGAACAGTGGTGACCCGGCGACAGGGTCAAGGCTCATTGATGCACATGTGGAGCGAAGGCTGGACCGTGTGATCCGATCAAACAGACGAGCTACTGTAGCTCAAATGGTTCAGGAATGTTTTGAGCACAAGAAGTTTGAGGTGTTGACTTGGCCTCCAAATTCCCCAGATCTCAATCCAATCGAGCATCTGTGGGATGTGCTGAACAAATAAGTCCGATCCATGGAGGCCTCACCTCGCAACTAACAGGACTTAAAGGATCTGCTGCTAACATCTTGGTGCCAAATACCAGAGCACACCTTCAGGGGTCTAGTGGAGTCCATGCCTTGACGGGTGAACAATGTATATAGACAGATATGGATATTAAAATCTAGAAATGCATATGTAGGCATATCGATATAGATTACACTAGTTATACTGATATGTAATGTGAGAACAAAAGAGCATGTGGTGAATCTCTCAGTGGGAGTGAGAGTGAAAATCTGAGCCTGTGTAAAGCCTTTACAGGCTTTCATTGCAGCAGGAAAGCGACTGGCCAGATGATGTTATGGCAGATTGAAGTGGCAGCAGCCTTCACCCTGGGCTTTTTATCACACCATCAAATCTCAGATCCGACACCCTGTGGCCACCCCAGTCCACACACAGACACAGATAGGCCTCCGCTCTGCACTTTTGCCCGCAGCAAGTCTCATAATGTCACCCTGCCATTGTCAGAGTACAGCTTGTTTCATTGTGGCAAGACATTTGGAGAAATATTTACTCCCTCTTTTCCAGATCACATTTCCTGGATACAGTGTTACAAGGACATTTTTGCCCTTCACACTAGGCGTTAGACACTAGTTGTCCCGTCACACTAGGCATTAGAGCAGATAGTGGAAACTAAACCATATAGTTGTGCATCTATGATGTAGAATATCAAAATATAAACTGCACTGCCTGATCTTATGCATTTCACCTTTGTCGTCATCTTGTATTTTAACCGACATTCACAACTCATTTTACTTTCATAATATGACATTTTAGAGTGAAACAGGGCATTTAACAACAACAACAACAAAACCTTAGATGAGATTTTATTCTTTGAAAATTGAGCACAAAAATGCTATTGTCTTCAGAAGATGACTTATGGCCTAGGGAGAAATGGCGGTTTGGTTCCTTCCCACTGTTGCCATTTGGCTTGCTTATTTCATGTTTAAGAGATGCTTAATTTTCAGTAATATTATGGATTTGACAACTCTGACAGTATTGGATGAGAACAAAACTTGAATAGAGCTGGCTGACACCATTTTCTGCAGAGCTGTTTTATAGCTGAATCAAATTTGTTTTATAATTGACCTTTTTTTTGCAACATCAACACTGTTATTGTCTTCTGTAGCGCTGCTTATAGCCGATCTTAACTTGCTTCATAATTGATGAACTTTACACCATTATTAAACTCAACTGAACCAACATTGAACTGACTTAAAGAGCTGAATAAAGGCACTGCATGCCTTTTTGAGCATAATTTGAATTTGTCTCATATTTGAGACAAGTTTCATCACTGACCCTGTTGTTTTCCTTTCTATATTGTATAAATCACTATAAATTATGACCTGACTACATGCGTCATATGCATTACTTTTATGGTACAGTTGTGTTCTTTTTGGGATGTTTTTTGGTACTTTTACATCCTTCTTGAACGCCTCAGTCCCATGATTGTCAATAAATGATGACATTTTAACTTTTAATTTTGGTATGTACTACCCCTTTATGCGTATCAAGGATGTAAACCAGAGGAAGTGAGTGGATGGTGCTTGTATACAATATAGGCTGTGGGGCAATAGTGTCCATAATATATTGAGGTGTGTGTGTGTGTGTGTGTGTGTGTGTGTGTGTGTGTGTGTGTGTGTGTGTGTGTGTGTGTGTGAAAGTGTGAGGAGATCTCCACCTTCTTCTGATGGGGGATGTGACAGAGTGGGGCAAAGAGGCTACTGACAGGGACACCCTCAGGGCATTTCATTACGGAAAGTGTCTGTCCAGATGATGGGAAAAGGATTATCCTCTAAACAGGATTTACTTGAGAGGATAATTCATTGGCTGAACTCACAGAGGGGAAGTGCTGTATAGGTTAAGGTTACAATATCGCTTCATTCACAGCTCTGCCGTCTCAAGAGTGTGTTTGTGTGTGTGAGTGGGTGGATGTGGGTGTGAGAATTTGTGCATGGGTGCTAGCTGGGTGCACAACTTGGAGACGGTGTGTACTCGTGTACCATTTTAAGAAAGCTTTCTTAGTATCTGTGGAAAACAGTGCCACAGGGAGCGTTCTCTTATGTGAAACCTCAAAAGAAAATCATTTAAGAAACATCCTGTTAGACTTGAAAAAGGCAGAGAGAGAAAGGGGGAGGTGTGAAAAAGACAATGTTTAGAACATGCATAAAAGCAGAAACAGCTGCGGTATGAAAGGAAAAAATATCAAAATGTGAGCTCATTTGCTTCGTTAAGGCCTACAGGCACTTGATAAAGCAGTGATGGATATACAAGCAGTGTCAGGACGATTTGCATTTAACAAACTGATGCTTCCCAGCCTGTCATGCAATATTTATGACCTAGTAGATTGTGGTGTTCTCCTGGTTTTAATGCTTTAAAGTGACCTCAGGTTGCTGGTGGAAGAGCAACAGGGATGGATCAGGGAGGTTTGTAATATCTGGAGAAAGCTGGATTCATCTGGATAAGGACGCCCTGGAAGTATGTGATTTGAAGTATGCCATCTTTGCTCATGTAAATGGGACTAATCACTTTGTAACCGCAGGAAAATAGTGTTGTGATGGCACCATAAGAATGCACAAAGTCCCAAAACCCTTCCTGAGCTTTTAGGGATGCGCAAAATATTTTACCATTGTGGTTATTGCCTAATATTAGAGGTGTGTGTGTTTTTTTTTTTTTTTTTTTTTTTTTCAGTATAAATCAAATTTGTATTTAATTGTGCATGTTCATTTCCCCATTTTTATCTTTTTCATCTCTTACCACTCATTTAATGTTAATTTTGTAAAAAAAAAAAAAAAAAAAAAAAAAAAAATACAAATTACAAAATACAATAACAAATCATTATAATATTAACAAAGAAAAAACCTGTGATTTTTAAGAATTTCATGTGTAAAACTTTTTATTAGAATGTTCTTTTTTAAATTATATTACACAATGTTTTTATTATATGTGTGTGTGTATATGTATATATGTATAAATAAAAAAAATAAAATTTGGACTTGTTAAATACACATTCCTAGTTGATTCTAATTCACAAGCTGTCATATCGATTCTAATTTTATTCCATTTAATTAAAATTTTAATATTGTTGCATCCCTATGAGTTGTGGCATCAACCCATTTGTGAAAGTCCATTTTATGCTTTTCTGAACACTACAAAAAGAATAACGAACTCGAAAAACATCTATAATATAATGAAATATACTTTGTTGCTAGGCAAAATGTTTCACTGCTAATTTCGAATAGCTATCAATAGGAAAATATGCTTTTTGGTCCAGATGGTGTAGTTAGTAAGGGCCATGCTAATCAGCCAAACCTTGAGCCTTGGGATTGATGATGATGATACCAAAATCCTGCTCCATAAACTTCCCCCTGCCGTAATCCCAGACTAGACGCTTCACGCCTTTGTAATGCTCCATTTCTCCATTGAGCTTCAGTCTGCGATCCGTGCCAGTATCAAAAGCCTCTGCCACCCCTGCTTCAGCATTTCAGACCAACGGCCAAACCCTTTCTAATCACCACACATCGTGAATATCAAATCCCATGCTTGATGGCAGAACGTTCCTCTCTTTTATTTTCCAACATGTGCAAAGAATGAGTCGAGAATCTTACGTTAAAAGGCCACTGATTGGGGTGCCGCAGTCTGTAATTTGCAATTAACGAACAGGTCGGGGATTTGATTCGGGTCAAGGTCCTCATTTGCATACGTTTTGTTCCCCCATAGAAATTCAGAGTGTGTGTGGCAGCAGCCTCCCATGTCTATTTACCCACAATCTGGCAACATGGCCCCTCCCTCAGCATGGGCCAATCAGCCGCTGCTCGGCATTTCCTTCAATATAGTGGCTCTCATTTGGAACTGGCCCTTAATGAATACAGGAACCTGAGCAGTGATTGAGATTGCTACTTGATGGTAAGCTTGTTAGAGCTGTGAAATTGCAAGCACCACCTCTGGCATTGTAATTGTGGTTGTTTCTCACAGTCGCTTGACGGGTCTGTTATGTTCTGGGCAAATGCTCAGAGCGCAAAGTGGGGGACAAGAGGAGAATTACTTGAAGTTTGTGAAGTTTATGAATGGATATTTCTGCAGAAACCGTAAGGACGTCATGGTGGCATGTTCATTTAAAGTCAACATGAAATCAGACCCTGTTTGCTTTTTAATACACATTCCTGATTCCAATTCAAAGCTCTTGATTTGATTCCATTTCATTTGGGCATAATTCATTTATAGTATCAGTTTTGTTTACATATGAATTGTCTTTCATCTCAAAAGCATTTGCTCAACTAAACTGTAAAGAGTGGTATACATTCAATTGGTAACTTAAAAAAACTGTTTATACCTGATTTAACCCATACAAATGAGTTTTGTTGGTATAAATTGATGTATTTGGGTTGATTCAGTTCTTTTTTAAAAGCAGGTAATTTAGATGTTACCAATTTTGGAAGTGTGTGATTTGAAGGGTGCCATTTTAACTCTCTCAGGTATTGTTGGAAATAATACAGGGAGCCATGTAAAGTGTTTACAATATAATATTTACAGTATAATGTTTTTAAAATCTGTAAAATATTTTTACAATAATAGAATATGTATTTTATGTAATTCATTGACAAGGTATAGTTTTCAACATACAAAAAAAGAACTGAACGGAAAGTAAGATTTAAATTCTAGCATTGAAAGTAATAACTTTATGACTTAATAACTGCTCTGAAAGATTGAGCAAGTTCAGTCAGGATCCATCAGACTGATTTCAAGTAACTTTTTTGAATGATTCATTCAATGAGTCATTTGTTTAAAAATGGTTTTGCACTGGTTGTTCTGTACTTTTTTTGTTTGTTTTTTTCACTACAGGTTTAAAAGAGTCATTTGCTCCTGATTTGGACTACATTGTTTCATGCAGCCTACAATGGGTAGAGAACATAATTTCAAGTTGACTTTAAATGTTTCTATTTGCAATTGCTCAGATTTGACCCTGAGATCTTCTAATCCTGAAGCATTTAGATGTTCAAAATGGTCTTTTGTGGTGAACAAACACTTGGCACAGATGATGACCTGTTTGCTTAAGAACTACCCAAGAAGAACCCCATCTCACCACCATAACCTTAGACCAGGCCTCCTTCCCTCCCTCATGCAGATGTAGGGCAGGTAGTGTCCATGAAGGCCAGAGCTCAGTGGCCTCTTCCCTGTTCGGCTCCATTGTGTGTTGAGACATGCGTCCCTGCCCTCCGAGTCCCAGCACAGCTCTTGTTTGCTTAGGGCCTTGCTCGGACACAAGGATGCAGATGGCGCAAAGAGCAGCCCTGGAGTGCCTTTCGACACGCTCTCGCAGAGTGCTGGGTCATGTTCTCTCGCTGAGTACAAGACAGGAAATCCATTTAATTACCTGTGAAGCAGAAGAGTGAGTGTGGGGGGTTGACAGGGAAGGACTGTGTTCCAGGGAGGGAGCTTTACCCCGCAAGACCCTCCATTTCTTCTTGCTCTACCTCTTTCTTTTCTTACACCCTGTATCGCCCTTTTCATCCGACTTTTTCCCTTTGCCGTTAGCACTCGCTGTCCTTCCCTCAGTCCTCTTGGTCCATCTTTCTTTCATTTTCTGCCTTTCTATGCTTACCGCATCTTCTTTCCTGGCCTTCATTGGCCCTCTCTTTGTCCTCCAGTCTCTCTCTCTCTCACCCTCTACCATCTGTGTCATACTTTCTCTCTTATGTGAAGATTCATTTTCAGTCAGACCTTGTCTCTCACTTTTTTCTCTCTTCTTACCTTACCTGTCCCCTGCACCCAATTCATCTGTCCTTTTTTTTGGAGCACAGAGGTCAATAGTAAGTTCTACAGTAAGATTGCAAGCAGCTTCGTATTTTTTGCTGTTCTGGAAAACAGTGTGTGTGTGTATATACATATATGGTATCAAAACCTAATCATATTATTTTTTTAATGTGGCTCTTTTGGAAAAATGCATTAACCAGAAATGAAAAGAAAAAAGAAAATGGCAAAAAAGGTTCCCAACCCTTGCGTTAGAGGCTGCAGTCCTAACGTCAGTGGGTCAGGAGAAGAGTTACATTGGTGGAGTGAGGTTAAGGGGGTAAGTGTAATGGAGGGCAGCTAGTAAGAGCTGTGTGAGCAAACCTCACTCACCTGGCCTAAAAAGGCGCACTAGCTCCTTCTTTTATTTATACAGGTGACTTATTTTTAACTAAACCATATGAAATTGCAAATTATTTTAATGATTTTTTTTTTTTTTTAAATAAAGTTGATAAATTAAGAGAAGAAATGTTGTCGAAAAGTTTATTCGAAAAAATAAGTGAAGACACCCCTGTGTTTTGAATTGAACATGGTAAATGTGAAACGAGTGGAACAAAAAAAAACGTCAACTAAAAACAGATGGGGATGGATAACTTGGATGGTCGCCTTGTGAAATTAGTAGCCAGCTGTTTGGCGGAACCAGTTTGCCACATTTTTAATATCAGTATTGAAAAAGTGAATTTTCCTTTATCTTGAAAAGAAGCAAAGGTTATTCCTCTACAGAAAAACGCAGCACTGGCTTTTAATGGTTTAATAGTCAACCAATAAGTTTGCTACAAGTTCTTAGCGAAGTATTGGAAACGATAGTTTGTGAGCAAATTCAATTATTTTTTAAGGAGAATAATTTGCTCTAATTTTCAGCATGCATATCGAGAGGGACACTCAACAGGAACAGCATTAACACAGATGACAGATGATTGCTTGGCACAGATTGATGAATAACTTAGTAGGAGCAGTATTGTTAGATTTTAGCTCAGCTTTTGATGTACTGGATCATAACTTATTGCTGGATAAACTGAAATGTTACAAATTTACTTTTCATACTGTACATTTGTTTAAAAGTTATCTATCTAATAGGGGACAATGTGTATTTTATAATGGTAGTTATTCAGCTGTGAAAGGAAATAAGACTTTTTGGAGTTCTATTAGACAGTAGGCTGAAGTTGTCAAAACAGAAAGAAAATATGGTAAGAGGTTTGTCAGATGTTAATAGATGTGCAAACATTTTTTTACCATAAAACTGTTTTTGTCAAATTGTGCAAACAATTGTTCTTACTTTATTTAGATTATTGCCCTGTGGTCAAGTGCATCAAGTAAAGACTTGGAAACATTACAATTAGTCCAGCACAGAGCCGCACGACTCACTTTAAACTATAGAAGGGCTAATATAATAAGAATGCACAAAAATTTAGGTTGGCCACTGGTGAAGGATAGGAGTATTCTCCCTCTGCTTTGATTTATAAGAAATATGCCTGTCTCCCAATGTCTTGTACTGTCAACTTGTTGCTTCAATGTAATTTTGCATTTTTTTTTACTTGTTGGAACACCAAGAAGAGTAGCCACTGCCTAGGTAGTGCTAATGGGGATCCAAATAAACAAATAAACTAGCAACTGAAGCTAGAGGCTGCAGTCTTTAGCATCCTTGTTAGCATGCCCACCTGCTGGAAAGGCTGGTTCGAAACCCACTCAAAACGGTGCAAGTAGAACCAGAGGGGTTGCATTGGTGCCGTGACCCGGAAATATATTAAATTATAAAATAATGCAAAATAAAAGCATTTAATTTTGAACCGCACTGTTTCTGGCAGACAGTGCATACAGATGTTATTTTTATGTGGCTACGAGGACATGTTCCTTTGAGACCGCAAGCATCTATTACTGCTGACTTGGCGTGCATGCATGCTTTGCTCACTTGTGGGCTTAAAAGCAACATGGCAGCCAGTGGGCCACAGCACACATGTTTGGCCCCGGTCTGCCGTAAAATGGTTTTCATGTCTTCATCCGTGTGTGCAGTGTGACTCTCCTGGTAATAGAAGTGGAATGGCAGCAGCAGGTCTGTCCTCACCGGGGATGAGCTGTCATGTTTGAGGAAAGTTGGGCCTGGAGCCTGGCGTTTGAGTTGCACCACAACAGCTTCCATGCTGCTAGGTATGCCAGGCACTAAATTCACTAAACTTCCATCAATAGAAATACAAATGACCAGGATTGCAGGGTTTTAGGTGAGGTAGTGGCTGTGTAATATTGCAAATTTGCCTATAAGAGAAAAAATAATTAGAAAAAACTGAATCCATTGGTGTTACATTCAAGAGGCCCGTGATGTATCCATAAACAGATGCTGGATTTTATGCGCAAAGCGAATGACTGAAGGCCCTGAGGCATTCGGAATAACAGAAAACTTGGCTGATTTGGGAGGCCAGGTTTTGATAAGCATGGTTGCACGGCATGAATAGTTGAGAGCTTGGAATCGCTTCACTGCTCCCTAGCAGCACATTAGCAGGCTGGAGGCTAACATTAGTTTTGTATGGAGGAGGAAAAAACAGAGAAAAGTTTTCTGATAGCCCTAAGAGGTGTGCTCGAAGCAAAACTAGCCTACCAAATTAGACCTACTGCTTTGAATTGAAACTCTCAGAGTAAAACAGCTAATTGTATTTACTTATTTAGCATAGTATGCTCAGTAAACCAGGCCAAGAGACATCTGTTAGTAATTCATGAATATTTCAAGACCAGTGTTTACTTGGAAGAGCTAACTGTATGGCGTGAGGAAACGTGCACTAGAAATGATGTTATGTTTATGGGAGGGAAAGAGAGTAATCTGTATCTGTTAAGATCACAGCCCAGCACACAATTATTGCTATTATATTTGTGGATGAGTTGATCTGGAAAGCCTCACGTTCTATAAAAGTGCCATAAACATCTGATAGCTCTACTGAAACATTAGCAAAAACAAGCTTAAAGTGGTTAGCTGGCTAGGCTGGTCTGCTTTGCTTATTTTATAGGGATTTTGGCACTCTGTGGCTGAACAAAATATTGTGAATAAATATTTGAGACCAGCAAAACCACCTTAGGCTAGTACGTTTATTTTCAGAAGGGAAACTGTATATTAGCATACATTACAAAAAACTGGTCGCCATCGCTGTAATCCACATTTCACCAATCTGGAATGGCAGCACCATATTTTAGGTTGCGCACATCAGAAGTACCCAACCTGTTAATTAAGCTGTCAAATATGCTTTTAAAAAAAAGTCAGATTAGCAAACTCTCAAATTTAAATCTTGATTTTAACTATCCTTCAAAAAGTGGGGTTTTGGCAATATTTCTTAAATGTTTTTGAATGTCTCTTATGCTCACAAAGGTTGCATTCATTTGATTTAAAAATAAATAAATAAATTACAGTAAAATTGTAATGTTGTGATATTATTATTATTATTATTTTTTTTTTTTCAGTTTAAAATAACTGTTCTCTATTTTAAAATGCTGTGATGTCCAAGGTGTCAATTACTCACATGTCACATAATTCTGATATGCTGATTTGGTGAAACATTTCATATTATTATATGCTGCTTATAATTCTTGTGGAAATCATGATACATTTTTTCCCCCAGCATACTTTGATTTAATAGAAGAAGAACAGTTTTTTATAAAGTACATTTATTTGAAATTGAAAACTTTTGTAACTAAAAATAAAACTACAGAGGATTATGGAAGTGCTTACGCATGATATAGAGTTCTCTATTGCTCTTTTCCTCCATTCTGTTCTTTTTCACCCCACGCTGCACCCTGGGTGGGGCAGACAGCTAACGATCCATTGGGCCATGGCCTTCTCACAGGGGGGAGGGGTTCAAACACAGTTCAGACCCCAGCTCACAATGGGGAAAGAGGAGAAAAAGAGCCATAAAACAAGTCTTGCTTAAAAATATTACAACATGACTCACGACACAGAGTCTACTGTGTAAGTTGCTTTGATCAGAGTTAGAACAAACTGACAGCACCGTCAGCATATACACAGTTGGCTGATCGGAACTGAATTTAAATAGTACAGTTGTTGTGGTCTCATTGGATTAATGGGAAATCAAAGCATTCATTTCAAATACTGTATTCCATCAAGGTGGGTTATTGAATCCACATTTCAAAGCTCTACTATGAAAGCCTTTTAGGTTGCAACCATAAAGAAGAGTTCTGGAAAATGTGACATCTTCACTGATACACACTTAGCCGTCCAGCTTTTGCTTACCGCTTTTTGTTGTCAACTCGTTTCAGACGTTTCCATCAAACACAATAAAAAAATAAAAAAGATGGTGTTCCCTCCTCAATAAATCCTTTAATAAATCCTGGCGTGGATGACAGGATGATGTCAGCACGCCATTTATAAGGGCATTGTGCGGCTATATATTTATTCATTTGGCCAGTCATCCTAGTAGACCTATTTTTTATTTATTTATGTCTACATAGGGGAGGATAATTACTTCAAAGTGGCCTGCCAGCACAATTTGTACCCGATTTATTATTTACAGGGTGTTGTAAACATTCATATTTAATCCTACGACTATTTTACTGTGGTTACAGATTGGAAAACTCCCTTTTTTGCACACAAAAAAGCAGATGACAGTAAGATTATGCATTGTAGCGCCATTCAAATAGATCTGCACATAGGCTCTGAAGCTATGTTTCCTATGAGGAGGCAAGAGAGGCAGTGCCCCCTCAAAAAACTGGATGAGAAAATAAAGCGTGAGGTGGGTTTGGTGGGGAATAATTGAGAATGAATGGGGGAAAGTCATGTTAGGTAAGGCAAAGCCTTCATTGAACTATGATCTGCGAAGTGGCAACATTCCGATCTCCCTCTCAAATCCAACATGGAAGTGACTTAAACTGCAATTCATCGACTGGCTGCTAGAGACAGGCTCCAAAAGGGAGTCAATCCCATAGACCCTCATGTTAAAATGGCCAACTTTACAGCGAAAAAAAAACAACAACAATGTTTACAACCTGGTACAAAAAATGGTTTTGGTCTATATAATTTTGTGATTAAAGTGATAAAAAGTGATTTTTTATTTTTTTTTAATAACTTATCCGTTTAAATTGTATTAAGCCTTAAAGTTCTGCATAATTAAGGGTGGGCCACTTGAGTGACAGGTGGATTGCCACTATGGTCGTGCTTAGTCGTGGCTTCAGCAACCAGGCACCTCAGCCACCCACGTCCCGCCTCTTTGCCCATTTTCGGTTATCCGGGAGTGACGCACTGCCAAGATGGGGGTGGTCGGCTCTACCAACTCTGGGCTTCAAAAATGCTCTTCAGAAACCTACAGGTGACGTCACAGACACGGCGTCCATTGTTTTACACAGTCTGTGTGATCTGCCTATTGCTCTGATCACACAATAAATAGCATTTTGCATCCGCAAATCAGTCAGATTGGATAAATACTGGTATTATTGGGAAGACTAATTAAAATGTAAGGTCACAATCGAACTGGAAATTATTTTTTTAGTTAGAAATCAGCTTGGTGAAATTTAAAGGTACATCAATCTCAGCATCAGTGACACCTGCAGTGTTTACTGAGCTTTGATGACTGACGATCCTGAAATAAGTTGACTTTTAAAAAGAACAGATGAATATCAGTTCACAAATAAAATATGGATGAAATCTAAAATTTGTTACTGCTTAAATTTGTTAGTTGCTTTTATTATTCTGGAATAAATGTAAAAATTAAAATGCAAATGCTTGAAAGGCACTAACTTGAGAAATACAGTTGCTATAAATATGGAAAATATGATCAAAGATGGCTGTGAAAATAAATCTGCATTGTTTATCCTTTTGATCTTTCATTAAAATAAGTCGCAAAAATCTAACCTTTAATTGAAGTACAAGAATTGAAAGTGGGGAAAATCACATTATGAAAGACACAATTATTTTTTTTTTTTTTATGAGTAAAATATCTCTGAAGTATATTCCCATTAATTTTTTTATTTTTTTTTTTAGCACACCAGGGTGACCTAGGAACATGAAATTGTCTAGCTATGATTGAGTATAGATATTAGGAATATAAATATCCGGAAATATGAGGAAACACAAAAGCCAAATTACCTTAATCATTCATCACAATGATTAAAACCAAAGAATATAGTTCTGATGTGCAGCAAAGATTGTTGAGCTTCACAAAATTGAAAGTGGCTGTAAGAAAATAGCTAAAGCATTGAAAATCCCCATTTCCACCATCAGGGCAATAATTAAGAAGTTCCAATCAACTAAAGATGTTATGAAATCTGCCTGGAAGAAGACTTATGTCGAGTTTGAGTGGCCAAAGACTCCCCAAGGATCACACCTGGAGAATTGCAGAGATTTAGTTAAGTCTTGGGGTCAGAAAAAAAAAGAAAAAAAAAAAACATTTTGAAAAAAAAATCAAATGGCACCTACAGCCCCACAAGTTGTTCGGGAAGGTTTCAAGACAAACTTAAAATGGGACCGGCTTCTATGGTCAGATGAAGAAAAAAAAGGGTTTTGGTGTAAACAAGGATAAAAGTACCCCATGCCCACGGTTAAAGCAGGATCTTTAATGTTGTGGGCCTATTTTGTTTTTGCTGGAGGTCTTGGACATCTTGTTCATATACATGGTATCATGGCTTCTAGCAAATATCAACAGATAAAAAATCTAAACCTGGTGGCCTCTGCTAGAAATCTTATAATGGGCTGTGGTTGGATCTTCCATCAGGACAATGATCCAAAACAAACATCAAAATTAACACATAAATGAGTCGCTGAGCATCTGACCTGAACCCTATAGAAAATGAGTGGGCTGAACTGAAGACAAGAAGCATCAACATGGAGCTAGGAATCTGAAGGATCTGGAGAGATTCTGTATGAAATCTCTTGCCAGGTGTTCTCCAAACTCATCAGGCTTTATAGAACAAGACTCAGAGCGGTTATCTTGGCAAAAGGAGGTTGAAAAAAGCATTGAATATAAGGGTGCCAATAATTGTGTCCAACATGTTTTGGAGAAAAACATTTATTTGATGAAGAGATTTTCCCCACATTTTCAATTCTTTTACTTCAATGAAAGATTAGATTTTTTTGCATTTTTGGAATAAAAGATCAAAAGGATTAACAAAGCAGATTTATTTTTAAAGGCTTCTTTGTTCATATTTACCAATGGGGGTCAATAATCACAACTGTATAACTGTAATAAATAGAACATTAATTATTTTGCTAATAAAAAAAAAAGAATAATTGTATTGTTGTTGTTGTTTATAGTGCAAGTAATGCTTGCTTAACCTGGAAAATGTGTCAACTTTAAGTGTAACTGGAACATGGATTAAATTAAAAAAGGTGAGGACTTTACCTCCTCATTTCAGAACATCACTGCAATCCATTGCTCTGGAACCATTTCATCCTCATTTGTTTTTTGGATGCAGCGCTACCTTCACGAGCACAGAAGATAATGGAGGTTCCTTGGACGTGTTAAATCGAGCGCATTTTTCCCTCTCATTTTGACAGAGAAAAAATTAATACTGTGTTCATTTGTCTCGAGGCCAACACGTGCCACACCTAGGCTGAAAGGCAAAGAGGCCTGGCCTCTATAAATCACCAAATGAGACTGGAGATAGTGTGCAAGGTGTTTGAGGGAGATAGAGTTCTGTAGTGCGGGTGCTGGAGCGTGAACCCAGGCGGGTGGGGGTTACTGGAGGAGTGCAGGAGGAGGGGAGACAGGCTGGGCGGCATGGAGTCGTGACTCCGCTGTCCCTCGCCACCTGTGTGGGGGAATGGGGTGAGTGTTGGCAGGTGGCGGGCCGCCTGTGGCAGGTGAGGAAACTGTCACCTCCAGCTGGCATCCCATGCCCACAGAGGGCTGCAGGGAGTGAAGAGGAGAGGCAGAAGAGGAGGCTTGGGGGAAAGGTGGGTGTGCACTGTGGTCCACCTCTACCAGCTTGCACCTGCGTCCCACTGGGATGGGATGAAGGGTGATAGCCTTGAGACCCACAGTGAAAGGCTCAGCTGGAAAGCAAGAGTTCCATCACAGATTGTTAGCTTTACTGCGAAGTGAGGTGTCGGGTTTGTCAAGCATAGTCATAAATCACAGACATATTCATAGCCTGCTTGGGTTTTATTAAATAAGGTGAGTTTAATTGTTAGTTATTTTTAAAATTAGGATGTAGTTTGGTCATGGCTTCCTTTTAATGCGATTTTAGCAACCAGAGTGGTTTCAATTCTAGCAAAGGCAGGAAGCCATGTAACTGGAATAAAAGCAAACGGCACACTCCTGCCTTCACCCAGGCCAGAAGGAGCCGTGAAGCTCATCATGTTGAAAATAATTAATAACGCATTTAATAAATAGCTCCTGAGCCGCTGATGCAGTCTCACCATCTGTTACAGTATAACGTTCTCCACTTTATTAATGTGATACAGCCATTAGATGACTATGGAGATGACACAATAATGCATGGCATCATTCAGATGCTATTTGTCTCCTTAAATTTCCAATCTGGTGCCCTGCATTTTTGTTGTTGTTGTTTTTCCGATTCTCCTGTCGACTGATTAAGCCAGCACATTTTAGGTAAAGATTTCAGCTTGACCTTGTTGATCAAACGATTTTGAAATGTGAGCAATAGAGAGTTTGCCCTCAAGCATGTTGTTCAGGAACGTTTGTTCAAGAAAAGCTCCTTGTCTAACAGCCCACTGTGATGGGGTAGTTGCATCATTGTGCTGTAGTATGTACTAAAATGTTTTGCTAGAAGTTGTTTGAGATAAACCAACAGGTTGTAATATACAATATATATTGCCAAACGTATTGGGACACTCCCTCCAAATCATCGAATTCAGGTGTTCCAATCACTTCCATGGCCACATGTGTATAAAATCAAGCACCTAGATATGCAGACTGCTTCTACAAACATTTGGGTCGCTCTCAGGAGCTCAGTGAATTCAAGCATGGTACCGAGATAGGTTGCAACTCGTGAAATTTCCTCACTACTAAATATTCCACAGTCAACTTTTAGTGGTATTATAACAAAGTAGAAGCAACTGGGAACAACAGCAACTCAGCCACAAAGTGGTTGGTCACGTCAAAACACAGAGCGGGGTCAGCGCATGCTGAGGAGCACAGTGCGAAGAAGTCGCCAACTTTCTGCAGAGTCAGTAGCTACAGACCTCCAAACTTCATGTGGCCTTAAGATTAGCTCAAGAACAGTGTGTAGAGAGCTTAATGGAATGGGTTTCTATGGCCAAGCAGCTGCATCCAAGCCTTACATCACCAAGTGCAATGCAAAGCATCGGATGCAGTGGTGTAAAGAACGCCACCACTGGACTCTGGAGTGATGAATCATGCTTTTCTGTCTGGCAATCCGATGGATGAGTCTAAGTTTGGCGGTTGCCAGGAGAATGGTACTTGTCTGACTGCATTGTGCCAAGTGTAAAGTTTAGTGGAGGGGGGGTTATGGTGTGGGGTTGTTTTTCAGGGGTTGGGCTTGGCCCCTTATTTCCAGTGAAAGGAACTCTTAATGCTTTAGCATGCCAAGACATTTTGGACAATTTCATGCTCCCAAATTTGTGGGAACTGTTTGGAGATGGCCCCTTCCTGTTCCAATATGACTGCGCACCAGTGCACAAAGCAAGATCCAGAAAGACATGGATGAGCGAGTTTGGTGTGGAGGAACTTGACTGGCCTGCTCAGAGTCCTGATGAGTCCGGGATGAATTGGAGTGGAGACTTCGAGCCAGGCCTTCTCGTCCAACATCAGTGCCTGACCTCACAAATGTGCATCTAGAAGAATAGTCAAAAACTCCCATAAACATGCTCCTAAACCTTTTAGAAAGCATTCCCAGAAGAGTTGAAGCTGTTATAGCTGCAAAGGGTGGGCCAACTCCATATTAAACCCTACGGATTAAGAATGGGATGTCATTTACATGCACGTCATTCATGTATGCAACCCGGATCTTTGCTTCATGGGCATTCAATTCTGAGCTGTAAATGTCATACTAACTAATCACTTTTGTGGTATAAATAGTTTGAGTAGTGTGTTCACTGAAAATTCTGACAATAAGAAGTGCACTTCAAATAAGAGCCAAAGAGAAGAGGCAAAGAGAAGGCCCCCAAGAAGAGAGAGAGCCAGAGAATAAAAGAGACAGAGCAACAGTTACAATCTACAATCAATTCAAACTGACCAATCAGACCAAACTTCCACTCACTGTACTACAGGTGTGACACATTTGGCCTACAGGCCTTCAGCATCTCTTTGTCTCTTTGGATTGAAAACAGTAAAGCAAATGTCTTTGTTCAATTTCAAATATCAAATATCTTCGATTACTTTCAATCCTACAAATTCATGCACATAATGACCACAACTTTAATTATGTAGTGGAGAGAGATAGGAGTAGCTATCAGACTTAATTGCCAGTAGAGTACATATGATGTGTTCAAGTTATAATGGAAAGACTATATTTACAAGTTAAGCGCACATGAGTGCCACTACAAAGTCGTAATTAAGAGTGGGAAATTGAGAGCATGTCAGTGAGAAAGCATGTCAGATGCAATAGAGAATGTAAAGCTGACGTCACACCATGTTGGGCAGTCAAGGCCTAATGGTTAGAGGGTCAGACTAGGTTGCAGTTTCGACTCTCAATACCAGCAGGAAATGACTGAGGTGCCAGTGAGGAAGACACCTAACCCCCAATGCGCCACAGTAGGGCTGCACAATTAATCGAAATCGAACCGCAATCGCGATTTTTATTTTTTATTATTATTTTTTTTTTTGCTTGCGTGCGATTATGAAAACGCAAAGGCTGCGATTTTAATTAAATAAATATATGCCCAGCATGTCAGTGAAGAGCGGCTCTGAGATCAGGAGTAAATGCTGCTCCGTCTGAAAGCACTGCGTGTTTGAGTCGCTTATAATGTGAGTTTAAAAAAGCAACATGCGTCAAACATCTTCACAAACTAGTGATGCGAAGCGTTGTAACAAAACATGTTTTAACTCACTTCATGTCGTCAGTCGAGTGTTTGTGAGCTGATGTGGCTTATCACAGAATGAGGCAGACAATGCATTATTTTATAGTATTCTATACAGTGATAGTCTGTCAATCAGCACTGCATACTTTATGAAAATACCCGAGAAGGCTTGAAGAACTCAAATGCACCATATCTTGATGCAGTCGTTGTTTATTCTTCATGTTTAATCAGTCAAAGAGTTTCTATCTTCTGTTTATGCAGCTACACAGTGCTAGCTTCTCATTAGGGATTTCCTGAAAACGATTACTTCTCTGAGGCAAATGTGGCGTTTCTGCTTGAGGGCGCCCTCTGGCTTCCAGTATGAATTAATCTTTTGGGTAAAAAATAAGAAAAATAATGCTTCTCTCCAAAATAATTTATATGGCAATCCATGTTTTCCTTCAATGTACAGGAGTTTTTGTCCCCACAGTGGAAGCATAAGAGGCTCATATTTCATATTAAAGACAGACTTGAAGAAATTGATATCACAGATAAAAAGCTTTTTTTTTTTTTTTTTTTTAATAAATCCTTAGACCTAATTCTAATGATTTAGTCATAGGTTGTCTGCATATTAACAGGTAACCCAGCATTTTTTTGTAAAATAAGTTTTCTGTAAAATATAATAATAATAATAATAATAATAATAATAATAATAATAATAATATAATAATAATATTATTATTATATTGTTATATTTATTTATTATATTTAATAATAAAATTTAAAATATTTCTCATTTTGTTAAATATTTTTATTTAGCAATAATAATTATAATAATTATTATTAGTCATATTAATATATAAACACAAAATGTTATATACACACACTTTTCATTTGTGAAAACAAAAATAAAAATCGCATTTTAAGTTGCAAATCACAATTTTACCAGAATAACAGTCATGCAGCCCTACGCCACAGCAAAAATGGCTGATCCAGGTGTGTGTCCATGGTTTGCTGTGTGTGTGTGTTCACTACTCACAGCTCCTAATGTGTGTGCACTAACTTGGATGGGTTAAATGTAGTGGGTTACCATACTTGGCCTTAACATGACACATTCACTTTTTTTTTTTTTCTAGGTCTTGTTTTGACGCCATATTAGAAGGATTGTGCTGCCTTTCTGCTAGTGAGTTTAAATGCAGTGTTTTGATTTTGTAGGTCATTCATGCTGTATTGAAAATTGACATAGTAACTCACATCATCAATCATGGAGAAAACTGGACAATGTAATACCTTTTTTGCCCTTTTTTTGTGTAAAAACACTAAGGGAAGCTGGTTGAGGGGGTGACAAGATGATGCGGGATAGCAAATCTATTAATGATGTCACTGATCACGCAATAATATCACTCAATAAAATAATCAGTAAAATAATCACATTGCTGAGTGTTTTTGAAAGTTTTGTATTTCATTAGGTTTAACATTTAACATAACCTTTGCGAGTATGACTCTCAGTTTGTCGGCTGTGAGTTAGCAGAACTTGCACACAGCCACCGCAAAACTGTTCACAAGCTTCTAGGGATTTGATTTCGGTGGTTGTGTGTTGAAATAAATATAGAAGGAAAAAAATTTTATCTCTGTCTGTCCGCTGAATGTGACCCTGCCGTGGCCATGGGAAAGTGAATATTTACATTGACAACAATAAAAATTCAGTTACATTTAAATGTTTTCAGCAAAGAAATGGCTTGACTTCTTTCAGCTTATTGAACACATTTTTATTTTGACATTTCTACTGTGTGACAGCTGAAGCAGCAGCGAGCGCCCAGTGCTGCTACTGGCCTGGCCTTGTCTCAAATGGCACCCTAAACACTCATGGTTTTCCTCTGAGTCCACACCACTTTGGCTGTCGGGAAGAAGTGTGCTGTGGAGCTCGCTTCAGTGAGATCTCGGCAAAAGTGCGCATTGAGGACACATATCGACCGCAAAGGGGCCGCTCATGAGCACCCTTCTGAAATCTAAAATGACGAATGGGAACCCTTGGTCTCATGGACTTAACGGACATGAGTACATACCAGCCATTGTAAATCCACAAGACGAAGTGTGCCATTTGGGACAGGGCCACTGTTTTCATGGTAACTCGGAATTCTGCAAAACTACAGTGAAAACATTAAATTATCAAGCAGTGAAAAAAATAAATAAAATAAGAATAGCCTCTCTTCCCTGTAAACGATGCCATGGAGAATGTGAATGTTTCATTTGAAGGCAAAAACAAAACAAAAGGTGCAGGTATCTGTATTAATTTCAGTATCAGTAGCAGAGGGCGATCTTCTTAAGATGGAGGCTCTTTCCCAGCATGACGTAACTTCACATTCTCTATGGCTGCAGCATCTGTACTGCCAGTAAATTTGTTGAAATTGTTTTTATTTTTCATTTACAATAAAATGATCTATGTTGCATGTTCAAAAATGCAATAGTTTTGTACAATTACAATAGAATATAAGACAACTCAATTTACACTGAACACCTTCATAGATTGAATAAAAACATTAATGCACATTCTTTATACTTTAAAAATATTGCTGAATATTTTGTTGAAAAGGCACAATGCCATCTTGCTCCGACCAAAGTGACTTAAACGCAACTGACACTGTAATTCGACTTCCCAACTCGTAAATATGAACTTCCCAGGAGGACTTGAATGCACCAATAGTGCATAGTTTAAATGCATATTGTATCGTATGTTATTGGAGACACAACTGTTGTAGTTATAGTGACAGCAGGGGCTGTCAGATTCTATCAAATATTGTGGTTTCAAATCCGCACACATTTTGCCTGTTTGAGTAAAGAGTTGTGATCTTTTTTTTTTTTTTCTTTTCTTGAAATCTCTTTTTGATCTCGCATTAATCATTTAATATAGGCTTTTTGGGTTGAAGGCAAGAATTGATTCACAAGGTGCTTTTAAAAGGCCAAAACATGATTGGAAGTGAAACCTTGTAAATACTGTTTGGCCGATACGCCTTGTTTCCTGCTCATTGCTGCAGTTGCAATGATTTTGTATGCATGCTTGGTTCGTTTGATGTCAGAAGGTATTCCTGGGCTTAAAGAACTGGATTGCTGTGCCCTTTCGAAGCTATGCTAATTTCCGTGGACACACAGAAGTGTTTACCCGGTGTAAGGGGAAAGGCATACAGCGTATGGGCCGATATTCACAACTTGTTTGCATCTTGTTTTCAGGTAAATCATATTGAGGAGGTTAAGGTTGGAATCCATGACGCGCTGAGTGGAAAGATGGGGCGGAATGCGGAATGGACAAGATACGATAGTAGATGAACGAGGTACTGCCGTTGAAAGTCATTTTCTTTCTTTCCAGTCCGTGAGTCTGTTGTTCATGATGCACATGCTTTCCCATCTGACCCGAGGTAAATCTATCTCTTTTAACCTGCGGCAGTCGAGATGGACGGTCAGTGTGGAGACCGTTGTATATCCCTCTGAAAGCCTGTGTATGTGCGGCCGGACTCAAATATCACATTAGGAAATGTCAATCAGTTCATCAGTGGCTTTGTCTCTCCTCTGAGCTTCGCTTTCCCCCACTGACTTAATGGTAAAAGCAGAAAATCTGAAATGTCTGACTCGGTTGGCACAGCATCAGGGGGCAATCAGTCACTTTGTGTTACATCACGGATGGCAGGTCAAGTAGAACAGACCCAATAGCTTCACTCACTGCTGGCCAAAGTAGAGTTTCAGCCATCCTTCACCTTGCTAGGAATTGCTAAAATAAATAGTCATACAGGCAGTCAGTTGAATAATCAGTTGAGGTTTTATTGAGAACTGATTTACTTTATTTACTTATTTTTATTACATTTATTTAAGATTTTATTGCAGTAAAGCGTGTATTCTTTAACTGAGAGACAGTTATAAAAATGCAGGAATATGAAGCTTCTGAAGTTATTTTGTTACATACATGAATTCTTTAGTAAATAATGTATATGAGCTGTAAAGTTCTTAAATGGTGATCCAAAATTGGCTTGGAAAAAAACAACACCACTATAATAAAATGCAGCTTAACATGCATCATGAATTCTTCACCTGATGTTCTTTGTTATTATGTGTACGAAATTAATTAATTATAGGTTCTAAAGCAAAGTCAGAAATAGCTTTCCTTATAGAAGTGTAACCAGTAGTGTTGTACCTTCTAGATCAATTACAGTATATAGGAGAGACCGGGGATGAAAGTAACACCTTTTGTTTGAGCATCGGTAACTCGGTGGTTGTTTGTGCTAGATCTCTCAAAATATAATACATGATAGCCAGATTTGTCTGCTACAAAAATAACTCACTTGGGCATGATCATCACAGATTTTGTGAGTTAATGTCAAACACAGACTTCCATTGTTACAAAAATTGTTCCAACAAAGGCTGGGGATGGATGTAACAGCGAGAGGTAATTTGCTGAAACAAGATCCACACAATCTAAATTTATGCAAGAACGTTATTGAAGAACAAAGAATAATCAGTTTTGAATAAAGTGAACAATTTAAAGTAACAAAAACAACTGCCGTGTGTTTTGTGTGAATGATCGTGTGTGTGTGGCCTTCTGTATTCCTGTCACATAACAGTTTAGTCACTCTATGTTGCAATCCACCTATTGTATTTGATGTTTTTTTTTTTGAAAAAGAAAAAAAAAAACACCTGGATGGAAATGGTGAGATGTGCATAAATTCTAAAAATGTGCACAAAAAAAATCATATGTGCTCACACGAAGGGAAAATGTTTTTATCGAGTAAAAAGACATGCACATAAACTATGATAGAAACATATTTACCACATAAATCCCTCAACATGCATTTTGATGTGACTGATAACTGGAATCATCATGGGGGTTGGTTGTGACATTAAGAAACTTTTACTGTCCCCACCCCTAACAGCCATAACTTAGCTAATTGTTTTAGCACGTGGGTAGAAAGTTAGTATGAATGCAAAACATCAAATTAAACAAATAAAAACTGTATACATGGTTTACTATAGGCAAATGATTTCATAAATAATACAATGATTGCTATAGGCAAAAAAAATATTGATTTTTAAATTTTTTTACTTTTCTTCCTGAAATTCTTTTTTCTTGGTCATAAAATGTACAACGTTGCTCACAGTAACATGCCACTTCGCATGTGAGCTCAAAAAAGAGATGACATCACTATAGCTCTTTTCTGTTACAACTGGCCCTGTGTAACAACACTCCCTGGTCTCCCCTACTGGCCTTAACATTAGGCCAGTAATCTGCATATAGCTCACTCCAAAATGAATATATATTGCGTGTTGAAGATTAGCATACAAGCCGTCAGTTAAGTGATTTCTTTACAAAAGCAGTTTATTTAGCATATTAAGTTATCTCCTCCATTGACTTCCATTCAAACAAGACATCCTCTAGTCATTTATGATGAGCATAAGATCCTTTTGAGCCAACCTTGAAGGCTTCCCCTGGGGAAGAGTTTCTGTAAGAAGTCAGACCATGTGCTTTACAGATAGTTATATGATAGTTTTGTTTACACTACTAAATGGTGCAATAGTTGCATATTTTAAGAATTAATTTGTAGCTATGCTTGATTGTCTTCTTGGCTTCTATTGTCATTGCATTGTTGTAAATTACTGATCCATTCTTTTTACGAATTGAAGTCAAAGGTCAAAGTAATTTTCTTTGGAAATCAAAAGCATGCCATGGATTCTGCACTGTCAGAAAAAAAGGGACAGTGCTGTTGTAAGAATGGATTTCACCTGAGAGCAAACTCAAGAGATCTAAGCTGCACTAAGACAATAAAACTTCACTCATCTGAATAAGAAAAAACAAGACTCAATCTTATCTCCTCCTCCTGCCGAGTTCTGACCCTCTCACTCTTCCTGCCTCGGAGACCACACAATCATGCAAATCTCACAGATACTGCCACAAGGTGTTTCTTTGACTTTTGGTGTTTCTGGTAAACAGGTTTCATTCCCACATCAGAGGAACAGGTCATAATAAAGACAACAGAGCTTGTTCCCCTGGTGTGGGAGATGCTCAGAAAGATCTTTTGATAAACATTTGCTGTCATCCCCAAAGATAGGTGTGACCATTTGGTCACGAGAAAGTTTCAACCAAAAGCTGCATAAATATTTGGGTGCTAAATGTTTATTGTTCTTTTGTTCTGGTTGAGTATTTAAAGGGAATGGGGAGACCACTCATGGAAGCATCTGTAATCAGAACTTCCCACGCTGTTGAAGTGTGTCTCTATTGCCAGGTAACAATGACTCTTGGAAACTATTTTTTATGTTTTTAGAATGATGTTTTATATTGTATGCTGATCAGTTGTGTATTATGGATTCTTTCTAAATTCTTTTATTTGATATGTTTACCTGGCTATAATAAACATTAATCTTGATTTATCTTGTATAAGTCTAAATTCCTTTAAGTAAGTAGTGTCGTATGCGGAGTTTTGTAGGAGTTTCCGTAAATCTTTCTGTCAGGGCAGATTCATACCGAGGACCCCATGACCGGAGCATGGCGCTAAGCATGAGGGGCAATCTGATTTCTGGCTGTCACTGGTATTAACAAGTTACAGCTCTCGTGACTATTGCTAAAATTACACTTTCTGTTATGAGTAAGCATGTGCGACTCACTTAAAGGTAAAATAGTTCACTCTGTAATCCTCTGTAATATCAGAACTGACTAATTTGCATCCGTGAGGTAATGTAATTATAATCGCGAGCATTATCCTCTGAGCGACTCCGGGTCCCATGGAGGAACGAATATTTGCAATTAAGAGATACTAAGAAAATCAATGATCTAAATTAAATCACAACTAAACTTATGATCAGCTGTTAAATTACAAATGCAACAAAATTACAAATAATTGGAGTCAGATAAAATTATTCATGGAGTCAGATTTTTGAATTGGATCTTCACATTTTAATAAATTAAAGTGATTTTTCTAGAAGCGCCAGAAAAGACATACACGCAGAAGTCCTTCGACCAGCTGCTGGATTCCCTACGTTGGGCCAATCAGCTGGACCTTACAAAGTGGTGACCCCGACGTGATCTCCCAGTCTCAGGAGAAGTGACGTCTTTGGCGCGACAATTCAGATCCAAGCCGAGTGAGCATGAGGTTTGAGGTTCTACTTTTCTGTCTACAAATGTCCTGGTAAGTTCATTTTTGTTTACCTTTTAGAAAGTGTTGAGGGAAAACCTAGGCACACCCAATATAAACACATTTGTAGAACGGGTCGGTATACCCACATTAGACCGGAGACCGTAGAAATCCGGTGGTGTTTAAGATTATTAGAAAACAACATGGCTTGTCAGGGAAATGGTAGTTCTGAGTGTAGATAAGGAGGTAATGGACACTCTTGGAGTACAAATTAAAGATCTTCTCTTTCGCTTGCGTAACAAGGAGTAGATTTTGAGTGGAGCAATGATCAAATTTTAGCCTGGTATAATACAGAGGGCCGAAAATTAGAAACTAAAGCTCCTTTTAAGAAAATTCTGGTCGCGATCGTCTATATGTTACGTCGAAACGATTTGACATCTATTACAGAAAACGAACGCGTAATAGCAAACATAAAATAGCTAGAAACGCAGCGATCAGACGAGCTAAAAAGCTAAGAGCACAGGTCGAAGCATCTGTATATGATAAACAAACTTGGGCAAGACAGGGCAATGCGATGGAATCGAAAATGAAAAAGCTTGAAAAGAAGTTTCGATTAGATAAAGAATACACATCTGCGCTCGAAGAATGTTGCGAATCAGCAGGATTTCCTGTATCTGCGGTAAAAGTCGCGGCGATAAACAGTAAAATTGGTAGCGAGATATATAGCGACAGCGATGATGACATTGCAGCTTTATCAAGCAGTAGGCAAGGCCATCTGGACCTGAGAGAGCGTGAGTTTTCCTAGAAACCGCGAATGAGGAAAATAGGCCCAAAAGCGAAACAACGTAGTCCCATAATGACTCGAATTAAATCAGGCTCGGTTCACGAAAACCAGTGAACATTGCTGTGCTTAAAACAATGAAAAATGCAGATGATGAAGTCACTACCATTAGCCGCCCTTTAACTTGCGAAGAATGCACCAAACACAAAGAAGTTGTGGGAATGATGCCCCGAAAAGGCCCGTTCCAACCCTACTGGGACAACTTAATGTTACAGGCATCAGTGTACAAATTAGAGATCAGGGATGTTTGGCAAGTAGCTCTCCTTACTATTCCAGACGAGTTAAAACCAAAAATGCCCCGTGAATTGAGAAGTGGAGAAATTGTAGTCAAACAGGAAGATGAGGACGAAAACGATGTGTATGAAAGATTGAGGGGGACTCTATTAGAGTTAAGGGACCAACGACGCTGAGTGGAGTAGAATTTTAGAAATAAAACAGGCAAATAAAGAACCATTTGAAATTTATGCTGAGCGCCTATGGGTGACCTACAAAGAGCATTCAGGGTTAGAAGATGCACAGCGCGATCAGGAAGTTTTACTACAACTCCTGAAAAATAACGCCGGTTCCCATATACAGCAGGCATTAGCTCACAGAGCCGATCCACCAGAGAATACCTACCGGTCATTGGTGGATTGGGCTTCCAAAATAGAGGCCAGACTAAAACAAAACAAAGCTCGTTCCATTGCAACAACACAATGGTTGGCGAAGGAAAAGGTGTTGAGATCCTAATCCTAAACCTCAGATACCGCCTCGTTGTAAGTATTGCAAGAAAATCAATCATACCGTTCAGAACTGTCTTAGATTGAAGCTGCAAAACAATCAAACCATGCATTCTAAAAATGACAGTGACATTCTCAGGCGTTTAGGGAATTTGATTGCAGGGAAGGATAATTCAGAAAACAGCTTAAAGCAAACTGAAGAAAGAACAACGAGCCAAGAGAGCCCGTATAATAAATTGCAGACAGAGCTCGCAGCCCTGTTAGCGAAATTTAGCGAACCCCAATAGGGGTGCGTGGCCTCCGTCGCTATAGGAAGCGTTGTCACCAGCGGTAACCGCATCAAAATACGAGCTAATCTTGGAGGCCGGTTAGTTAATATTCTCGTTGATTCTGGAGCCGCCTGCTCTTAATACGAACCTTCCGGTACCCTAAGGCACGAGAACAATTCAAATTAAAGGTATAGGCGATACTTTGATGACCGCAACACAAACAAAACCAGTGAGACTCCATTTGGGCATGGTAGTGCTAACAGAACATTTCTGGTATTTACCAGAGAATAGTGAAGGAACTGTGCTGGGAATGGACATTATGAGAAAGCATGGATTTGTCATTCATTGCTTTGAAAAACAAATTGAACTACAAACAAATAAAACCACAAAGAGATGCTTGCCTAAAGGCAATGCAAGCATTATGTCCATCTCAGTTCAGATCCAATTCAACTTCTCATCAGCAAACACAGCAATGTTTGGGCTGATCATGAACACGACTGCGCGGCCTTGTTGACTTTGAGGTATGCATCGAGGAGAGCCCCTCCCGCAAAAGCAATACCGCATCAAGCCAGAGGCAGAGGTCGCTGTTCATGAGATAGTACAACAGCTTGAGAAAAGAGGAATAGTTCAAGCGATGCAGTTCAACCACAAACTCCCGTGTCTGCCAGTGCCAAAACCTAATGGTAAATGGCGTCTGTGCATTGATTATCAGCGTCTCAACAAAGTTTTACCCAAAGCGACACCAATAGTAGCAAATCCAGCTACTATTTTATCACAAGTCTCAACCAATGCTTCGTGGTTCACAGTGCTTGACATCAAAAATGGTTTCTGGTCTCTTAAAGTTAAACGAGAAGACCAATGGAAACTAGCATTTACTGTAAACCAAATGCAGTATACATGGGAACGAATGCCACAGGGCCTTCACAACAGCCCAGCCATTTTTCACAGAGCTGTGGCAGATGTGCTCAGTCCTTTACTAGGGAATGGCAAGGTCGTTCACTATGTAGACGACATTCTGATAGCTACAGAAGAACCACTTGAGAACCACTTGCAACTGGTTGATGACGTTTTGCATAGGTTGGGTGACGCAGGCTTTAAAATGAACAAGAAAAAGCCCAAATTGCACTAAAAGAGGTACACTATTTAGGGTACACTCTGACGCAAAGCCACAGAGCCTTAACAGACGAGCAGAAAGAAATGCATTGCCGAACTGCCTCGACCTCATACTTTAAACTCGCTGCAAAAGTATTAGGAACAGCAAACTATCTTCGAGAGTTTATCCCTGATTTTGCAAAACACCGCTGCGCCGTTGTATTCTCTTCTAAAAGGAAAAACAAAACCAAATGAGGTCCTTGAATGGACTGACGAACACGAACAAGCTTTTAGCGATTTGAAACAGCGTTTGTGCTCCGCGCCTGCCCTGGGACTGCCCAACGTATCCAAAGCTTTCCACATTCAGGTAGACACGCATGAAATAACATTAAGCGGAGTCTTAGCTCAGGAACATGGGGAAGACTGCGCCCAATCGCATATTACAGCCGTAAGAAATCTCTGGTCGAGCAAGGATTCGACCCATGTACACAACATGTGCTAGCGGTGCATTGGATGCTAAAAATAACAGAACCCATTGTCGGTTTTCAACCTGTTGTTGTACATACCATGCACACGCCTGTCACGAATGCTGCTACAGGGCGAATAAAGGGAGTTTCCTCCCAACGTTTAGCGAGATGGATAGCAGACATTCAAGCGCGTGAAATTACAATAAAAACACACGAATTTTGCGCATCTGCTCGGGGATGTTGAGGGAAATCCACACACATGTCAGCCTGTCAAAGAGGCACAAAGCCTTGTGCATGGCCAGCCATTACCAGGCCAAGCACCTGTGTATATAGATGGTTCCCGATTCTGTCAGAATGGTCATTTTTATGCTGGATGTGCTGTGTGGGCTCCCCATCTTCCCGAACGGATGCGAGACAACAATTGTTGTTTAAATTACCATCTAGCATATCGGCGCAAGAAGCCGAACTCATTGCATTGCTAGAAGCGATTAAGGCACACCCTGAACCACTTTGTGTGTATACAGACAGTCGGTATGCGTTCGGTGTTGTAACTGATTTTATGGCCCAATGGCAGTTGCGAAAATTCCTCACCTCCGCGGAGCGCCTATAAAACATTTCAGCACTATAACGTCAATATGGCAAGCAATACAAGCGCGAGAAACCCCATGTCTGTTGTGAAAGTGCGCGCACACATCAACAAAAACCCTGATGTGCATGAGGGAAACAATAACGTTGTTGACCAATTGGCTAAGCTGGCAGTAAACGCGACCAGTGGGAAAAGAGTCACCCTCTGCTTCTGTGGCAAGTGCTGTCCAAGTCACCCCATTGACCTCAAACAGTATCAGCAAAATCTGTGGGTCTCTAATGGAGAGCTTGTACCGCGCCTGAAGCAGGATCAGATGGTGAATGTAATTGAAGGCATAGTAATTCGAGATGGAAAATTTGTCGTTCCAGAAGCTCTTCAGAAACCAATAATCAAATTATACCATGAGTATGCGCATGTATCGGCGACAAGAACCACGCAGTTGATAAAAATCAGTTTTGGTGGCAGGGAATGACAGCTGACATTGAAAGATGGTGCAACACCTGCGTGGTGTGTGCTACCATCAACCAAGGAAAACACGGCCGAACAAACCCTCGTGAGGCCAGAACCACCGAAAGGACCCTGGGAGTCCTTACAAATGGATTTCATTGGTCCACTATCCAGTGCCAAAGGGGGGTATCGATATTGCCTTGTGATAATTGATAAATTCTCAAAATGGGTTGAAGCAATTCCCACTCGGAATAACACGGCAAATACTGTGGCACGTGTGATGGCGAACCAAATCATCCCTCTTTGGGGCACCAATTCAAATTGAATCCGATCAGGGGACTCATTTTACTGGACAAGTGATGAAAAACATGTGCAAAATGCTAAACATCAAGCAAAGATTCCATATTCCATATAGGCCACAAAGTTCAGGGAATGTTGAACGATCTAACCGCACCATAAAAGAAAATATTGCAAAACAGATAGCACAACACCAAAACAGGTGGATTGATGCCTTACCCACAGTTCTGACTGTGTTGCGAGCAACCCCATCAAAAGCTACAGGCATTAGCCCATATGAGCTTATGACTGGAAGGGTGATGAAGTTGCCCATTGATCCAGAAATTTCCCCAGCAGACCTGGGGCCTCTCATGCTTGCAACTCAGCAAACTGTGTTGGTGAAACTGCAAGAAAGATTGAAGGTGTTGCACACACAGGCTGTACTGAAACAACAACAGTCAGACCTGTCAAATGATGCATAATTTAACCCAATCTCTGAAACAAAATTTTTCAGAAGGAGATGTGTGGTTATGTGCACGCGTCTTTGTGAAACAAAATGCATTTTCCCTAGATGGCACGGGCCCTATGAAATTAACGCTGTTTGTAACAGTTGTGTGGCCGTGAAAATCAGAGGAAAATTGAAATGGTACCACATGTCCCAGTGTAAACCATTCAAAGGTTCAGTGAGTTAAATATGATCTTCTTTCTTCTCAGGAGGATCACTGCAATTCCATGGAGGCCGGATGCCAGGGTGGTATCCGGACCAACCTGCATCGAATTGGGACAACGCATCACACTCACACACACCCTAGGATGCGAGAGATGGGTATGGAAATATACCAAGGGACCATTCACATCTTACTCCAATTACATACAAAGAAATAGTCACATGGCCCCGGATTAGCACCGGAACCAAATTGCACCACAAAAATCTGCTGTAATACAGGTTCTACCCATCTCCCATACCAAAACCTTACGGATACACACATGCACCACAAATTCACCATAATCTTACGGCCTGGGACCAACTTAAAATGTACCCAGATTCAGAAATTGGTAGGATGTACACATTTTATGAGAAGAACAATTATGGCACAGATCCAAAAAAATGTTACTTCATTAAAGATCTTGAATCTACCACATATAGGTGCACACACACAACAACACATAACCATACACATTTAAAGTTTACTGAGCTTCTTTTTGATCTAACAAAGAGGGCATCTAATAACAATGTAAAAACATTTGTTTGGACTAGTCGGAAAGAAGGAACATACTGTGTGGGAAAATGTGAAGCAAATATGGACAATTTTACTAGCCCTCACAATTGCTCATGGACTTTACACCATTGCTTTAATTTGACTACCTGTGGATACGAGAAACCCACACAGTGTCAAAATTACATCCCACCCCTCAGGTGGTCTGATCAAAGGAAATGTAAATAAGACATTGCTTCATGATGTCAACCTTGTGATAACACATGTGACGTATAACATCTCTAATATTTTGTCTGCTTATGTAAAACACTGTAACATTAATGACAAAACATACACATGGCTACAGTCACGCGTCGATGATTTAGTTTCTGATTACAAAAATAGACTTGCAGTCCAAATTCCACCTGCTCGTACTAAACGAGACCTGCTTGGAAATATAGCAGGCCTTTTTGGTTCAGTCAATTCTATATCCAACACCTACAAAATAACATGTCAATCTCAATTTTCAACATGGTTGGCAAATCAGGTGGCCACTGGTTTCCAACACATCACTAATAGTAACGAGAATATTATCAAAGCGGTCAGATCCGAGCGCAGGCGCTTCTGACGACCAGCCAGACAATTTTCAATCAGACCCGTACCATCGAGCATGACTTAGCCTGTAGGTTGTATGCACAAGATTTGTTTGCTGCAGCAAGACAGGAGATTTTAGATCTTCGTCTCCATAAAACACCTAGGCATGTTTTAATTGATCTTATTGAAATTTTAGACCTGCATAGATGGCTTGCATCAGAGAAAATGAAGAATATTAATTACTCTGAATTATTATCAACGTTAATGATGTATACTGGAAATGAATGTACTGGCTGTATTGGGTTCTTTGCCACTTTCCTTTAATCCACCCAGATCAGGTTTACTAGATTCCACCGCCATACGCTCTATTGGTGTTGTAGTAAAGGATCAGATCATTAAATGGGACCATCTTACGGGGTATATGACTTTGAAGGGCACTGAAACCTTGTTTACCACACGCACCTGTTGTCATGAAACATCAAGTTATATTATTTGCACTTGCAACACGTTACAACCTTTTTCTTCTAATGACTCTAAGCTGGTTAACGTCCAGTCATTGCATGGTCATTCTGATGCTGTTCAAGTGTCTCACACACAGTGGTGCGTCGTCAGCGAGATGAATTCCTTCACCTCACGGAGGTCTGACCTGCTCTGCAAACCACACCTTCTGTTTAGAAGTGAAAGAGGACTTTACGATGGGTCAGATAAACATCCTGGGAAGGTGCCCATGGACTCAGACATTTCTCCCTGGTGGGAGGACACTTTCTATGAACAAAGCACACAGGACTTGGTAAAAACAATGGACTTAGTACAAGAAATTATCTTGCAGACGGAATACCATCTCAACCAAGCACAAGTGGAAGCAAATCTGGTGAAAAAGACTGCAGAGATCCTGTCCAGTTCCTCTACCCGCTCAGCACGTTATGCTTACACATGGTGGGACTGGATGTTCCGTGGATGTGCCATCGCCAGCGTGCTCATCTTCTTCTTCACACTCTGCCAGTGCTGTTACTTTAGATGTCTTCTTCAAGCGATGCGACATCAACCAACATGGCCATCGCACTCAGCCCATTACAGGTACCAGCTCACGGAAAGTGCAGTTGTAAAGCAAACTTCAAGAAATCCCTGAAGATGGCCCCTCGGAGACTGCTCTGAATCTGCTCCAAGGGACCAAGGGCGGAACTGTAAGAATGGATTTCACCTGAGAGCAAACTCAAGAGATCTAAGCTGCACTAAGACAATAAAACTTCACTCATCTGAATAAGAAAAAACAAGACTCAATCTTATCTCCTCCCCTGCCGAGTTCTGACCCTCTCACTCTTCCTGCCTCGGAGACCACACAATCATGCAAATCTCACAGATACTGCCACAAGGTGTTTCTTTGACTTTTGGTGTTTCTGGTAAACAGGTTTCATTCCCACATCAGAGGAACAGGTCATAATAAAGACAACAGAGCTTGTTCCCCTGGTGTGGGAGATGCTCAGAAAGATCTTTTGATAAACATTTGCTGTCATCCCCAAAGATAGGTGTGACCATTTGGTCACGAGAAAAGTTTCAACCAAAAGCTGCATAAATATTTGGGTGCTAAATGTTTATTGTTCTTTTGTTCTGGTTGAGTATTTAAAGGGAATGGGGAGACCACTCATGGGAAGCATCTGTAATCAGAACTTCCCACGCTGTTGAAGTGTGTCTCTATTGCCAGGTAACAATGACTCTTGGAAACTATTTTTATGTTTTTTAGAATGATGTTTTATATTGTATGCTGATCAGTTGTGTATTATGGATTCTTTCTAAATTCTTTTATTTGATATGTTTACCTGGCTATAATAAACATTAATCTTGATTTATCTTGTATAAGTCTAAATTCCTTTATTTAAGTAGTGTCGTATGCGGAGTTTTGTAGGAGTTTCCGTAAATCTTTCTGTCAGGGCAGATTCATACCGAGGACCCCATGACCGGAGCATGGCGCTAAGCATGAGGGCAATCTGATTTCTGGCTGTCACTGGTATTAACAAGTTACAGCTCTCGTGACTATTGCTAAAATTACACTTTCTGTTATGAGTAAGCATGTGCGACTCACTTAAAGGTAAAATAGTTCACTCTGTAATCCTCTGTAATATCAGAACTGACTAATTTGCGTCCAGTGAGGTAATGTAATTATAATCGCGTGAAGCATTATCCTCTGAGCGACTCCGGGTCCCATGGAGGAACGAATATTTGCAATTAAGAGATACTAAGAAAATCAATGATCTAAATTAAATCACAACTAAACTTATGATCAGCTGTTAAATTACAAATGCAACAAAATTACAAATAATTGGAGTCAGATAAAATTATTCATGAGTCAGATTTTTGAATTGGATCTTCACATTTTAATAAATTAAAGTGATTTTTCTAGAAGCGCCAGAAAAGACATACACGCAGAAGTCCTTCGACCAGCTGCTGGATTCCTACGTTGGGCCAATCAGCTGGACCTTACACTGTCACTGGGGCGGTACCCTAAGGTACAAAAGTGAAAAGGTACATCTTTGTACCTTACTCACCCCTAAATGGTACATATTAGTACCTTAAAGGTACATATTAGTACCTTTTCTGTTTTGTACCTTAGGTACCGCCCCAGTGACAGCGATGTACCTTTTTTCTGACAGTGTGTCCATAGATTTGAAACTGTAAATAACCTTAAATTATTTTAAAAACATAGCTGAATAGGACTCTCAACCTTCTGTTGTGCGTACACGGCTAAAAATGCTGCTGTATTTTTTGTACTACTTTGTCATGGCAAGTTATGAGGCTGTGCAGAAGGTCTTTTTTTTTCTTTCATTTTTCTAGCTCTCCATTGACCAAATAACTTGGTCTGAGGATTTTATTGTGAAATGCTTTGATTGAATTGGTCTGTAGTTCATACACTATAAACCCTGTAAACATCTTTACAGGTCTGCACTGTCAGCATGTGGCTAAAATTAAGTAGTAATACTCTTGCATCAACCCATAACCCATTCTGCTAGCTGAGAGATTCACTGTAAGGCTGGATGTTATTAACAATATTCTGTATAAGTTCTGCCTAGGCTTTAAAACATGTCAGAAAAAAAGAAGCTTGCACAAATTCAAAATAATTCATGATCCATCTTTTTGGTTTGCTATGGAAGCTTGTTTTTTCGCCACAGAATACATTTTTTTAAAAGATAACTGAGACTTTTTATCTCACAATTGTGAGTTTACATATAGACTAGCAATAGAGTCAGAATTGAGAGATACACTCACCTAAAGGATTATTAGGAACACCATACTAATACTGTGTTTGACCCCCTTTCGCCTTCAGAACTGCCTTAATTCTATGTGGCATTGATTCAACAAGGTGCTGAAAGCATTCTTTAGAAATATTGGCCCATATTGATAGGATAGCATCTTGCAGTTGATGGAGATTTGTGGGATGCACATCCAGGGCACGAAGCTCCCGTTCCACCACATCCCAAAGATGCTCTATTGGGTTGAGATCTGGTGACTGTGGGGGCCATTTTAGTACAGTGAACTCATTGTCATGTTCAAGAAACCAATTTGAAATGGCCGTGGCATTTAAACGATGCCCAATTGGCATTTTTCCAGTCTTCAACTGTCCAATTTTGGTGAGCTCGTGTAAATTGTAGCCTCTTTTTCCTATTTGTAATGGAGATGAGTGGTACCCGGTGGGGTCTTCTGCTGTTGTAGCCCATCCGCCTCAAGGTTGTGCGTGTTGTGGCTTCACAAATGCTTTGCTGCATACCTCGGTTGTAACGAGTGGTTATTTGAGTCAAAGTTGCTCTTCTATCAGCTTGAATCAGTCGGTCCATTCTCCTCTGACCTCTAGCATCAACAAGGCATTTTCGCCAACAGGACTGCCGCATACTGGATGTTTTTCCCTTTTCACACCAATCTTTGTAAGCCCTAGAAATGGTTGTGCGTGAAAATCCCAGTAACTGAGCAGATTGTGAAATACTCAGACCGGCCCGTCTGGCACCAACAACTATGCCACACTCAAAATTGCTTAAATCGCCTTTCTTTCCCATTCTTTCCCACAACTGCCATGTGATTGGTTGATTAGATAATTGCATTAATGAGAAATTGAACAGGTGTTCCTAATAATCCTTTAGGTGAGTGTATAAACTCGCAATTGCGCATTATAAAGTCAGAATTGCGTGATATATTTTTTTCTTGCAATTGTGAGTTTATATCTCGCATTTCTGATGACTTTTCTCAGAATTGAGATATAAACTGAATTCTGAGTTATAAAGTCCAACTCTGAGGGGGGAAAAAAAAAACTTGTGACCAAATTGTGAGATGTAAACTAGCACTTGCGAGGAAAAAAAAAGTCTGAATTGTGAGATAAAAAGCTCAAACAAGCTTTCATTGTTTCCGGTAGGCTAATTGCATCTCTTTAGCTCACATTTCTGACCTTTTTTTTCTGCAATTCTGAGAATTCTCAGAATTGCAAGATTTAAACTTGCAGTTGTGAGATGAAAAAGTTGCAATTATCTTTTAAAATGTTTTATTCTGTGGCGGAAACAAGCGTCTATATTTTGCTATTGGATAGCTATAATAGTTTTATTAATATTAATTGTCCTTGGCATTAAACGTTGGATATATCAGCAAAAAGGCATTCAACTATGATTAAAGTCTGTGACTTGCATTATTGTTTTTCTCTTAAATAATGCTTACTGATAATTAAAAAAATTATTATTATTATTATTATTATTATTATATTGAATAATTTGTGCAAGTTATTACTTTTTTGAGTAACTGTTTACACAGCTTTTTTAATGTATTTTTTTACATTTGTCTTTAGGGAATTCTGAGCGGGCTCATGTCTCTCATGTCCATGTTCAATATATGTGCGAAGCTGAACGTTGCCATTCTTTAGGCAGACAGCATTTGCTTTCTGCATCTCAATAAGTTGTTCCACATCATCATAAATAGATTTCATCTTGCAGATTTGCATAAGGTCAAGGCTGCAGATGATGAACTGACCAAAATGCATGGCAAACAATCTTTGATTGACAGCTAGCTTCTTGTTGAGTTCACTGCCTGGCAGCACAAAGACTTGTAATCATCCGACCTCTCACCTCTTCTTTCTTCTGATGTTTTGGGTAATGAGAATACATTTTAATATTGGCATCATACCTATCAAGCAATAGTTGCAAATACGCTCCATTCTGTATAATGCAGAATTCTCTCCGTCGCCGCCTCCTGAGTCTTCTCAGATGGTTCATTGTTGCAGCTGCATCACAATGGCGGAAATACGAGTGTCAAAAATAAATGCTGATGAGTCAAAGCTTGGATTGTCATCTAGCGTGACAAAAGGGTATTATTCTGTTGCAGGGGCTGGGAAAAAAAGTGGAATTATCTGGACCAGGGAAAGAGCTTCTCCAGCCATAAGACCCACATCCAAGTCTGGTTTTGCAGATAGACTTGTTCCAGCTCACGGCCTGACTGTGCTGAGCATGAAAACAGATGGAGGAAGGGAAGAGGTAGAGATAGAGGCCGCAGGGGAAGAGAGAGCGAAAGAGAGAGGAGATATGACAGGAGCAGTGTGTCCACACCGGAGAGAGAGCAGACCACTTTGGGCGATCGGAAAATGTGCATTTGCTGATGTGAACCCGTGCCGGAGGGCCACACTCTTCAAAGCTACATAACATTTAACGTTATTTGGCACCAATCATGCGTAGACTGCATTATCGGGTGCCATTCTCTCTCAGACATTCACAAGGTGAGTAGAAGCTTGTTAAACAATAAAAAAAGCTGGAATTCCATCAGCATTAGACTTTAAAAGCTTTTTAAAATCACATATTTGCAACAAAAGCCTCATAGAGCGTTTACAAGCACTCTGGTAAACACAAAAGTCATGCTTTAAAGAGTTGTCATTGAACCCGGCAGCATCCCTCCAGTGAGCCCTTGGCATTAGTCCTGTCCGTACAGCTTCCCGAAACGCATCCCAGTACCTTGTTGGAATCTGGCTAGACCTTTAGATCATTTTCTCTGTGACTTTTGATAAGGGAAGTCTTCACTGTCTGCAGGCCAGCCTCTAATGGGCACTGGCAATTTATTTATGTAGATCTGCATTAATCTGATTCTGAGGTCCCCAAAATTGTGTCCAATGTTGTTTAGACCCTATGGCCTGGTTTCACAGACAGGGCTTAGACTAAACCAGGATTAGGCCTTAGTTCAATTTAAAATAATTAAAAGTAGTTTTTTGCTGTTTGAGAGTGTTGTGATTTATAAACTACATTAGTGCTCAGTGCATTAAATCATAAACCAAATTAATGGTCGGTCGATCAGTATATCAAATTAAACTCACTCATACTCCCAAAAATGACTAAAACATCATTCGAATGTGACAAATAATCAATTTTGTTGTCCCTAATAATAAGGGGAAACTGTAATATGAACTGCAGCAGTGCTAAACTGCTCACTGCATCATATAATTAACTACACACAAACTATCAATGTATGAATCAAACTCATTGACTGCCCGACAGTTTCTTTTCCATGCATCATTTTATTATGTGGACAGTCAAATCATATAAAACAGTGGAATCGCTGTGGAACTCTGTCCTGTCTTGCCTGCACTGGAGATGGTGACGTGAGCTCCACAGACAGTCTTCACTCCTATTGGCTGACCTCGCAAAATTCACTTCTCATTTGCATAAAGTTGAAATTTCTGAACTTTTGTCACATGTCTTGCGTCGCTTGACATGCCTACATTCTGTCACCAACGGCCACCACTCGTGTCACTGGAACTCGCTGCCGGTGTGAATGAATTATGTAGATCGTGCCATTGCCACCAATGGTCTCTACAATCAACTTTGCTTTTTGGGAAACACAAACTGAAAGCCCTTGTCTTTCAGCTAGACAATTTCATTATTTGAGTTTCTGTAAAAAAAAAAAAAAAAAAAAAAAAAAATATATATATATATATATATATATATATATATATAATATATATATATATATATATATATATATATATATATATATATATATATATATATAATAATAATATATATATATATTCCTATATATATATATATTATATAATAATAATAATAATAATTCCTCTTTTATAGCAGGGGTAAGAAAACATGGTGAACATGATTTCACCAAGTGCAACTTGTTGCTGTATCAACATCTTTGTTGGTCCTGGAACAACATTCCAATCAACCAATCAGATTTGATGGACAAGTTTACAGTTTATGTCAAGTTTAGGTTTACAACCAGGGTTAGGTGCTTCTACATCAGTATAATTCACCTATCATTTCCCTCTGATTTTAGGGCCAAGTTATGGGTAAAGATTACATTTTCAGCCCAGCTGTTCCAGGATCAACAAAATATGTCTTGCTCTGCAAAATCATGGTGACCAGAAAACATACATAGTCTATTTGATATGTGCTTAATGTTAACTAAATAGTTTGTGGATCACTGGTAATCCGAATTCCACCTTTGTGACTAAATCTCTGGTATATGCAGTGAAAGTTCTCTCTTGTAAGCTGTCTGTATGCTTTTGAAGGGAGGATGCACTTCACATCTGTGCATCTTATTTTTATCCAGCAAAGCTGAGATCCGCAATTATTTGTATGCACGTACGCCTGTCACAAACAAGCAAGTAGCCAGGGGAGAGAGCCAAGAGTGATGTGTGTAACAGCAAATTGATCCTATCTGAAAGGGCTCAGAGAACCTTAACAGAGATCAAAGCTGACACTAAGACGCTCAGACTGCCAACTGGAAAAGGAGGGGTGATAAAAGAGAGAGAGAGGGATGAAAAAAACTGGGAGTATCTCATCTTGTCTAATTACACATTTCAGACAGCTCATGACCAATTATCCTCCCCTTAGTAGCATCTGCCCTTCTCAATGACCGCCGAGCTGCAGTCTGGTAAAAAAAAAAAAAAAAAAAAAAAAGAAAATGCTCCTGAGTTCATGTTTTCTTCTGTGCTCGTAAAGAAAGTGATAACCATGCTGCGAGGACATCACCTTTCTTTCTTTCTTGTTTTTTTTTTTTTTTTAAACCTAAAGCATGTTTTTCCCCTCTTAAGTCTGAAGTCCAACGGAGAGGTTGCTTTTTTTTTTATGCTGACTTTCTTTAAGGTGATAGCAGCATTAAATCAGCGGTGGCTTGTTAGCTGTGAGGCAAAATGCAGACCCTTTCCACCGTCTCTGTGTTTCAAAGAGCCCTCTAAACCTGGGCTTTTCTCAAAACGATTCTCCCCCCGGGTGGCTTTTTGAAGCCCTGATACACACCGTCTTGGCATCCCATAAAGCTTTTTTACACAGCAGGTAATGTCACAAGGTCACCTCCAGAGGGGGTCGGAGAGGATGTGTGGCCTGTCCTTGCCTGAGGCCACCTGTGGGCTGCTTTTGGGAAACAGGAAGCTGCGGTTCTTCATGGGCCTCTGCTCTAGCCATCAAGGTTTGGAGCTGAATTTCAAACCATGCAGGTGGCACACTGCTGTTCTATTAAGGTAACCCATATTTGCTCTGAGCATTTCAAGAGAGTGCCCAGAGCTAAAATATAATTCATGAAATTCCTGACTTTGTTCTCAAGCCTCCTGGGACGGTGGGTGGATGAATAAAGAGAGTAAACATGGTGAATTATGACTCATAAACAAATGTTGAGCTGGCCGTGTTGTGTTTTACCTCAAACTGGTGTGAACAGCTTCATTTCAAAGAGAATTCTGTTGCAGTATAATGTTAGTTGTGAAATTGTGGCAGCAGTGGGAGAAAACTTAACCTTGTATGGTACAGTGTAGCCTTAATGCATTATTGGAAAAACAGAGCAGTCTTTAAAGTAACCAATAATATACTGCTTTGTTTAAGCCATGACTGTGTGATATTTGTTTCTTTCCCTCTTGCTTGAAAAATACTTTCCTGGGCTCCACCGGAGTCCATACAGGGGAAACCCCTGCTGCAGTGCTCAACAAATTACTCCATTAAACACATTTTATGTTGTTGTTTTTTTCTACAGGAAAAAAAAAATTCTACAGAAAAGAGAAACTGTATATGGAAAGTGCAAGACGCATACAATGAAAACAGTTAACAAGTTTGTTGTGTATTTTTTTATTTTATTTGTAACAGTTCCAAGTGTATATAAAACCAGTTTATTTAGAAATAATAATAATTTAATATTAATATAATTAATATTGATTAGTATAAAAATGTTCATATGAATTATTATTAATACTATTAGAAATAATTATAAAATGTTTAAGACATTTTCCTTTGTCATATAGGGTTCCTATAAGGGATATTAAAGTGATAGTTCTCCCAAAAATGAAAATTAGCCCATGATTTACTTACCACCCTCAAATCATCCTAGGTGTATATGACATTCTTCTTTCAGACGAATACAATCGGAGTTGTATTAAAAAATGTCCTGGCTCTTCCAAGCTTTATAATGGCAGTGAATGGCGTACTGTCATATGTGCGTTCACGAGAGACTGGTGTTCAGCTCAGAGGATAGAGCAAAACAAAACTTGGTTCTCACGCATAGCATATTCTCACCGGAGCGTCCTACGTCATAGGCTGGAACGCCAGTCTCTCGTGAACGTGCGTACGACAGTTAGTACGGAAGTTAGAGATTACAGTTTGTAAAGTTTTAAATATGGATATTTTTCTTACACGTACGCATCGCTTTGCTTCAGATGGCCTTTATTAACCCCCGGGAGCCGTGTGGAGCATTTTTTTTGGATGGATGGATGGATGGATGCATGCAATTTTATGGACTTCAAAACAGAAACCACCAATGTCATATACACCTAGATGACTTGAAGATGAGTAAATCATGGGCTAATTTTCATTTTTGGGTGAACTATCACTTTAAATGAGCAAATACGCAAGAGTATTTGATTGGATAATTCCTGCCGTTATTACCGTTGTAACATATCGCTGACTGAAGAGGCTGAGAGAGAATCCACTTGCACGCACGCTTTTTAATTACAAGACTCCACATGAAAATACAAGAACAACTGACTCAGAACACAATCCACCACAGAAAACCGCATACACAAATACATCCAACGACTAACAAAACGTGATTGAAAACCAAGACCTTAAATACACAGAACAATGAGAAGATAATTAACTGCATGTGTGTTCAATAATGGTAACTATAACAAATAATATGACAAGGAGAGACAGGAAGAGAACATGGAAACAGTGAAAACAGAGAAGGCACTTCAACATAAAAGTCCATACAAAACAAAAGACAGAACTGGGATCGTGACAGATGTATTTCACCTGGCAATTATGTTATTTAATCTTATCTGACGTAGGTACCCTAAACAATCATATCGGAAGACACATCCTGTGGTCGTGGAAAAGATGTCACTGCTTTTCAGTAAAGTCAAATTATTGGCCTGCACCTAGCGAATAAAACAACTAAGAAAATTGCTGAAATTACTAAAATTGAACTAAGAACTTTCCAGCACATTAAAACCTGGAAGGATAGTTGTGAACCATCATCAGAGTGGAAAAAATGTGGTCGGAAAACAATCTTGAATGGCTGTGATTGGACGTTTGATCACTTAAACGTTTGATGAAGTCAAATTGTAGAAAATTTAACTAAGAGCATTCCCACACGCACAATGCAACAAGATCTCAAGAGATTAGGAATGAACAGCTGTGTGGCCTTAAGAAAGTCACCTGTTAGTGAGGCTATCATAAAAAAGGCTCTAGTTCAAGGTTCTAGGAAACATAAAATTTGGACTCTGGAGCCATGGAAAAAGGTCATGTGGTCTGATGAGTCCAGAATTACCCTGTTCCAGAGTGATGGGCGCATCAGGGTAAGAAGGGAGGCGCATGAAGCGATGCACCCATCATACATAGTCCCTACTGTACAAGCTTGTGGAGGCAGTGTTATCTGGGGTTGCTTCACTTGGTCAGGCCTAGGTTCAGGAACCTTGTGTGCCTCTAAAATTAGGTCAGCTGACAACCTGAATATACTAAATGACCAGGCATTCCCATCAATGTTTTTTTTTTTTCCTTCCCTGATGGCACGGACATATTTTAAGACGACAAAGCTAGGATTCATTGGGCTCTAATTTCGAAAAAGAATGGTTCAAGGAGCATGATCACTTTCACACATGAATTGGCCACCACAGCAGCGCCTCGTGCAGTGTGTGATAGGGCACCAAGTGCTGAGGGGGCACCAAAAGAAGCCCCCCCTCACCTTTCTAGACAGTAAAAAAGAAGAAACGACCACGTGGCGAATACATGCTGTAATCAAAGTTACAGGTGGTGCAAAATATTAGAGTGTGTGACTTTTTTTTTTGGCAAGGCAGTGTATATTATCTATATATTTATTAAAGCTATTTGATATCAGAAAATCAAATGGGAAAGTTATGCACTGTTAGATCCGTACCTTCACTTTTTGAAAGTATATTTTGCGGCTTCCTCTGTTCATGCACCCGCTGTGTTTACCTCCCCTCTCCAACTCCAGCAACTCTGAAACTTGTGCTGCATCTAAATGAATTCAAACAAATGTAGTCCATTTCTTTCTTTGGCGTCGACAGAAGCAAGCCAGAAGTCTCAGATTAGGGCTTTAGGCCCAGGCTTAGTCCTGGAGCTGCGGATGGCCTCATAAGTTTAGATAAACTGAGGGCTGGATCTGCAGGCTTCAGGGAGGGAGATCAGCCAGATGCACAAGAGTGTCTGTCCATCAAAAAGCAGACCTTTCCCACACAGCGACAGGCTCTAGTGAACCAGACAATTGCAATGTAGCCATGTGAGAACAGGGCAAGATGGAGTCACGTTCAGCCACTGAAGTTGTTCCAGAAAGCACCGCTGCAGATGCATCTGCTTTGAAGGTAGAAGATATCTAACAACCAGCCAGTCAGAAAGAAATTACTTTACAGCATACACCCACTCGCGGCGTCTACCATCACTCAAGGTCGAATAAGGGAGGGAGTCAGGGTGCAAATAACCATCTTTATTGTGGATAAACCCATTCACATCTGAGAGCAAATGATTATTAGCGTCGAGCCATTTTAGGAGCACTTCAGGATACGTTGACTTACTACAACCAGAACTGGTGCTTTTCTTCTTTTTCTCCCAGATTAGAAAACTGCTCAAGAAGCATTTTTCGTAAATTCCTCTTCTCTTCTTTTCCATGGCATCCTTTACTTATCTTTACTTACAGATAACGTTACTTATCTTCTCAGGCTCTGTGTCAGCTCTTTGGTTCGTCAGCATCTTTACGTTCATATAATCTGCTGTGCTATATAGTAGGCTTCAGCCCTTTAGCTGTGTTATTAAACCTCTGTCCTTCAGGGTGGAGGGAATGAAGTGCTTGTTTGATGGAGCGTTTGGAGAATCGGGCCACTCCTTCCACTCCTCGTACTGTAGATGTGCTGAGGGTAAAAGGTTGGCTGACATGGACCTGCACATGTGATGCATCTCCTGGAGGTCTCGCTGGGTCAGCATGTAGCTAAAACCACCAAGCAAACTTGCGGAATCATTGCACACACACCCCTGCCTGACAGTGATTCCACTAAAGGTTCCTGCTGAACAATAGACTGGAGCTCATCTATAGCCTGTTGTGATGTTAATGGTAACTGACACTATCAACCAACTGATTTTGCTGCCTGTAATAACCAACCAAAACCATCTCTCAGACCTCAGTCTTGCTGAAATATTTAACTCTGCTCTCCTTGAGGCTTCTGTTTCAGCTCAAACTGTTCTTGTATGTAGGCATCACTCACATTGTGATATGAAAAATTAAACATAGTAAGTGTGAGCTGGATCAGAGATTTATACAGTGTTCTGTCAGTTTCCATCTCAAATATGTTTCATTATTCTCTAAAATACATGTGTAAGTTATTTGTGAATGACACGAAAGTGGTATGGTGTACTGGATTTTGTGGCATTCAGAATTGATTTAAAAAAAAAAAAACGTGCCAAGACAAACTTTTAATGTTGGATTGGCAACTCCTTTTTATAAAGTTTAGACCGTTTTGAAGGTTTATAGATTCTGAAACCATGTGTTGTTATTGACATGATGAGCTCTAAAAATCTGCATTCAAATGTAAAATATAGCATGAGGACGTGTCATGACAGTTTTGATGGATTAGTGGTGGTTTTCCATTAATAGACTTCCTCATTTAAAGCTTTTTTTATATCTTCTGAAAACTTGGAAATACAGTGCAGAAGTACCACTACCGTTCAAAAGTTTGGGTTCGTTAAGTGTTTTCAAATGTTTTTAAAATAATTATTTTATGTTGTGGTGAGGCTGCATTTATTTAATCAAAAGAATAAAAAACAGGAAAGTTATGAAATATTATTTCAATTTAAATGTATTTTAAATGCATTTCAAAATTAAATATATTTTTAAAAAGTAATTTTATTCCTTGTCAGCATCATTACTCCAGTCTTCAGTGTCACATGATGCTTCAGAAATCATCATCAATTGCTGATTCGGTGCTCCAGAATCGTCTTCTTATTATCATTATTGAAACCAGCTGTTCTGATAAATATTATTGTGAAAAATCAGGATGTTTTTGATGAATAGAAACTGGTACTTCTATACCGGTACTTTTACTCAATCAATTTGTTAAAGTAAGTCAAACTTGCCATCAATAGTTGTCCTTGTGTAACTTATTAGGATAAAACATAATATTATGTGAAAATGTCTTAACTGAAAGACAATCCATACAAAAACATCAGACCATTAGCAAATAGCAGGTACAGACTTATTGGACAAACTCTGTGATTGATGATAACCTTACTTCGACTTTTCTCCTCAAAGTTAGGTCACCTAACTCTTTTACCTGTGAAGAACACTGAGACATGTGGAAACTCATAGTTTCATGGTGAGGTGACGTATGGTGGTACTTTTGATGACTGAGTTCACTAGCTCTGACAAGACTGAAACAGAGAAAAAGCTTCTCTCCGCAGTGGGCCAAGCCCTGCCCTTTAAAGGTCTCGATCGGTTTTTAAAATTTATAAGAGCACTGGGGCATGCGCCTCAGGTTCAGATTTCTGAATGCAGCGCTGCGCCTGTTCAATGTTCCACTCTCCCACTTGCCGAAGCTTATTAGTGACAATGGTGCAATGCCCAGTGCTTCAACCCCTCCCCCTCAAATCTGTCGGAGTAAAAGCCTTTGTAGTCCAACACTATCTCTACTGTAAACAACCTCTCATATATGAGCTCAGAGCCATAAATAGGACATGATAGATAAAAGAATGTCATCACTGTACAGAGAAAGTGTGGAGAAAAACATCTTGAGCAAGGGAGGATTTTTTTTATGTTGCATATTAATTTTGTTCTTGTTTTTGTTTTTCCATAGACTTAAGGGACAGGCTGTACAAGCTATTGTGAAAACTAATACTCTTGTGTAAATATTCTCAGTTAAAACAATCCATTAGTTTTGTATTTGATCCTAAAGTAGGTGGTGTTACAATTACAATATTGAAACACACTGGGTCTGTTCTAGAACCTAGTGAGTTGCCTACATAGGCAGCATTTAAGGCATTATACACTACCATTCGAAACATTTGGGGTCAGTAAGTTTTTGGCCTTTTTGTTTGTTTTTTGAAAGAAGTTAATATTTTTATTTAGCAAGGATACATTAAATTGATCAAAAGAGACTTTGAGGGCATTAATAATGATGCATAAAATTTCTGTTTCAAATAGAAAGCTCAAAAAGATTCCACAAGATTATTGAGCAGCACATCCACACTGATATTAATAAGAAATGCCTCTTGAGCAGCAAATCAGCACATTATAATTATTTCTGAAGGATCATGTGACACTAAAGTCTGAAGTAATGATGCTGAAAATTCAAATTTGCCATCAATTAAAATAAATAACATTTTTAAAATATACTATATATACTATATTTTCTGTATAAATAGAACACAGTGATTTTTAAATTTATAATAATACACTGATCAGGCATAACATTGACCACTGACAGGTGAAGTGAATAACACTGATTATCTCTTCATTGCGGCACCTGTTAGTGGGTGGGAAATATTAGGCCGCAAGTGAACATTTTGTTCTCAAAGTTGATGTGTTAGAAGCAGGAAAAATGCTTCTACGAGGGCCAAATTGTGATGGCTAGACGACTGGGTCAGAGCATCTCCAAAACTGCAGCTCTTGTGGGGTGTTCCCGGTCTGCAGTCATCAGTATCAATCAAAAGTGGTCCAAGGAAGGAACAGTGGTGAACCGGCGACTGGGTCATGGGTGGCCAAGGCTCATTGATGCATGTGGGGAGCGAAGGATGGCCCGTGTGGTAGCTCAAATTGCTCAAGAAGTTAATGCTGGTTCTGATAGAAAGGTGTCAGAATACACAGTGCATCACAGTTTGTTGTGTATGGGGCTGCATAGTCACAGACCAGTCAGGGTACCCATGCTGATCCCTGTCCACCACCGAAAGCGGCAATAGTGGGCACGTGAGCATCAGAACTGGACCACGGAGCAATGGAAGAAGGTGGCTTGATCTGATGATGGTGCATGTGCGTCGCTTACCTGGGAAACACATGACACCAGGATGCACTATGGGAAAAAGGCAAACTGGCAGAGGCAGTGTAATGCTTTGGGCAATGTTCTGCTGGGAAACCCTGGGTCCTGCCATCCATGTGGATGTTACTTTGACACGTACCACCTATCTAAGCATTGTTGCAGACCATGTACACCCTTTCATGGAAATGGCATTCACTGGTGGCTGTGGCCTCTTTCAGCAGGATAATGCACCCTGCCACAAATCAGAATGGTTCAGGAATGGTTTGAGGAGCACAACAACGAGTTTGACCAAATTCCCCAGATCTCAATCCAATCGAGCCTCTGTGGGATGTGCTGAACAAACAAGTCCAATCCATGGAGGCCCCACCTCGCAACTTACAGGACTTAAAGGATATGCTGCTAACATCTTGGTGCCAGAGACCACAGCACACCTTTAAGAGTCCATGCCTTGATGGCTCAGGGCTGTTTGGCAGCAAAAGGGGGATCAACACAATATTAGGATTAATTTATATTATATTAGGTCATAATGTTATGCCTAGTCGGTGTATTTCACAATATTATTTTTTCACCAATTTTTTTCATCAAATAAATGCAGCCTTGGTTAGCATAAGAGACTTCTTTCAAAAACTTTTGAATGAAAAAGACATTTCATGAGAGTGTTTATCGCTCCATGACATTCACATCGCCTCATTTTGGGTGAAAATAAAAAGTTAATAATATTAAAGTACTTTGTAATGTAGTAACTTTAGTTTTTCAGCACTTGAGTCATAGTATTTTTAGTAGTTCTACTTGTACTCAAGTAAATTATTTCAGTAACACTTTATTTTAGGGTTAAATTCTCACTATTAACGAGTTGCTTATTAGCATGCATATTAGTATGATATTGGCTGTACAGCACATATGAATGCCTTATTCTGCATGACATATTCTACACCCCTTAAACTCTACAAGAACTACCTTACTAACTATTAATAAGCAGTACATGTTTATTGAGGCAAAACTCGTACTTAATAGTGAATAATACGTGTTCCCTATACTAAAGTGTTACCATTATTTCTTAAGTAGCAATAACTTTTTTTGTGATCTTTCCACCTCTGGTAAACGGCCCCTTAGAAATTGTCTGCCTACTAGACAGCAAGGCAGCTCACTATAGGTTTTGGAACAGAGCCTCTGTCTTTAACAATAAAGCTCACTTTACAGACAACAAACAAATTGATTGGCTGTCCCAACACTTTGTTTGCATTTAAGCCGCCATCAAATTATTAGCTCTTTTGAATTTGCTAGCACCCCTGCATCAGTGCTCGGTCTAATATTTTCACGCTTGTGTGAATTTCCTCTGAAAGCTCGTCCTCCCCCTCTCTTCCTTTCTCTGCCTCTGTATCTCTCTCCATTTTCTCCCTCCAGCAGATAAACGTACTCCTCAGGCTTGCTCCTGCCACAAAGCATTCTGTAATAGTCTAATTGTGGCTAATGGTTTGTGCAGCTAATTAAAGTGTATGAATTACAGTAATCAGTCAGACACGTTGAGGCTCGCATCTCCCTGCTCCTCCAGGCGTGGAGGGGCAGAGGAGAGGGACCGGAGAGAAATGACCAGACAGGAGGAAAAGGAAGAGGAAAGCTTTGTGGGAAGTTGATAGGTCTATCCGAGCAGAACATAATTAAGAACTTTTCTTCCATGTTAAAAACGGTGCCACTGAAACAATATTTACCTTTTGATGCTCCGTGCCGGCAGTCGGTGCCCTGATGAACGGATCAGCAGGCTTGTGTCGCTTACGCCTCCAGCATTTGAAGTGAATTGACGCAAGTGAAACAAACACGCACGTCACAAATGTAATAACAGCTAGCGAGCAACTAAGATTTGTATAATGTACAGTAATAGGAAGAAATAGAAAATGTGTTTGTGTACACATACACACGTCACACACACAGACACAAGTACATTTTCTATTTCATTTCTATTCATATATGGGTATAAAGTATGATTTTTGTGATCATTTATCATTTTATTTTATCAATAATAAAACAACAGCTGTTAGCAATAGAAATAGCTGTTTTCTATTTAAATATTTCAATTGTAATTTATACCTGGCAAAGCTATATTAATATGCTTTGGTGTTCAAGAAACCTGTATCATATTTTTGTATTTAATAATAATAATAATAATAATAATAATAATAATAATTTTTAAAATCTTACTGACCCCAAATATTTGAATGGTTGTATATATGTAAGTACATATGTATGTATTGAATGTCTAATGAATGAATGAATGAATGAATGAATGAATGGATGTTTGAGTGAATGGATGTTTGAATAAAACAATGAATGTTAGAATGAATGAATGAATGAATGAATGTTAGAATGGATGTTTGAGTGAATGAATGTTTGAATAAATCAATGAATGTTAGAATTAATCAATGAATGTTAGAATGATTGAATGTTTGAATGAATCATTAATGTTTGAATGAATGAATGAATGAATGTTAGAATGAATGAATGTTTGAATGAATCATGAATGTTTGAATGAATGAATGAATGTTAGAATGAATGAATGAATGTTAGAATGAATGAATGAATGTTAGAATGATTGAATGTTTGAATGAATCATGAATGTTTGAATGAATGTTTGAATGAATGAATGAATGTTTGAATGAATGAATGAATGTTTGAATGAATGAATGAATGTTTGAATGAATGAATCAATGAATGTTTGAATGAATTAATCAATGAATGTTTGAATGAATGAATGAATGTTTGAATGAATGAATCAATGATTGTTAGAATGAATGAATCAATGATTGTTTGAATGAATGAATCAATGATTGTTTGAATGAATGAATCAATGATTGTTTGAATGAATGAATCAATGAATGTTTGAATGAATGAATGAATGATTGTTTGAATGAATGAATCAATGATTGTTTGAATGAATGAATCAATGATTGTTTGAATGAATGAATCAATGATTGTTTGAATGAATGAATCAATGATTGTTTGAATGAATGAATCAATGATTGTTTGAATGAATGAATCAATGATTGTTTGAATGAATGAATGAATGAATGAATGAATGAATGTTTGAATGATTGAATGTTTGAATGATTGAATGTTTGAATGAATCATGAATGTTTGAATGAATCATGAATGTTTGAATGAATCATGAATGTTTGAATGTTAGAATGAATGAATGAATGAATGTTAGAATGGATGTTTGAGTGAATGAATGTTTGAATGAATCAATGAATGTTAGAATGAATGAATGAATGAATGAATGAATGTTAGAATGAATGAATGTTAGAATGAATGAATGAATGAATGAATGTTAGAATGAATGAATGAATGAATGAATGAATGAATGTTTGAATGAATGAATGAATGTTAGAATGAATGTTTGAATGAATGAATCAATGAATGTTTGAATGAATGAATCAATGAATGTTTGAATGAATGAATCAATGAATGTTCGATTCATTCATTCTATGAATATTAGAATGAATGAATCAATGAATGTTTGAATGAATGAATCAATGAATGTTTGAATGAATGAATGTTTGAATGAAAATGTTAGAATAAATGTTTGAGTGAATGAATGTTACAATGAATGAATGTTTGAATGAATGAATCAATGAATGTTTGAATGAATGAATCAATGAATGAATTCGATTCATTCATTCTATGAATAATAGAATGAATGAATCAATGAATGTTTGAATGAATGAATCAATGAATGAATGTTTGAATGAATGAATGTTTGAATGAATGAATCAATGAATGTTTGAATGAATGAATCAATGAATGTTAGAATAAATGTTTGAGTGAATGAATGTTACAATGAATGAATGTTTGAATGAATCAATGAATGTTAGAATGAATGAATCAATGAATGTTAGAATGAAAGAATGAATCAATGAATGTTAGAATGAATGAATGTTTGAATGAATGAATGAATTTAAAATTTTGTTCCTGGAAAATTTTCCGCCTCTAAATACCAGTTTCTAACTAGCAATAGTATATAATGGTTCACAACAGTGATGTAAATTAAAGCCTAGTGTATTTAGTGTATCTTCTTTTATTTCAAATTTGTGCCCCACCCTTTCTTCCTTTGTCTGTGCTCGTGAAACAACTTCACTAGTTTTTAAGGTAACAACTGCACTTTTCCTGCATTTTACAGTGAGTGAAGAGTAAAATATAAGAAAGGGCATCAGGGATAAGCACTTTTGAAATGTAAAGGTTTAAATCCCATTAAAACAGGGCCGAAATGAAAAGAAAATGAGTTGATTGATGTGATTACATTTCCATTATGTTGCTCCTTTTGCCTAAAAGGCCATGTAGGATCTGTTTCTGTGAGACAAGGGGCTGAGACACTGATTAATTAGATATGCTAAGCTTCTCACCATTAGAAATGTTAAGCCCCTTCCATATAAAGGACATAGACTAAGTCAATTTCTTAACCTCCCATTTACAGGGGTTTCATAGACATGTTATTGCATGTCATCTCCCGATAACATTATTAAATGTCTCAGTAAATCCACAGTTAAGTTACAGTACAATCTCATAAAAGTGTGGACAAATTTGACAGATAATGCTCCGCACGTGTATTGCATGCGGTTGGTTTTCCCCCACAAAATTTAAGAAAAAAGTCCAGATGACTGAAAGAGGATCACCATTCTAATTTTCTCAAGTTTTTCTTTTTTCACACAGAGTGGATGATTTCATACAGATCTAATAAGGCATGTGGCAGTCTTCACCCCACCACAGACGTTATGGAGGAAGTCAAGGGTAAATGACAATGTGCAATTAAGAGGACAACGGGGAGAGGGAGTCCGACAGAACCATCCTGCAAAAATGCCTGCATAACAGTTTGTCACAATAATTATGAATAATTACAGGCAGCATCATAATTGCAGTTATTGATACACCTGCACAACATTTTCTAAAAATGGAGCTCTCTGTGTAAGAGAGTGCATTTGGGGATGTTTCGATCCTTACAAAGAACTTGCGATACTATGCATATTAGTCAAACACGTGAACCACCATAGCATGTAATTGGCAAGTAGAGCAACTGACATTAGCTGTATGATATACATTGTTCTCTTCGATATGAGACGACATGAACATCATTGCTCTAACTGCATAATGCACTGGCATGTGACAATGTAATGGCCATTTTGTAGTTGATGGTGTGGCACCACCTCTCCAGAGACTTGATTCAGCAAAACCTTGAAAAAAATAACTCATTGGACAAACTTAATTTAATTGAGGGCAGGTTTTCCATCCAATAAATATGTGTAACCTCAACTCATAAAACAAACTAATTCATGCAATGAAATATAATTGAGTTGGTCCAACTCAATTTTATCAAATACAGTTTAAATTATATTTATATACTCATAACATGAAATTTAAATTAAAACCGAAAAAGAATTTCATAGGAAAATCAATTATAAGCAGCTTCATTCATCATCATCATACACAATGTATATAATGACAATATAAGAAAAGACTGGTGTCACTCCAGACATTATACTGTGTGGCCACAGCCTAAACACAGACACCACTCTTTTTAACCACAACATTAAAAAAAAAAACATTACAGAAACGCCTCTAAACGTCCAACATAACTGAACATTAAACACTACCATTAACTAACAACATCTTTCCCTTTAAAGAAAAACACATAAAATAACACTTTATTCCCTTGCAAAGCATGCTGGGAACTACAGATCCACTGCCCAGTTAGTTATGTCAACAAGAATGATTTGTGTAGTTTTAACACAAATGAAGTAAACCGTTTTAAATAGATTGTTGATTGAACACAATTAAATTAAGTTGACAAAATTAGATATATTTAAGTGAACCGAACAGAATTTAATAATTATATAGCAATAATTCTATAGCTATAGCATTTTATAATCATCTTCTCAATTTTATTTTATTTTGTTTTAATATATATATTTTTTATTTTTTTATGAAATGAAATTTAAATTATTTTTTTACTTTACTTTATTTTTACTTTACTTTACAGTGACCAAAAAATTATTTGGATTTTTTTTTTTTTTTATTGTAATTATTAGTGGATATTTATGTAATTTATTTATTTATATAAATTTTGCTTGCTTGCTTTCTTACTTGGAAAAACCTTTCAAATAAATGCTACTTGCTTGATATATTTATATAATGGAATAAAATTCATACATATTTGTGTCACATAAGTGTCCAAATATATTGTGGCTCTCCGTATATGCATTTTTATAGTTAGTTATTTGAATCCACATCTTGTGATTTAGTTTTGAAGTCTGAAATGTTTTTTTTTCATCAGTGGCAGGGGGTAAAAAAAAACCAGGCTGTTTTTCCATTAGTTTTCACACATTAAATTAGAGTAAAAGAGAGTTGGAGGCAAGCCCATACATCAACAGACAAATGTGAAGCTTTTACGCTACCATTAAGACCACTGTGCTGAACACTATCTTACTCCTGCTGAAAGGCATGTTATGGGGATAGTAAAGTTTTACTAGTCCATGATGGAGATCATTACCGTGTCGGAGGTCTGTCCTGTCAAGTTCAAAAGCACATTAAACAAATCGGCTATAAGAAATTTGACATGTAAATAAAAACAGGACATGCTAATGCGTAGCATGAAGTACAGGCTAATGCCGTTGTGTTAAAAGCTATTAAATGGACAACATAATTTATTATTGAAGCATAAATGCAGTACAGAGGGAGGGTTTTGCTATAAGGATGTGGGGATGCAGATTATAAATGAATAATTTGCAGATATTAGTGTTTTTTTTTTTCTTTGGCCATTATCAAAATAGTAAGTGATGATGTTTATGAAGCTGAAGCTCTCCTAAGATATACAATGTGAGAAAAAAGGCGAGAGTGAATAAGGCGCACCTCTGACTTTTTCCGAATCACAGTGAAATCGCAGAGGAAGTCGCTTTGCCCATTCAGAAAGGAAAAAGAGAAAAGAGCTCATAAATCAGGGAGGAAATGCAGCACTTTTTGTCTAACAGATTGGCTCACCCACTCCAGCGCATCACTCCCCATCCTTTAAATGGCCGAATGAATTAGTAACAAGCACATTTCTAGCCTTTTAATTTGGCTAGCATACAAAATACTGCTTCCGATAAACGAGCTATGGAGTTTCTCGGTGACAGTGATATCCATTATGTGTTTAATTATCTTCAAAGTTAAAATGAAGGACTTCTCCTCCACCCCCCTACCACCCCCTGCTAATGGGAAGATGAGGCAAAGCGCATTTCAAACATGAATAGGAGGCTGACGAGTTAGCCAGCGCCCATTTCACTTTCCGTGATGCAAATTGGAGCAATCAGAAAAACCTCGTAAGAAATATCACCCCTGTTGTTATTTATTCCCTTGCCTTTCATTTCCAAGTCAAATTCCACTGGGCTAATTTGATATCTTCTATGAAATGGCAGTCCAAACAAGTCAAGATGATTTGCGCATTCAGGGTAAAAACTGCTGAGGAAAAGGTTGGGCTTGTCTCAAATGTCATCAGAAAGACGGGTTGATTGCATTGTGCTCAATTGTGTTGCTGTGATTTTCACTCATTAATTTTCACTTAAGATGCCGCACCAGGCCGTCTCCTGTCCCTTACAAGACTGTTTTTTCAAAAACATTTTTAGTTTGGTTCTCTCAATAAGTGATATGTTAGCATGCCTTTGTAAATGTTGATGGCTAATGCATTTGACCTTTGTTGTGTTCTTTTGTATTATTTATAGGTAAAGTATTAGTTTTTCAAGTATTTCTATATAGCTTCAATTTATTATTTTATTCCAGCTTTTGTTTTAACGTATTTCCTTTAGCTGCCAAGGCAACTACTTATCTAATATTTATTTTATTTCAGCTTCTTTTCAATGACCAAAAAAAGATTCTTAATAGTTTGTTTTTGCATATATTGCCAGCCTGTTATCATTTCTCATTTGTTTTCATGTGTATGACATATTAGCCAAGTGTCCTCAATCAATATTTAAGGATGTATTGGTAACACTTTACAATACGGGTGCACTAATATGCATTAATTCATGCTTAACTAATGCACAGATAATCACGAGTTAATGTATGACTCATGAAGAACTAAACCATTTATTAATGATTACTGCATCAGCAACTAATGAACATTCTATATTATTAATAGATTAAGTAATCATTAAATTGTTATTAGTTAAATGTGTCATTGTATTAATTCCCTAATAACATATTATATTAACTAATAATGTAAATTAACGTGTTAATTACCACAACGGTCGAAGCCATGCATTTCAACTTCCAGTTGTCTGCTTTAATTAATCATTAGCAAATGATTTACAAAGGTATCATTATGTTATGACTACTTGTTGAGGCACATGACTATTAACTAATACAAAATTAATTCAAAACCCATAACCACAATGACATATTACTTAACAATTAGTTAATAGTCATGTGACATCCAAAAGCCACGCCTCCTTCAAAACACACAAACACAACGCAAGCGTCTGCAAAGCGTCACAACATGATAGACGGCATTATATTACCTCATGTCATAAGCACATAACATTACAATAATAATGAACATAAACAACTTGCAGAGCTCTAGTTGTACCACCTGACTGCTGCAGATTGATTTCGGCATTGATAGGGTTTACCTAGAAACTAATAAGTATGAGGACGTGAACAGCTCCGGGTAGAACATCACAGGTTGTCATCTCCTAATTACAGTTATGGCATGGCGTGAATGCAGCATAGGCTCGGTGACTGTCTACAACTATAGCCTAGCATAGCCTTACTGAACGCACTGATGATGTGTGATGTCTGCGCGGGCAGGTGCACAGAGATATGGAAAGACATATGTTGACAGGCAGGTAAGACATCGTATTCGGCCCAAATGCAATTATTGGACGAACATTTTTTGGTCCTGAGACTTCCCCAGAAGATATTTATATAATTTTTTTTAGCATTTATACCACTTCTATTATTGATTGCTATCAGGATGTGAAAAGAGTTTCAACCAGTATAACAAAAGTGTTTATCAAACAAATTGCCTACCCTATACCTTTAAGAAATGTATTATGTTTAGGAAATTATTGAAAATTCACTGTATCTATTTTTTAAATGCCTGTTTTATGGTGTTTTTGAATGATTCATCCGTGCATGTTTAATAAAAAAAAAAAAATATATGTTTTTGTTTTTTTTGTCATGCATCATAGAACCATTCTGTAGAACCAAAATCCTACTTTTTAATATAAATAATCCTTTACACTCGGATGTATGTCACAAATATGGAAGATCTGCTCCTACTTTCGTTTCATCACACCTATAATTACAAGCACACTTAATAGACCTTTTACACATATTTAATGTAATTTTTATGATTAGGAAAAAAATATAGATTTATTTTTATAGTGAATCTGAAGGAAAAGCACAAAATAATGACACCCTAAGCAATGTTAGATAAAACTAGCCCAGTTTGAGAGATACTGCAACAATGTTAGCATTGGAGCCCCATCCTCTGTCTGTCTCTTTCTTTCTCTCACTTCTTTTCTCTGATTCAGTCTCCCTTCTTCCCACCACCCAACCATTAAATAATTTTGCTGTTGGCTTTTTCTATTTGCCTGGAATTACCCATGAACAGTGCGGTTCTCTCCTGGGGGTCTGTCAGTGCAGCGCTGTAATAGCTTCTCTCTCTAATAGGTGTGTGACTAGGCAGCTATATGGACTCTAAAATATAACACAAATCTTTATCTAAAGCCACTCAGGTACCTGTCTCGCGCCGACTGCCCTGCTAGCTGCTAACCTCTCCAGCTCCATCATGCTAACGCTCCTCACTATGTCCAGTAATCTCTCTGCTTTTTATCTTGGGGTATGAGGGGAGGCGGTTCACTCAGCGCCCAACATCCATCTTTTATTGACTTGGAGGCCACTTCAAATCAATTTTTTTCTCTCAGCCCGTTCTCGCTTAATCACCTGGAAGAGAAGCGGCACGTGTAAATATGAGAGACGGAGCGCTTCAGATGGACCACAGACCATTCAGCCCTATTCCCAACACAATAACCATGCAAACTACATTATTAAAGAAAAACGTGCCCCAGGTCAGATTTAGTTCTCTTGTGTAAAAATGTTGTTCAGAATTCTGATGGAAGTACCGCAGACGCGGCGTGTAGGGAAATGCAGTATGACCTCCGTAAGATCTACCGCTGCGTCCTCATTCACAGAAAGCGGAATTTACGAACGTGCTGGCGAAGTGAGATGCACAAAGTGTAAATTATTATGTAAATCTGTCCAAGGCTGCAAGGCTATGCCGGTCTCGAGAGTGACGCTAACCTGACTACAACGTAGATCAAGTCTGCAGGGCTGAAATATATGAGTTACAGTGTTAACAGAACTTCAGTATCCTATAGAGATGGCAAGTATTGAGAATACTTATTCCTGTTCTCTCTCTCTCTCTCTCTCTCTCTCTCTCTCTCTCTCTCTCTCTCTCTCTCTCTCTCTCTCTCTCTCTCTCTCTCTCTCTCTCTCTCTCTCTCTCTCGCTCTCGCGCTCTCGCTCTCTTTCTTTTACTCCACTCCCTGCTGGAAAAGGCGGCCATTTCAGGTTACGGTGCTCCAACAGTTTAGTTAAAGGGATAGTTCACCCAACAATTATTTTTTTTTAAACAATTTAACAATTAAAAAAACATGCACAGACAAATCCATATTAAACACTGCGGCTTGTGACGACACATTGATGTCTTAAGACACGAAACGATCGGTTAGTGTGAGAAACCGAACAGTATTTATATAAATTTTTTAACCTCTAATACACCACTATGTCCAACAGCATTCAGTGTGCGATCACTTCTGGTGAGTGAGGTCAATGTACATGATCTGGTGTAGAGATACACACAAGAGATCACTTCCGCCGCTTTGCGTAAACTACGCCAGATCGTGTATTGACCTCACTTACCGGAAGTGATCTCGTGCTGAGGATGAACACGATCATAATTTGTGAGTGAAATAGTAAAGGTGAATGCATATACAAACAAGTTTTCCATTTAGGATTAGAATGAATTCAACCCAACGTGGTTGATTACGTTACTGTACGTTATTTGTCCGTCATCGTATAAAGCCCGCCCTGACAATTTGATTGGTTCGAACAGCTCTGGTTCGAGCATAGTTGCTCCACAACTGATCAAGTCCAGACCGAGAGGGGCTAAGTTCGTCTGGCATCCAGGCTAGTTTATTTTAGCATTTTCAATGCAAATGTTAAAAAGATTGCCATGCCGTTATTTGAATGAGTTTTCCATGCCAATCTATTTTTGTGGTTTGCCTGGTTTGCGTTATATTTGTTAACCTAAAGAAACCTGCAAGCACTTTAATATTTTTCCTTTATGCAGATAGCACAAAAAAATTGCGTTATTATGTTACAAGGACTGATAAATGCAAATGCAGATCCTTGTTCTAATTTAAATAACATTTTGCTCAGGTTTTTTGCATATGTGTTCTTTATGACAGTTTTTCTAAAATTAGATCCTCTACCTAAAAACTGAAATATTGCAATATTCGCCTTGCCTACAGTATCCCAATATATCATACCCGGAGCTGTTCCTGTATCGCGATATGTATTGCATCACCAGATTCTTACCAATACACAGCTCTATACCTACCTACCTTTCTGGCCAGAATAAGCTACAATTTGTGCTATTTATGTCTGTCTATGTGTAAGGGTGGATCGCCTACAGTGGTTCTGACTGCAGGGTTGCCGAACAACTAAAGAAACATTATCAGCAAGATGATAGAAAACTGTACATTTCTAGTTTATAACCACTCACTGCAGCTTATACCAATGACGGAAATAAGCGCAGTTACAATAGCAAAATATGTGGGAGAGCATTGCTATATTGTATTAACGCTTCAAAGTCAATACCAAATCAAACTAATTAGCACATAATTTGTAATTGAAAAGATTTAATGACAAAATCTGGTTATGGTTACACTTAAAATAGTTACAAAATAGATGTATGAGATGAGAAAAACTTTCCATAAAAATACCATTAATTGTTACCTGAGGGATAGAAAGAGAGGGGGGGAGAAAGAGAGAGACAAAGAGAGCAAAGAAGAGAAGAGCCAAAGAGCAGGCCCCAAGAAGAGAGAGAGCCAGAGAATAAAAGAGACAGAGCAACAGTTACAATCTTCTTTTTATCTCTTCCTTGACCATGTGACTGAAGTTATGAAGTTATGAGTTATTCAAACTGACCAATCAGACCAAACTTCCACTCACTGTACTACAGGTGTGACACACATTTGGCCTACAGGCCTTCAGCATTTCTTTGTCTTTAGGAATTCCAAATGGCCCTTATGGTAAGAAAGATGGGGGTTGAAAACAGTAAAGCAAATGTCTTTGTTCAATTTCAAAAATCAAATATCTTTGATTATTTTCAATCCTTTCATATGTAAGATTAAGACCCCCAACCCCATCCGGAAGACCAGTGTGATACTGGCTTGTCTATAGCTCTTTTTTGTTCTCTTTCATGTATGTAGATTAAAGAAGCCCACCATTTCAGCACACCTGCAATTCCGTGCGGGCCGCATTTCAGTGCTGCATATGCACTCCATGCATGTCTGCTTTGTTTATGTCATTGATTTATTTATCCTGTCCATTGAGCGTGTAGCCGGCAGCAGGAGCGTGCTTTTCTTACTCTGAAATCAGCACCTCCTAATTATCTGTCACAATTTCTGCTATCCCGTGCTGAAGACACAGAGTGACCAATAATTACCCTCCAGCCCGCATCTTTCAGTGTGTTGCCATTGATTTCCTGGCACACTTACCACCCCAGCCTCCGTGTCTCTCTCTTTCTCTCTCGTTCTCTTTCCTCCATCACTCGGGAGACAGTGAGCATATCCCTCGCCACCCGACTCCTGCCGTTAAATGTGAAAACATTGCTTTGGTTGATCATCAACTCACTAATAAAAATTAGACATGATCATTCCAGCGCTGCCAGTGCGTGTGCGCTCGTGTATTTGTTTGTGTGTGTTCTTGCACCATGCTGCTATGTCTCCGCTCATGCTGTGACACGCATGACGTGCATGTGTGTGTGTAACAATTGAAAAGGATGAGCAGCTGTCAGTGGTGTAAATGAAGATAAATCAAACATCATTGAGAGTGTGTGTTGTTTACTCAGCGTGATTCCCAAAAGATGCAGGAGGGACAGAGAGAAAGTGATCACAAATGTCGAGCATTGATCACTCACAATTTGAAAGACATTGATTAATCGCTACTAACCTCAACTTTTGTGCACAACAGACTGAATAACATGCTCAGCAAACATGTACTCTAAACAATTACAACATTATTTCAGATTGTGAATTCTATAAATGGAAATGTATGTTTACATTTATATAATTGTTGCATTTTAAAAGGTTTATTTTGTTTGACAGCAGTCATAACGCAATCACATCATGCTAGGGCATAGCTGAATCAGTAGCCACTGAGCTCGTTGCTCAACTTTCAAGTAGTTGGTCAGCATTTGCCTTAGCAGTGCGGTGTGCTTTCAGAAACCCTCCACCTTCCCCAGCTCCACCTGTATAGATCTGCTACGGGTAATTAATGTACGCTACATTGTACAGCAGCAGCATGTCTTACTTGCTCATAGCAGCGTGTCTTGTATGTATTGGTAGTATAGCAAGTCTCGTACTCTGCTGCAGCAGCAGCAGCACAGTAGATCTATTCTGCCATGACCAAATATTAACATGGTCATATCCATTACCGTGCCAAAAACTCAGAGTTGTCATGACAGAACTACCGTTCTATCATTCATGTATCGTCTGTCTGTCCATCCATCTAGCCATCATTCTATCGTTCTATCATTCTGTCTGTCATTCTATCCATCATCTGCCTGTTTATCTGTCTATCATCTGTCTATCTGTCTGTCTGTCTGTCTTTTGTTTTAGCTATCATCCATCCATCCATCCATCCATCCATCCATCCATCCATCCATCCATCCATCCATCCATCCATCCATCCATCCATCCATCCATCCATCCATCCATCCATCCATCCATCGTGTTTTGTTGTTCCCTTGTTCCCATCTAAAGCTGATTTCTGATATCTGGACTGTCTAGCAGGATCCTGTTCTCTCACTCAAACAGACAGTAAAGCCACACTAGTTTCAGTGTACTAATAATGACTGCATTAAGACCAAGCAGAAGCAGCAGCTTACTATCAGCAGTGGGCTGTATGAATGTTCAAGCGGTAAACATAAGCGGTAGGCATGTCGTATATAGAAAAGCTGCTAATGAGATTTATAATGCGCCAACACCCCTACTTTTCAGGCCATTGCTATGCCCCTGGGTACATCCCAGCATTCACTTTGCATTGATGCCTGACACAGTAGGCATGTACTTAGTTGGTGCTAAATGACTATAACCCATTTGACTCTGCTCTTCTACTACAGGCAGTACGGTCACATGGCAGAAGCCCCCCCGTCCACCCCGGCCCTCTCTAGATGCCCCTTCAACCTGATGGATGTCATCAATAATGGACGCCCGTTGCTCACTCCCACCCCGGGACACAGAAAATCACAAGCCAGCCGAAGTGGCAGCCCGAGCCCAGCAGAGGTGTGATAATTCACATCCACATTTATACTTTTAAATTTCATCAAGTAGTTTACCTCCCCAAACATGCCACAGGCTGAGGGAAGAAAGCTGACAAAGAAATGTGGGTTTGATAGGAGCTATAGAAATCTGGCCTGACTGTCTTTGCTCAGGGTAAAACCCACCGAATGAGGTAAATGCATCAGCGGCAGGGGCTGTCTCGACACGGGTGGCAGGGGAGGATGGAGGTGACGAGAGGGAGAGAGAGCGAAGTGCCGGAGTACTGGGGAAAGGCTGGATCCAGCGGCTAGGACATAATGAAGCACACTAGGCAGGGTAAGCATTAAGGGCTGTCACTTGTATTGGCAGCTCCCCCCTTCCCAACACCTCTCACTGCACAGCAAAGCCAGTCAGCTGGACACGGCTTCAGAATTCATTTACAGTCTCTATCGCTGACCCAAGGAAATGTAGATCCGGAAAGAAAGAGAAAGTGAGAAAGAGAGGTGAGAAAAGGATCAGTGATGTGAAAGAGTGGTGCAGACTCACTTACAAAAAGTATCATCCTGTTACAATGTTTTCCGGAAATGGGTGCTACATTCGGCTCTCTTTCAGTTTTCAATTATTTTAATTGGATTGGATTTGAATTATATTATTAAAATATAGACAAATATATTATATTTTCTAAATGAACTGATTATAGAATATATTGATTCAATTATTTTGATATCCTTAACATTCTGGGTTACGTATATAGGAATTGAATAGGAATTAAAAGGCATTCCTTTTTCAGTTTTAAATGGGACATGATCCAGATGTAACTATTGGTAACTGTGGTATATGAATACGGTAATAATACATTGTCATGGTAACAAAGTACCCCCATAGTATTCTTGTAAGCAAAGGAGTGGGTAACTGAATACTGAAAGACAGGTTTGGCAAGCAAAGAAAGTGAGGGAATGAGACAGAGAGAAAGAGAGCGGGAGATGAGTCCAGAGACGGCGGGTGGGTCAGGGATGGCATAGCAGAGAGGCAGAGATAAGGTAATGACAGGTTGGCGGGCCGGACTAATGCTGTAGCTGGACCAGTTCTGTGGCAGTTGAGCTGATCATCACAGTCCTGCCATCTGGAAAAGCCTGTTTCCTTTCTGCAGAGCTCATCACCTCCCCCGCATCGGACCGCACCACACTATACCACGCCAGCAGACTGGCACGTCTCAGCACTCCATAAAGTCCAGCCCTGCCATGGAGACACAACTGCAATAATTCGCCCACCCAGTACAAGAGCTGAACACTCACAATCTACAGCTAATGAGTGACATGGGGTGGGTGATACAAGCAGAAATTTTCTCAATCACAATATTCTCGATTTTGGCAGACAGGTTTACAGTGGGATCCAAAATTATTGCATAACTACTTTGCATTTTTCTAATGTAATGGTTTTCTTTCACTACAAATGATAGTTTTACTGTGTCTGCATTACAACTGGAGTACACTCAAGCTGCATGAACTGTGCAGGAAAGCATGATCATCAGGTTTTACACAAAACATCTAAAACCCGATGATCAAGTTTTCTAGCATTATTTGTGCTTATTATTGAAGCAAAGAGCAAGCAATATAATATATATATATATATATATATATATATATATATATATATATATATATATATATATATATATATATATATATATATATATATATTCAGTCTAAATAAAAAGCGGTGCTAAATAGCACTAAAAGTGGTTCGTTGGCTTGTAGAGGAACCACTTTAAGTGCTATATAGCACCTGTCTTTAAAGGCTATGCAGAACCTTTGTCAAATGGTGCCATGTAGAACCATAAGAGGTACATTTATTCAAAGACTACAGCCATCACCATCTTTCACTCATCCTCCAATTGTATTCCTCCTTCCACATAATTTAAACTGCAACTGACAGCCCTCAGTATCCAAACTGTTGTTTTGCATCAAACCAAAATACTTTAAGAGAAGTATTTTATTTTATTTATGTATATATTCATTCTTTCTTTCTTACTTAATTACTGTGACCCCAAAGTATTTTGCCACATTTGGGCAGTTAAATATGTCTTAAATTTCATTGTTTCCTATGTTTTTGTAATTGTAATTTCTTTTGGATACAGGCAATTGCAATTTTGAACAGTTTATCTAATCTAATTTTAACATTTAATTTTAAAATTTTTGACCATGAAAATATTACACAATTTTTTTTTGTGTGTGTGTTTTTCTGTTATTACTAGATCAGAAGCCCAAGATGTTATTGATAGGCATTCCTCCGATAATTTGGGTGCAATTTTTTTGTATCTATTGTCACAGGATTCAGGACAACGTTCCTGGTTTTCTCCCATAATGATTTCCTTGATACTGGTATTATTAAATAATTTCTGACATGATTCTTTCAATCAGAACATTTTCTCTATAATTTTCTGGCAACAAAACAAAGCATTAGTGTGAAAGCTTGAAAGAATTAGCAAATGTAACTATGGGGTTATGGCTTAGAGGAAGGTTACTTACTGTCTTTGCTCCACCTTCTTCCTGTTTTATGTGTGTTGACACGCAGTGTTTTATTCCAGTTGACAAATTTTTACAGGTTTAACTAGTATAGCACCCACCCCTAGTGATATACCGTATATATGCAAAAATCCCTGCAGTGTTAAAGGCCAATCTTCGATGATTCTTGAAGTTGTGGACACTGTGTACATTAAGCACTGCAATTTTCCCCTGTGGAAATAGGCAAAGAAATTAAATTGATTTAGGAAAGCTGACAGATGAGAGAACTCCAGCAGTCCAGCAGCCGCGCGCTTCAATTGAACGCTTATTCCCTGCAGAATTTGCCCTGTATTATTAAACCTCTCCACAGAACTGACCCTCACATATATCTTACTCTCCAAGTCTTTCTCGGATGTTAAGTGCTCTAAATTTCATTTTTTATTCCGGTTCTGGTTATTTTGCTCAAAGTAATGATTGACACCTACCAAGAGGGCGTATTGGAACGGCGATACATTTGCATGCATTGTTGGCTGTTTTATTGAGTCGGCGTGTCATCGATACCCAAATCTATAGAGGAAGGGTAGATGACTTGTTATCATCTTTCTCTTATCATGTGGAAGATGAGCACATCACAATTATTGTCTCAACAATATAGATTCTGTCTTTTCGGTCCAGCACATCTTTTGTTCTATGGTGGAAATTGATCATTATATCATAGTAATTATGTTACAAGTCTGTTTTCATTGCGGAACTATGGGGAGAGAGACATTGATATTGTCCAGAGAACCTCCCATTCGATGTTGTTTCTTTTTCGGAAATCCAATTTCTGGCCTAACCAAGTTGAGTTTTCTGCTTCAGTGAAGTGCACAGGCATAGTCAGTCACCTACAGTGTAATTAAACCCAAACAAACTCCATCAATCAGCTGACATTAGTCCAGGAAACACACACACACACACAGGCAATCTGGAAATCAAGTTTAGAAAGCAGGCAGCGAGCAGCGTGATTACAGCAGTAGAGTGAGTCACAGGTAAGCCCTGAGGCAATGGAGACGCTAGTGGAACATAACGCTGACCACACACACACACACACACACACACACACACACACACACACACACACACAAACAAACACCAAGCAGGGTCACATGCAAAGAAGCATGTCTAAATGTTACATGCAGTGTTCAACAGTGCCATTAAATCCCAGCAGTGGAAGAACAGAATCTATATTACTAATTCGTGTCGGAGCTGTGGCCTAGCAGTTACTATACATTTTCTGACGCATTGAGCTGTGGCACTCATGTGGATGACGGAAGTTTAAATAGGATTTGTGGTGTTTTCTGATCTCAATTATCACCTGTCCTATTACCTATCTAGAGTAAAGCAAGGCCAAAAATGACTTGTTAAAACTCCCATAGATTTGAATTTGCTAAATTATTTATTATAAATTTATTCTCTTTAAGACAAGTCATTTCACTCAGCGCCATCTTTGAAATGCCTCTTTGGCATGCAAGTGCAGCTCCACATTGTCTCTTTGATTTAGAAGGCAGGGCTTATTCACCATATTGGGCGTTGCACTTTCTCCCATTCATAAGTAATCTGATTGCACCGTCTTCCTATATATAAAGTCATTGATTATAATTAAACAATTTTACCCATTTATTTGTATTTATTAAAATTTATTAAGGGCAGTCACACAATGCACTGTTACAATGAATAAATAAATCCTGTTCACATGAAATCATGTTCTATATAGTATGAATTTAAATGTAATCATGACATATACACCGATCAGGCATAACATTATGACCACTGACAGGTGAAGTGAATAACACTGATTATCTCTTCATCACGGCACCTGTTAGTGGGTGGGATATATTAGACAGCAAGTGAACATTTTTTTCCTCAAACTTGATGTGTTAGAAACAGAAAAAAATGGGCAAGTGTAAGGATTTGAGCGAGTTTGACAAGGGCCAAATTGTGATGACTAGACAACTCGGTCAGAGCATCTCCAAAACTGCAGCTCTTGTGGGGTGTTCCCGGTCTGCAGTGGTCAGTATCTATCAAAAGTGGTCCAAGGAAGGAACAGTGGTGAACCGGCGACTGGGTCATGGGCCATCATGGCTCATTGATGCACGTGGGGAGCGAAGACTGGACCGTGTGGTCTGATCAGACGGACGAGCTACTGTAGCTCAAATTGCTCAAGAAGTTAATGCTGGTTCTGATAGAAAGGTGTCAGAATACACAGTGCATCACAGTTTGTTGTGTATGGGGCTGCATAGCCACAGACCAGTCAGGGTGCCCATGCTGACCCTGTAGAACTGGACCATAGAGCAATGGAAGAAGGTGCCCTGGTCTGATGAATAATGTTTTCTTTTACATCACGTGAATAGCCACTTACCTGGGGAACACATGGCACCAGGATGTACTATTAGAAGAAGGCAAGTCATGTTCTGCTGGGAAACCTTGGGTCCTGCCATCCATGTGGATGTTACTTTGACACATACCACCAACCTAAGCATTGTTGCAGACCATGTACACCCTTTCATGTAAATGGTCTTCCCTGGTGCCTGTGATCTTTTTCAGCAGAATAATGTGCCCTGCCACAAAGCAAAAATGGTTCAGGAATGGTCTGAGGAGTACAATTACAAATACAAGTTTGAGGTGTTGACTTGGCCTCCAAATTCCCCAGATCTCAATCCAAACAAGCATCTGTGGGATGTGCTGAACAAACAAGTCCAATCCATGGAGGCCCCACCTCACAACTTACAGGACTTAAAGGATCTGCTGCTAACATCTTGGTACCAGATACCACAGCACACCTTCAGGGGTCTAGTGGAGTCCATGCCTCGACGGGTCAGGGCTGTTTTGGTAGCAAAAGAGGGACCAACACAATATTAGTCATAATGTTATGCCTGTATGTTATCATTATGTGACCTACCGTCAGTTGTGTCACTTCACTGCTGTAGCCTCATGGGATAGTAAAGTGTCTATTGGATGTGCACTTAAGAATCCCGCTGGAAGTAGGTCATCCACTTTAACACTCTCAAAAACAAAAACTAACAAATTTTGTGCATTTTGTAAAATAAAGAAAACAAACATGATGCAGTCTCTCTGTAAATGAAGTCCAATCTGATACTCTTCAGAAAATTAACTGTAACTTAGTGAATACTTGTCACACAAACATGAGGCATATGCTTAAAGAAACGTTGAAATGTCAGGTTTTAAATAATGTAAATTAAATCGAAAACAAATATTCTATAACTGAAAAAATGTCAGAGCATGTCAAAACTTCTAAAGGGCTCCAAAACTGGGCAGTCCTCTAGGGGTTAATGAATATCAATTCGGACATAGTATTGTTTTTGCTTACTATATAGTCAGAGCTGGGTAGTATATTATTACATGATCAGATTCCAAAACATAAGTACATGTAATTCAATTATATTACATTTTAAAATATTCTTATTCAGAGTACAGTTACTTTTTTTTTATTGATTACATAATTACATGTTATTCTAACAATAGCAGTCAAATATTCATAATTCATTGATTCTCCCTACTACTTCTTTTTTTATCTTTTGATTTTCCTTTCTAAAAACATCTAATGATTGTATAAGTTCAGAAGGTCTACCGGGTTTATAGAATTGCAAACACAGACCACCTGCCACTAGTCATGTGCCTTTTACTGAAAACTGAGCAAAACACAGCATTTCGTTACTGGATTTACAGATATCATGTCACTTTTAACAACTCAACTTTCTCGTTTTCTCAACTTTGCAACACTACATGTCTAATTGACTCTGATTAACACATGAATTATTATTTGAATTTTTAACTCAGTTTTAGTGAGTTATATAACCAACCATGTCTTTGGAAGGCTTTTATCTTTCAAACACATTAAAATGTAAAATTCTTTGTCATTTCATATTTGCATGCATTGCAGGGAATTTTTATGTATTTATTTTTTTGTCAGCTGAAATTTCTTTGACCTAATACTGTATATTTACTTTAAGTACCCCCTGAGATTTTAGTTTGCAAGTTGGGTCAATAATAAAATTGTCAATAATAATAATAAATAATATGAATAAATTCATGGTTCTCTGATGTCAGTTAATGGTCACATGACATGCAGGCAAACAAATAAAATAGTTTTAAAATCTTTTTTAGTAGTGTTTTATTTTTATTGGTTTTTATTTTTTTAAAAAACTAACCTCTACCATCACAAACCCTAGTCATAATATTTAATTTACTTTGTGTTGATGATCATGTTGATAACAAAGAATGGAATATATTTTCTTTCTCTTTGAGAGCTTTGTATTTTTGTATCAATATGGTGCAAGATTATTACTCAGATCAATGTGATAAACAAGTTAGGTCAAAAGTAATCTAAAAGTAATCCAAAAGTAGTACATTACAATATGTAATGTAATGGATTACGTCACTTGCTACAAATTTTGTCATGTAATTTGTAATCAGTAACCAGTTACAATTTGTAAGTAATCTACCCAGTTTTTTTATATATAGAGAAGTATGCGATTTTGGATGCATGCAGGCAATATCTTGAAACTAGATTTGCATGTGCAATTCAACCAACTGTGGAGGTTGAGCTTAGTGAAGCGTTAATTGATACTGAAGCATGAACAGGTTCGCGGCAGTAACTGTGAGTGTGCGCAAGCTGAGAGTTTTTAGGCCGCACATTCGCGTTTCACCTGGGTTATTTGATAGAGTTTGATTTCTGTTGCACCCTTAGCATAGCACCTATGTGTTGTTTGCCTCCTTCTCTCACAGTAAACAGGTTAGCGTGGTGTGTATCTTTTCTCAGGAGATGACAGCTTGTTTGTGGGTGTATGTGCGTGCGTGTGTGAGTTTCTCTTTGAAGTGTCACAGCTTTTCAGACTCAGTTGCTGTCTTACTGTGCGCTGTGTGTGTCTCCGCCCCCAGGTCAGCCCTCTGCGTTTGAAGCGACAAATCGGCCGTCAGCACGCATGTCGGATACCAGGCAGGCACCATAGCGTTCTCTCTCTCTCTCTCTCTCTCTCTCTCTCTCTCTCTCTCTTTGCAGATGTTCTCTCTACCTCTGGTACTGTATATCTTTCTCTGCACTTTCACATGCATTCACAAAAAAACACAAGCTTTATTCCAAAACCTGTGTCTTTAGGCAACATTTTAATGCTCATTACGTGATGGCTGTTCAAAAAGGTGAGCATGCTAATTATTCCCCTTCCTATGATACCTCCTTTTAGCCAAATTGCAGAAAACTAGCTTATAATGCACTGCAACAATTAATAAATACATCTAATATGGTGGACGATGCGAGAGAACAAATATCCTTAATTCATTGAGTACTGAAATAGTATTGATTAAAAACTATTTTACCCAAAATTTCAGTTGGCCAACTTTATGAAGACAATCCCACAATACACTGCAACAATGAATGGTTGATTTTATGTAAATGTCCTAAATTCATTTAATACAATACATTTATTTTGGCCAAATTGAAGAAGACAATCATAGTGTACTCTCAATGAATAAAATGGACAATACGATAGAAATGTTGATTACTTCATTCAGTACTAAAATGTATTGTTTAAAAGTTTAATATAATTAAAACAATTATTTTGCCTTTTTTATTTTATTTATTATTGGCAAATTGAAGAGGACAGACCCACAATGCACTGTGACAATAAATGAATGAATGAATGAATGAATGAATGAATGAATGAATGAATGAATGAATGAATGAATGAATGAATGAATGAATGAATGAATGAATGAATGAATGAATGAATGAATGAAAAAGAGAATAAATGTTCTTAATTCATTTGAAATAGTACTTGATTAAAGATATTTTAATATAAACTATTTTACCCTAAATTCCATTTGGTCAAACTGAAGAAGATAAATCCACAATTGATGTCAATCAATAAATAAAATGATTTGTGTTGCAAGAGAAATATTGATCACAAAAGTGCTTATTCATCTAGTACTGAAAAGAATCTGAAAAAAAAAAAAAAAAAAAAATCATTACTATTAATAATAATGTATTTTACCAATTTATTTCATTTTTATTTTAATTTTATTTTTATAGACTGAAAATCCCATGCACTCCAACAATAAAATCCATAAATCCATTTTAATTTCACTTAAATTAATTCAATGAAACCCAGTGATTTAAAAAAGTTTAATAAAATATAAAACTGTTTAAACCAAGAATTCAGAGTATGCTTAAGTACTCAAATCATCATAAAATATATACATTATCTGCACTGATCTCAGTAGGCAAGGAAAAACCATGCAAGTTTCACTTTAAGCACATCTCCTTATATTTTATGACAAGTATGCGTTTAGTAGGCGCAGTTTCCTCTGAGTTTGTTTCCATTATGAGTAGTTGAGGTGAAGGAAGCTGTTTTTGGGTGCTGCTTGCTCTAACAAGTGTGGCTCTCTCCATCTCTCTGCAGGGACGGGGTGACAGTGGGCTGTGACAGCTTTCCCTAATGACCCGTGAGTGCCCGTTCTGTGTGCTGACATTTTGGGTGGCAGCACAGATGCCAGGCATGCAGAGGGGGGCGTTACTGCCGCTGGCAGATCTCGCTCCAAATAAATTACTGTCAGAGGTGTTGCTCTCTCCCCCTCTCTCTCTTTCTCACTCATGTACACAAAATGCAGCAGACTTTCACCGTGTCCTAACCAGGCATGATGCGACTGTTCCGGCGACAAGCAATTTGTTTCTCACTCTGAAAGCGAAACGGCTATGTGATGCGACATATCCACAACCAATCAGAAGATATTTGATGTTCAGTGTACCGCTATGTGAAGTGGGCCATTGAGATTTACTTGTGGGCGGGGCTATCCAGTGCAGAGAAATGTTAATTATACATTCAATGTCCCTGATTCATTCAGTACTGAAAATTAATTAAAATAAATTTTGGATAAATAGTTTAATTATTAAACCGTTTTTTGAGCACATTAAAGAAGACATTCCCATAGTGCAATACGCCAATTAATAAATATTAAAGATGGGAGAAAAAGCTTAATTTGTTCAATACATTCTTAAAAACAAAGGTTCTTTATGGTTCCATGAAGAAACTTTTAACATCCATGGAGCCAAAATGTTCTTTATAGTCTAAAAAGTTCTTTACATTTTTAAAATCTTCTTCACACTAATAATATATATTCTGCGTTCACGCCATGTCGTAAGTGCCGTAGTCTCGATGACAACAAGTGATGTTCACATTCTCGGACTGGGAGTTATGTATTTGTATTGCAACTGTCAATGCCTAAATGAATATGCAGCAGTCATGTGGTACAGCGGTCACATGGTACAAGTAGGAGCTCTCAGAAAACTCCTATCTTACAAGCTGTAATTACGAGCTCTAAGAAGACATGATTTTTTTTTTTTTTTTTTTTTTTTTTTACAAGTTGAAATCTCGTAATTACGGTAATTAAAACATGGCGTGAATGCACGGTACACAGGATAACAAGAGGCTAAACAAGGCACAGGTGTCAGTAATGAATCACTATGGCAACAAACAAGGCAGCAGTGGAAACAAAGGAAAAAAGGAACTAAACACAAGAAGTAAACAGAGATGGGCCCTGTCCCAAATGGCACACTTCACACTTTCGGTTAGAGGTTTTTTCATCCCACTCCCGCTAGGCTCTATTCCGCACCCACCCTCTCCCGCTTAAAATTGTCTCTGTGTTCACCCGCTTACCACTTAGAATGATTTTCTTCCCGACCCGACCGATTCCAATAAATTTAGACCTTGTTCCCAGATTTAAATTTTACAATTTAAAAGTTCCCAGATTTAAAAGTCCACGAGACCGTAGGGTGTCCCATTTGTTTCAGAAGGGTGCTCGTGAGTGCCGTCATTTGCGGTCGATATGCACCTTCAATGCGCACTTCCCGACAGTCAAAGCGGCGTTACGTCATGAAAGTGCAGACTGGTAGGAAGACCGTGAGGGTTTAGGGTGTCATTTGGGACAGGGCCATTTTCTTATTATTGGGAGATGGTCCACGGATCTACCATTGGAGAAAGCGTAACGGCTCACTTGGATTATGTGTGCCTTGATAACCAATAACATTACAGCCTTGAAATCATTGAATTTCGTTCAGAGTTGTGCAACATTCAATCACTGTTTGCGGATAACATAGAAATGCCGTAAAACTGAATCATACTTGATGCGCAGCTGCCTGTGACTTCTTTTATAAAAGCATTTTTTTGGTGGAAACTAGACCAAATAGATGGTCAAAAATGCTGGATCTAAAACTAATGTTTAAGAGCAAACATGTTGAAGATTAGCCGATGGGCTGTCGATTCATTAAATAAGCTATTTCCTCACAAAAGCGGTTTATTCAGCATAGTGAAGCCTCTTCTCCATTGACATTCATTTAAAAAAAAAAAAAAAAAAAAAAAACTCCCCTTCTCTACTTACTACAGCGTTAGCTAGTGTGTTTTTTTGTATTGTTTTTTGGCTAAGGTTGCAGGCTTGCCTTCAAGTAGCTTTAAAGTGAAACAGCAGAAAAATAGAAAAAGAAAATACACTTAAGAGTCCTTGAACACAAAACAGGGGAAACAAGACAGGAATTGTGACAGCATCGCTGTGAAAACCCCCTTTTGGAACCTTCATTTTTAAAATGGTACTGATGAAAAATATTTTCAAATAAACTGTTTTACCCAAACTGAAAAAGACAATACCCTTAATTGGTTTTACCTCTCTTTCTGGGCACAGAATTCAATGCAAATAGTGCAAATTACAACAAATTGTTTCTGTATATTTAAACCTATATTTCATTCAATACTAATATGTTAAAAAAGCTGCTTATTCAAATGAAAAATTGATTATTCTACTCATTATTTGTTTGAGTAATGGATTTTGTTATGCTTAGTGCAACATGCCATCATCAAACTATTGAATGAATCGTGAGGTCCGTCTTTTCCTAGCACTATTTGTGTGGCATGCGTATGCTATCTATGTAAGCACAGAATCATTCACTTTGAACCGCCAAATTCTTTTGAAATCAGTTATGAGGTATGTCGATCACCTATTTGTGTAGATTTGCTGCCAGTGTAGTGCATTGAAATCATTCACTTATGAATGATTTCATTTCATGCTGATTGCTCAAACAGCAGAGCATAGCACTAGCAATGCAGAGGTTATGGGTCCAATTCGAAAGTACACCTTAATTACACCTTAATAATAACATGTATACCTCTGCCAAATGCATAGATGCAAATGAGAAGCATTGATTAGAAAATATTTTAGTGTAATGAAAAATGGATTATTCTACTCAGTATTTCTGATTTGTATGCATATTAGAGTATCACATATTATAATATTTGTGTAGCACACACAGTTGCTCTCTATGTAGAAAGCTCAAATTTGTTCACTTATGAAACGTCAAAGTCTATTGAAATCAGTTGTGACATGCGTTTCTCATGTGGAGCATATTTGTGTAGAATTAATGCCTATGTACTGTGTTCAAAATCATTTACCTTTTGAATTATATTTCATTCAGTACTGATAGGTATTGATTAGAAAATAGTTTAGTGTAATGAAAAATTGATTATTCTGCTTAGTATTTCTGTGAGTTGCTTATTTGAGTTTAGTAGCATTAGCATCAGAGTCTTATGAAAGCTATTCTGAGGTGCTTCTCGTGTAGTGAACTTTTTGTATGGCTTTTTTGTGTTCAAAATCTTTCACTTAATAGATTTTGTAATAAGTATCGATTAAAAGTAGTTCAGTGCAATGAAAAATATATTATGCTCGTGTTTATTTGTATGCCTATTGCAGTATTGTGGCATAGCATGCTATCATCAAACTCTATTGAAATTCATTGTGACTTTTATATATTTGCTGCTTATGTAGAGTGTTCTAAATCACGTATGATGTTCTGTGGTTAGGATTTGTGGTACGTCACTGGTTAGGGTGCTGCCTTCGAAAGCAGCTGCCTGTGTAGACACCTCAAGAACAGAGCTTAATTTGCTCTGAGGCAGTTGCATTTCTTTATATATTATGACTCTCCTTCTAGTGGTACAGATTCTAATCAAGTATCTGATTTTATGGATGTACACATACGATTAACACTTGTAAACACTGCCCATATTGATCAGACATGGCTTGCATAATTCAGCTGTTACTCTCTGTAAAAGCACAAATTCAACATAGGCTGTTGCACAGTAGTTTATCTCATTTCCACTGATTTGTATGCGGCAGCGCTAGCCTAGCCTAATGCCTAGCCACCATTGCTTCTCTGTTTCCATTCACATTTATTTAAACAAATGGAGGAGATGATCAATGAAGCTAAAGATTCTACAGTGAGGGAATTAATGGGCATTGCCCGGCGTATGCAATTAGTCTGTGGTATTATTGAGTTGTCTTATTTCAATGGCTAATTTGTTATTCTGTGGAACATCTCTCCCCAGGGCCACTACTGATAATGGCGCTTTTGCATATGGCGGCCTGATTGGTAAATGGCATATCGCAAAAAAAAAAGTAGCAAGGCTTTGTCACAAATGACAGTGGAAGTGGTGAAGCTTACAATGTGAGACGAAAAGACACCAGTGATTAATAAAAATAGAGAGATTTGTAGTTCAAAGGAAGGCGGTTCGGTTTGACAGGCAGGAAGAGAGCTACATTCAACATGCTAACTTCGAGTCATCACGTCTCAAGTTATTTTACGAGAGTAGGTAGCATCCCAGCTGTCCTCTTTTTTTTTTTCTTCATCTCCTCAATAGGAATTAATTAAAGCCTTTGTTTGTGTTTTTATTAAGGAATAAAAAGAATAGCTTGGAGCCTAAATGGGTTCAGTGAAATTACTCGACTGGAACATTTTGTAATGGTAGAGCTCAAGTCTGAATACATTTTGGTTATAGCTACTGCTACTTCCTTTTCTCAACCTTTCGAAGGATTTTTTTTTTTTTTTAGTAAACCATAATGAGTTCCCCCTGGAGTAGCAGTTCATTAATCTCCTAGAATTAAAACAATTAAATAAATGGCAGCAAGCAGGTTGCGTACTTCCGGAGGGTCACGTGCCAGCAAATAAATTGTAAACATTTAATTGTTTATTACTGTTCAGTGACCAGTTTGTTTGTTTTTTTAGAAGTTTTTTTTTCTTTCTTTCAGTTTTAAAAGCATGCAATATATGTACAAATCCGATTCCAAAAAAGTTGGGACACTGTACAAATTGTGAATAAAAAATGAATGCAATAATTTACAAATCTCATAAACTTAGATAACATATCAAATGTTGAAAGTGAGACATTTTGAAATGTCATGCCAAATATTGGCTCATTTTTGGATTTCATGAGAGCTACACATTCCAAAAAAGTTGGGACAGGTAGCAATAAGAGGCCGGAAAAGTTAAATGTACATATAAGGAACAGCTGGAGGACCAATTTGCAACTTATTAGGTCAATTGGCAACATGATTGGGTATAAAAAGAGTCTCTCAGAGTGGCAATGTCTCTCAGAAGTCAAGATGGACAGAGGATCACCAATTCCCCCAATGCTGCGGCCAAAAATACTGGAGCAATATCAGAAAGGAGTTTCTCAGAGAAAAACTGCAAAGAGTTTGAAGTTATCATCATCTACAGTGCATAATATCATCCAAAGATTCAGAGAATCTGGAACAATCTCTTTGTGTAAGGGTCAAGGCCGGAAAACCATACTGGATGCCCGTGATCTTCAGGCCCTTAGACGGCACTGCATCACATACAGGAATGCTACTGTAATGGAAATCACAACATGGGCTCAGGAATACTTCCAGAAAACATTGTCGGTGAACACAATCCACCGTGCCATTCGCCGTTGCCGCCTAAAACTCTATAGGTCAAAAAAGAAGCCGTATCTAAACATGATCCAGAAGCGCAGGCGTTTTCTCTGGGCCAAGGCTCATTTAAAATGGACTGTGGCAAAGTGGATAACTGTTCTGTGGTCAAATCAAAATTTGACGTTCTTTTTGGAAAACTGGGACACCATATCATCCGGACTAAAGAGGACAAGGACAACCCAAGTTGTTCTCAGCGCTCAGTTCAGAAGCCTGCATCTCTGATGGTATGGGGTTGCATGAGTGCGTGTGGCATGGGCAGCTTACGCATCTGGAAAGACACCATCAATGCTGAAAGGTATATCCAAGTTCTAGAACAACATATGCTCTTTCGGGGAAGACCTTGCATTTTCCAACATAACAATGCCAGACCACATACTGCATCAATTACAACATCATGGCTGCGTAGAAGAAGGATCCGGGTACTGAAATGGCCAGCCTGCAGTCCAGATCTTTCACCCATAGAAAACATTTGGCGCATCATAAAGAGGAAGATGTGACAAAGAAGATCTAAGACAGTTGAGCAACTAGAAGCCTGTATTAGACAAGAATGGGACATCATTCCTATTCCTAAACTTGAGCAACTTGTCTCCTCAGTCCCCAGATGTTTGCAGACTGTTATAAAAAGAAGAGGGGATGCCACACAGTGGGAAACATGGCCTTGTCCCAACTTTTTTGAGATGTGTTGATGCCATGAAATTTAAAATCATCTTATTTTTCCCTTTAAAATTATACATTTTCTCAGTTTAAACATTTAATGTCATCTATGTTGTATTCTGAATAAAACATTGACATTTGAAACTTCCACATCATTGCATTCTGTTTTTATTCACAATTTGTACAGTGTCCCAACTTTTTTGGAATCGGGTTTGTATATATACAATTTATATAGAACCATGTTATCCTCAGGAAATGCACTGTATTTTAATGTCGTTTTTCCCCCCCAACTAAACTAAGAGACTACCCCTTTTCCACCAGCATGAACCAGGTGCTAGTTCAGAGCTAGTGCTAGTACCGGTTTGCCTTTCCACGGACTATAGAGCCACCACAGAGCCAGGTCTTATGTCACTGTATATGTCTCATCTTTCTCAGCAACGCTAGCGAAGCAGTGGGAAACACAAACACGCCAGTCTTGTTCGAGATGCATTGGCACTGGGCAGACCGATCAGCGTATGACATCAAAGTATCATCAAGAGTGATTCAAAAGCATAAGGAGTCGTATGCTCTCGCTGTACTTTGATGTCATATGGTGATCGGTCTACGCAGGGCCGATGCATCTCGACCAGTGCCAATTGGGCATCGTTTAAATGCCACGGCCTACCTGAGCATTGTTTCTGACCATGTCCATCCCTTTATGATCACCACGTACCCATTCTCTGATGGCTACTTCCAGCAGGATAATGCACCATGTCACAAAGCTCGAATCATTTTAAATTGGTTTCTTGAACATGACAATGAGTTCACTGTACTAAAATGGCCCCCACAGTCACCAGATCTCAACCCAATAGAGCATCTTTGGGATGTGGTGGAACGGAGCCGTGCCCTGGATGTGCATCCCACAAATCTCCATCAACTGCAAGATGCTATCCTATCAATATGGGCCAACATTTCTAAAGAATGCTTTCAGCACCTTGTTGAATCAATGCCACGTAGAATTAAGGCAGTTCTGAAGGCGAAAGGGGGTCAAACACAGTATTAGTATGGTGTTCCTAATAATCCTTTAGGTGAGTGTATATACATATATACGCACACACACACACACACACTATATGTACATATGTATGTATGTACATTTTTATCCATTTATCATCTTAATGTTGGTTTATAACCTCAAGCTTATTATGTCTAAAATGTGTGCAACCAAATCATGAGCCAGCCGGTGCTTGATGTGCTCATATTGTCAGTCAGTCTCACAAATAGAGTTCCCAGCGCAAATATGATGAGCGTTTACAATCCTTCAATCCTTTAGCTGAGTGCGTGGATGACCCAGTGGTCACAGTCATCAACGGCCATCTCAAGAGGCTTTATCACATGCACACACTCACACATACAATAGCAGCTGAATAAACACTCGTGATTTGTTGCTTCCATCACTTGATGCCCTCTCCCTCCATCCACTCTGCCCCACAGTTCTCTATTGATTACAGAGAGAGCGGTGATAAGCACATGTGAGGGCTAAGTGGTGCTCCTGGTGTTGTCATCAGCATGTAATGGGTGTAATGTGGTCATAAACAGGATGGTTAAACCCACACTAAAATATTCACTCTTTCTGCACTACCGACAGGACAGTTTGGGGAGATTTAACAATAACAAACTGTCTGAAATGTTAAAACCGCCTTATCAGACAGAAGAGAGAGGAAGACCTCAATGCAAGTTTGATTTGAATGGATTCCCAGCCTCAAGTGTTTCAAGGCAGCATAGATTCTGTATTTGGAGATGCATTGCATTTCAAAAAGTTAAGAGAAAAAAAACTGTACACTAACAAATTCTTTCAGTATTCTTACTGAAAACATTACATTTTAATAATTCTCATTACATTTAAGTTACTTCCTTTTAATGAACAAGTTATTTCTTTATAGTGTTGTTTGTCAACTCTGTTACAGACAAATTAGGCAATGTGTAGAAATAACATCAGAGTTTGACGGTAGCAGGATTGACAATTTTAAACTTTTTAGCCAAAAACTCAACTTGTTAGCGTAAATGCTAGGAGCACATGACATTAATGAAATCATGATTAAAAGACTTTTAAGCAACCCCTGTGTGATCAGTGATAAATTCTGTTTTTCTTTTGATATTCTGGTAACAATTTTGACGTTTTACAAAATAACTCCGTGTAAGAACTTTTAGATTAAAATATTTTCACAGAGAGAGTGCACATACCTTTCAGTGCTTCAGATCTTATCAGTAAGGGAAAGTGACATAATTTCCTGTATCTTACATAGATATGGGAGATAATTTCACCAATTTAAAGGTAAAAGTATGGTACGGTAACATAATTGATGCAAGATCTATAGACACACATTTTTATAAGATAAAAGTTATTTTTAAACGATTTCATGATTTAAAAATATATAAGATAGTGTTATATTGTTATAAGGAAATATTATATTGTTATGACCTGTAACATTTTGTGATCTATGACAATAGGATATAATTAAATAATTAAAATAATTAAAGATATAACCATTTGAAAATATGACTATTAGGACACCAAATGTACCTGCAATTATATAGAATCACCCATATATACACTATATTGCCAAACGTTTTGGGACGACTGCCTTTACATGCACATGAACTTTAATGACATCCCATTCTTAATCCATAGGGTTTAATATGGAGTTGACCCACCCTTTGCAGCTTTAACAGCTTCAGCTCTTCTGGGAAGGCTTTCCACAAGGTTCAGGAGTGTGTTTATGGGAATTTTTGACCATTCTTCTAGAAGCACATTTCTGTCAGGACCAGTATCGTCAAAGATGATTGATTGACTATTAGCATATAGTTTGGATTGCCGGTATATGGTTCTGTTCTGGGCAAGAACTCCCTGCGCATCCATGCAGCCTAGCATGGATAAGAGCAGGGAGAGCAGCGATAACCCCCATTAGAGTAAACAGAACAAAACCAACATAATGTATTGCAGATATCATTAATATTGATATTAAATGTACAAAATAATTCAGGAATTTATTCTGATTCAAGGGGAATTAGAATACCAAATCCTGACTGGACGAGAGGAGGAGCTGGGGGTGGAGGAGGGTAAATGAGCTGTGGGGAAACGCGACAGCTGCTGATAGTACTGAGGAGCTTGTATGCTGTGATAGACGTTGTATTCCTATAGGTAGACGTGATCAGCTGACAGTCAGCTGATGCGAGCTTGACTGACGTGACCTGCCAGAACTGACGCTATATGCTTGATTTGTGAGGTCAGGCACTGATGTTGAACGAGAAGGCCTGGCTCAAAGTCTCCATTCTAATTCATTCCAAAGGTGTTCTATCGGGTTGAGGTCAGGACTCTCTGCAGGCCAGTCAAGATCCTCCACACCAAACTCGCTCATCCATGTCTTTGTGCACCAGTGCACAAAGCAAGGTCCATAGTCATGTTGGAACAGGAAAGGGCCACCCCCAAACTGTTCCCAGGTTATGCTGAAGCATTAAGAATTCCTTTCACTGGAACTAAGAGGCCAAGCCCAGACCCTGAAAAACAACCCCACACCATAACCCCCCTCCACTAAACTTTACACTTGGCACAATCCAGTCACGCAAGTACCGTTCTCCTGGCAACCACCAGACAGAGAAGTGTGATTCATCACTCCAGAGAACATGTCTCCACTGAGTCCAGTGGCGGCGTGCTTTACACCACTGCATCCGATGCTTTGCATTGCACTTGGTGATGTAAGGCTTGGATGCAGCTGCTCAGCCATGGAAACCCATTCCATGAAGCTCTCTACGCATTGTTCTTGAGCTAATCTGAAGGCCACACAAAGTTTGGAGGTCTGTAGCTATTGATTCAGCAACTTCTGCGCACTGTGCCTCAGCATGCGATTTTGAAGGGGTGTCCCAATACTTTTGGCAATATAGTGCATATATATATATTGATTACAAATATTATTTTTTTTAAAGCAAAATATTTTATTTTATTTATTTATTTTTATCTCTCCATGGGTTTATGATGAGTTGTTGAACCAGAGTGAAAGAAAAGGCTTGGCTCGAGGAGGTTAATGCTGACATGTCTGACTCAAACAAACAGCAATATTTTGTCAGTGCCACAGAGGCAGAGTGTTAGATTCTTCGGGGAAATTAGCCTACGGATGGCTTACTTATAGTTGTCTCTGCATATTAAGAGTATTTTTACATCGAAAAATTGCACACAGCAGCTTTAACACTACAGTTATAATAAAGGACAGATAGGAAGAGTAATCAAGCTACTGATTAGAGCAAAACCCCAGAGAATGTGATTCATAATAAGCATGGGCCGTAAGGCATCAGTTCGTATGGACCCTCAGAACTGCAGGGAAAATTCCCTAAGAGTGCAGTGAAAGCAACAGGTGGCCCAGGTGTGTTGAAGTATAGCTCGGCCCCGCACACGCTGCGGGACGCCAGCACCCCCACCAAGACAAATCAAGTGTTTTATCTTCAAACGGTCTCTAGTATGAATAATAAACGCAAGATGAAACGGGAAAAGCAGGACATGATGGCACCATCTGAATATCTAAATCTCATTCTAGTCTGTCCTACCTCTCTGAAATGCAATGTGTGATTACTCTATGAACCACATGCAACAAAATGTGCGCAATGTCAATTAAAATTATGCAGGCATTTACTAGGCATTTACATATCTCAAACATCATGCATATGCATTAGCAGTGAGGGGGAAAAAATAGCTCTAATAACAAAAAGCTAGGTAACGTGAATAAGAACCAGCCGGAAAACGTTTGTCATGGTTAACATGCATTAGTATATTTCTTTACCCGTTTTAATGATGGCGAGATCGTTTACCTCACAGGGTATTGTTTTCAAGGCTGAAAACAGCTTTAATTCTGATGGTGGTAAGTAATTTTCATTAAATGTCAATTTGGTATTAATTCAGAGCAAAGCTTAAATAAAATTGTGTTCATTAATCACTCTGCCGTCCAGTAGGCTGCTAATTAAAACGTTGTGGGGCTCGCTCGTTAGTCACCCGCAGACCTGATTGTTAATGTCGACTCATTGTCCTCCTTTTCACCGCTATCATTTATTTTCTTTGCTGTTCTTGTATACTCTTGTTAATTATTAAATGTCTTCTTTTTTTGTCCTCGGTGACACTTTGTGGATAACTATCAGAGGGGTTTCACAGGCGAGGACAGGGAGCTGTGGTCCTGAGGGCAATGAATACCAAGCAGAACATTGATCTCTATATTCGCCAGTTTTTGTTTCTGCTCTCATCCAGTCCTGACTGAAATTAAAGCTACTGTCTGGTTACGTCTGTAAGTACTTAGCATTTGTTTGATCTACAAATCAAATATACAGCTTGTTTAAAGTATACACATTTCCATTCAAGACGTCCTAACAAGAATATTTGGAAATCGAGCTTGAGCTAGTGATTTGAATTTGATCATTTAGTGTGATTAATAAAAAAAAAACCTAATAAAAAGTAATGCAATTAAAAATGTACACAATCTTGCTTATTGCATCCATATGCAAATTTCATAATATGGAATGTTCCTACCATAAGAGTTTATTAGATTGTAAAAAGTCATAAAGTCTCTCTATGAAAGGTTGTTGGAGTGTTGGGAGTGTTGAAAGTGACAACAGCCGAAAATTAAAGTTTTCAAAAGCAGTATGCAAGATTATGCGGTATACCATTTTTCTGGACTAGCATGAATGTCTCAAAATATGACAAGGAACATGTATTCAGAAAGGGAATGCGATCCCTTTTGATTTAATGTTGATATTATTAACTCCAGAATACTAGGTGGCAGAAGATGCCTCAAACTATTCACATTTACAGCCACCAGTTAAAGGCTGTGTCCAAAATTGCCTCCTATAACCTTTAATAGGGCACTATTTGAGGGGACATCCATTCGTAGTGGTGTCCGAAACCATAGTGGATGTCATCGAGCGCACTCATTCAATCCCACAATGCACTGCAATAATGAGTGTACAACCAATGTGCACTCAACAGCTAGAGAATACCCATAATGCACTGTGAGGTTGGTGCTGAATTAATTCCTACCTGACCAGAAGATGGCACCCTCTGCTGAATCATCCATCCATCCATTCATTTTCCAAACCGCTGGTCCAATGTGGATACAGCATAATATCATACAGGTATAAAATCCTTTTTAATTGATTATTCATTTAAGTTTATACATAGTTTACATGACAGTTTTATAGATTTTTTTCATTACTACTAGAGCTCCCAGTTAGCTAAGTGTCAAATTAATTTTAAACAGCAGGCACAAACTACGCAAAAGTGGCTGCCTCAGTTCGAATTCACTCACTCATTTTCATTTACTCCTTCATGTGGACTATATTAATGGAGTAATGTAGGGAATAGTGAATGAGGATAGTGAATTTGTCCACTTCCCAATGGACAAAATCAAGTCCCGCCCTACAGTTTTTCTTGTTTGAGAAGCTATTTCACTGGCCCTCTCCCAAATGGCACCCTAAATCCTTGCAGTCTTCCAATGAGTCCACACTTTCATGATGTAATGCCGCTTTGACTTTCGGTTAGAAGTCTGTGTGGAGTCTCAATGGGGGCTCGGTAGAAGTGTGCCTCGAGGGCGCATAACATCCGCAAAGGGGGTGCTCGCAAGCACACTTCTGAAACCTAAAATAAGAAATGGGACACCCTACAGTCTTGTGGATTTTACAATTTATAATGTTGTTTTTTTTGGTGCAAGATTAATGTTAAGTAGGAGATTTAGTAGTGTTTAATGTTTTGCTATGTTAGTTTAGAAGAGTTTCTGTTATGTTGGTTTGTTGGGGCTTACCATCATGAGGTTAGTTTGAGAACAGATAAGCAGTATGTTAAATGTTCTATATTGCTGTACTCAATCAGCAAGTGCTATGCTATGCTATTGCTATCAAATGACTGTTACCAATTAGCATTTATTGAATTAGCTAATTAAAGCTAGCCAAATGTATGAATTAGCTTACTCAAATATTTGACGTTAAGAGCAATTAAAATGTGAGTACAAAATAAAAATCTGCAAGTTCTGCTTATTTAAACTTGAAATTTCTTAACGTGAAGAAATTTATGTAACTGATTGCCTACATTTTTTTTTTTTTTTTTTTTTTTATAAAACTGAATAGTTTTTTTTTGCCAACTTATTCAGGTTCACAGTGAGTCCACAAGACCATAAGTGCATATGAAGTGTGCCATTTGGTACAGGGCCACTTACACGTCACAACAATGAAGCAAAAACTTTGCAACTTCCGTTTCATGCTGACTTTAAAGATGCAGGTGATTCTCTACAGAATTTTTTTTGTTATGCTGGTTGAAAGTCTCCTCATATCATGATAGCAATCGTGATGTATAGCAATATATTTCTGTGGAATAAAATCTTTGTTCAATCATTGCTTTTCGGTCCAAATGAAATGATAGCATGTGTTCCTGTGTGTTTGCATACTACTGCGCAGCCTGTTCACACAGACATCATACATCATCAGCGTGTTCACGTACACTGTGCAGACAGAGTGAGAATGGCAGGCAATTGGTGTTTTTTACATTTTCTATTGTAGTAATGTTACTCACTGTACTGTAAAGTTTTTTTCACCGGTGAATGACGTGATGTAATTCAGTAACGTTGTCTCTGGTGGTCTCGCTTCTGGTATGTGGCTTTGCATGGTGATTTTCAGGGAGGGTGGGATCATATGCTTCAATGCTAGCAGGCTAAATTTAGCATTTCCCAACTATCGCACCTTTAACTTTATTCATGAATATTTTTTTATTTTTTTATCAACCAGATCTTTTTGGATGGTGCTGGACAGAGGGAAGGAGTATTAGATTCATTTTACACTGCAGGATTACAGCATTCAGCGTTTGAACAGCATTTCATGCTGGGAAATTAAATTTCAACAGTGTTCTGTTTTTCTGGGCTCAAGTTTCAAAATTGATGTGCTACAATGGATCGAAATGCTCATAAACCATTCTCTGCTTGAGAGGACGTTGCTTCTTATGACATCAGCCTGATGTTTGAGCACGGGTTACGTTTGAGAGGAACTGACTGGACTGTGATCTTGCTGGTTAGCCCAGCAAACTAATCATGGCTGTAGGGGGAGCAGAAGTTTCTGTGGAAAGCTTTGGAATTACAGGGTATGAGGAGGCAGTTTGAGCTGTAGAGTTTACCTTCTGTTGCATCAGCTTGCATGCTGGATTTGTTTTAATGCTTATTAGGTAAACAGTCATATTTGTTTCTTGTACTTTATACTCACAATTCATTGCCAAATTGCGTGGGTGCTTTAAATTTGCATTGGGAAGCAATATTTCTGGATTTTTGGAGAAGATGTCTCTTAAGCTGTATCTACACTGTAAGGCTTTATGCACAGATCCAATATTTGTTTTTGACTCATCTGTTTACATTCACTTAAGACATACAGATGAGGGACTTTTAAAAAATTAAAAAAATAAAATATACACACATTTAATATTAATATCTTCCATGATTTACACTTGTATGTAATTTGTATTAAAAATTAAGAGAAAAATTGGGTACAAGTGTTTAATATACACTGCCCGCCCAAAAAAAAAAAAAAAGTTGTAAAATGCTTAAGAGTCTATCTTAATATTTGGACACTATCAATCCAAATCCGATTATTTGTGTTCAGAATTAGCAAGTGTGAACGGAAAAAAATGAGTCCATTTCGAGCTACATTCGCTTCGAGTGGTCAGACTGAAACAGATTTGTAATATAGTTCTTTGTTCAGGGAAGGAGGCGGAACGGGTGAACGTGCAATCGCTTTAATCCAAAATAAACACACACTGAATGTAAAAACAGCAGCCTCCTCACGGGCAACTGCCGCACACACATAATAAAACATAAAGTCCAGGCCTGGTCCTCCCTCGTCCTTGACTGTCGTTGCTCCTCCTTTTATGCTTCCGAGCTCCTCCGTGAGAGGATTCAAGACCCGTGTGAAGTCAAGTCAAGTCACCTTTATTTATATAGCGCTTTTAACAAGTCCAATTGTTTCAAAGCAGCTTCACATTGTTAACAAGAAAATAATGCAACAGAATTTGTACAGCCGTTCTGGTGAAACGGTGATGTTATCCAGCAAATTTCAAGTATCATATAGTGTCAATGCGGGTAGATCGGTAACCGGTGATTAAATTTAGGTGTCCCCAACTGAGCAAGCCAAAAGCCAGAGGCAACGGTGGCAAGGAACCAAAACTCCTTCAGGGTCAGAATGGAGAAAAAAACCTTGGGAGAAACCAGGCTCAGTCGGGGTGCCAGTTCTCCTCTGTCCGACGAACAAACAGTGTATGATTATAATTCTGGCAACATTGCAGGTCTTAAGTCATATTAGGTAAATAGATATTCGTAAGATTGTTCGAAAGATTGAGTCGTCACGCCGGAGACGGGTTTAATGAGGATGTCGTGTCGATGCGGCATTTATAGGGGGAGTTTATTTGACACGCTCTCTGCAGACATTTCAGGAATGCGTTGGTCATGTCCAGGCACAGGTCCACCATCTGAAGTGGAGGTGAAGCTCATCTGAAATCACGCCACCGGCCTTGTGCCGCTCTCTCGCGGCTCTCGCCCGCCCTGCTTGTCACAGGATTTCCAGAAATGCGTAAACTGTATATGAATGTAGCTCGAAAGGGATTTCATGTGATTTATTTTTTTGCCGTTCACACTTGCTAAATCTGATCGAATTTCAATCGGATATGCACAGAAATCTGATTTGGACTGACAGTCTGAACGTAGCCTAAGATTGAATCATTATTGCAGTGATTATTATGTTTCTAGCATCTTATATGTTTGGGAACAGTTCTTCTAACCCTAACTGATAAAGTGGGTTTTAAATTTCTTAAACAACCATATAGGAAGACACATCATGGCCATATTCCAGGATGACAATGTCAAGATTCATCAGGCTCAAATTGTGAAAGAATGGTTGGGAGGGAGCATCAAGAATAATTTTTATATATGAATTGGCAGACCTTTCCATTAAAGTCCAGGCCTTAAATTCATTGAAAGCCCTTGGGATGTGTTGGAGTAGACTTTGAGTACTTTGGCAATACAAGATCTTTGACAAAATTGATGAACCTCTTGATGGAAATAAATGTTGTGATGTTATTTCCATCAAGAGGTGCATCAGTTTTTACTAATCACTGCAATCATAAGCATTTGTATAAGCATAAATCCAAACGGCAACTTTCTTTTGTGGATCGGGCAGTGTATATTAGATGGCAAGATATATTTGATACATTGTATATTTGAAAGACAGGCTGAATAAGATGGGAAAGTTCTGTCTTGTTGTTTTTGCTCTTTACAAACATGCATCAAGATCCAATCTTTGGGAGAATTTGGAATTGGTTGACAATGTAAATGCAGCCTTAGTACTAGAACAACTTTTGAGAAGTTTGACACTTTTTTCACTTTTTCTTTGTGAACCTTAAACGTGCTTCCTTGTAATGCATTGATTGAGTACCAGCACCACCTGCCTTGAATTTGATTGCTTTTCTTGCTCTACAGCACTAAAAAGTGCAATCTTATCGCCAAAACTGTCCTGACCACAGGGGCCTTTTTGAATCTCTCATTTTTCCACTTCTGTTAAAAGTATCTCAGAGTACTAATTTAATTGAGATGAAACTGATCTCTAATATTTGCTCTGATTGAAGGGTTTAGACTTGCCTGCTGAAAAGAGCTTAGACTAGCGTGTCTGATGCTGTCTAACTGGTGGACCAGCTGAACTTGGTTAGCTAAAGACTTTCTAATGATACTGATTGACTAAGGAAGTCAAGATAGTTAACAAATTGGTTCTTAAATCTTGGTCACAAAAGTATAAAGCTGAAAGACTATAAAGGTTTTTTTTTTTTTTTTTTTTTCTCTCTTCACAGCATTTTCGTCTCTTTTAATAAATCTAAATGTTGTTTTTTTTTTATTATATAAAACTTTTTCTATGGGCTTCACTGTGTTAACTTTAAGAAACGTATTGGGTGCCTACTTCCAAAACTCAACATACTGTATACTGGTGACCAGATATGCTGGTCTTTTTTCAACAGGGTGAGCACCATGCAAGAGTAGAGGCCAGGCCGAGAGCTGCGTGTTTTTTAAAGTCGTCAATTATGCACGGTAGCCACCCGCTGCCATATGTCACTGTCAATTCCATTTGCCAGCGTCGTGCGCCGGTGTGCCGGTTTTGTATGTGTTAAATAATGCAGTGCAGAAAGGTCAGAGGAGATGCAGAAAGGGCGGATGCTCGACTCGATTGTGAAGGTTTGCGCTGGGCTTGCAATACCAGCGTTAATTCACAGATCAGTTCCAATAATAAAATGCATATTGTAAATGTCAAACAGAGGCAGGCCAGGAGTAATCCACCTCTGCTGGGAAATAATGGATAGTCTCCAGGCTTATTTCAGCGTATTCCACTGGAGAACGAGACAAAAGCCAACTTTATATTGCTGCAGCGGTAATGTTAGATCAATCTTTAGAGTCAGAGATTACACTATAAATCTTCCTTAGCATTTGCATACTTCCTCCCAGTGTACCTCTCTCGAGCAAGCGGGAAAGTCTAACAAAGAGTTCTCCGATGAGATGGATGAAGTGTCATAAACCCTGAGGCATAAAACAACATCAATGGGAATGTCACAGGCAGTGTGGGTAACCGAAAGGGCATCGACAGGTGCTCACGAGACAATTAAGTGCATAGCACATCGTTTTCCTTTAACCGTTAAAAATTATTGCAATGATCAAGAGGAAGGTGACAGCAACAAATATTCCTGCGGTCGTGTATGTGTGTGACGCTCACTCCCGCCGTCGAGATCAGAAGAGCTGAAGGTGAACGCGAGTCATTCTCCTACATTATCAGAGCTTGTTTGGCAGCAATGTCAGAGGCAAAGACGCATCCTCCCTTTATCCTGAGGGCCTCTTCATCACACTATGTGGCAGGGGAGGCGGTGGAGAGGGAGTGGGAAAATGACGAACGGTCTATTGTGTAATTAATGAGAACTCTGTTGATTTCCGCAGATAATTTAGCACGCTTATGAGCTTTTGACTCCTGATCTCCATTTACCCTCCTTTATGGGCTTAGAATTGCTGGTGTAGAGTGTTAACCTTGGGTGAGCGTTGCACACACTTGCTCGACACACACCTGCATGTTATCTCTCTGATGTGTTTGAGGGCTGGCCAAAAAAATCTGAATTGCCACACCCACAGGATGTTGAATTTACCAGATTGCTAAGAAATTCAGTTTCCAAGCAATTCAATATTTTAAGTGCCCTGTATTATGATGATAAAAACTAAAATAATTATCATATTTTAATAAAATATATAATAAAACTAAATATAATATTTTTTTGTATTTCATTCTGTTTGAATTCTGCTTTCTTGTACTCAAATTCAAATTCTGCATCCTGTGTACCTCAATTCAAATGTATGAATTATATCATGAAATTTTATCTTTATTTAGCTTTGAATGCCTGGTGTATTTAGCTTGTTTATTTTGTTGCTCTTTTGGTAGACATATTAATAGAGTAAATAAAGTAAAACGAAACCGAGCGCCACTTTCTTGGCCTCCTTCCCTCTGTCCAGCCCCTGAGCCGCATGACAGATGTCAGGAGCATTTTAATGAAGCCTGGGTTCCAACAGGCCCTTTCAGGCACATACCGTTTAAACTCTTTATCCACACTTGAAAGTGACCCTGCTGCCACATGGCATTCTTTGCTATGAAAAAATTATCAGCAATAATTTAGAAGGAAGTGTCTCTGAAGATCTTATCTGTGGTTGAGTATTGGTATGCATATTTTGTCTGGAGATGGAATTAAAGATGCTTTAAGATGCTTTTTAGGTCTGTGAAGCGGGAGTGAAGGGAGCGACTGGTGATAAGGTATGTGGTAGTTTTAAAGGAACACGCCAACTTTATGGGACTTTAGCTTATTCACTGTATCCTCCAGAGTTAGATAAGTCCATACATATCATTCTCATCTCCATGCGTGCCATAACTGTCTGACGCACCCACCGCTAGCCTAGCTTAGCACAAAGACTGGAGGTAAATGGCTCCAGCTAGCCTACTGCTCAATAAATGACAAAATAACTCCAACATTTTCCTATTTACATGTTGTGATGTGTATAGTTACATTGTGTACTAAGACAGACGAAAAATGAAAAGTTGTGATCATCTAGACTGATATGGCAAGGAACTATACTCTCATTCCTGTGTAATAATCAAGGAACTTTGCTGCCGTAACTTGGGTGCAGTGGCGCAATGATTTTACGCAGCGCCTGAAAATAGGCTAACTTCCGTCAACATAACCAACGTGACAGCCTGCTTGCATAGAGTCCCATAAAGTCGCCATGTTCCTTTAAATAGGCTTCAGTGTCACCCTGCACTAAACAAATGTTACAACCTCTTGACTTTCAGTGTTTGTAAATGTGTGGAGATGAGCTCTGAGAGCTCACTGTTAGCATGGACTGTCATACAAGTCTGTTTTTCAATAATCTTGACAAGGGAACTTCTAGTAAGTTTTTGCATTTGGTATTTTATATCTTTGCTTATCACACTCAGGGTTGTGCAAAATTCATGGGTGGAAATTTGAGCTGAATTGAATCTTGATCTACCATTCTTCAAACCTTTAATTTTTTTTTCAAAACTTTCAAATATGGCTATTTTAAGAGTTAAAAGTTTACACATTGGGCTCTATTATACACCCGGTGCAATGCGACGCAAGTGTTTTTTGCTAGTTTCAGCCCGACACAGTGATCATTTTCACGTCCAGCACCACATTGTTTAAATAGCAAATGCACTTGTGCCAATCTGTTCTCGCCCATGGGCGTGCTGGTCTGAAAACGAGGTCTGTTCAGGTGCATTGTTGGCACGCTGCTATTTTGAGGCAACTGAAAATGATTGCACCATTGACCAACAAAAATTGGATCTAAAGTCAATAGTGAAAGAATTGAAAATAATCAAAGATATTTGATTTTGTAAAATGAACAAAGACATTTGCTTTACTGTTTTCAACCCCCATCTCTCTCCAGGAGGGCCATTTGGAATTCCTAAAGACAAAGAAATGCTGAAGGCCTGTAGGCCAAATGTGTGTCACACCTGTAACACCGTGGGGGAAGTTTGGTCTGATTGGTCAGTTTGAATGGCTCACGTTAGGGTTTAAGTCACATGGTCAAGGAATAGATAAAAGAAGATTGTAACTGTTGCTCTGTCTCTTTTTTCTCTGGCGCTCTCTTCTTGGGGCCTTCTCTTTGGCTCTTCTCTTCTTTGCTCTCTTCTCTTCTTTGTCTCTCTCTCCCTTCTCTCTCTCTCTCTCTCTCTCTCTCTCTCAGGTAACATTCATGCTGGGTACGATTAATGGTATAAGTTTTCATCATCTCATACATTTATTTTGTAACTATTTTAAGTGTAACCATAACTAGATTTTGTCATTAAATTCTTTCAACTACAAATGATGTGCTAACTAGTTTTGATTTGGTATTGACTTTGAAGTGTTACCTATTGCAATACAATATAGTCACATTATAGCCACGCTCTCCCACGTTTAGCTATTGTAACTGCGCTTATTTCCGTCGTTGGTATAAGCTGCAGTGGGTGGTAAAGACAAGAAATGTACAGTTTTCTATCATCTTGCTGATAACGTTTCTTTAGTCATTCGGCAACCCTGCAGTCAGAACCGCTGTAGAGGATCCACCCTTACAATAGTGCAGTATATTTGGTGTTATTTAAAGAGCGTGTTAGTAATATGCACTTATAAGTGGGTGCACAACGCGCATACACTCTGCTTGTTACACACACACAGGGACGCGCAGCAGCACACAGACATTTTTAAATATTACAAATAAAAGGATTCCTCTCTGGAGAAGCATTCAGTCTTTCCGACTGCAAATTCCTCCATGTAAATAGCAACTCCGCCATGGACTTTTTAAGGGAATGAGAGATGAGACACTGATTGGTTTATTGCACGTCATGCCCAAAACACACCTATGACTCATTAAGAGACCATTATGTTAAAAAGGTGAGTGCTAATGTTATATTTGAATATTTTAATGTTAATTCAGCAATATTAAAGTGGATGTTGTTGTGAGGACTCAGGGGTATAGAAAGAGGAGAGTGGAAGGAAAGAGGAAGGAAAAAGAATATGAATAAAAGAGAAAGAGACTAAAGAAGAACTCGTCCATGTCCAAGGGTTTTACTTTTATATTCCTTTACTTTTATATTTATATTACTTTTCTATACTATTTATGTTATTTTAGGATTAAAGCCTTGAGAACAAGCAAATATTACACAATGTCGAGTCAGCACTCAAAATTTTTCTTGTAACTTTGGTTTTCCTTACAGTTAAATAATTAAAACTTTTCATTTTAAATTTGAATTGTACCTTAGAATTTAAAATTCTAGAATTTAGAATTTAAATTTACAAGGAATTCAGCGGCTGTATTCAATTTTAAACTATTCTGAAATAGCACATAACCTTTTTTGCTGATTTGCTCTCAGCTCAGGTAAAACAGTTGTTCTTTTTGAATTTTTATTACTCCTTATTTGTCAAGCAAGTGCGGTGACTTAAGTGACATCGGTATTTTACCCGATGATAGTTTAGGAATGTAAAACAAGACTTTGTGATTCTCCAAGGCTGAGCATCTCAGATGTTTGCCAATTACTGTGGCAATAAATATTTAATCACTTGTTGCTCCTTTTACATTTATTTATATAGTTAGCTTCACAAGTGGGTGTTTGCTGGCTTCTAATGAGGAAACGCAGCACTCTGGATTGGGCTAAATGATAGCGAATCAAACCTTACAACAGATGCGTAAATTTCATTTGCATATTTAAATATTTTGCTCAGCCTCGAGTGATGGAGATCCTCGACTGGTGAAGGATGTTGTTGTAGTGCATTTACATCAAAATATCCGTATGCCGTACACTAACCTTACTTGGCTTTTCTAGAATGCGGCGCACGCCCTCGGCCAGTGGTATTCCTCAGTTGTCAGCTGTGCCCTGAATATGTGTGTAGCATTTTAGTAGATCTGCCCATCCTAGTGGCCCGTCTAAGGGTGACTGGCTCCGTTTAATTAAAACCCACACACACACACGGTGAAGCACGACCATGCAACAGCCTGCATAAATAATTCACAGGCTGAGGTACGGTTTTGGGCTTTCTGTAATGAGCTGAAAGCTAGCCGCGGGGAGCTAAACAAACTCGTCCTAGCGCTTCATCAGAGAGGCCCAACCTTGGCATGGACGGTGCAGGATTCCAAATGTTTGTCCCACCACATAAGCCATGTGAAACTCCTGCTACCTGCGGTGCAGCTGCCGATAAAGCCCTAATTCTTATGTAAAACTCTGACTCGACTCAACTGTGGCAGCGAAAGTCTGACAATGGTGCTCTCAACCTCGCCACGAGGAGCTCATTAAAGTGCCTGCCACACAATGTCCCTCACGGTGGCAATTTGGTCTGGTCTCAAATCCTAGCCAGAGGTGAAACGGCCCTTTAATGAATGAAACATTTTACCCAATGGTAGCACCTCGAAAGCCAAGTTTTTAGGCTTCAAAAATGTGCCAACACATCTCTACGATGCTGACTTAGCTGGGTAATGCCCACGAAAAAGCATCACTGCACTTATTAATGGCAATGAGACGTCTAACAAGATTGTTTTCTTGTCCAAAACAGATTATCCAGGCACAAGATCAATGTGCATTTCGGTCGCTATTTGAAACAGACTCTTTGTCAAAACTGCAATTATCCATCATGATGCCGTCATAAAATTTCCAGATTTAAAGGGAAGCGGACAGAAAAGAAAAGAATAGCCGAAAAAAGAAGATGGATCGTCACAAAAAGAGAAGAAAAAATCTGTCAAGGGTATTATGGAAGCAGCTCAAAAAGGGAGCCATACATCAAAGCGGCAGACAGCCATTTGTTAGAGAGGAATAATAGCTGTGATACATGTCAGCCCCTGTGACCTGGGGAAACAATAAAGCAGGTTTGGAGCTGCCTAAGAGCAATGACCTTGTGCCGTTGAATCCAGCCCAAAAAGAAAAAAGAGATGGAAGGTGGAGAAACAATTACAATCTATATAAAGTCTGATCCTGTCCTCTACTACTCACTGGGGGCAGAGGAGATTGCTGTCTGGTCCTCTTTAAAAAGCCTCTTTTCCAGCAGACAGTAAGCATGGAAGTCACAATGTTAGACTTGTTCCTCAACCACTGAGCCAGCGCCTTCTAAAATTGGGTCCGGAATAAAAGAGCTTGTTCGCTCGCTTCTGTCAAGTCGCCTGGAATTAAAGCTATTTTATCTTTGAGTTCAGTCATGGATTGTGAGACAGAATTTCATGAGGCAGAATTGCTTCAAAAGATGATGTAGATGTAGATCCTAATGTATCCTGTCAAGCAAGCGCTTGTGTGGTTCATCCTGGTGTTGCACAGCTTAAAGCAAGTGCTAAAACAGCCCGTAGACATAATGAGATTGCTTATGAATTTCAAGTGTTCCTCACTTCAGAGTTCAGTGGTTAAAGTGCCTCTATTATGGTTTTTTGAATATTCTCTTTCATGCAGTGTTTAATATAGCTGTTTGTAAATGTAAATGTTCTGCAAAGTTGTAAAGTCGAAAGTGCACAATAATCTTCCAAAAGAAAGAATTGACTCACTGCAATACGCTACATTCACATGGTTAGCCGACTTCGGCGCTTGATAGAGGGCATGTCTGAAACGTGATGCTGATGCGACCATCATAGTGACAACAGCCAATCACATTACTTTTCCAGTGTTGCATGAATGCAATTGGCTAGCGTCTGCTAGGGTATTTGCTTAGGCGATCTGATTGGCTGAAGCCTGCGTTGGCGCTTAAAGTTTGAATTCGCTTGAAAAATTTTCAATTTCTTCTGCGAGCAACGCTAGTGACGCGACACAACAGAACCCACAATTCAGTTCGGTAAAGCATGACATCACCCATTCAAAGTAAATGAGAAGCGTTAACGCTGACAACCTGTGTGAATGCACCATTATGTTTCTACATCACAAGAGAAGACATTTGCATAATACCCACCTATGTTATATGCTGTCCGCCCACAAACAACTTGACCCGCTCTTCAACGCAGGATTTAACTGACGACTGCTTCAACACGGGATTCGCAAAACACTTGCTCTTGAAAGATGGGTCAGTACCGAGTTTATTTGGACCAACTTGCTCCTCAGAATCCTAATCTGTAAGTATTAATAATTATTGATGTATATAATTTCTACCAGGTGTTCAAAATGCGTAGTTTTGTGTTTTATATTGTGTAGATCTCCGGCTAAATCGCGCTATTACTGTTTTACTTAAATAGTTCTGCTAATCAGCTGTGAGCCCACTATTACCTAAAACTGTGTCTATTAATACAGTTTCTTACTACTTCGAGTAAAGATAAAGGATGGAGCAAGATTTGTTTTACAAACTTTAATGTTACATCAGTCATTCAGGTTATTGCTCGGCTAACGTATGCGCTGTTATTGATACAGTTCCTGTATGTGCACCGCAATAAATTAGAAATATACACATGGGTTTGTTTATGGACATACACTTGTTAATGCTGATAGGGAGGAATTACCGTTGCAACATCTCATAATGTACCTCAAACTGAGTAGCATATCACTGAGAAACGTCCTGCTTAAGTCGTCCTTGTGATGGAGATTCGGCTTAAATAAGTAGTTCTTTCAATGTTTCATCATCAAACTCGAGCTCAGATTGATATGGTAAAATCGATGACATTGTTACTTGTCTTTACAGTGTGTACAATCGCTGAGGACTGAGGAAGCCTCCGAAGCTGGTGTTTAGCTTCCAACAAGCACTGTAAGCAGTAGACCAATCAGAACAGATTGGGCCATCTGGCCAATCAGAGCAGGCTTGAGGAACGGAGGGATTTAGAGAGACTGATTCATCCAACGAGTCGTTTGAGAATCCTTGAAAAATATGGTGATGTGCAATGTATATTATGAGAAAATTAAAGTGTTTCTGACCTTTGATGCAGGTAAACCTGTTGTAGGAGACCTCTAAAACAGAATTAGGAACCTTTAAAATAGCATAATAGGGTCACTTTGAGGACTCAGACCTGTGTCGGCTTTCAAAGAGCTTTCACATTTAAAAGCTAGTCGAAGGTTAGAGTTAAGGTTGTGTTTTGAATAACATATGGAAAGTTTGACAATCCCTGGTAACTTTATGCTTTCATTTTAAGGTAAGGAGCCATGTGAACAATCTCAATTAAAAAAAATAAAATAATTAAGTCACATAGATTTGAAATGAATGAGGGCAAATGAATCATGACATAATTTTTGCATAAACCTTTGCGCCTCCATTTAATAGTTTTTTTAGTCTTGAGAGTTTCTGTCTCAGATTGCATGGATACTCAAATTTCTTTGACAGTTTAGTCTTGACTCTAACATGGCTTCATATAACTTTGATTTGAGGTAGCAGGTGCAGTGGACCCAACTGGTGGGCTGTTGACTTTTTCCATACTGGCGAAGGCTCCCAAGCAGAAAAGCCATCTCTTTTGCACTGGAGATTGTAAGGACAAATCAAAAAGAGCCATTCACCCGGCAGAGGACAAAAGACACCCACGCAAAGCGTACTTTGTGCCATCCAGATAAAGGTCTGTGGAAATGGCAGAGCCTGACTGGCATTCACACAGTGACAAGAGGGCGAAAGGTGTGAAAGGAGCCATTGAGGAGCATCTCCCACCGCTGAATGGAGGGATAAGGGTCTTCAGTGGGAATGAAAGTAGCAGAGCACAGGGCTCCGACATGTCATTGGAAATGAATGAGGAAAACGGTAGGCGCTAATCTCTGTGTGTGCGTGTCATCACTTAGTGTAAAATCACAATGCCGTGCATCTAACTGCAATAATACCAAGCTGCAGAGCCTTTCTTTTGAAGGTACGGCAGGGTCAAATGTAGATTTATTTGTTTGAATGCATCAGCAGGCATTGAGATAGACCTTACTTAATGGTCTGATGGGCATCCAAAAATACTGGGTCCCATAAGAGCAACCCTACTAAGACATTCTATTGTTCTCTTCCTCAAATAGAGGCCCTATTAATTAATAGCCATTTTATTGAATCATACAACCATGCTCGGTGATTATAAATGAATAATTAATTATGAGACAATGGAGCCTACAGCCAGTTTTCTTGGGCCTATTTCGGCATGCTCCGGACTCCCTAGAGGATTCTGGGAAGTCTTCAAGATTAAACACATGTAAGAACTTGTGCAGTCGCAACTACAAGGAAGCATGTCCTCGTGAACTTACTCAAGGTGAAAACTATTACCGAAGCCTGGCCAGCAATAAATTTCTATTGATTCTTCATATGAGCAACTTCTTCCAGATAAGCCCCAGAGCTGCTAAGATAATGATTTTTGCATGTGCGAGTCCATTCTCTGGCCTTAAAAACATCTGAGACGGACAAAAGAGTTTGCACACGATAGTTGGTCCAAGTGCTAAGAAAAGTGACACAGAGTTTGTGTGGTTATTTGCTCCCTGACATGGGATATGGGTTTTTAATAATTAACGAAGGGACAGGAATAGAGTAAAAGGAACAAAAACAATCATTGAGGAGGGAAACTGTTGCCAAGAACCAAGGAAAAGCACAGATTAACTATTTTGAACATCTCATTATTTCAGCCAAGCTGTAACGGTTAATATTAACTTTGGGCAAATGTTCACAGTCTATATCTTGGTGAATTAGAGAGTGGTCAATTTGAAGAAGAACTTTGATTTCCCACTGGAAATCACAGTACAATGTTGCTTTTTGTCTGTAGAGTAGATAATTCTTGGCATAACTGCTTTGTTGTGGTGTTTAATTACTTAAAGTTGACATGAAATCAAAACTAATGCTGTTTACTTTCTTAATATACATTCTTGGTCTCATTTGTGCACGTTCTTCCAAAGAAAGAGCCTTCTTTAATCTTTCATCCAAATTTAGAAACCTATTCTGCCTCTAAAATCAGAATATTTCCGTCCACCAAGCCTTTTACTTTAATCAAGTCCCCCGTAGGAAATACATCACATTACAGAAGCAAAATGGGTGTCCATTTGAGAAAAAAAAAAAAAAAAAGCCATATTTTCCTCCCTTTCTCTTTCTCAGTGGGCGTGGCACTGATGGATGCTGGGATATGATTAGTGTGGCTGTTGGATATGTGATGTAGTAGGAAGCAGGTGAGAACGTGCCCTCATAGGTCGTTGATATCATTAGCGAACGGGCCAAAGTGGGGAGGCGGGACGACAGTCAGTCTGGGCGGCTTGACTTTGTGTTTTATTGGAGACGTTTGCTGTGGGACAATGCTTCATAAATACTTGTCACACATGATATACAGGAAAGCATAAAGACAAGAAAAGGAATATATTTAATTTTTCTGATGTTTTTACGTTTGAAGTTTGACTTAACACAATATTACTATATTGTATTTGAAGGACATTCCTGTCGAAGAAATAAATCTCTTTTTGAGAACACTTAAAACTTATTTAAAGTGAAATCTTTAATGCGTTTTGATATTTATATATACAGGCATGTGAAAAAGAAAGGACACCCTATTGAATTCCACGGTTTTCCATATCAGGACTTAATAAAAAAAAAATCATCTGGTCCTTGGCAAGTCTTAACATTTGGAAAATAAAACTTCAGATGAACACCACGACATATCACGCCGTGTCATTTAACAAAAATAAAGCCAAAATGGAAAACCATGGGTGAGAAACTAAGGACACCCTAGGATTCAATTGCTTGTAGATCCACTTTTAGCAGCAATAACTTAAAGTAATAATTTTCTGTATGACTTTATCAGTCTCTCACATTGTTCTGGAGGAATTTTGCCCCACTCTTCTTCACAACATTGATCCAGTTCATTGAGGTTTGTGGGCATTATTTTATGCATAGCTCTTGCCACAGCATTTCAGTCAGGATGAGATGGGTTTTCAACACCTTGATTATTTTCTTTATCAGATGTTCTGTTGTAGATTTGCTGGTGTTCTTGGGATCATTGTCCTGTTGCATGACTCAGTTTTGGCCACGCTTTAGCTGTCGGACGGATGGCCTCACATTTGACTTTAGAATACTTTGGTAAATGTTCATGAAATTTGCCAGATGAACCATTAGTTCATGGTCGACTCAATGACTGTGAGGTGCCCAGGTCCTGTGGCTACAAAATAAGCCCAAAATTATCACCCCTCCACCAGCATGCTTGACTTTTGATATGTGTTTGAGCTGATATGCCAAACATGACGCTGTGCATTATGGCCAAACATCTCCACTTTGGTTTGTCTGTCCAAATGACATTGTTCTAGAAGTCGTATGGTTTGTTCAGATGCAACTTAAGCTATCCTGCCATGTACTTTTTTAGAGAGGAGGCAACATGCAATCCCGGGTTTTTCTATTTGTACCGTCATGAACTTTAACATTTAACATGCTAACCGAGGCCTGTAGAGTCTGAGGTGTAGTTCTTTGGTTGTCTGCAATTTCTCTGAGCATTGCACGGTCTGACCTTGGGGTGAATTTGCTGGGATGTCCACTCATGGGAAGATTGGTGTCTGTTTTGAATGTCTCCCACCTGAGAATAATCTTCCTCACTGTCGAATGATGGGCTTCAAATTGTTCGGAAATGACCATATTACCCTTCTCAGATTGATGGCAGGGTGTCACACATATCCTTAGTTTGTCACCTATGGCTTTTCCATTTTGGCCTAGTTTTTGTTAAAAAATAATGACACATTGTGATATGTCATGTGTTGTTGTTTGGAGTTTTTATTTTCCAAATTTTAAGACCTGCCAAGGACCAGATGATTTTTTTATTATGTGTTATGGAATAGGGTGTCCTTTCTTTTTCACATGACTATATATAGTCATTGCCTCTCCAATGTGTATTCTTTCCAAGTCTTTTAAATAATAAAGTCTCTAAGTATCAGTCTCTCTAATCTCAACTCGCAATGAGTTTTATTTTTTTTTTATTGTTTGATTTTGTGTGTACAAGGCCTTTGCATGGGGACAAGGTGAGAGAGCGTGACGGTACCCAAGCCGAATATTCCTCCTTGGATTATGAGATGAAACACCTTCATATGGAGAGCAATATTAGCGCACCATCTGGTGGGTGCCGTCCTTTGCTGTGTGGTCGGGGCTTCACTGTTGACTAATATTTCTCCAAAGAAAAATATAGAACAGAGGCATAGAGATGTGAAGGACGTGTGGAAGGTGGAGAGGAGGGATGAATAGAGGGAAAGAGGGGGGGCAAAGGAGGTATCTGTGCCTTCAATCTGAAAGCTCGCAACACGTGCGGCAAATAAATTCATCACCCAGTGAGGATGTCTTGTTCTGACACTAATTTTAGGTCCAGAGCAGTGGGTAATGAACATATTCTATGACAAATGGTGAACACTCGCATCCGGCGCATTTGTTGGGCCTATTTGCATTCTCCGGTTTGGCTCCACAACACCTGGTGTCTGGGGTTTGAGTACGCAGTGAAAGAAACGTCTGAGAATAGAATGGCATTAGACCGCTTCCTTATGACAGTGGTATTGTTCGCTTTGTCTTGTTTTGACTGAGTGCTTTGTTTTAATTTGAGATCTTAGAGACAAGGGCAAATGGTGAGTGGCTGTGTATAAAATTTCCAGAAAACCCAAGAGCACTATAGAGTTATACTGTATGCCCTTGAGTGTTGTTAGATCTCAGAGGAAGAGTTTCTGGGAAAACGTTCTCTGCGGTCTCAGACATTTTAGTACCTTATGAACTCTGTAACTTCTAATAATTTAATATGCTCGTGTTGTAATTTAAGAACAGATTTCTATAAAAGTGTAGGTCAAAGCAGACTTTCGAAAATAAGTGCTAGTTAATTTAAATTGACGTAATTGTTTATACAGTTGGAACATGATGCAAGTAATTCAGAAAATATTCAAAGAAAAACAATGCCAGTTTCTCATGTTAGAAATATTAGACATATAAAAACTTATATATATATATATATATATATATATATATATATATATATATATAAATAAATCTCACTACTGTTCAAAATTTTGGGGTCAATTGTTAATAAAACTGCAATATTGTGAAATATATTACAATTAAACATAACCATCTTCTATTTTAATACGGTCAATGTAATTTAATGATATGTAATTGTGATGTCAAAGATGAATTTTCAGCAGTGTTATTCCAGTCTTCAGTGTCACATGATCCTTCAGAAATCATTTTTATATGCTGATTTGCTGTTAAAAAAAAAAAAAAAAATTTGATTATCTAATGTTGAAAACAGTTGTGCTGCTTAATATTATTTGGGTAAACTGAGACTCTTCCTTTTCCAACATTCTTTGATGAATACAAAAATTTATTTCTATACATACATGTATACACTGTAAAAAATACATTCGTAAAATAACAGAAAAAGAACTGGCAGCTTATTACCCAGTGTAACAAGGACAGCACAAGCAGGCGTGGGTCGGTAAACCAGGGTGAACCGCAATATCAGAGGCAGTGCATCAATCGTGGTCATAACAGGCAAGAGGTCAGGGCAGGCAGCAAAAAAACGAGAATCAAAGTCCAGGCAAACAAAGATGAAGGGAAGGCAGAACAGGGTCGCAAACAGTAGTCCAAGGCAGAGTCAAACACAGGCAGGATAATCACAGGGAATAACACTCAGAAATGCAGCCAGGGCAAACAAGACTTTGCAATGAATGAGTGTGAGAGCAGAGTTTATATAGGCATGGTGATGAGGAACAGGTGTGCAGTAATCAGTCTTGGAGTGAGGGTGTATGGGAAATGAAGTCCGAAATGGAGGTACTCTGAGTACTCTGGTTAGTTCGACCTCTGGTGGCTGACGGTGGAACCTTCACCGGTGTTTGTGACACCTGGATATTATCCAGTGTGTGTATGTATATATATATATATATTATGTATATATATATATATTATTTATATATATATTATGGACATTTCTGTTAACCCTAACATAGAACGCAAAATTCTGTTAAACTATTACAGTACACTGTGCCCTATTTTTAAGGATTCTTTTTTTTTTTTTTTTTTGTGTGTAGATAGATAGATAGATAGATAGATAGATAGATAGATAGATAGATAGATAGATAGATAGATAGATAGATAGATAGATAGATAGATAGATAGATAGATAGATAGATAGATAGATAGATAGATAGATGAACAATCCTGCAAATTATAGGACCAATAAAGCAGATAATATAAAATTTTTCAAACTTTTTCATTAGTGGTATTATTATTATTTTCCGACTAATCAATGTTGTTCTCCTTCAGGGTGAGCCAAACAGAACCTTGTGAAAGTTGTCGCAGTGCACTTCCCAATAAAAGAAGTCATTCTCGCAGGCAGGTGTTTCTGTCACGTGTTGGCGTTTTATCACGGGTGCCATCTTGACAGTCTCCCTCGGCAACACTCTGATAATGGTTATTAACACAAAAACACACAAAAAATCCATATTCCACAACTTGCTGTTTGTCAGTTTGACAGCTCTCCGCATTAACGATGGCGTCAGCCCGCAGGATGTAAAGCAATTACTTTGAGACTCTCAATTAATGAGCTTCCCAAAACTGTTGTCATTGTTATTATAGAACCTTATCAGACATTTCCAGGGTTCTTTATTTTCCTCTCTGAAAAAGAAACGATGTGTATTTCCAGTGGATCATTAGCATTTTCAGTCTGTCTAAGGACAAATTATTTTGCCAATGCATTTTGGAGTATCAGGTGGGCATTGCCAAATTTTCCAGCACCTACACATGGTCAGTTTTTGTTTTGTTTTTTTGGGATTATGACATTCATCTAATTTTGTGCACTATAACACCATTGAACTAGACAAACTAGACAAATCATTAATAGATTCAGGAGTTCTCATTCATTAATCATGCACGTATTTGTGCATAAAACTTGTGTGTGGACATTTAAATGCAGAACGGATTCAAACGGACATTTTGGGTATTTTTTTTATTATTAAAGTTTATCTTTTTTACTCTCAGTATTCCTTTTTTATAGACATGATAGTGTTATGATTATGCCACAAATTTCAAGACAAATATTTTCATCCAAAGCATCCAAAGTCTTTGATGTCTTTCATGTTTTTACCTGGTAGATCTTGATGAAACACTTTTTGAAATATGTAAGTTTATATCTGTTTTATCTCTCTTTAAAACCCTGTAAAGTGTAAGACTAATCATGAGTAGGAGTAGCACATGTGTTTCACAGAGTTTCACCAAGTTTGAATCATCTGGCTCATTAGAGACCTATATCACCTATCATGTTCATTTTCATGTTTCTCCGTGATTAAAACAAAAAAAAAAAAACCCATAAGATTTGTTTTTGTTGTTAGACCTATTTAATTTACTTGAGTAAATTATTTAGCACGTTAATTTAATTCATTAGTTACGGAAAAATAACGTGTTACAATGAAACTGTATGACTTAGAATGAACCTGTATGGAACGTAGAAGATATTTTGAAAAATGTTGTTAGGCCTGACCAGTTTTGGCCATTGACTTCCATTGTATGAACAAACGAAATACAGAGACATTTCAAATTATATTTTATGTTCCACAGAAGAAAGTAAGTCATATATATTTGAAACGACATGAGGGAGAAGAAATTATGACAAAATTTATATTTTTGTGTGAACTATCCCTTTAATACACATTTAAAACCTATTCATCTCATTGCATTATTTATGCAATTGTAATTGCAGTGTAAATGCATTCATGCCCCCTCTGAGCTACAATGAACAGTCTGTAGCTGCACGTTTAATCGTTAAAAGATCGTGATCTCGCTTCAAACATCCACTCACACGATATTATTCCAAAATGACAACGATTCGCCTGTCTATGAAACGTTGACAAAATCACACCGGAACATTCAAACCTGTGTTAACGTTGCTGCTGACCCAGAGGGAGCAGCTGTCATGTTTAGGTATGAAACAGCTTCACAAACAGTCATTTTTTACGGCTGACCTTATTGCGTGCATTTATCGGAGTTTCCCTTACAGACGCAAAATTTATGGGAAGAGAGTATTTAAATGAACCATGCAAGGTAATTTACTACGGTTCGTGCTAGTCAATTTACTGGTGTTTGCACCATTATTTACCACCCCAAAATTTGCGCTGCTCTTGGTAGATTACGTTGGTCGTCATGGAAATGAGCTGGCTGCGTCTGTGTTCTTTAATTTGCATTTTGTCAGTAGATTATGCGCAGAACTTTCCACTCCCATTGGCACTTTTTTGGAATTGCGCGCTCACGCTAATTTGCCCTGTTTAGTCAATCTGGCAGTTTATGTGTAATAAATTCTATGTTAAATAAAATAAAATAAAATATTTATTTCTAAATCTATTTTTTGTAATGTCTATTTAACACTTTCCTCAATTAACACAATAATGACTTAAAATGTGACTTGATGTGTGGTTAATTTGTGGTTAATTTGATTAATTAGTCAGTACATCATGTAATATAGGCCTATATAATTAAAGGCACACTATGTAGATCTTTCTACATGTAGTATGTAGTATGTAGTTTTTCACCGCTAGAGGTCGCCTATTCAAAACAAAGCCGTAGTTTGATGATGCCGAGACTGAGTGCGTAATCTTGGGAGTTTTGCGTCACCTCACAGCCGTTGGAAAAGAATCGGGACGGGACTCGGGCAGTATGAAGCAGAGCAGGGCCGAGTGCTGTGGGAGCTGAACGAGGCCGCTGAAGCCATTTCTAATGAGAGATGAGTGTGACACACGGCTCGGCAGCAGTAGAGCTTTTATTATGCCACAGTCGTCGCTTCTGCTTCTTCCGGTCAAGCGTATGTGGTGTAACGCAGTGCTGTTTTATCATATTAGATACATTTGAGTATGTTGACGTTGAAATATTATAATGCTACTCTCTGCGTTCGCTCCGCGGCTGCTATGAGACACTTGTTGCACACTGCAGTAAGCTAGATCGATATTAGAATATCATATTAATAAATGCTGGATGGCTTGTGTTGCTCAATGGAATGCAATTCATTTTTAAAACATTGTATGACGGATAAAATGCTGTATTACTGTTCAGTAATTTATCTTCTATCTATAAATGTCTTCAAACAGTTGTTCCCTTGTCTAATATATTAAAGCATCTTTGGTGTTTCCATGGTTTCTACGGAAATTGAGGGTAACGTGGGAATGATGTCATTAATAGGCGACGCACGGGCACGATCCGTGTCCTGGTTAAAATTGCTTATTTCTCTGGATTTAAACATTCTTGGAAACATCTGGGATAACGTAAGTACACAAGTCAACAAAATATATAACACTGTTGCAGAAAACATATTGCAGAAATTAGAAATAAGGGCATTTGTTATAAATCTTGCTATCTTTGATAATGTGATTTAATGGTTTCATTCATTTATTAAAAGCTATGTGTATGGAACAAACAAAATGGGTATTAATTGTGTTATTACCGAATAAATTGATATAATCCCAAAAATTGCAAGGTGTACACTAATGCATTTCTTTTTCTGTGTACCAACAGCAGAGTGATTCTCTGATTCATGATGTGTGTAAAGCAATGCTATTTGTACAAAAGCTTTCCTTTTCAGTCCTGGCTCAAGATGTCAGAGCATTTGTGGGTTGTTCTGGCAGCCTCCAGTTAAAGGTCTTACTTTGACAGTTTTTGCCCTCAGCAATCGGCCTGCACAATCTATCTTTCCTTTTCCTTTAGATCAAGCCTCTTTTATCTTGTTCCATGGCATGGCATCATGGTTTTCTTTATTTCATCAACTGATTGCTTATCTCCTTTCTTAAGATGTCTTATTGTTTTTTTCCTACAGCGTTTTTCTAAGGTTGTGATGAAGCCTGAATCAAGTCTTGACAGTAAAGTATCAATCTGCTCATCATATTAATGATTTATATGAATTGAATGAATGAATTGTCCTCCCATATGCTTCAAAGACTGTAGAAGAGGTTATGGGTGTCAGCCCTTCCTTACTGTCTGGTAACAACTCCATATACTTCATCATCTACCCGCTCATAACACATCTGCATCTAAACCCCTACATACTTATATCAATCCCCAAAAGTGGTCGCATGCCTTACTGCCCATCCCGTGACCCGTTTCAGCTCAGGTTATTCGTATTCAAATCCGGTCAGGGAACTCCGATGCAATATCACGCACATTAGCAGGTCGTGTGTGTCCGTCAGTCAGTAAGTGTATGCACTTTGACTGAATACCTTATTAGTACAGTTGTCCTGGTTCATGCACTGAAAAATCAGAATGGTTTAATGGACCGAGGGCTCCTGGGGCCCTATACAATCAAGCAGGCTAAATGAGGCACCCTATAAGGGAAAAAAATAGAAAAAAACCTTAACTCAAAAGTGCTGACACAGCCAAAAACACAAAGCTCTCTTTTTCCCTACAAATTAGCAGAATTATGGTGCCCGTTGATGCCAATCTAATTGCAGCTAAATTTGACGGAACTTAATGTGTCCTGGTGGAAAATTAAATTTCATGAATTACAGATATAAACCATGAATTGAAGACCAATTAAGGATTAAGGAAGCTGATTGATGCATTGATGGAGTTTAGCGTTATTAGTTGAAAAAAAGGGGTATAGTTAAAGGGATAGTTCACCCAAAAATGAAAATTCTATCATCATTTATTCACCTCATGTAATTTCAAACTTATGACTTACTTTTTTTGTGTTTTAAAACAAAAAGAAAATATTTTGAATAACTATTTTTGTCTGTACAGTGAAAGACAGCGGGGTCCAAAACAACATTGGACTTTCCCGTTGACTTTCATTTCTATGAGCCAAAACTTCTTCTGTTCCACAGGTAAAAGAAAGTCATGCAGCTTTAAAACTGCACGAGGTGAGTAAATGGCAACATACTTTTTTGTGCTTCTTTTATCCTTTAGGTTTTTTTTTTTTTAATCCAAAACAATTAAAGTCAAAAGGGTCCAGTGTTGTTTTGGACCCCACTGACTTTCATTGTATAAAAAATTTCGAAAAATTTCTTCGGTGTTCCACAGAACAAAGCCATACAAGTTTGGAACAACATGAGGGTGAATAAATTATTTAAATGACATAATTTTCATTTTTCTGTGAACTATCCCTTTATAAGGAGCTTTGACCTCTCGTTGAGGTCAGCTCGGGTATTTGAAGTGGTCTGTGAGTTTGACATCAGAGTTCAGTTCATTTGGTTGGTTGTGAAACACATTTTCACCAAACTTGAGTATGCTTGAAAACTGGGCATTAGGTTGCTGTTCATGGACCTCAGTACAGTTAGCAACTGGTATGAAACCAATCCAGCCTGATTTGCAGAAGTGAACTGCATATTAATAATGTTTCATTTGTTGGATTGGCACACAATCATCATTTCCCAGAAGATTTACATGAATAAAAAAACATTTTTGACGCCTTCTCCCTCTGAGTAGGCAGTGGTAAACAGCTGCTGCTAGTACTCACGTTGGTATTGATGACGCAAATGTACCACGGATTGGAGCCAAATCATATAATGTGAAAAGAGACCTGCGGGGGAGGAGGGTGGAATCAAAATTGGGTTTTGGCCAAGCAGTCGAACCAAATGTGAAAACATGGCTCCATTACAGAGCATATCTTGGCATGGTTTGCAGTGAAGTAACTAAAAGTAACTGATTAAAAGTAGTGATGCTGCTAACTTCACTATATTTTTCAGTGGTGTGACAGTAGTTTTCAAAACAGTGCAGCATGGTAGATGTTTGTAATGTCAGATTGTATTGCTTACACAGCTTTACTAAACCATTATCTTCTCTCAAATATATAATTAGAAAATGTGATTCTTGTAAATTGGTTTGGTCTTTAATGGTCCTCTCTTTCTAGTGTTGAAATGTCTGAATTATTCTAGTGAATCATATCAATCATTGAAATATCCAAATAATTTTAGTCAATCAGTTCACTTTAGTGAATCATTTTGTCCTTTCTCATAAATGTAGTTTTTGAGTATCTGAAGCAGTCTAGTTAAGTGGTTCAGTCTAAACGGTCCTCTCTTTCACATGTACCATTGAGTTACTTGATTAGTTCTATTGAATCGGTTCCCATCTCTCATCTCTCAAAATGTCTGATTTGTTCTTTTTCTTTTTTATTGTGTGTACTTACAATGAAAGTCAAAGAGGGTCACTATTCTTTTGCACCGCATTGATCCCCTAAAAGTAAAAAATATTTCTGAATTATTTATTATTTCTTTAAATGATTTAGATGACAACATATACTGGAGTTTGGTGTTTTAAAGTCCTCTCGTTGTAGTGTTGAAATTTGTGATTCATTCTAGTGAATCAGTTCTTGCTATACTTTAAAGTGCCCTTATTATGCTTTTTTGGGGGATATTACCTTTCATATGGTCTGTACTAGCTGTTTGTGAATGTAAAATGTCTGCAAAGTTTTAAAGATCAAATTGCTAGACAAGTTATTGTCTCTTAAAAGAAGAATCTATGATCTACCAAACGAGTCGTCAGTAATCCCAGTCTCAGGGCCGGTTCACACAGAACGTGTTTTTGCTGCTAAAAGAGCGAGATGCAGGTCAATAGAATATAAATGGCAAAGTCTAGAGACTAGGGCTGGGACGATACACCTATCTCCGATTTTATACTATCACTTGGGTGCCGATTCGATATGTATTGTGATTTTTAAGAATTACGATTTTACAATATTTGCGATTCGATATGGCTATGTATTGCGAATTATTATTATTATTATTTATTATTATTATTTATTATATATTATATATATATTACATATATATATATATATATATACATATATATATATATATATATATATATATATATATATATATATATATATATATATATATATATATATATATATATATTATATATATATATATATATATATATATATATATATATATATATATATATATATATATATATATATATATATATATATATATATATATATATACACACATATACACTCACCTAAAGGATTATTAGGAACACCTGTTCAATTTCTCATTAATGCAATTATCTAATTAACCAATCACATGGCAGTTGCTTCAATGCATTTAGGGGTGTGGTCCTGGTCAAGACAATCTCCTGAACTCCAAACTGAATGTCAGAATGGGAAAGAAAGGTGATTTAAGCAATTTTGAGCGTGGCATGGTTGTTGGTGCCAGACGGGCCGGTCTGAGTATTTCACAATCTGCTCAGTTACTGGGATTTTCAGGCACAACCATTTCTAGGGTTTACAAAGAATGGTGTGAAAAGGAAAAAACATCCAGTGTGCGGCAGTCCTGTGGGCGAAAATGCCTTGTTGATGCTAGAGGTCAGAGGAGAATGTGCCGACTGATTCAAGCTAACAGAAGAGCAACTTTGACTGAAATAACCACTCGTTACAACCGAGGTATGCAGCAAAGCATTTGTGAAGCCACAACACACACAACCTTGAGGCGGATGGGCTACAACAGCAGAAGACCCCACCGGGTACCACTCATCTCCACTACAAATAGGAAAAAGAGGCTACAATTTGCACAAGCTCACCAAAATTGGACAGTTGAAGACTGGAAAAATGTTGCCTGGTCTGATGAGTCTCGATTTCTGTTGAGACATTCAGATGGTAGAGTCAGAATTTGTCGTAAACAGAATGAGAACATGGATCCATCATGCCTCGTTACCACTGTGCAAGCTGGTGGTGGTGGTGTAATGGTATGGGGGATGTTTTCTTGGCACACTTTAGGCCCCTTAGTGCAAATTGGGCATCGTTTAAATGCCACGGCCTACCTGAGCATTGTTTTTGACCATGTCCATCCCTTTATGACCACCATGTACCCATTCTCTGATGGCTACTTCCAGCAGGATAATGCACCATGTCACAAAGCTCGAATCATTTCAAATTGGTTTCTTGAACATGACAATGAGCTCACTGTACTAAAATGGCCCCCACAGTCACCAGATTTCAACCCAATAGAGCATCTTTGGGATGTGGTGGAAAGGGAGCTTCGTGCCCTGGATGTGCATCCCACAAATCTCCATCAACTGCAAGATGCTATCCTATCAATATGGGCCAACATTTCTAAAGAATGCTTTCAGCACCTTGTTGAATCAATGCCATTTAGAATTAAGGCAGTTCTGAAGGCGAAAGGGGGTCAAACACAGTATTAGTATGGTGTTCCTAATAATCCTTTAGGTGAGTGTACACACACACAGGTGCTGGTCATATAATTAGAATATCATCAAAAAGTTGATTTATTTCACTAATTCCATTCAAAAAGTGAAACTTGTATATTATATTCATTCATTACACACAGACTGATATTTCAAATGTTTATTTCTTTTAATTTTGATGATTATAACTGACAACTAAGGAAAATCCCAAATTCAGTATCTCAGAAAATTAGAATATTGTGAAAAGGTTATTGAAGACACCTGGTGCCACACTCTAATCAGCTAATGAACTCAAAACGCCTGCAAAGGCCTTTAAATGGTCTCTCAGTCTAGTTCTGTAGGCTACACAATCATGGGGAAGACTGCTGACCTGACAGTTGTCCAAAAGACGACCATTGACACCTTGCACAAGGAGGGCAAGAAACAAAAGGTCATTGCAAAAGAGGCTGGCTGTTCACAGAGCTCTGTGTCCAAGCGCATTAATAGAGAGGCAAAGGGAAGGAAAAGATGTGGTAGAAAAAGTGTACAAACAATAGGGATAACCGCACCCTGGAGAGGATTGTGAAACAAAACCCATTCAAAAATATGGGGGAGATTCACAAAGAGTGGACTGCAGCTGGAGTTAGAGCTTCAAGAACCACTACGCACAGACGTATGCAAGACATGGGTTTCAGCTGTCGCATTCCTTGTGTCAAGCCACTCTTGAACAACAGACAGCGTCAGAAGTGTCTCACCTGGGCCAAAAAGGACTGGACTGCTGCTGAGTGCTCCAAAGTTATGTTCTCTGATGAAAGTAAATTTTGGGGGTCCCAGAGTCTGGAGGAAGAGAGGAGAGGCACACAATCCACGTTGCTTGAGGTCCAGTGTAAAGTTTCCACAGTCAGTGATGGTTTGGGGTGCCATGTCATCTGCTGGTGTTGGTCCACTGTGTTTTCTGAGGTCCAAGGTCAACGCAGCCATATACCAGGAAGTTTTAGAGCACTTCATGCTTCCTGCTGCTGAACATCTTTATGGAGATGCAGATTTCATTTTCCAACAGGACTTGGCACCTGCATACAGTGCCAAAGCAACCAGTACCTGGTTTAAGGACCATGGTATTCCTGTTCTTAATTGGCCAGCAAACTCGCCTGACCTTAACCCCATAGAAAATCTATGGGCTATTGTGAAGAGGAAGATGCGATCTGCCAGACCCAACAATGCAGAAGAGCTGAAGGCCACTATCAGAGCAACCTGGGCTCTCATAACACCTGAGCAGTGCCACAGACTGATCGACTCCATGCCACGCCGCATTGCTGCAGTAATTCAGGCAAAAGGAGCCCCAGCTAAGTATTGAGTGCTGTACATGCTCATACTTTTCATGTTCATACTTTTCAGTTGGCCAAGATTTCTAAAAATCCTTTCCTTGTATTAGTCTTAAGTAATATTCTAATTTTCTGAGATACTGAATTTGGGATTTTCCTTAGTTGTCAGTTAGAATCATCAAAATTAAAAGAAATAAACATTTGAAATATATCGGTCATATATCGGTCTGTGTGTAATGAATGAATATAATATACAAGTTTCACTTTTTGAATGGAATTAGTGAAATAAATCAACTTTTTGATGATATTCTAATTATATGACCAGCACCTAGACCATGGGGAAAAGTTGAATGATACACTTATAATTGATGGTGCAGTTAGTATATCCGTAGATGTCTCTCCGTCTGCCATTTTTCACTTTTTTGTGTCCACTAGTAAGAGATATGACGTCATGTAAAATATAAAATTGCAATAGTTAGGTGAATAAAATTTTTTTTCCCAGCGCAGTGCTTACATTGACAATAATGGAACAATGGAAAAGTAGTGCAGTGGAATAAAAAAAAAAAGAGTTCTGTGTGAGCGGCCCCTCACTTCCTGTTACATACCTACATAACAATGTAACAAATTTGCATAATGCCAGCCTATGGTCTTCATTGGCTGCCCATGAACAACGTCTACTTTAACCTTCCAACACTGTAGTTGTAGCTGATCCTGGATCAGTTTGGTTCATGTTGCTGACATGATCATGTCGAGAAGACGCTGTTTTCTGAGATGCCAATCCACTTTGTATTCATTTCAAATGACTCGGAAAACTGACGCGAAGCCTCCATAGGTGAAATTCAGATATGGTAATGGGTTTAATTTCCTACACATGCTGTAAGCATTGACCAATCACAACAGGCTGGGCCGTCTGACCAATCAGAGCAGAGTAGGCTCTCAGAGAGAGAGTTTAGAGAGACTGAAATTTAGAACTTGCTATTTTCAGACTCTTTGAGAAATAAGGTGATGTTCAATGTTATAAGAAAATTACAGTGTTTTTTGAACTTGGATACATGTAAACCTATTGTTGGAGACTTTAAGGAACCTTTAAAATAGCATTAGGCACTTTTTGACAAGCTTGTGAGTGAAGCTTGAATGACAGCTTTAGAAAAGTAAATGACCATACATGACCTCCGATACATTCCATACATTCATACATGCATACCATACATTCCTGTTTTCCGATACATTCCATACATTCATACATGCATACCATACATTCCTGTTTTTTTAGTAGTTCAGATTAAACATGCAGCACTTGGGTGTTAGCTTGATAACATCTCCAACAAACTTTTGCAGGTGTACTGTAATCTTCTAGTTTTCCTTCTCGGTGGGATTAAAGATATCTTTGGGGGCCTGGCAACACTTTGTGACCTTTCAAGTAAACAATTGGAGTGATAGCATTTTCGGTTGTTTCAGCCTTAATCTTAACTGTGTTTTTGGACTCGTGACATTCTCTATATGAGATAAAGTGCTCTCTTAGCTTTTCATTTCAGCCCACTCACCAGCAGTGGGAAGTTCCCATGAGCCCGCTTGTTTGGGCAGAGCCAGAAGCAATGCGATTTCTCTCTCACTCTCTCTCTCTTCCTCTCCCTTTCCGACTAAAAATTCTGCTGTGTGCTGATAACCCAGGATCTACCTCTCTACATGTGTAATCTTCTGTAAATAATACGTGATGTACATTGTGTTCCTGGTACTTCATTTCGAGGAGGATTTTGTCCCTTCTGTTCTGTCACATTGCTAAGGATGCCGCCTATGCTATCTGCCTTTAAGCCTCTGCATATTAGACTGCTAAACACATTACAATTTAACTTATTTGGCATGGACATACAGTAAGTAATCCTGTGTTATATATCTAATCAAGTTCTTCTTTCCAGTTAAATCCTTTTTAAACACGAGCAGCACATCTGATGTGGTACGTCAAGAGAGACATGTAAGACAAGTTATTATGACGATGACAAGAACGGCGGATTTGACGGTTATTCAGTCAAACAGTGCAAGGATGGAGAGCGGCACTCGTCTCGAGAGAGAGGTCAAAGTCTCATTGGTGCAATTTAACTTCACCGCTCATGTGAAATTGATTTTTGATTGATCTACTCGAATCCGTATGTCCGATTTGATTTGCATTTCCAAAACCTGGAAACATTTTTGAACCTATTTACAGCCACCTCAGAGAACACGTGGAGCTAATTGACGCTTGCTTCGCACAGCCCTACTGATTTTCATCATTAATTTGGCAAGGAACATTGATTACGTGTCACAACATGCTGACAACTAGCGCTGAAATCAATGAAAATCAAACAAGTTTTTACCCAGTAGGCTTAAAGAGCGAGAATGTCCCGTCTAATTCCCTCCCAAAGCTCATTCACTTGCGCAGAGCCGCTAGGATTTGATTTAAGGCTAAGGATGACCGTGCCGACTCGAGCCGTGCATCCAGTGGGACAATAAAATAAAATCAGAGATTAGTTTTTCTCTGCCGCTGAAAAATCAGCCTTGACATCCTCATTTCCTGTTGAGTTGACATCAAGACCCTCATTATATATTGATAAAATTAATCTACCTAAAAAGAAATCTGCACTTTGCTATGAAACGTTCATAATAATGAGTTTCTGAAATCAGAGCCTCTCAGAGGCTTATGGGTAATGATAGATAGACGAATGTTTGCTTCCATCCATGAGTGATACAAAAAGCTCAGTCATATTTACTGGATGTGTATGGTTAGGATGACGGCTGGATCTTTGACGTGCAGCTGGGTTTATTTTGGCTACCGTGCAAAAAAAATAATAAAAAAATCGAACAAAGCCACATTGATGTTTTTTAAATGCTTTGCTGGATTATTCTTTTCACCAGCCTTGAATCCACATTCCCATTTATACAATATTTCCAAGCAGTTTTCACCACTGACAAATGATGTCAGATATCAATCCGAATGCCAAAAGTTCAAAGCAGTTGACAAAATCTTACATTTGTGCCTTTTTAACATTGAAGGCATTCTGTCTTTTATACCACATTCATAATTAATGCACTGTACTTGTCTGCATCAAGTGATTAACTGTGACCTTGATGTTAAAATCACTTTCTATTGCATCAAAACTGCTCTGCTCGTTCAGCTCTGTATCAAACGACTACACATTTCATGAGCCAAGGACCGCAGGCTTTTGCATCAGGAGCATATAAGGAGAAGCCCCAGATCCGCCACGGCAACATCACTCTTAATTTCACATGAACACGTCACGCCGACATATCCGCGAGCCGATGACGTGTAGCAGAGATTGAACAATAGAGTGGGTGTCACCGTGAGATCTCCAGATTTGATTTCTGAATGCGAACCGTATGACAGATGAAAGGGAATTGTGGGTTGAGAAGGTGCGTAGTATATAATGCCGAAAATCATGAGGCTTTTGTTTCTTGAGCATTTCGGTACATCAGATTCTCTCTCCGAGCTCTATTAAATTACATGGAGCTCAAAGTGACTTTGCTTCAGATATCCTATAAATTCAAAGGGAAATTATGCAGGAAGGTGGAGGAAGAGGAACCACCTTCATGTAATCTCATCATCCTTCGTACTCATTCAAGATCTACTGATATACATATAATTATGTGTATAACTTGCCATTTTATTATTATTAATAATAATAATAATAATAATGACAACTACAGTTATTTCTTTATTTAAAATGTATTTATTTTAAGTTTTGTAGTAATTTATAATAATTAATAAATGCTATAATAATAACAGTAATAATAATAAGTTCTTTAATAATTATTATTTAATAAATCTAAATAAATAATTAATTATTTCTTTTAAAACTTTTGTAATAATAATAATAATAGTAATAATAAATGCAAAAATAATAACTTTAAATAGCATTTTAAATAATCATGATAAAAATGACAACAACAGTTATTTCTTTATTTAAAATGTATGTATTTTTAAAAGGTTTGTGATCACTTATGATAATTAATAATAATGCTATAATTATTATTATTCTTTACAATTCTTAAAAATATATGATTTAATTAATCAAAATAAATAATTGTTGCTATTTCTTTTAAACGGACAAAAATCACAACAATAATATTTGTTTGTTTGTTTGTTTAATTGTTTCATTATTTGAATAATTATTATTGAAGAACTGAAAACCAGTTAACTAGAAAAAATGTGAATATTGCTAATACTGATATTAAAAAGATTGCAGGAGATGAAATCAAACACAACCACATCACCATAGACGTTGACATAAACAATAGGGGACCAAGAAACTGAGAAACTAAGGGTATGTTTACACGACAATGATGTACTAAATACAGATGACAATGCGGTCAAGACGACACACACTGTTCACAATGATGTGCGAGCATGACATAAAAAAAAAATTGTATTATGCATTGGTGATTGTAATTGGTGATGTCACTTTGTCAAGAAACACTAAGTGAACATGTAATACACATGCGCATGACGTCACCGTTTTCACAAATTCAAGTTTTTGATGTTTACATGGAGACGGTAAAGACATCGTTTTCAAAACCTTGCACTTTGAAAACACCGTTGTCGTGTAAATGAATGGCAATAACGCATACAGATTTTACGTTTTCATTTGAAAACGGTGTCGGTAAACACCCTGTGGATGTACCGCTGTGTTTCTGTATTTCTATATAAAAATATCAATATAATGTAAAGTATTTGCTCTGGCTTAAATTATTTTGTTTCGTTATTATGCTTGTTGTTCAATCTGTTGACGTTGTACAAGCAGTATGTGGCGGTTGGTCGGTGTTGTGTTTGTCCCGCCCCACCTCCACTGTGATTGGACGGCTGGGAAAAAACTGACAGTGATGAGCGCTGCGTTTCACTCAAAGTTGAACATTCTTCAATTTTCGTCAACTCTTAAACTTCAGAGCGCTCAGCGCTTGAGCATGAAATAGACGCCTGGTCCTCGTTGCGCTCATGGCGTTCTAAAACGCGACGCTCCCATTGAAAACAATTGGGAAAAATATGCCAGCCGCGTGAAAAAAAGCACGTTGGTGGACAAACAACCAAAGGGTACATAAAGCAGGGAGATAATGAGTAGAACAGAAACAGGTGTGTAAGAACTAATTAACAGCCAGGGAAACTAACACAGGAAATCGGGAAGAGGGAAAACTACACTAAAACAGGACATAACAGAGCACAACCATTACAATTGGTTTGTCTCTAATGATTATAATATCCTGAACACTGAACATGACCAGGGAAACTACTTTTATTGTAATCTCTGTGTGTTTTATCACTCAGATTTGCATTTAAATGCATGTTCTTGACAGACACTTTTTGTCTAAAGCGACTTACAAAGCACTGTTTTCATTCAAAACCTGCATTTTACAAATGGCCCCAGGCTGGGATGCAAGGGAGCAGGTAGATTCTGACAAATGCGATACCTTTTTCATCTCTCCAGTGGACTTCTTTTATCACTTTATTTGTATCCGAAGCACTCTGATCTCATTTATTTATTTTTTTCCCCCTTAAATCCATTCCACGGCAGGGTTCTGTTGTTCCTCTTTCCGCCCCTCAGGATTACTGTGGATCTAATGACACTTCTAGGTCCTCAATCACTGGCACCATTGAATGGTTTAAACCCTTTTTGGTCTTAGCCTGGGCATCTGGAGAGCTGAATATGGCTTACAGTGCCGACCCAATTCCTGCAGGGATGATTGCATCACTCGCTCCTTTCCAAAGGGCCGGGTCCAATGTTCTCAGGACAGATTTCTTTTGAAACGTTGGCTCTGCCTGTCAGATTCTTTCTCTCTTTTTTTGATCCACTTTTTCATTCGTCCCTCCTGTCGTTTTTCTTTTCTGCTATATCCTGAAGCGTGTTTTTACTGGTTGGGTGAATCTCACAGAACCTGTGAAGGTTATATTCCACCCCAAAATCAAAAGAATATTTATAAATTTTCTTTGCTTAAATTAGTAAATATTTTCATAACATAATAGAGTAATGCACTTTCCATTACTGTGACGCAATAATACAACGTAAAGTATGTATACATCATATTAGTGTTTTTGTATTGCCTTTCATTTATGCTAACTTAAAAACAATTATTATATTACAGAATTTTTGTATAAAATATCTGTATTACAGTATTGAGAATCACCATTGAAAATTGAAAACACCTAATTATATTTATAATATAATCAATTATTTATATTGCCAAATTCCCAATCTAATTTATGTATTCAATTTTAATGATTTTCATAGACTTTAAGGAAATTAAAATGTGCCTGCCTTGTTTTATTGATATGTTTTCAGATATGTTTACACACATTCTCCTGAGACAAATTAGCATTGTGAAATGTTATTATGCCATTCGTTTTTCGTGGTTTAGTGATCTAAAACAAAAAAGGAAAAGAAGAAAACATTGTTTCAACTGGTGTAGTACCAATGCATAATAAGCAGTTTTTCACTGTACAGCCTAAATCATACTCAATTACCGACATTGTTGTAAATTTGTTTTCATGGGCGGATTTATTACCATTCTGAGCATTCCTTCCTTTATAGCATTTTCTGCTGGATTTGATAAAGTGGACAGAGAATGTGACAAGCATGCAAACATGAAATTTTAGTGTGTAAAGTGCTATAGAAAGAATCTTTCCATCCTTTTAACGAACGTTTCATATATTCAATGTGATCCTTTTTATGACTCAAGCTTTCTCTCTCTCTCTCACTCTGTGATTCTTCTCTACAAATCCCTCCTAACGTTTCGTAATGCCATAAATCACGGAGTCTTCATCACCATAACCCATTCTTGTAATGTGGCCCTGCCAAAAAAAATGGTCTGTCATTTCTATGGTTAAATTCAATCCTGTCCACTTGAACATGCATCGACAGGGACCCAATGGGACGGGGACGTCATTCATCAACACTGAGTTGCCGCGGAGGCCTATATGTGCGCTTGTGTGTGTGTGTGTGTGTGTGCCTGCATCGCCCAGATTCCCTCTCTCTTAGACGCAGAGGGGAAGATGATGGGAGCGGGACGTGAGCAGCAAAGCAATCGAGCGTTTAAGCCCCCCGTCAGACGGCGTGAGATTAGGATTTTTTTCTCTTCTCTTTTTCACAGAGGGAAAAAGAACACAAGCATTTGCTGTTTCGCTTTCCCGAGTCTGTTCCTCCGCTAAGCCCCCGTCCCCCGTCCCCCCGTCCCCCGTCCCCCGTCCTCCCCGCCGAGCTCCAATACTGCCAATTTCAGGGTCGCAGTGGGGCAGGACGCTGGATAAAGCAAAGAGGAGGTCAGGTCATACACTTGTAAATCCACCCCTGCCTGTTTGTCTTCCTTTTCCTCATCATTTAAGACACACAACAAGGGCTGAGATTTAGAAGGGATGGATGATGAGCCAGTCGCTGTCAGCAGAGGTTTACAGTATCGTTTCATCTCTCTTAAAGTGAATTCAGGACGGGTATGGATCAGATTGCTCAACTTTGGTGCCTATATTTTATCAGCACGAAAGGAGAATTCACACAGAAGAATTTATGTTGTATGCATTGTTTTAGGACTTTTCACACTGTGCTTAACCCCCGGTTTATGATCGTTCTAAACCCTGCTTTAACCCCAGGTAAAAGAACGTTTTACACTTGTAATTTAGGTACCACAGTGTTAGCACAGCTTTTGCACTGTTAACCCTGTTTTGCACTGTGGTGCCAAATGTGTGGTGTGAAACTTCTAATGTGCAATAAATATGCAAATAAGGACGTTAACCCAGAGTTTAGGAATGTAACGTGTGAAACAGTATCTTATGAATAATTAATTGTTAACCCCGGGTAAATTATGAGCAGTGTGAAATGTGAAGCAATATAACCCGGGATTGCGTTTACCCGGGGTTCCCTTTTGGAGTGGAACTTTCAAGCTCTGTCTTGGTATTGAACCTATGGGGAACGCCATCAGTGTGACTGATGCGTAAACAAAAGCCAATAATCATTGGCAGGCAGCAATCCATGACATCGGCACATGAGTATAAAAGGGTGCCTGAGTTACACGTATGTCATCAGCTTTTTTGTCTTCAGAAGCCACTTGTTTGTATGCATGTGTAAGATAAGAGTCTGTTGGAGCGCGTTCGAGTCTTGAGGGAGCTGGATGTGCTCATTGCATTGCATTCATGGTAAGAAACTGTTTTTGCTTGATTTTCTCCCGAGGGATAAAACACAGAGCACGTTTGGCTCTCGGGGGAGTTCGAGGCACTGATGGGGATGCATTTGCAGTAAGAGGCTCTGTTATTACTTGATTCTATAGTTAAGAATCTAGCATTTGCATGGAGCATGTTTGGCTCTCGAGTGAGCTGAATGCATTTATTGTGATGTATTCACTGTGAGACGCTCCACCCATGCTTGTATCTCTCTTGAGGGATGAGAGTCAAGCATCTGCGCCTAGCAGTTCGGGTCGATTGGATTGATCATGTGGATTGTAGGTGGCGCATGAGGAGGAGCATGACAGGAGTTTTTCCCTTTTAGGGATCTACTGCTATGTTGCTTTCATGTCGGTTCAGGAAACCATTCCGTGGCCGCTTCTGATCTGACTGATTAATGTGACATGTCTAATAGTAATTAGATGCAGAGAGAATTGAGGCAAGTGTTTTTAATAATCCACCTCCTCCACTGGCTCACATATAAGATTGTGAGCCATTTATTCCTTCTATATCTCCACATTGATGTGTCAATAAAACTAATTTATATTTGGCTCTTATAGTTTCTCATATGTGTGTTCAGCTCTTGAGGAAACTGAATGCGCTCACTGTAATGAGCCGAGGTGAAGGAGGCACCCTTGACATTTTTTCTTGTGGGATGACAGTCAGGTGTTTGCACGTCGAGATTCGGGGGCTGTGTCTGCTTAAGTAGTGCGGCATCCTCGATTGTGGAGGTCACAGGTGGGTAGAGTAGAGGTGGATGTTATCAAATAAGTCTACCTTTTCTGCCTGCCACCTTGCAGCTCATGGCAAAGCATATGCAGTCAAGACAGTGCTCAATTTCCGCTCAGCAGTGCTGCTTGAGCCTCACTTACTTCTTCAGTCTGCCAATGAGGCAATTGTAAAGAAGTTTACAGAACTGGGGTCTCAATCAGCATTTTCAGGAAATATATCCCTAAAGCTTTACCCCCTTAGGGTTGATTCAAGGTGAGTTTTTTAGGACAGTATAGATTCCCTCTACTTCATTTACCTTCCTCCCCAACTACTGTTGGGTTTTGAAGTAGGGATGTATGCTCCCCTTTTGGATGGGTGTTTTGATGGGTGCTCTACTATAGCCCTGTTTCGACAATGCTAATAAGTAGATGAAGTTCGCCTGTGGGGCGTCCCTCATTGTTATTAGTTGCATACTATGATCTAGTGCTAAAAGAAAAAGATGAAGTGATAAGCAATAGCGGGTCTTAGAGTCCCTTGACTCAAAGCAAGGTATAAGGCACCTTTACATTGGGGACTTTAAGCAGACCCCTGCGGCTTCATTGGGGTTTAGAGTCTGGGAGATGAGAATTATTGTGCAAACTGCATTATGTTTTGCTCACGTTTGCCTCCCTGAGTAAGGGTTAAAATGTATGCTCCCCCTTGGATGAGTGGCAATACTGAATGGAGGTGCTAATTGCTAAGGTTTTTAGAACCTTGCATGCTTCCTTTGGTAAGCTGTTCAAATACACCTAATGGTAGAGCAGGGTGAAAGGAAGTCCCTCTTCGTCATTTACCTCCCTCCCCAACTGTTGTTGGGTCTTGAAGAAGAGATATATGCTCCCCTTTGGTGGAGTGCTTCTATATAGGGATGATCAGTGTTACAAACCAATGAGTAGAGGTGGATTGCCGATGGCGTCCCTCCTTATCATTGTAGCATTCTATGGTTTAGCCATTAATTAATCCTGGAGAAGTGCCTTTACTCAAGTCGAGTTATTTCCCCCTAATCACTCTAGTGTCATTAAAATGGAGTAGAACCCCCCCTGCGGTAGGCTGCTACCTAAGAACCTTGTCAAATACTTGTGAGAAATGCCTGACATAGCTGAGGATATATTGGGTATTTTCCCCTTAGAGCTCTGTTCTTGGGGTCATAGGACTCCCGCATAGGCATATCCCGCAAAGGAAGGATGAAGGTGTAACATCCTAAACTTCCCTTGCTGTAGAGTAGGGGTGGCCTATCCTGTTCCTGGAGATCTACCTACCTGCAAAGTTCAGCTCCAACCATAATCCAACACAACTGAACCAGGTAATTAAGATCTTCAGGAGCACTTGATAATTACAGACAGGTCTGCTGGAACAGGGTTGGATCTGAACTCTACATGTAGATAGATCTCCAGGGGCATTTCTCAATACCAAGTACACAAAGGGTGTTCTCTTTGTACAAGATGCTATCTGGGATACCTGGTTGACTAAAGTATGCACAAGTCACCTCCTGATGCATCCTCGATTAAAGGGGTGGATCAAGAACACATCCGGGGATTTGAACTGTACTTGGCTAGATGTGAACTTTGAATTGGAACTGTACTTGGGCAGCAACTGATGACATTTCACAAATCCACAAGAACACAAGCACAGACCAGAACACATATTTAGACACAGCCCAGGACCAGGATTGGGCACCCCTGCTGTAGAGCATGGAAGCTTGGGGGTCTTTCCTTGTATCGGAGAGTAGTGCCCCTATATCTGACTCCAGCTGGGTAGTAAAATTATGCTATGCCCACTATGTTTGTGCATATTCACAGCCAAGTGAGGCAGGCATTCGCTCAGCCTGATGTAGTGGTTTTTTATTGTAAATATCGATTAGTGTTTATTAATATTTTGAATTGGCTTTTATTTTTATTTTAGTTTAAGTTTGAATAATTCTGTCTTTTTATATTAGTTTTTGTTCTGTTTTGAATTATTTAAAATTTTAATTAAAGATTTAGTAATTTTCATACTTTAATTTAAACTTCATATATTTCAGTTAGTTGCCATGCCAACATTTCTAATTTCTAATTGCATTTTGTTTTTTTAAGTTTAAGTTTTTCATCTAAATGACTTGAACACTTTTACAATAGTTTTAGGTAACAACAACACTGCTCTATGTGCTCTCAGCATAATTGCCTTTTTACTGTAAGTTGAATCATGGGTGGTGAGAGATTATAATTCTGTTTTTCTTGTTTGCCAGTAGCTGACAGATTTGGATAGATGAATTCAACTCATCGTTAAAAATGTTTACGTTCGATCAATCTCAATGAAAAATTTTGCCCCATTTGTTTCAATTTCAGGATGTGCTGAAAAATTAAGCCTCAGTGAACAATCAAAAATGGGGTTTTTACATCTGCTTGCTTTCATTTTTCCTCTAATGTAGCTGATGTAATGGATGTCAGAGTGTACATAATTTATTCAGTTTGCTTAAAGGAGAACAAGCAAAATGGGACACTTTGCCAAAAAAAAACAAAGACAATGAAGGAAAAAAAAGTGTTGTAACCTAGCCCTGTTTTTCCCATTCATAATGTTTGTTTAGACATTTCAGTCTTTTATAATAATCCTCTAATCAATCATCATTCTCATAATATCCACATTTTTCCCTTCATCAGCTGAAAACCAAAGGCAACTAATGTAATGGACATTGATATGTGTTATTTGTCATTGTGCTCCTGACTTCTGGACGGTTCCAGTATTGGTGAGTAACTAACTACAGATGCTGTACTACTACTCCAGTTGTTCTTTTAAAATGTAAAATTATAATGCAGCTTTTCCAGTAACAAACTACTTTTTGAACCAGTGACCGTGTAGTGTGACCAAACAGCAGTTCTGTGTGTATATATAAACCGCCATACATGCAGTAGGTTTGTATGTTTAGGCCTTTGACTGATGCGGTTTCAGGAGCGACAGAAATAACCGTTCTTTCACAGGGTGTGTCCTATAATGACGGTTTGCAGTAGATAAAATGTGAGGCACTCGACCCCAGCAAGGCTCTGAAACCCCCCTGTCCCTCACCTCAAGGACAGTCCCAACATGAATCATGATGAATCAGTGAAAGGAAAGCAGATATTTTATGACAAACTTGAGGTGGGGACACATTATTTAAAGCTTGGTAGGAATTGTTCATCTGAATTTTAAATTATTTTATTAATTGCTTACTATGTCATTCCAAACTTGTATGTTTTTTTTTTTTTTTCTGTTAAAGCGTAGAGGTTTGGAGTGAGTCAAGACAGAATTATCATTCTTGGGTGAGCTATTACTATGTTACCCTGAAAAATAGCGTAATATATTTTTATTAAATTAATTATATTTATTTGTAATTAAATAAATGTATAAATTACATTTTATTTATATTTAAATGGTTAATATTTTTATTTTTAAAAATGCCTATAATCAGAAATAGCTTTGGTCTTCCACATGGTCACCTTTTATTTCAGATTTCAAACTTTTCTCTGGGTTTATTATTTGATGACCTTAAGAAACGACGATAATAATGTATAACCACCGGTGCTAATGATAAACAAGGCAAATCCTTGGCTTATGAGGCGCTATGAAATGTTAATATTGAACAAGACAAATCCATTTCATCTACCCGACGAAAAATAAACAGATGGTGGTTTCAAAGGTCAATTACGCTGTTGATTTTCTCGGTTTCAATTTTACATTTAGATTGAGTCAATAGTCTCTTTATCAATAGCGAACGCAGGTTGTCCCTCAATCCGAAGATTGCAAAAACAAGGATAAAATGCCTCCCTGCATGCCTGCTAGAGTAATGCACATATGATTTCAATGCTTTTCTCCCATTGGCAGAAGTGGGGTCTCGGTGGGGCCACGCAAAACATTTATGCCTCTTTATTAGAATTATATATCTGTTTTTATGCACCTATCTCTGAAATATTTACATTAGCCAGGACACGGGGGGTTCAGGGGGCTCGCAAAGTGCCCACAATTCAAAAACAATAAAAAGCGGAGCAGACTCCCTCTTTATGGCAACCATTTGACAAAGTGACTGGAGGCAAAAGATGATTTTATCGACTGAGCAGAGGGCACCATTCCTACCTTTGTCAC